>CM044448.1:103749430-103769849 GCA_024363595.1 Xenopus borealis | reverse complement strand
AAAAAAAAAAAAAAAAAATATATATATATATATATATATTGATATAGATATAAATATATATATACAATATATATAGAGCAAGCCACAGGATGTTCCAGTTATTTAGGGGACTGGGATAAACTGTTTCACACTAATCGCCTTAATGTGACCTTCACAAGTTCACTGGACCTTACTTACAGAGGCCCTGGGTGCAACGGATGCAAAAACGCACTCCTAAGTGGTCATTCAAAGAGCATTTGTGTCTTGGATCTAACTGCGTTCTGCAAGACGGGCTAAACCATTGATGGACTGGGGGGCATCCCCACCCACAAAGCTTCTCAACAGCTTCTCAGAGCCCACTGAGCAGACACTTTTGAAGATGCAGGCCCGGATTTGTGGAAAGGCCACTTAGGCAGGATATTAGGGGGCGGCATGCTGTCCAACCACACCCGCATTGGTTCAGAAATTAACATTTCCCTTATGCCACTGTCCTGATGATGACAATTTGAGCAGATAAAAGGGAGGGGACAGGGGCGACAAACGACAACGGGCCAAGGGGCGCTCGTTATGCAAATCCGGCCAAGATGGTGACCCCTTATGACAAGTTTGAAGTCCTGGATCATTAATGCTATTGACAAGCTGAAACTTTAGACTGGTGCAATAAGTTCAATATATAAAACATGGCAGGTTCAGTCCTATTCATTTTTAGGGTTTCCTTGTCCTTTAAGCTTATTTCCATTATATTTCATTTAGCTGTTTGGTATTGCATTGCATTATAAATGTCATTATGCTGCACAAGAGAAGAGCTAACATCTCAATTAAAGGGGTTGTTCACCTTTGCGTTAACTTTTAGTATAATGCAGAGAGTGATATTCTGAGACAATTTGCAATTGGTTTTCATTTTTTATTGTTTATGGTTTTATAGTTATTTAGCTTTTTATTCAGCAGCCCTCTAGTTTGCCATGTCAGCAATTTGGTTTCTAGGGTCCAAATTACCCTAGCAACCCTGCATTGATTTGAATAAGAGACTGGAATATGAATAGGGGATGGACTGAATAGAATGATAAGTAATAAAAAGTAACAATAACAATACATTTGTAGCCTTACAGAGCATTTGTTTTTAGATGGTGTCAGTGACCCCCATTTGAAAGCTGCAAAGAAACAGAAGAAAATTGCAAATCATTAAAAAACTATAAAAAATAAATAATGAAGACCAATTGAAAAGTTTCTTAGAATTGGCCCTTCTACAATATGCTAAAAGATAACTTGAAGGTGAACCACCCCTTTAACCTGTTGCCTTTAAGAACACCCCTAAAATGCTGCAGGGCTATTTGTTATCATCAGGTGGATGAGCATGTTTGCTAAAAAATTGTCTTGCTCCCATCGCAGACTTCTTGGCACTAAGAATGGATTGGGCCTATTCAACTTCCACCCCTTTTCCATAAAGTGCCCACCCAAGACCCTCCTCTTCTCTATTCACATGACCTTGTCTGTCTACTAAACATTCAACAGGAATTGCAGTAGATATAAGGGAGGCCAATTTCTTTGCATTGCCATCTTGGGGATGCAGGTTATGGGTGACAGGGTTAATAAATGGATACGTATTATTTCCTACATACTCTTTCACCTTTGTACTACAGGTGTGGGACCTGTTATACAGAATGCTTGAGACCTGGGGTTTCCCAGATAATGAATCTTTCTGCAATTTGAATCTTCATAACTTAAATCTACTAGAAAATCCTTAAATCATTTTAAACGTGAAAGAATCCCAACAGACTGGTTTTGCTTCCAATAAGGATTCATTCTATCTTAGTTGGGATCAAGTACAAGGTACTGTTTTATTATTACACAGAAAAAAGACATAATTTTAAAAAATGTGCATTATTTGGATAAAACGGAGTCTATGGGTGATGGCCTTTCTGTACTTTAAAACCTTCGGGATAACGAGTTTGCGGATAATGGATCCCATACCTGTCTAGTGCCTATGCCCAGATCAATAAGCTCTTCCAACTCCCATTCTTTCTATACTAAATCAAGGTTCCTTATGATGAGTCTGTGCTGACACAGTGTCTGGTACTTTTCTGTAATGGCCTCATACTCTTTCATTCCCTTTCTCACTAGAGTGTGTATTGAGCCCAAAGACCATAACAAACGGAATGATGTTTTCAAAAAATCCTGTTATCTCTGGCTGTCCCTTTGTTTCCATTGTGTGGGTACAGAGCTGAGTGCAATATAAACTGGGAATATCCTCTCTCTCTCTCTCCAGAAACCTCTTCTTGTCATTGGCTTTTCCAATTTTCTCCTGACACCACTGAATGTTACGGCAAATGAGGAAAACTCACAGACATAGTGATATGAAGAAAGTCTTTAACTGCAATTGATGTTTTGACTGGTTGGCTTTGTATATATAAAAAACTATTTTTAATATTGCTTATATACATTCTTTAAATAGTTTATATATAATGGTGTGAGTAATAAATGTGATGTTATTCAAAGCACTTGGTCTAAACCTATGTAGGGTTGGACAGCTGAAGAAGAACTGTTACTCTGGCCAGAAGAACTGTTATTATAACACACATGGATGCATTTACACGTATTTTAATACTGCATCTGCTAGCTTCTGTTCCACATCAACACAGGCTCCTCGTTGCACTTACATTGTCGGTCTTATGGGTAAATTAAGAAAGGGTAAATAAGCCTTTTAGCTGAATCTTAGGGGTATATTTATCAAAGAGTGAAGTTAAGAGTGAAGCTCCGCCACTAGAGGGAAATTCCACAGCTCTCATTTAATTTCTATGGGATTTTTGAAGGCGTATTTATCAAAGGGTGAAACTTCACTTCACCCATTGCTAAATACGCCTTTCGAAATCCCATAGAAATGAATTGATAGCTGTGGAATTTCCCTCTAGTGGTGAAACTTCACTCTTTGATAAATTTACCCCTTAGAGTGCAAATACAGGGCCATAAAACCACTTCCATCCACTGATTTATTCTCACGTCAACTATTTTGGAACCATTGCCTTAGATCCACTTCATCCTCTATATATTTCAATCTTTTTAACTATTGAGGAGGATGAGGTTTCTTCCTCCTCATGTATCCCCCAGAAGAGAAGAAAAGTTGGGTGGCACTTTACCAGTGGTGAAGTATGGTTGGATCTCTACATATACTGGGCCCCCCACAGACAAGCAGTTGTAGGTAGGAAATGTGTAGGGTTGGCATCTACTCCCCAGCCCAAAAAACATTGCTATAGGTGGAACAGTAGGGGGCAAGGATTTCAGTAGATTGTGAGCATGGAGGAGAAAAAAGGGTTGGTATTGTGGAAGTGAATGGGTGGATAAACTGAGATGCCAGCTACTAGCAAGCCTGGTGAAATACTTGCCAAGTTGCATATAGCATTGCACGCATATCATGGCAAGATAGTGGCTTCAATGCAAGATAGCAACAGGATGACTTTATATCTGTCTTGGGGTTTTTCAAAAGTTTTTGAATTACAACTCCCATCTGCTTGACAGACCTACTTTATAAAAATAATGGGGCTCTGGGAAGTTAGTTTTGCCCAAGTAGAAAACTAGAGAGACGACAGAGAGAGAGAGAACTGTTTGTCCATAAAATATTCCCAATACTCGTATGAATAAAGCACCAGTGGAACAGGTAACAAAGGCATTCCATTTGTACAGTGCGTCATCTCTGGTGAGAGAAGAGATCAAACAGAATTCGAACATAATAGGAAAGGACCACAGGAGCTTAAAGGGCAGAGTTGAATCAGAAGTTTATCAATATCACAGGCTGAGAATGGATAAAAGTAGTATTTCTTGATTGCATCAACATGCCCTAAAACTTTGACATTTTGCACCCCCTAGCTCTATAAAGTAGGTGTTGACAACTTTACAGATGCAGGATGATTTCCCCAGGAGAATCATCCCTGGTGGTGTTAGGTCAGCTATCATGTTGTCTGTCATTGCCGGTGTAAAAAAAAAAAAACGGACGCGCACGTCCAGAACGAATAAATTCGGCCATCACTATCAGTAAGTTGTTTTTCACTTTATCTTGGTTAATAAACACTCTTTGCAATCATCTTTGCCAGTCTACTCCCTCTTAGTTACTTTAAATATTAACCCAGTGGCCCTTCTGGTCAACCCTATCAAGCTGTGACCCAAAGTCAGAAGAGGGCATTTAGCACCATAAGCCCAAATAGAAAATTGAAGGCATTAAGGCATCTTATGGGGGTATAAAATTGACCCAGCCAGATACCTAGATAATAAGTGGGAGTAGATTAACGCCATACTTCCCCCCAAGATGTGAATATTGGCAAGAATTTCAAGCAATATACACAGACAAGCTGCTTTCTCTTGTCTCCACTTGAAGGTCATGGTATAGATCTAATTGAATTTAATTGAGGAAACCCCTAACCTTCACAAAGAGCTCCATATCAACTGTATTTAATTAGACTAGCTTTCCTTTTTTATTAATTATTGAAGAGCAGTTAGATATTTCTGATCCATCACTTGGTTTTGGAGCAATCAAGTGGAATTAGGAGGACATTACATGGTAAAACTGAATATAAATTATCATAAGCGGAAGTGTGAATAGTTTCCTTGGGGCAACAGTTTGAAGAATGAAGAAGATTTAAAATTGGTGAGGCCCCCAAACCAACATCCTCCCTAATAAAGTATATTTAAACATATAGGGCAAAGAGCTTTCAGGCCCCAATAAGTCATAACAGAGTAAACATTTTTGCTAACAGTCAATTTCCTATAATTTCGATGATTTAAATAATAGGTCGTTAATGTTTAACTATCAAGCGGATCTGTCTTCAACTGCTTTGAGCTCCCTTGTGGAGCAGTCAGACTGATTGGTAATGACTGATAAAATGGCTCATTTAGTCATACAGGGACTAGCTGAATCAATGCTTTCAGAAAGAGCCAGCACTTTACAATGGAGTTGCTTTCAGATAGGGAGGGGGTGGGGTGATTGAAGTCTATCAGAGCTTAAGTCACATGAATGAGGGCACTTGGGAAACCAACAACATGTCTAGCCCCATGTCAGATATATGCTTCCAGATACAACATTGTAATGCGACTTCCACCAATGAGCATCATTGTTATGTAGCAATTGCTGCACAAATCGCTCATTCTAATTCTGGAATACAACCAACCTACTAATTATATAGGAATTTAATTTAGTGCCATATACGTATGGAAGCATTTACATAAAATGTAACCAGTTGCTGCGTCATCCATTAAGCTTCCTGATACAAAGCCCAGGACACAGCATGATATAAGTATATATGTATTTTCTATATGAGTCACCTAATGTGTTATATTCAGATGGCATGCTGTGAAGACTACGCTTCTCTATCAATTTCAGAGAGTGAACATCCAATGGTTGTAAAATTGATATTTGCTACAGAGAGGATTGCTGTACTCTTTTTCCATTGAACGTTTAGTATATTCAAATCTAATTGTTGCATTTTGACTTTCTGTCAACACTGGATCCTTGCTCTGCAATCACCAATAATCTTCTCCTAAAGGTCACTGTTCCATAGTCATCCTTTTAGATCTCTACATGACCTAAGAGTTGATCACCTGCTCCTCCTATACGTTATCTACTCAGCTGGTATCAATGCCACTACTCTTTCTTGGTTAAAAAGTATTTTTTTAATTTGACTTCTCTAAATCTATCTCCACCTCATTCCCAATCTCTGTTGGAGTTCCTCAAGACCCTGTCTTAGGTCCTTCGTGGTTCTCACTCTACACTTCTTCTTTAGGAAAAGATAGTCACTTGTCCTACGTTGCCACATTTATGCTGATGGGACCCAACTCTACCTGTCTACTTCTAACCTCTCATCTTCTGTCCTTTCCCAAGTAACAGACTGCCTTTCTGCTATCACCTCCTGGTCACCTGAAACTGAATGACTATGAAATATAATTCATGATATTTCCTCCATCATCTTCCCCTGTACCTCTTCTCTCTCTTTACTTTATCCCATTACTTACTGGACTGCAATACTTCTCTCTGGCTCCTGCCTGTCTCTGGAACTCACTGCCTTGAACGATCAGTGTCTCACCAAGTATCAAATTTCAGCAGCCTTCAATTTTGATTGAACTTAAATGCCCATAAATTCCACATGTTTCAGGTGTACCCTAATATTTTAGATTATAAGCTCTACAAGTAGGGTGCTCTGATTCTAAGACCCATGCTCTTCATAAATTAATGTAAAGCAGTGTGTAACCTGCTGGAGCTATATGAATAGAAGATATATCCCTTTTGTAAAAGCTCTGTTGATCCCACTCTTGATTACTCGTCTCCCTCGAGTATAGTTGAAAGATCAATCAGCATAATTAAGAAGATTGAGTCAGCGTTAATCAAAGCTCTGGAGTTTATATATGTAGCGTGTGGGGGGAAAATAGAAAGAGAGAAAAATAACACTATATAGTGTAGCAGGTTTTAGTAGAGTTATAGTTCCACAACCATACACAATCTCCCACCTTAAATGTTATTGGCTTAATCTTGTGAGTTCTAGTTGACTCTTCCATTGCTTCACCACGTGCTTAAGTTAAGATTGGTACTTACAATATCTATAATCAAATTTTGCGTGTAGTAAATGGTAGCCCTCCCAGGGGTCTTGTTTTCACTGTTTTAAAATATGGAACACAGATAAAGTGTAGATAGCTTTTATTCGTTAAAAATATATGTAATAAATGCACTCACAATTGTGGGTTTAATGTTAGCGTATCAGTCTGGCATGACTAGATCTTACTGGGCCCCACAGCAAATTATTTTTCAGGCCCCCAAAATGTCCAGTGGTTGACCTGTTTTACCAATATTTATTGTAATGCCATATGAATTAGGGCCTCATGGGGCCCCTATAGCTCCTGGGCCGCAGGGTCTGCTTCCTCTGTAGTTACGCCCCTGAGTCCTCCTTTATTGACACCGGTAACAAAGTATCCTCGGGGTTATAAGTCCCTGATTCCGACCAGCGTTACCATGGGACCACGTGTACTTGCTTTGGCTCCAGGAGATGACGATGAACGCTTTTTTGCTTATGCGTTTCGTAGATTATGACATCATCAGAGGCTGTCGGTAGTGCGGTGTGTATTCCGGTCATCTTTAACTTAGCTGGTTGTCTGGGTAAGGCGTCTCCATAGCAATGCTCCCAACTAGTGATGGGCGAAACGGGCGTGTTTCGCTTCGCCGAAATTTGCGAATTTTTCGCCGATTAGCGAAACGAGTCGCGCGTCGTTTTTGATGCGCGTCGCGTTGTTTTTGACACGCGTCGCGTCGTTTCCGACGCATCGCGTCATTTTTTTGGCGAATTTTTTTGCCAGTTTCGCGAATTTATTCGCCAGCAGCGAATCGCGGGAATTCACCGCGAATTCGCCCCTGGCGAATAAATTCGCCCATCACTACTCCCAACTCTCCTATCTTAAAAACATCAATTTATACACTATTAAATATATAAAGGTTCATTATAGATGAGAATGAGAATCGGATATCTACAGTATAAGTTTATTAGCTATACTCAGATCAAATCTATTTTTAAATTTTAATTATTAATTATCAATTTATATTAATAATCACGTAAATTTGCGAATAATAGTTGTCACTTTACCCCTTTCCTGAGGTGGCACATTACAAGGGGAGACAAAAAGCCTTAGACTACATATATACCCTAACCCCCCTAAAAAATTGCAGTTAGAAAATTAGGGGACAAGGATTTAAGTACAAAGGCAGCTACCAGGTAGGTTGGTGAAATACCTGCGGTGGAAACCCAAAAGCATGTAGGATGGCAGAAATATCACAGCAAGGTAATGAATGCAATACAAGGTGGCAACAGGATCACTTTATATCTGTTTTGCTCCCTTCAACAAAAGTTACTTTACAAGAATAATGGTGCCCTAGAAAGCTAATTTTGCCCAAGACCCAAGCATTACTAAGATTAGCCCTTTGACTAACTGAAACACCCTATGGTAGACAAAGCAAGGTCTTGTAGCTGTTATGAATTATAAATGTATATACATATTACTACACCAGCATAACTGAACCTTGGGGTTCTCTGTCTCTGTTTTATCACTTGAGTAAAAAACTGTAGAGAACACAGAGAGGCATTTGTCCATAAGATATTCCCAACTCTTGTATGATTAAAGCACCAATGGAACAGGTAAAAATACATTCCGTTTGTACAGTGTGTCATCTCTGGCGAGAGAATAAATTGAAACAGAATTGGAACATAGCAAGTAACGACCATTGTCCTTGTGTTCCTAGAGAACTTTTGATTTTGTATCAAATGAACGGGAGCTTAAAGGTCAATCAGCCGCTGCAGAACTGTTTATATCAATATATCTGTAGACATATTGATATAATCATATGAGTTGGGTGCCCAGTCTCTGGCCAATTTCAATACTCAGACACCTAGATAAATTGGGGCCATAGGTCAAAGATCCTTGATTCATCCATCCACATCTGACAAAATTTTTAGGCCTGCTTTTTATTCATATTGTTATTGGTTGGGCAGGCCTTCCCGGGTGTTTTTATTGGCCTATGCAAGTCCATCTTTAGTCAAATTTTCCTCTACAGTGTCCCACAACACACTTTCTCATACTTTCCCGCAATACAGTTTACTCAGACTTTCATCCAACATAGGGTTCTGTAACGTCGCCAATTTGTTGTGTTTTGATAGCCGAGGATTACTAGAGAATAACAGTGCTTTATTAGCAGGCTCATGCAGCCATTACACAACAGCAGTAACGTGAACTCTAAACAGTATAGAAGGTAAAGTGTATGCACAGTATAAGTCATGTGCACAGTGACCTCTATAGATCATTTGTATAAACACTACCTACATGATCCCAAATCCCCACCAGTGGTAAGTTTTATTTACTACCAGGTTTTGCTTGGGTTTTACTCCAGGTATTCCAGATGCTGAGTGAAGGACTTTAGATTGTAAGCTCCATGGAGTAAGG
This sequence comes from Xenopus borealis, assembly GCA_024363595.1. Lineage (NCBI taxonomy): Eukaryota > Metazoa > Chordata > Amphibia > Anura > Pipidae > Xenopus > Xenopus borealis. Next base: position 103,760,906 of record CM044448.1, on the reverse strand, counting down.
AACTGATAATAATAATAATAATAATAATAATAAACAATCCCTCTAAAGCATTGTGCTATAGAAATAAATGCTACAGTTGTGTTCATTTGTATAGACTTGAGGCATGAATATATTAGAAACAAGTGTCTTGGATTTCTGACGTTCTCAAGTGGAGTGTTTACTATATACCAAAAGGCAGTTGTAGAGAGTTAAAAATAAGGCTGTATTAGCTGCTTTGTTGCACATTCTGATTCATTCATTATTTCTGAAGAAAATAAGGAATGCGGCTGTCAGAAGAAGATTCATTAGAAAGGTTATCTTTAATGAGTACATCTATATTCATCGAGGAACAAGATGAATAGTTAACTCTGAGATTTCTGCAGTGAACTGTCGGCTTTGCTGCTTAACTAACACTTTAATCTGCATGTTTAGCAATGGCATTCCAACAATCTGTATTTCTCAAGTTATTGATTCTCCAGCGCATCAAACACACAAGTCCCCAGTGATTCAGCATTGTCAACAGTTAGATACGTCAAACTAAGGTTTCAAACCTAGTGGTCAGGAATCAAACATGAGTTCCCATAATGTGTAGAGGGAGAGTAGCCATAATCCCTTAATATAGTCAAATGTTTTTTCTACTGAAAACTGTAGCAATTTAAATAAGAAGCAAAATTAACCTTATGTTCTCTCTTGGTATTTTTAGACCACTACCACCATTACTGGAGCAGGGCAGGTTCTGCTGGAAATATGCTGTTCAAACCATCCCCATAGAGGTTCCAACTGCTAGATTTTCATCTGTTCAGCCTACAGATATACAAGTCACTCATTAGTTGGGGGAAGGGAGTTTAAAGACCTGCTTTGTGCAAATTTATTTGCCGTGTTCTGCTGTGGAAATGCCGCCCATAGACTTGAATGGCATTGCTCGTAAGAAAAGTTATGCGCATCAACAATATGTTGATGCCCTTAGAATTTTCACCGCCGGTGAATTTTTGGGGAAGCAAAATGGGTCAAATTTGCCCATCCCTACCCAGTGTGACTCATGAGCCTTTGCATCTTTTAGGACCAAGATGGTTCTGAGGCTTTCCCGGAGAGGGAGGCACATATGTTGGTGAGAAGGGGTTAGGCAGGTAGATGAACCTATGAAGTATTCATAAAAATCGTTTTTCACCAAGTTGGGTCTAATCTGTACATCAAAATGTGTAAATTGGGACCATAAATCTCATTGTGATCAGTGGGTTTTATAGAGATTGAGTAGTTAGTCATCTTGCATGTGTTTTATAGGAATGAATCTGAACCAAACTCTGTCTGCCCACCACCCAACTTACCTCTACCTCTCGTCTGAAAACAGTTCTGGAGGCAGAGCAGAAAGGCCCCAAAGCTGCTGTACTACACTAAAAAGTCCTATAAAAAAATGTTCTCATGGTGACATGTTCTCTAGTTGAGCATTGGTAACTTTTCCTGAGTGCAACTATTTGATGACCCTGCAGGAGTGCCACCTGAGGCAAGGTGTCCACTTCACCTAATGGAAGAAACACAACTATTTTTAAAGCAAATACTACCCTCCAACAAAAAATAGTTAGAAAGCCACATTATGTGGATCTCACTGTTTGGAAATAGGAGGACTGCAATTATAGATTCATAGATATACAGACTTTGATATTTATGATTTAGAGTATCTAAAAATGCTAGTAGAAGTAAAGAACTGCATAATACTGGATCAACTTTGGCAAAGACCATGCTCACCTTGAAACAGTAAATCTCTTTCCTACAAACATAGTTAACATAGTAGGTTAGGTTAAAAAAGACGTCCCTCAAGTTCAACCTTTCAACTTTTTTTTAACCTTCTTAATTTCTAGTTGATCCAGAGGAAGGCAATCCCCATCTGAAGCAAAAATCCATTAGAAAACCAAACATTTAGGAAAGGGGAAGGAGAGGAAGGGAATGAGGTTACAGAATTTGTAGGGCAGTACATACAATAGCCAAAAGGAAGGATAAAAAAGGAAAACATGGAAATGTTCTACAGAAACTACAGGAAAGAAAATTGGTTGAGTTAATAACTGGAATGATGTGTTAGTCATTTTAAAAGACTTTCAGAATTTTAACCAAAAGCTTCACCCTGATAGAAACAATAAACATACACTTGTAAACAATAATAGTAGTATTATTAGGTTTTGACCCTGAAATTTTTGTATCATTCCATCAATATTATAAAAGAGCAAATTGTTAGTACAGGTATTGTATCCGTTATCCGTAAAGCCCTTATCCAGAAAGCTCTGAATTACGGAAAGGTCATTCCCCATTGGCTCCATTTTATTCAAACAATCCAAATTTGTAAAAGTGATTTCCTATTTCTCTGCAATAATAAAACAGTCTCAGTCTTGTACTTGATCTAGACTAAGATATAATGAATCTTTACAGGAGGCAAAAACAGCCTATTGGGCATATTCAATGTTTTCTTGATTTTCTAGTAGAAAAGGACATCACAATAATGTAATCAGTGAGCAGCTGTTGTGTTTTGATAGCCGAGAATGAGTAAAAACTTTTGGTTTTGCATTGGGCATTATTTCATGGAGTAAGTGGAAGTTTATTCTTAAACCAAATGCTTTGGAGTTAATGAGGAATTGAAAAGTCTCAAATTAACTCAAATGGGGTTTTTTTTTCTCACTCGCATCGTTCCATTCATTCAATGACTCAAAATATTTTAAAAATTGAAACACTGAATTCTCTAGACGCTCACCAGGTTCTTTCATGTTTTCTTCAATTGAAAGATCTTAAAAAAGAAATGTTCACATTTGTGCAATTTTTTTTTGCTACAATTTTCATCTAATCACATTGGATCACATCAAAATAATTTTTGGACATGTAGCCATAAACATATCAGTAAGGAATGTTAGTAGTCCTGTATAGTAATATCTAGTCCTGTTGGGAACTAAGTCGTTGGTGATGTGGGAATGTCATTATCTGAATATTGGCGACATTATAGGACATTTAGGATGGTGATTAAATGATAACGAGGAAACAAGCTATTTTGCATGGATTCCACCACTCAAAGTGACAAAGAGACAGGCTGGCCAGTAAGTGCAGCACTTATAGGTTATCTTCTCATAAGTATAAATCACATTTTCATGAGCATGAGACATAATAACGCTTAAGCGAGTACAGTTCCATCACCTTTCTCTTTGCTTTGGAGTGGGTAGGTAATTCAAAGTGGTCTAGAAATGAACACTCAAGAGTATTACTCAATCCTGGTAGTATTTTATAATAATTTCACCAATCTCATCTACGGAAAGATTTTCATCACCCCCCCCCCCAAAAAAAAACCAAGGAATCATCTTACAAACTTGGTCCATACCCAGAGAAAAAAGCACATTAAATGCTTACATGCTTACAGCATATGGCCCCATTATTTCTGTAAATAAGCCTCCCAATTGACAGTCCTACTGTCTATTTATGAGGAAACATACCTGCTAAACTACGTCTCATGGAAGAATGGAGAGATTCTTTTAGGCAAAAATCCCAGATATAAATTAATACATTGCTTGTATTTTAATGTCAATGACTAATTTCCCTGTTGAGATGCTAATGGAAAAATTAGGAATTCATTTACTACTAAAAATTCCAACCCTCTGCGTTGAAACTCAAGCTTTTTCAAAAAAATGTTTAGCATATATACATACAGAGGTAAGGACAAAAGAAAGAGATAGGGGAAGAAAGAGATAGAAATAGAGGAAGAGGAAGGAGGAGTTGGTGAGGAGGATGTCACATATCATAATTTATTTATCTTATTTATCTAAGTCATCTATACTTTAATGCTTTATGAATAGTGCATAAAGGGTTACTGTCCCCATCGTGTTGTACTTTCCCTATCATGTCCTACTGTCATCATCTCGCCTTGCTGTTCCCATCATGTCTTACCGGCACCATCTTTTACTACTGTCCCAATAATGTCTTACTGCCTCCATCTTGCGCAACTGTCATCATGTCCTACGGTCTCTATCTTGTCCTACTGTACTTATCATGTCCTGCTGTCATCATCTTGTCCTACTGTCCCTATCATGTCCTACTGTCACTACAGTATCTTGTCCTACTATCCCTATCATGTCCTCCTGTCTCCATTTTGCCTTGATGTCCTCATCATGTCTTAGTGGCACCATCTTTTACTACTGTCCCAATCATGTCCAGCTACCTTCATCTTACCCTAATGTTGCTATCATATTCAACTGCCTCCATCTTTTACTACTGGCACCATCTTGTCCTACTGTCCCAATCATGTCCAGCTACTTTCATCTTGCCCTAATGTTGCTATCATGTTCAACTGCCTCCATCTTTTACTACTGGCACCATCTTGTCCTACTGTCCCTATCATGTCCTACTCTCAGCATATTGTCCTACTGTTCCTATCATGTGCTACTGTTTAATCTTGCTCTATTGTCAACATCCAATCCAACTGTCTCAATCTTGCCATACTTCTTGAACTTCTATTCCTGCCATTTCTCATGCGTGGATACGTCCTTTCTTCAAAAATAATGTGAGCCTTATCTGACCTGCTTTGTAGTAATGCAAATACAAAATTACATTGTGTAATGTTGCAATATGCATTGTGCAGTTTACAATTGCGCCCAATTTTACCCCAACAGCTAAAGGCTTGTAGCCATTAATATTAATAACATTCTGCCTGTACACCAAAATTGTCAGGAATGCCCCTCTTTTTTCCCCCAGACCCATCCATGAATAATGGTTTTGTCCAGATCATCTCAAGCCCATTGTTCCCAGTTTTCTGATTTTTCTTCTTCTACTCATTCCAATATATTTCCTTAAAAATACTACACAATGAAGTCCTACTTGTTCAGTCGTACAGTTTTTCTGTTACTCCAATAAAATGTAAAAGCATTGAACTAGGAGGCCAACATTTGTTTTTGGACTCATCTATTAACTGAGGTACCACAACTCTTAATGGATTTTTGCCTTTCAAAGAAACAAATTAAATAAATAACCTTGTCTAACCTTTCTGTAAAATAGATGGATTTTCTCAAATGATTTGTCTACTGTCAGATTTGAACAATAAATAGAAGAGTCTGTTCCAGTACAGCTGAAGTCACACTCCAGTGATACGTGAATGCAGAGTTTTGCTAAGGACCTAGAGATTTGTGAGACATAGGAGCTCAACTTTTCCAGCTTGGTATTGTCTGAAACCATTGCCTTGTGGACACCAAAGACTTACTGTATCTCTCTGTACAGACTATGAGAAGAACTAAGTATGGTCCCTGTTATGTAAAGTGCTATCTATTACCCTATATGGCCAGCCAATGACCACTGATGTTCTGCCATGTCTATTGTTTGCTAGTCAGTACCCCATTCGGTTTTTTTGTACCACAACAGGAGACCTGTATTCAGCAGTATTGAAGGCGGTGAGTAGCCAGACTTCGTTTTCTGAAGTCGCCTAATGAGAAAACTTCGGGCGCCTTCAGAAACCGAAGCGTTCCGAGTGCCACTCTGCCGGAGATTAGCTGCCTGAAGAAGAAGCAATTTGTTGCTGGTGATTAATCTCCCCCAGTAGCTTCATGTGCCCCTGCCCTAATGTGGAAGCCCCGATGGGCCTGGACCCCTCAGTCTAACGCTGGGTATTTTTATTATTATTATTATTATTATTTTATAAAATGCTAACATATTCTGCATCATTGTTCAATAAATGGATATACAATTACCACCAATAACCAATACAATGATTTTGGTAGCAGGTAAGCAACTAGAATCACTAGAAGGTTCTTCTATAAATTACGCTGCAAGATAGTAATAGTTTCTGGGGGGGGAGGAGCAAATGAACTACTCAATCAGTTTTTAATCTCTAAATAGAAAATGAAGTGGCTCTTTAACAGTGAAAGTGTAAAGACACAAATCTGTCACATTTTTCAGTATTCACACATTCACATGCACACACACAAATTACCAAGCTCATCTGTATTTATAAATATGCAAATAAGGCAAGTGTTTAACATGTTTGCTGAATTAATGGTGATACGGGGTTATATGCAGTAACCTTTTTTTTTTCATTTGCATTATAAAGACACTATCATTCATGCTAAAAGGGATCTTGAAGGAAATTGTACTTGTTTATAAATCTGTTGGCCATTCTGTCAGTCAACTTTATGAGCTCTGGTGCCTGCTGCTCATTCCCCACAAACGTGCTCCATGGTTCCAGTCCTTTGTAAGTCTATGAAATATATGGAAGAACTTGAAAACCACAGTGCATTGTGTATTTGTGCTCTTTCTTTAGTGCAGTGATTCTTAACCTATGGGCAGAGACCCAGTGTTGACTCTCCATGACCCCCATGTTCTGCTACAATAGTCAATAACAATTAAAGGACAAGGCCTCCCTTGCTCATTCGCCACACATTCCTCTATTGAACTGATACATTTTGGTTTCTCAGGATTGCTCACAATTGTTATTCTACAACCTTAGAAACTCTTCCCTATTTCTGTTTCCATGTTCATAAACATTACTAAGTTCTTTTTGAGGCAAAGTCTACAGCAGGGGTCCCCAAACCTTTTTACCTGTGAACCCCATTTAAATATAAAAAAGTTGGGGAGCAACACAAGCATGAAAACAGTTTCTATGGGTGCTCAATAAGGGCTGTTGGTTATTTGGTAGACCTTATGTGCACTTACAGACTATACGTGTTTCTGTTTGGCAGAACACATGACCTTTATGCCTCCAAAAGTTGCTTCCAAGTCAGAAATCCAAAACTGAGCACCTCCAATGAGGCCAATGGGAGCAACTTCAGAGGACTTGGTGTGCAACATGTTGCTCATGAGCCACTGGTTGGGCATCACTGGTCCAAAGCATTAGCCACAGAGCATTTGAATATTGCTTTCTCTACTGCTCTTTACTCTTTCAGTTGGAAATTATTTATTTTGGTGGGTTTTGTGGTCCTTTAAACTACATACATAATTAATCCTAAATCCGTTCTTTTTGGTAGTCATTGTGAGAAAATCCTGGTTTCAATTGTTCTACTCTGGCCTTGCATCACTCAAGCTCTGCCCATAGGGTTGCCAGGCCCAGATTTGTGGCAAAGCCACATAGGCCTGGGCCTAAGGTAACAAATTTTTAGTGCCGGCTCTATGGGGAGCACCGGGGACGTGCTGCTCCGCGGTGCTCCTGCGCTTGTGCGGACGGGTGCTAGGACCACCTGCACTGTCGCGCACAAGAGCAGGAGCCCCGGGGAGCAGCACGTCCCCGGTGCTCACCATAGCCTAGGGGCACCATGCAAATCTGCCGCTGAGAGTTGCCACCTGGCCAGTATGTTACCGTCCTGGCCGGTAAAAATGATGGTTGATCTCAATGTTATTAATTGGGAAAAACGATACAGATATAGGAAGGCCAGTATTTTTTTCCAGAAAAGGTGGCAACCCTACCCATTACTACCTGATTTAGTATTAGGGATACAAGCGTCAACATTTATACAACAAATTTCCAAGACTTCTTAGAAGTCAGGTTGATCTCACAGGTCAAAAGAGAGTTTTGATTTTCCTATGTTTTCCCTAGTGGTCCCAAATTGTCCTCCTTCTTTGTTGATCTCTCTCTTTTGGCTGCTTTCTGTTCTTAAATAATCCATCTTTATAAACACTGGACAACAACTCAGATCGTGCTTTGATCCTGATAATGTTTGTGCAGTTCATCAAAAAACTGGATGGGGCAAAGCTACACTGGGAGGTATTTGTCCCCTTAAATTCTCTTTTGTTTCTGTTACTTTAGCTTTTGCTCGTGCCTTATGTCTAATGTCAGATTGGGACAACTGAAGATGGATTGGGACAACTGTAGGAACCTGACCTCAAGGATATGTAACCCTGTCATGTCACAGAACACAATATCTATATTAGATTGGAAGAATATTGGACTCCCTTTCTTAATTGGGTCTCGCATAGGAAGCATAGGGTGATAGGAGGCTGATGGCACATTAATGGTGGAATAAATGGTAAAAAAATACCATAGTCACTGATACGCTTTTTTCTTGTGAGATAAATGGGAAGAACTATGAAGTCATCACCTGGAGGCCCACCAGGAATTTCCCCAGTATCGAGATGGGTCAGTCCAACCCTACTCAGTGTCAGACTGGCCCACCAGGATACTAGGAAAACTCCCGGTGGGCCCAGGTGTCTGTGGGCCCTTATGCTTCTAATCCTTTGGCCTATTTCATGGTCATTCCCTATTTCTTTAAAGGGAAACTGTCATGGGAAAAGATGTTTTGTTTTAAAAACGCATTAGTTAATAGTGCTGCTCCTGTAGACTTCTGCACTGAAATCCATTTCTCAAAAGAGGAAACAGATTTTTTTTATATTCAGTTTTGAAATCTGACATGGGGCTAGCCATTTTGTCAATTTCCCAGCTGCCCCGGTCATGTGACTTGGGCCAGTACTTTAGGAGGGAACTGCTTTCTGGCAGGCTGTTGTTTTTCCTTCTCAATGTAACTGAATAGTAAGCAGTGGGACATGGGTTTTACTATTGAGTGCTGTTCTTAGATCTACCAAGCTGTTATCTTGTGTTAGGGAGCTGTTATCTGGTTACCTTCCCATTGTTCTGTTGTTAGGCTGCTGGGGGGGGGGAGGGAGGGGGTAATATCACTCCAACTTGCAGTACAGCAGTAAAGAGTGATTGAAGTTTATCAGAGCACAAGTCACATGACTTGGGGCAGCTGATAAATTCACAATATGTCTAGCCCCATGTCAGATTTCAAAATGAATGACAGGATCCCTTTAAGGAGCTTAATAATGGAAGAAGTAGAGTATAGTATGTAGTATAAAAGACTAGGAGAAAAAAAAGGTTTAGTGAGGAGAGAAAGAATAATAGTTTGGAAAGTGGGCCCACAGTCTAAGGTTTTCTGGTGGGCCCCTGGCATCTCAGTCCGACACTGACCCTGCTTGCCTCTTGTCTTCCACTTCTGGCTTCAGTACTTGGCAATTTCTTCTTGATGAACTCCATTAAAAATCTTTGCTTATTTGGCTCAAATGAACCCTCTCCCCTTTCAGAACACCCACGCAATTTCCTAGAAAAAAATGCATTACCTTTTTATCCTTCAATCGGGAATAAGAACCTTCGTCCAGCATTCCCGCAGCTCATCTCCTGATTAACTCTATAGACTAAACAAATTCTCCCGTCATATCAATGCGCCCAGCCGAGAGGATTAGAGGATGCCTCAGTGTAATAGGTGCTGCTTCTCTATACATGATCTACATTCAATCAGATGCAAGGAAAGGTCAAGGCTAAAGAGAGTTTGTTTGTGTAAATCGAGAGCTATTTATGTGAATTCCCCCCCCCCCCCCCCCCCCCCCCGTGCACTTCTTCAGAGTGCGGATCTCCATTTACACATCAAAGGAAATTGATGGGAGGCACGAACAATCAAATTTCTTCATTAAAGGACAAGGAAAGTGTAAAATAGAATAAGGGTAGAAATGCTGTATTTTGTATACTAAACATAAACATGAACTTACTGCACCACAAGCCTAATCAAACAAATGATTTATGCTTTCAAAGTTGGCCGCAGGGGGCTGTCATCTTGTAACTTTGTTATACATCTTTGTCTGACACTGGCACTGCACATGCTCAGTATGGTCTGCTTGAGTTCTGCATGGCTGGTAAGTAAGGCAGGGGCTCCCCCTGCTGTTCATAAGTGATTGTTTCCCTGCCAGAAGCACTAAATGAAGGGAGAATTTTACTGCATACAGTCAGGTTTCTTATAAAAACGGTACACATTTTAAAATTAAAGTATATTGGAGATAGATTTCTTTTTCATTAAAGAAAGTAAAAATGGGTTTTTATTTCTTTGCCTTTCCTTGCCCTTTAAAGATGAAAAATTATTTTCTGTATTGATGCAATTTGAACTATGATCACCAGTGATGGGCGAATCTATCCCGTTTCGCTTCACCGAAAAATTCGAGAATTTCCAGCAAAATTCTCAAATTGGCGAAAAAGTTGCGAAACGAGTCGCGGCACGTTTTTCACGCGCGGCGTGTCGAGTTTGACGCACATCGCGTGATATTCGATGGGTCGCGTCATTTGCGCCGCGCGCCGCTTTGTTTTTTGACGCGCGACTCATTTTTCTGCTGGTGAATTCTTGCTGCCGTTTCACAAATTTATTCGCCGGCGGCGAATCGCGGGAATTCGCGCCTAGCAAATAAATTCACCCATCACTAATGATCACACAAAGTTGGAAGTATGCCACCTACGAATGGGTTTGACGTGTGAATCTGACCAGTTTCACTTCTCTGAAGTCTATGGGTGACAGTTTTTGAGTTCACTGGTCAAATGATCTGGGTCAAACTGGGATGATGCCCTCATTTCGGGCCAACATTACTGGGACCTAAGGAAATGCACCGGGTGAAAACTGCATTAGATCACCAATGTAGTACTCACTCTTTGGTGAGCTCACCGAGGGGCAGATCTGGAGCAAACTGACAAGATCCAAAAGTTCCAGGCCAACAATCAGATTACCGGGACCAGAGAAGATTCACTGGATGAAAACTGCATTTGAGCACTGTTTGGTCTTCACTCCACAGGATTTTCAAATTTGGTTAGATACCTGGTCAAGATTTGGTAGGATATAAGTCAGACAGGCTTTTGGGAGGGGCCTACACATGGGTGAATAAGTTGCCAACTTGATCTAATCTGATGCCTGACATTGTCTGTCCTCCAACCTTGGCGTAGATCCAGCAAAGAACCTTTTCTATTAAAACTAATACTAAATGTTTGTATCAACATTTCGCATGCATGAAGTATGCCCAGGGTCATGTTTATAAAAGAGCTTTCAATTTTACATTCTTAGCTTATTTCTAAAACACGGCATAGAGCAAAGTGCAAATGAATCATATGTGTAAGTAATGGAAAAGCTATGTAAATTGCTATAGAAATAATAAAAAAGCAGCATATTGAAATCTAAATCTAGAATCTACAATAGAATTCTAAACAGGGGGACAAATACATAGATCTATCCACAACCACTACGCCTTATTTTTCGCTATTTAAGAGAGCACAAGCTCCCCAAAAACTGTATTTATTTGTTGTAGGCAAAATTGGTAACACCTAAAAATGGTGCCAAGGAGACTATCAACTGTATATAGATTTCACACTATAAGTGACCCAAAGGTTTCCTTGTAAAAAAGTTGCAGTGTCAGACTCACTGGGATACTATAAATAATCCTGGTGCAGGGTCGGACTGTACCGGTTGGATAAAAACCCTGGTGGGCCCCAGCCCTCATGGGCCCCACTGGCCTAGACTCTGGTCTTGCTTCTGGCCTCCATACCTGGCCCCCTCCACAGCCTGAAGAAGAAAAAGGAACATGTAGAGGGCTGGAGCAGTGGCGTAACTACAGGTGGTTGCACCAGGGGCCTGCCAGACATCATGCAGCAATGCAAAAGATCGTGTCCGTAAGGAAATAGCATGCGTAGCTAGCAGTGTCGGACTGGCCCACCAGAATACCAGGAAAACTCCCGGTGGGCCAAGGT
>CM044448.1:103727385-103745947 GCA_024363595.1 Xenopus borealis | reverse complement strand
TTATTGCTACTTTTTATTACTCATCTTTCTATTCAGGCCTCTCCTATTCATATTCCAGTTATCAATGCATGGCTGCCAGGGTAATTTGGACCATAGTAACCAGATTATGGAGATCTGCTGAAATAGCTAAAAAAAAACACAAATAATAAACAATAAAAACCAATAGCAAATTGTCTCAGTATTTCACCCTCTACGTTATACTAACAGTTTATTTAAAGGGGACCAAACCCTTTAAATGACACTCTTAATACCACTGCACTTACGTTAGGGGCAGTAATACAGTATATGACCCCCACCATGTCTGTCCTTTGGTACTAAGTCAGGCACAACGTTCTACCTTGCCACAAAGTGGGTAGTATTTAAGAGGGTCATAGGAATAGTGGGAAGGCCTGTGCTTACGTCCAATCCATATAATAAAAATAAATAAAGGGGACATTAAGAACTGTTTTTGCCCAATGAAAGAAAATGTAATTCTAAACAACTTTCCAATATACATTCGCTACACCTTTTAAAGGAGAAGGAAAGCTACCAAGGCAGTTAATTGCCAATAGATGAGCCATAATAATGCAAGCTAGAATGGTATATTTATTCTGTAGAATGCTTTTCACTAAAGGCTCTCTCTGTTTGTTTAGGATAGCAGCCTATTAGATTGCAGTGACATCACTTCCTGCGTGAGTCTCTTCCTGCTCACTCATAGCTTTGGGCTCAGATTACAACAGCAAGCAAACTGAGCATGCTCAAGCCCTAGCCCTGGAGGTTAAACTAAAAACAGGAAGTCCGATACAGAAGCCCATGTGTACACAATAGAAGGAAAGAAATGGGGTGTTTCTTTTGACAGAGGACATTTAATTGAGGCTCTGCTGGTGTATTTATATAGACCTTTCTGATAACCTTCTCCTTTAAGTTATTTGCACATGGCATTGTTTTTGAAGGCAGTATCTGGCTGCTTATAGTACAGTTTTTGGGTGAAGATCCCCATTAAAAATTCAAATTTGTTCTTGCATGTTAAAAAAGAAAAAATCAACATCATTTTGTAGAATCCTGAATGTTATGAAATATATTTCCCACTCTGTGGCGCACACTTGGCCAAAGGCCACTAAAGCAATTCTGCCAGCAAAAAAAAAATAAAAAGTGATTATTTATTTGGTATTTATTTTATTTTGTTATGATCGGTGACAGAACAGCGGGTAATATGAAACAGCATGGGACTGAAGCAGATTATAGATTTGCCGGCACATCTAGCTGGCTGCCGCTTTCATTACAAGCGCAAAGTGGAAATAACATAGGGGGGTTATAAAACCATCCAGTATATTTTAGAAAACATTTATTTAAAGTGCAAGAGTTCTAAGAAGAGCACACTGAGCAATTTTGTATTAAAGGGGTGGTTTAATTAAGTATGTTCAGGGTTGGACTGGAGAATTGGATTCCCACAGGGGCTGCAACCTCATCAAGGACCCTCCTCGCAGTCCCCGTAGGCCCCCCATGCACATGTGTGAACACCGGCCCATGGCACTTTGCAGCACATGATATTTTTTATTTTGGGTGGACGCCAGATCGGGGGAGCAGGTCTGGGCCGACAGGAGCCCATGAGGGCCTGAGCCCGGAGGATTTTTTCCCGGCATCCCGCCAGCCCAGTCAAACCCGGGTATGTTATCTAATGGCCAATTCTAAGCATTTTTTCCATTGCCCTTTATTTTTTAAATGTTACAGATTTTTTAATTATTTGTTTTCTTATTCTGACTCTTTCCAGCTTTCCAATGGAAACAACTGCTCTGTAAGGCTACAAATTTATTGTTAATGCCACCCGCCAGCGCTAGCAAACTCGCACCAGGAGGGAGCTCCTGGTGCGAGCAGTAGTGACGGGAGAATCTCCCGCGATTCGCTTCGCCTAGAGATTCGCGAATTTCTAGAGAAATTCGCGAATCGGCGAAAAATTCACGAAACGAGTCGCTGGACGATTTTGTCGCGCACCGCGTCAACTTTGTTGCGCGTCGCGTCAACTTTGACGCGTCGACTGACGCGCGACTCGGTTTTCGGCGAATTTTCGCCAAGCGAAATTTCGCTGGTGATTCGCGAATTTATTCGCCAGCGGCGAATCGCGGGAATTCGCCGCGAATTCGACCTAGGCGAATAAATTCGTCCATCACTAGCGAGCAGCCGTGACAGTGGAAGAGCATGCACTGTCATGGCGGCTCGCACCGGGCGCTCCCTCCCGGTGCGAGTTTGCCTGCTCAGCTGGGGGCATTTTTTTTTTTTTAAAAGTACCATTATCCCCAACTGGAATGTGGGCTCTATTAGCCTGCACATTTGATGGGGGTAACTTGTTTTTGCAATAGGTGCCCTTTAACCTTAATTTAAAGGCGAACAGCCCCTTTAAATCTTTGTGGAGCTGTAAACCAACCTTTAACTAACATTGGGAATTTTAAACCAGTGCAGTAAGTCAAAGGGACCAATGAGAAATGTGTGTACAGAAGCAATTGCAATAGACAAGTGCCCAAGTGCATGCTAGTAAATTAGCCTTATTAATTGTCTGATGTCCCAAAAATAGACAGAAAAAGCAACCCTCAATCCTAGAATCTGGTAAAGGTCAAGTAAAACGGCCAGCTTCCTTAAAGGGCAAGGAAAGGCAAAGAAATAAAATCCCATTTTTACTTTCTTTAATGAAAAAGAAATCTATCTCCAATATACTATAATTAAAAAATGTGTGCCGTTTTTATAAGAAACCTGACTGTATGCAGTGAAATTCTCCATTCATTTAGGAATTGTCAGACAGTCCCTAAATTTTGGCAGCGAGACAACCATACTTCTGAACAGCAGGGGGAGCCCCCTGCCTTACTTACCAGCCATGCAGAACTCAAGCAGCTTTGTTTTTTGATCATTTATGACGATCCCTAAGAAGCCCAGACCACACTGAGCATGTGTATGTAGTCTAGTCTTGCAAAGACGTATAACAAAGTTACAAGATGACAGCCCCCTGTGGCCAACTTTGAAAGCATAAATCATTTGTTTGATTAGGCTTGTGGTGCAGTAAGTTCATGTTTATGTTTAGTATACAAAATACAGCATTTCTAGCCTTGTTTTATTTTACACTTTCCTTGCCCTTTAAACACAAAGAATGGCCTAATATTTATTGGTTATGTGTAGGGATGCTCTGAATCCAGGATTCAGTTCGGGATTCAGCCGAGTCCTTCTGCCTATATCCTAATTAGAATATACAAATTAGGGGTGGGGAGGGAAATTGCATGACTTTTTGTCGCAAAACAGGGAAGTAACAAATGTTTTTCTCTTCCCACCCCTAATTTGCATATGCAAATTCAGATTCAGTTCTCGGGCCAAATCTTTTGCGAAGGATTCGGGGGTTTGGCCAAATCCAAATAGTGGATTCGGGGCATCCCTAGTTATGTGTTTAAAGGGAAATTGTGAATGGTTGTTATGGGTTACCAAACTTTTATAAGTGTATTCTTTTTCCTTAGATCAGTTTGAAGCCTGGATTACCCTGTATTATCTCCCATCACCCTTCTGTTTTTGCCAGGGGTATGTCTACAGTGCCGGATGGGCTGATATGAAGGCTTTGGATTCAAGGACTAGGGATGGCGCGAACTGTTCGCCAGGCGAACTTGTTCGCGCGAACATGGGCTGTTCGCGCTCGCCGGAAGTTCGCGAATGTCGCGCGACGTTCGCCATTTTGGGTTCGCGTTAGTTGGCGCTTTTTTTTTGCCCTCTCACCCCAGACCAGCAGATACATGGCAGCCAATCAGGAAGCTCTCCCTCCTGGACCACCCCCACACCCCCTGGACCACTCCCCTTCCCTATAAAAACCGAAGCCCTGCAGCGTTTTTTCATTCTGCCTGTGTGTGCTTGGAAGAGCTAGTGTAGGGAGAGAGCTGTTAGTGATTTGAGGGACAGTTGATAGTAAGTTTGCTGGCTAGTAATCTACTGTTCTTCAAACAACTGCCATCTAGCTGTGTGAGCTTGTTCACATTCTGTCTAAATATCCACAATATTACCGTCTCCAGAAAAAGCACCTGAGTGACTTTTTTCAAGCAGCCATAATATATTTTACGTAATCCGTATCCACCGCTGTAGTAGTGTATACGTTGACCTTGTAGCCATTATTTGCCCTGTAGGCATTTTTTGCCCAGTGTGTTCTTCAAACAACTGCCATCTAGCTGTGTGAGCTTGTTCACATTCTGTCTAAATATCCATAATATTACAGTCTCCACAACCACCTGAGTGACGTAGTGTGATTTCTGCCCTTTACAGCACAAAACGCAGCGCTGTGTCAACAATGTATTTTTTAGAAACATTTTTGCCCTTGATCCCCCTCTGGCATGCCACGGTCCAGGTCGTTGCACCCTTTAAACAACTTTAAAATCATTTTTCTGGCCAGAAATGTCTTTTTTAGCTTTTAAAGTTCGACTTCCCATTGAAGTCTATGGGGTTCGCGACGTTCGCGAACCGTTCGCATTTTTGACGCAAGTTCGCGAATATGTTCGCGAACTTTTTTTCCGACGTTCGCGCCATCCCTATCAAGGACCAAAAAAGTGGAAGAAAATCTGGGTTTATTTATAATCTGTTCAAAGAGGCACTAGAGACCTGTTAGTATTCAGCACGATTCTGCAGGAACAACCTGGGATATACAATCTCCCAGCTCATTGTGTAGGAGTTGCATCCACTGGGATAAGGAGAATTTACAGGATGTATTAATTAAAGCTCATCAGATCATATTAAATTTCATTATAACAGCTGCAATTTAAAAAAATGTATGTATTTTTAGATATTCTGTATCATCTTAATCCCAGTTGCTGGACTGGGAAAAGTCTTTCATTGGCTAAAATTGCCCATACACAAGTAGAGGCTGGCTGTCGGCTCAGCCATTCAGCAGTCCATTGGCTCATGAATGGGACGCAGATCATCTCCATTTCCAATAAATATTGTATTGGCTCATTCAGATTTTTTGTGGATCATCTGGAAAGTCTGGTTTGGCCAAAGAACATACTGGAGGTTACATATAATCTAGATCCCACCACTAAGCATGGACCATCCATCCATGTGACAAACCATTGACCTGAGACAAGAACAGTAAAATAAAGCAAGACTGAAAAATGGATGGTGGTGGCAGAATCAAGATCAAACAAGTGCATTTGTCCTGCACAGCCAGCTAAAGTCATTGGATTCAATTGTTTATGCAAGTCCCCTTGGGTTACCTCTTCGGAAGAAGAAGTTCCAACTCCTAGTGGGAAAATCTAATTCAGTCTAATGTTTTCAGGTGATTAATGGACTTGTTTCTACACTGAGTGTCCTTTTTGTACTTGTAATGTATTTTTACCCCAATGAAATGGTTGAAATGAGCAGTGGCGTAACTACCAGGGGAGCAGGGGGTGCAATTGCACCAGGGCCTGCTCCCTCTCGGGGCCCACTGGAGACGCTAGGAGAACTCCAACTCATGGGGGAGAGCCCAATAGGGGGGCCCTGGTGCCAATCCTGCACCAGGGCCCACCAGCGAGTAGTTACGCCACTGGAAATGAGGGGTACCTATCTGCAGACTTGGGAAAAGTCTTTCATTGGCTAAAATCGCCCATGCACAAGTCGAAGCTGGCTGTCGGCTCAGCCATTCAGCAGTTCATTGGCTCATAGATAGGACCAAGACCATTTCCATTTCCTATTAATATTGTATTGTCTCATTTGGATTTTTTGTGTATCATCTGGAAAATCTGGTTTGACCAAAGAACATGCTGGGGTTTACATGCAATCTAGATCCCACCACTAAGCATGGACCATCCATGTGACCAAACGATTGACCTGAGAAAACAACAGTAAAATAAAGCAAGACTGGTATATGTATGGGGTTGGCAGAATCAAGATCAACCTGATCAGCCACGTGCTTTTTTTCCTGCCCAGCCAGCTAAAGTCATTGGATTCAAAGTCTATTTTCTAAGCAACTCCTCATCTTTGGACAAGTCACCTTGGGTTACCTCTTCTGAAGGAGAAGTTCCAACTCTTAGTGGGAAAATCTACTTCAGTCTTATGTTTTAGGTGTATTATAGACTTGTTTCCACACCGAGGGGGACAATGGCATAAACATATAATACAAAGTTTGAACCAGGTGGTCTATCCATCAAATCAGAAGCTTGCAGACCAATAAATAATACCTGGTTAGTGACTGATACGTGCTTGAACATTGAGACTTTTATTCCATTTAAAGGGCAAGGAGAGTGTAAAATAGAGTAAGGCTAGAAATGCTGTATTTTGTATACTAAACATAAACATGAACTTACTGCACCACAAGCCTAATCAAACAAATGATTTATGCTTTCAAAGTTGGCCACAGGGGGCTGTCATCTTGTAACTTTGTTATACATCTTTGCAAGACTAGACTACATACACATGCTCAGTGTGGTCTGGGCTTCTTAGGGATCGTCATAAATGATCAAAAAACAAAGCTGCTTGAGTTCTGCATGGCTGGTAAGTAAGACAGGGGCTCCCCCTGCTGTTCATAAGTATGATTGTTTCCCTGCACAACAGTTAGGGACCGTCTGAAAATTCCTATCCACAGAAGTAAATGAAGGGAAAATCTCATTGCATACAGTCAGGTTTCTTATAAAAACAGTACACATTTTTTAATTAAAGTATACTGGAGATAGATTTATTTTTCATTAAAGAAAGTAAAAATGGGATTTTGTTTCTTTGTCTTTCTTTGCCCTTTAACCCAACAGAAATACTCCAAACTAAAATTCATGAAAGTTCTGCACTGATGCAGATAGGTACACCTCAAAAAATAATAGTTGTGATAGTTTACCCAGGAGATTATTCCTTGAGAAAGCAAATAAAACCCATTATTTACTTCCTGCTCGTATATCAGCACTGGGAGTTGATTGTACATGGTTGGCTGGACAGTTTTATAATTTTCAGTGAGAATCCTAATCACGGAACTAGAATTTGGAAGGCGCACACCCAATTTAGGTAATACTGAGGTCCTAATCCAGTGGAGACTAACCAATGGAGACTAAGCCTCCTAACTAAATCACTACAAAACAAATGTAATGATTGCACACTCAAGTACTCTAAATAGTCAAAATTTATTGTATCAAAACTTACATAATGTACTGTAAGTCAGAAATTGACCCTATGGGTTTTGACCATGTGGATTGTCATCAGAGGCAAAATACATCACAAGGGAAGACCACCTATATGGTCGAAATGACTTTTTAGAGTGCGCAGTCCTTATGTTTGTTTTTAAAGAATTCTAATTGTTGCTCATTGCATCAGCTGGTGGTCAATCATATGTATTGATCTTACCGCATTTTAGGTGTAATGGTCATTTAATCATTATTAGTTGACATGTAACATGTAGGTTACAGATGGGGTAACAGTCACCCTGCTATAGTTCCAGGGTAACCAAGGCACAAATAATCACTCACCCCAAATCTCACCCTAACTGGCCTTCAGACTGGGCCCCCTTAGCTCATAACAAGGTTACAGATGTATAGAAACATTGGGGTAACAGTCCCCCTGCTATAGTTCCAGGGGTACCCAGGGTACAAATAATCACTCACCCCAAATCTTAAGCTCATAACAAGGTTACATATATATAGAGAGAGAAGTACCCCCTTCAGGCACAGGAGACATACATGTATCTTAAATACTGTCGTATCTTGGGGCACATTTAAGGGTCGAATAGAATATTCGAATAAAATTCAAATTTAAAAAATTCAAATTTCAAAGTAATTTTGGGCTATTTCTACTTGAATTGAAAAAATTAGAACATTTTAATGCCAAAGTACTGGCCCTTTAAAAATCCTTTTGACTTTGACTATTCGCCACCATAAAGCTGCTGAATTGCAATTTTAGCCTATGGGGGACCTCCTAGAATCCGTCCTGAAAAATTATATAAGTTGTAGGACTTCAAAGGATTTTGCGCAAAATCATTTGATTCGTTCGATAGAAAACGGCCAAATTCGATTGAAAATTACCCCCCAAAAAATTTGACGGTCGAAATGCGAAATTTTTTCACTTCGAAATTCGACCATTAGTAAATCTGACCCTTTTTACTGTATATAATACAGGAAATATATATTATTGTTATATATATTGTGAAATATACTGTACATATATTATATTTATATTTCATACTCATCAAAACCTCTTGTGCTTGTACTCAAATTAACTGTAATAACTGTAATAAAACAGGCACAATTAAAACACATTTATCTAAGCATGGCTACTAGTGATGGGCGAAACGGCCGCGTTTCGCTTCGCCGAAAAATTCGCGAATTTCCAGAGAAATTCGCGAATTTTTCGCCATTTGGCGAAACGAGTCGCGCGTCGTTTTTGACGCGTGTCGTTTTTGACGCGCGTCGTGTCGTTTTTGACGCGCGTCGCGCCAATTCCGACGCGTCGCGTCAATTCCGACGCGTCGCGTCGTTTCCGACGCGCGTCGCGTCGTTTTCGGCGCGTCGCGTCAAAAACGACGCGCGACTCGTTTTTGCGCGGCGAAATTTTAGCGGCGAATTTTTCTGCTGGTTTCGCGAATTTATTCGCCAGCGGCGAATCGCGGGAATTCGCCGCGAATTCGCCCCTGGCGAATAAATTCGCCCATCACTAATGGCTACCTCTATTTTCGGCATAATTGTGGCCCTGCAGCTCCCTCTAAATGGCACATTGTTCATTTTTAGGCATTCCAGTTTCAACCTTCAGTCGTGAATCTCACCAGCAAATACAATTTCACTCTCTAAGCTGTTTGATCCTCGTTTCAATATTCATTTTCAAGCTGTCATGTGAGCCTTGAACTCTCTTATGAAAATAAATATTGTTTTTTTTTTTTTACTTACATTCACTGAGCACATCTCGGAGATAAATCTGCGGGGGGGGGGGGGCTGCAGTGCATCTTGGGAGCGGAGAGATTATAGGCAAAGAGTAGCTATGAGACAGAATTTACAATATATATTGCCTTGTTCATATGATTTTGGGCTCTAGGTTTTCTTTATAAAATATTATTCTGAAGTGGTATTGGGACTACAGGGTCCCAGCCTGAAGCTCCATCTGTCTCTACAGAGAAGCTCCCACTCATATGTATAAATAGAGATACACAGAGAAGGGCTGCACAGTGCATGCAATGAACTTTAACCTCAGAATTCTCTATTTCAGTCAACTGAGAGGAGTAAATTCCATATATTCTACACTCTTATGCTTTGTTCTTGTATTTATGTGAGAGCCATTATGCTAGGTCAAAACAGCTATCCCTATATCATGATTCTGCCCTCTGGAGAGACTTCAGATAACCCCAGGTCCATAGGGGGATAATAATACAATCTTTATTCCTCTTCACAGTAAATGGTAACATGAAGAAGCTCTTCAGATGGGATCAGCCCCTTGTGGGACCCAGACAAGGACAATTTCCATCAGCTCAACCTTAGTGATAGCCAATATCAGGTACTCTGGTGGCACCTTGGAGACCCAGTCTAATACCTCTAATCATGGGTGGTGCAAGTTACTTGCCTTCAAACTCTTCTAAAAAATGAAGCCACGTCAAGCTTGATGGCAGCTCCTAAGATCTTCTGCACATTGAGTTACTGTATAAGCAAAATGGTGAGATTCCACCACCCAATAAATAATAAACAATGTAGGCCACAGCAACTAACTTCACCCAGCCAATCCATGAGAACACGTCATCCATGAATCTTCACCTAAAATAGGGACTTGGTCCCTGACTGTGGGCCCATAAGTGATATGAATTAATTAAGTGATCAAAAAAAAATATTGTTAAAAAGGCAATATTTATTCACAACCCTCCATGTAATGCCAGAGAACTAATAAAGTCACTTCCCCTTAACAAATTTCTGGAAAAGTGCTGAGCTATAAAAACCTTCCATTTAACGCCAGAGCACTAATAAAGTCATCGATTGGAAAATCGAGATAGGCCTCATTAGACCTTTACAATATTAACTTGGGTTGGCAGCCCAACCGGCCTCGAGCTATATAATTTCACTTTACTATTGGATCATTAGTTACATCTAACATTTTAGTGTGATCATGCTATGACCTTATTCTTACTAGGCCTGGGATCTCTGTTACATGTGCTGTTATGATAATATATGCTTAATAATAATACTATGATGCATGTTTATGCATAAATCCATTTATTATTGCACATGAATGAAATGTATAGTTTGTACAATTGCACATGCATTTTCCCACATCTGAGTGAATATCGAATTGTGTGATAAGGCATCCCTCCCCCCATGTGTACTACTTTATGTTTTTAATTGGTTTTAATTACAAACAGAGGCATGGTTGTGAATAAATATTGCCTTTTTAACAACATTTTTTTGATCACTTCATTAATTACTATCACTTATGGGCCCACAGACAGGGGTTAAAGGACAAGATAAGGCAGAAAAAATGAAATCCCATTTTTACTTTCTTTAATGAAAAAGAAATCTATCTCCAATATACTTTAATTAAAAAATATGTACAGTTTGCAGTGAAATTCTCCCTTCATTTACTACTGTGGATAGGAATTGACAGACGGTCCCTTAATGCTGGGCAGGGAAACAATCATACTTATGTACAGCAGGGGGAGCCCCCGCCTTACTTACCAGCCTTTCAGAACTCCAGCAGCTTTGTTTGTTTCCCTGTAGAGCAGTCGGCGACTGTGTAGAGATTTGTATTGGATTTTATTTTTGCCTTTACATCCCCTTTACTGTTTCCAACTCCAGCTGCAGGGACAGAGATCATGGAGCCAGATTTAAACAGATAAACTGGGATTCTATTTGGAGGATTATTTTGCTGCAGGCACTGGTTCTGCAGAGTTGGAGAAAGTTTGCAGGGATGTAGCGAACGTCGGAAAAAAAGTTCGCGAACATATTCGCGAACTTGCGTCAAAAAATGCGAACGGTTCGCGAACGTCGCGAACCCCATAGACTTCAATAGGAAGGCGAATTTTAAAAGCTAAAAAAGACATTTCTGGCCAGAAAAATGATTTTAAAGTTGTTTAAAGGGTGCAACGACCTGGACAGTGGCATGCCAGAGGGGGATCAAGGGCAAAAATGTATCTGAAAAATCCATTGTTGACGCAGCGCTGCGTTTTGTGCTGTAAAGGGCAGAAATCACACTACATTTCTAAACCTGTGTAATAAACTGCTTTAAAACGTCCGGCGTCTACATGCCAATCAAGTCGTGTAAAGGTTACAGCCTGTTCACACGCAAAGACGAAACGCGGCGCTTACTGCAACGCAAAAAAACGCAAAGAGCTTTAATGAATGATACCGTCAAGTGAGCAAATAATAGTTGTTAATTACTAGTTGAGCTTGTCACCTCCAGGATGTTCGTCCTGTTGGTGGCAATATTTCTGTAGTGGTGTGTTTAGCAGTCACCGTGCTTGTGCGCACGTGCACGGTCAGGCAGAGGTAATTCAATGTACAGTGAAGTGAACCAAAAAACACTGATTCTGCAGTGTGGGCCCAGTTTTGGTCTACTTTATTGATCACCTGCGGTGACCATAAAAGATGCGATTTTGCCACTGTTGCAGAACCCTGAAAAATTAGGCATGTGTACTTTCGCAGCCACTGCAGCACAGAGGCCAGAAAAAATATGCCATATAAATGCAGAAAATAGTCATTTTTTTGTCGCAGCCACTGCAGCACAGAGGCCAGAAAAAATATGCCATATAAATGCAGAAAATAGTCATTTTTTTGTCGCAGCCACTGCAGCACAGAGGCCAGAAAAAATATGCCATATAAATGCAGAAAATAGTCATTTTTTTGTCGCAGCCACTGAAGCACAGAGGCCAGAAAAAATATTGTTCCTGATTGGCTGCCATGTATCTGCTGGTCTGGGGTGAGAGGTAAAAAAAAAGCGCCAGCTAAGGCGAACCCAAAATGGCGAACGTCGCGCGGTGCAGTCTGTATATTCTGATTATTAATCAGTCTTGCTGTATCGGCTTCTGGCAGATATTATTTGACTCGTGCTGTTTTGATCATTTATGACGATCCCTAAGAAGCCCAGACCACACTGAGCATGTGTATGTAGTCTAGTCTTGCAAAGATGTATAACAAAGTTACAAGATGATAGGTGCCCATCCTGTACCGGGGCCCAACAGGAAGTAGTTACGCCACTGGTAAAAAGTTTTATTACATGTCATCCATGAGCTTGGGGTAAATTGCCTAGACCACTGCTCAACAATACGGTCTTGTCTCTTCTTTTGGAAATGTTTGGAATAATGCCTCAGCCAATATATCTCCTTAAATCATTACCCCAAATTTCATCTCCTAGACCAGCTTTCTCGTTGGAAACGGAAAAAACAACAAAACAGAAGTAAAAGTAAAAACAGAAGTAAAAAAACACAAAATAAAAACAGGTCCCAATGGCCCTTTTATCTTGGTCGTTCCACCTTCAGGACACATGACTCTTCCACTTCTTCTGAAATTATTCCCGACTGTCTGGCAGTTTAACACAGCTGACCAGCAGGTGGTGCCATCGATGCAATTTAATTCTATCTGTAGTATTAATGTTTAAAATCTTAAATGTCTTGAAAACCAGAGGAAAAATAATTGATTCATTTTGAAGGTTTACATTTCCTTTAAATGACCAACAACCTATGAATTAACAGGCTAATTTATTCAGTCCTCTACGTGAAAAATAAAAATGAATTCAAGCAGACGTCCATGTTTTTACTGGGATCAGATCTGCTGTTTCAATTGAACAAAGCTCCACCCATTCTATTCTGTTAATTGGAGCCTCAGATACTTAATATTAACGACTTGACTCGAGAAGACTGAACAGAAAACCTGCTGGTATTTTGAAATTAAAATATACTACTGTTAAGAAATGCCGAACATTATTATATCACAGCATATTTTTCATAATGTTACTTTGCCTTTAAAAAAAAAACATATTTTTTTCATACACTTCTCAAAGACATTATAAAAATGTGCACGAGACTGAGAGGGACATTAGGAGCAATGAAGATATCAGAATGACTTGGAATGCGTTAAACCTTCGGGTAATCTAAATGTCATTATAGTGTTCCATGATAGTTGTTGACCTGTCCCCTTCAGCAAAGGGCTAGATTAATGGCTTCCACGGTGGAACCAACGAGCCGGATTCTGATGACAAATCGGTAATTTCGACATCACCATTATAATTTCCATGGATTTGACAAGCTCAAGCTAGGTTATTAAAGGGGAACTGCTACGGCTATACCAATGAACGATCCGATACGATAAGACTAATTGATGGTATGGGATTCACAGCATGAGTGAGTTGTTTGCAGCAGAAAAAAGAAGAGGAAGATCATTAATCATAAGCAAAATACCAAAATATATCAAGTCAAAGGAACAACTGACTCCTCTCCTCACTCCTGAGGAGGCTGGGAGTGGGAGAACTCTGAAAGACGTCCTTAATACATCTACATTTAAGCCACCATTGGGCTGTAGACTGGATCTTTAATGCTTTTCATGGCACTGGTTTAGCATGATCTAGACCAGAGGTCCTCAACCAGTGGCTAATAAGCAACATGTTGCTCCCCGATCCCTTGCTCCCAGTGACCTCATAGCAGGGAGCCTATTTTTTAATGTCTGGCATGAAGGGAAGCTTTAGTTGCATAAAAACCATGTGTACTGCTAAACAGAACCTTCTGTAGGCTTCCAGTCCATATATAGGGGCTACCAACAGTCAATGAAAGCCCATAATTGGCACCCTCTAGAACAGTGATCCCCAACCAGTAGCTCGTGAGTAACAGGTTTCTCTCCAACCCCTTGGATGTTGCTCCCAGTGGCCTCAAAGCAGGTGCTTATTTTTGAATTCCAGGCTTAGAGGCAAGTTTTGGTTGTATAAAAACCAGGTGCACTGCCAAACAGAGCCTCAATGTAGGTTGACAATCAACATAGGGGAAATTCATGAATAATCCTGTTTGTGTTAGGTCAATTAATTTAGAAGGCTTAAAGGGCAAGGAAAGGCAAAGAAATAAAATCCCATTTTTACTTTCTTTAATGAAAAAGAAATCTATCTCCAATATACTTTAATTAAAAAATGTGTACTGTTTTTATAAGAAACCTGACTGTATGCAGTGACATTCTCCCTTCATTTAGTGCTGTGGATAGGAATTGTCAGACGGTCCCTAATTTCTGGCAGGGAAACAATCATACTTATGAACAGCAGGGGGAGCCCCTGCCTTACTTACCAGCCATGCAGAACTCAAGCATAGTGATGGGCGAAACGGCCGCGTTTCGCTTCGCCGAAAAATTCACGAATTTCCAGAGAAATTCGCGAATTTGTCGCCGATTCGTGAAACGAGTCGCGCCGCGTCATTTTTGACGCGCGTCGCATCGCGTCATCTCCGACGCGTCACGTCGTTTTTGCGCGGCAAATTTTTTTGGGCGAATTTTTTGGCCAGTTTCGCGAATTTATTCGCCAGCGGCGAATCGCGGGAATTCGCCGCGAATTCGCCCCTGGCGAATAAATTCGCCCATCACTACTCAAGCAGCTTTGTTTTTTGATCATTTATGACGATCCCTAAGAAGCCCAGACCACACTGAGCATGTGTATGTAGTCTAGTCTTGCAAAGATGTATAATAAAGTTACAAGATGACAGCCCAACTTTTGGCCAGATATCGGTCAGGGAAGCCCGTGTATGGCCACCTTTGAATACTCAAGCCTTCATTATCCACCCCTTCCCACCAACACCTTGAAATACACCTTTGGTATACAGGTATGGGACCTGTTATCCAGAATGCTCTGGACCTGGGTGTTTCTGGATAACTGATCTTTCCATAGTTTGGACCTTCATACCTTAAGTCTACTAAATTATGTAAAAATTAAATAAACCCAATAGGCTGGTTTTGCTTCCAATAAGGATTAATTATATCTTAGTTGGGGTCAAGTACATTCTAATATTTTATTATTACAGAGAAAAAGGAAATCATTTGCAATAATTTGTAGTCTATGGGAGATGGCCCTTCCGTAATTTGGAGCTTTCTGGATAATGGGTTTTTGGATAATGGATCTGACACCTGTACCAGATAATATGAAAATTCAGGTGCATGCCTATACAAATCAGTAGGCGCTGCTAAGTACATTTATTAGAAGTGTACTTGAGTTCTTATGTGATCTGGTAAAGGTGTGAGACCTGTTATCCAGAATGCTCAGGACCTGGGGTTTTCCAGATAACAGATTTTTCCGTAATTTGGTTCTTCATACTACTAGAAAATCATGTAAACATGAAATAAACCCAATAGGCTGGTTTTGCTTCCAATAAGGATTAATTATATCTTAGTTGGGATCAAGTACAAGCTACTGTTTTATTATTACACAGAAAAAGGAAATTGTTTTTAAAATTTTGGATTATTTCATTAAAATGGAGTCTATGGGAGATGGCGTTATTGTAACCTGGAGACTTCTGGATAACAGGTTTTCAGATAACGGACCTCATACCTGTAGTACAAAGAAAAGGGAAATATTTTTTTAAAATATAATTTATGTGGATAAAAGGGAGTAAAAGTTCTGTAATTTATAGCTTTCTGAATAAAGAGTAGGGATGCACCGAATCCTTCCCGAAAGATTTGGCCGAATACCGAACCGAATCCGAACCCTAATTTGCATATGCAAAATATGGGTGGGAAGGGGAAAACATTTTTTACTTCCTTGTTTTGTGCCAAAAAGTCACATGATTTAGCTCCCTGGCCCTAATTTGCATATGCAAATTAGGATTCCGATTCGGTTCGGCCAGGCAGAAGGATTCGGCCGAATCCGAATCCTGCTGATAAAGGCCGAATCCTGGCCGAATCCCGAACCGAATCCTGGATTCGGTGCATCCCTAATAAAGAGTTTCTGTTTGAGTCTCATACCTGTACTCATACCATCTTTGGCCAATGCCGCAGGAGTCTAATGATATCATTAGCAATGCACCGAATCCTTTATTTTGGTATCGCCCGAACCCCCAAATCCTTCAAGAAAGATTCGGCCGAACCAAATCTGAACCCTGATTGCATATGCAAATTAGGGGTGGGAAGGGGAAAACTTTTTTTTCTTCCTTGTTTTGTGACAAAAAGTCATGCAATTTCCCTTCTTGTGCCTAATTTGCTTATGCAAATTAGGGTTCATATTCGGTTCGGCTGGGCAGAAGGATTCGGCCGAATCCAAATCCTGCTGAAAAAGGCCGAATCCTGGCCGAATCCCGAACCGAATCCTGGAATCGGTGCATCCCTAGATAACATTATTCCAATCAAAACCAGAGGGGGAGCGAAGCAATCAGAAGCCCAGAAATCCCTGAGGTTTCCCTGGCAAGTCAATTGACGGGAGTAAGAACTAGAAACTTGTTTTATTTGTTTCCAGGGGAAATGTTTGCTCCATCGATTCTTTGATCTCTGAAATTAATCTTTATTTTTGCCCAGCCTGTCCTTTCATCCTCGGATGGATTTTGCATATCCAAACCTTTCCACAGTCTCATTTGAGGGTTAGAAAAAATAAATAAATGTATATATATATATATATCTATATATATAGATATATATACACACATTAATTGAATTGGGCTGTCAGGTTCTGTTCTGGTGCACGGAATAGTAACTGTTTTGTCTGGGGAGACTTACCTGTGCCAATGGGTAGCGATGGGCGAATCTATCCCGATTTGCTTCGCCGAAAAATTCTCGAATTTCCATCGAAATTTACAAATTGGCGTATTGACACATTGTGTCTCTTTTTTTGACGCCCGCAAATTTTCGCTGGCGGTGAATCGCGGGAATTCGCTGCGAATTTGCTCCTTGCGAATAAATTCGACCCATCACTACCAATGGGCATTTATATCAGCATGCAGTATGTTCCTGCAAAGTCTGACGCCGGCTGATTCGTGAATTTATTTGCCGATGGCAAAACGTAGAAATTCGCCACGAATTTGACCCTGGAAGATAAATTCACCCATTACTATTCCTGGCACCCGCCTGTATACAGTACAGGTATGGGATCTGCTATCCAGAAACCCATTATCCAGAAAGCTCTGAATTACAGAAAGTCCTTCTCCCATAGACTCGATTATAATGAAATAATCCAACATTTTTAAAATGATTTCCTTTTTCTGTGTAATAATAAAACAGTAACTTGTACTTGATCCCAACTAAGATATAAATCCTTATTGGAAGCAAAACCAGCCTATTGGGTTTATTTAATGATTGTTTTATTTTAGTAGACTTTAGACACAAAGATCCAGATTACGGAAAGACCCTTTATCTGGAAACCCCCCAGGTACTGTGCATTCTGGATACCAGATCCCATACCTGTACTTATAATTAGTGATGAGCACTACGAAGAAGACGCCCATAGACTTCAATTAGTGATGGGCAAATTTATTCGCCTGGGGCGAATTCCCGCGGTGTGAGAAACGCCAGTGAAATTTTGCGGGCGTCCGTTTTTGGACACTGACAAGGGCGCCAGCGAAGCAAAACCCCCCAGATTCGCCCATCACTAACTTCAATGCATTTAGCGGATTTTTCGCTGTTTCGCAAATTTCCGACAAAGCGTAACAGGTTATATTTGCCCATCACTACTTATAATGCCTGCTGGAATTATATGAGTGTTGCATTTATTGCAGGTTATGTTAGGATTGTGTCCTTTTAATTTTGCAGTGTTCCTTTAAAGTTACACAAGCTGGATTGCAAGCTCTTCAGCTGTACATGCACCCGGGACAGGGATTTAAAACAGGAGCTGGCATTTCAAGTACACCCCAAAGGCCCAATAAAGAATCCACAGATTGCTGTAAATAGTGATGGGGAATCAATCCCGTTTCTCTTCGCCGAAAAATTTGCGAATTTCCAGATAAATTCGCGAATTGGCGAAAAATTCACAAAACGTTTTTTTTTTTTACGCCGGCGAATTTTTGGCAGGTGAATTTTCACTGGCGTTTCGTGAATTTATTCGTTGGCGGCTAATCACGTGGAATTCGCCCATCACAGGAAAAACCTCCGGCTGTATTTATGACCCATAAATACAGCCGGAGTTTTTTCCTGTGATGCCAGGATGGGGTTAAGCCTGTGGTTATCGGATAACTGTGCCGGACAAAGGAAAGGGCACGTTTGCTCAGGGAGGTCAATATTTGGAGCTTCCAAAGAATTGATTCTACTTTGTTGCATGTGCATATACACACTCGCACATGTACACACATGTATGCCAACGTTGTTTTGGGGGTTAACCCTTACAAGTAGTTTGTATGTTCTCCCCATGGCTGTGTGGGTTGCCTCTGGGTTCTCTGCTTTCCCCCATGCTTCAAATACACACAGGCACGTCCTGATAAAACTGACCTTAGTGTCTGAGATTGTGATAGGGACCTGAGACTGTAAGCTCTTCTGGGGACTTGAGACTGTAAGCTCTTCTGGGGATTTGAGATTGTAAGCTCTTCTGGGGACTTGAGATTGTAAGATCTTCTGGGGACCTGAGACTGTAAGCTCTTCTGGGGACTTGAGATTGTAAACTCTTCTGGGGACCTGAGACTGTAAGATCTTCTGGAGATTTGAGATTGTAAACTCTTCTGGGGACTTGAGATTGTAAACTCTTCTGGGGATTTGAGATTGTA
>CM044448.1:103629928-103712428 GCA_024363595.1 Xenopus borealis | reverse complement strand
GGCTCTGGAGATCACGTCCTTCAGTGGGCCCAAGGGTCTCTAGTAGGACACCAGGAGTATTTCCCAATATATATACTAGGGATGCACCGAATCCAGGATTCGGATTGGGATTCGGCCAGGATTCGGCCTTTATCAGCAGGATTCGGATTCGGCCGAATCCTTCTGCCTGGCCGAACCGAATCCGAATCCTGATTTGCATATGCAAATTAGGGCCAGGGAGCTAAATCACGTGACTTTTTGGCACAAAACAAGGAAGTAAAAAATGTTTTCCCCTTCCCACCCATAATTTGCATATGCAAATTCGGATTTGGTTCGGTATTCGGCCAAATCTTTCAGGAAGGATTCGGGGGTTCGGCCGAATCCAAAATAGTGGATTCGGTGCATCCCTAATATATACCCGACTTGGGTTACATTTTGTTTATAGCCCTTCACCTGTGGCTGAACTACATTTCCCAGCATACTCTAGCAGCCCTGTTGGGAAACAAAACTCAGAAGCATCTGTAGCCTGCCACCACTGTGACCCATCTGTGCTTGTCTCATGTTTCCAACAGCCTAAAAGTAGCACAAAGAGTTCTTTTTAAATATTAATA
Organism: Xenopus borealis; assembly: GCA_024363595.1. Classification (NCBI taxonomy): domain Eukaryota; kingdom Metazoa; phylum Chordata; class Amphibia; order Anura; family Pipidae; genus Xenopus; species Xenopus borealis. The sequence continues at coordinate 103,711,838 of CM044448.1, read as the reverse complement.
CCCCCAGGCCCTTCCCTATGTCTGTGCCACATTGGTCCTTTTATCTGTTATGGAATAAAGAAGATTAAAGAGACACGCAGGGAAGTCAGAGAAGCAGAGGCTTCATTCATTAGCCACCGGAAACAAACTGGCCTTGGGCGCTGGGATCTTGATCATGCATCTCCCCATTGAACTTTATCTCATGCCAACATCCTGATCAGTTGAAGGCAAAGCCCAGTGTTAATATCGCCCGTAGGAACCTTGTTGTGCGTCTGCAACATCAAGGCTTCAGATAATGGGCCATGGAGGTGCGCCAGCCACTTCCTTTTGCAGAAGTCCAAATGATGATTATTTTATGTTATTTCATCTGTATTTCTAATATAGGTTGGCGTTCAAGCAGAATTTGTCACCATAGATGGGGTAGCGCCAAATTGCAGATTGAAGGACGCATTTCGTGCAAGTACAATGCCCAGTGAATGCAAGTGAGTCATTATAATAATGCCAGGCAGTAATTCTAGAATTCTCTTAAAGGTGGCCACACACGGGCTGATAAAAGCTGCCGACAGACCAAGTTGGCAGCTTATTGGCCCTTGTATGGGGCCCTCCGACAGGCTTTACCGATCGGTATCTGCCCGAAAGTCCGCCAGATGTTGACCAGATGTCATTGATGCGGTCCCAAGATCCGACCGCCTATATGGCCTCCGTTATGATCCAATCATTGGGTCCTAGGGCCCACGATCGGATCAGCCCGATATCGCCCACCTCAAGGTGGGCATATTGGGGAGAGATCTGCTCGTTTGGCACAATCGCCAAACGAGCGAATCTCTCCGGGTATGGCCACCTTAAAGGCCAAGGAAAGGCAAAAAAATAAAATCCCATTTTTACTTTCTTTAATGAAAAAGAAATCCATCCCCAATATACTTTAATTAAAAAATGTGTACCGTTTTTATAAGAAACCTGACTGTATTCAGTGAAATTCTCCCTTCATTTAGTGCTGTGCATAGGAATTGTCAGATGGTCCCTAACTTCTGGCAGGGAAACAATCATACTTATGAACAGCAGGGGGAGCCCCTGCCTTACTTACCAGCCATGCAGAACTCAAGCAGCTTTGTTTTTTGATCATTTATGACGATCCCTAAGAAGCCCAGACCACACTGAGCATGTGTATGTAGTCTAGTCTTGCAAAGATGTATAACAAAGTTACAAGATGACAGCCCCCTGTGGCCAACTTTGAAAGCATAAATCATTTGTTTGATTAGGCTTGTGGTGCAGTAAGTTCATGTTTATGTTTAGTATACAAAATACACCATTTCTACCCTTATTCTATTTTACACTTTCCTTGCCCTTTAAGGCCCAGCGAGTCCAATCACTACCTATGCACCCTGGACTAGTGTGCACCTTCCTTTAGAATTGTTTTGACCGTAACTACCTCTTGTTTAAACCATTACTGTTTATACCTTGATTAAATATTGTATTTTTCTGAGATTTGTTGTCCTGAGAAGCAAAGTTTAGGAAACATTTCCCAGAAATAAACACCCTCTGAAAAGTGCAAATAAAATATTGTTTCAGGCTTACAGATAAGGAAGAGTTAATTGATGCTGTATCCTTTATCTACATTATTTACTGGCATCGCATTGTTTAAATATGCCTTATATTCCATTGACTGATGGCCAGGATGGCAGAGGAATGGCTCATTTCCCCGCGTGGGTTTGAGCTTAGGCAATGGCATGTTGGCTACTGGCAAATAACAGTAATTATAGCTTACAGGGAGAAATCCTTTCCAGGGGAATCTTGTGCAACCGCAAAGAATGGAGGGAGTTACAGAATGATACAAATTATTGGCACAAAGCAAAGGTTTATCAGCGCTGACAAGTGGCTGCCACCCCCTGGGACTCGCACGATACAGAGACAATGGACTGCAGTTCTGCAAAGTACAGCGAGTCTGCAATGAAAGGGCAATTAGTATTCAGAGTAGAAAGCAGCCGCGCAGGGGCTCCCAACAGAGACAGCTTGCATGCAGCTTATTTGGAAATGTCCTTTATTTCCAGTTAGTGCTCAGGGAAAAGTGTTCATGTATAATCTCCTGCACTGGCATTTCACAAGCTATCGTAATGTACATTCAGTCCTTATTATATACAGTTTGGCAATTTCCCTGTGTAACAAACAAATTAAAGTCTTAGAAAAGTATAAAATACACAGAATATTGTGCATCTCTCTGGTATCTGTCAGCCTCTTGCTGCCACCTGCCCACCAATAACTCTGCATCTTTCTCCACTTCTGGGAGTGACCAGAGTGACAAGAGTCACTGGATTCAATGCTACCCCCCCCCACACACACACTTAAACATGGTGGGGTCTCCCTTCACTTTGAGTATGTACAGTACCTCTCACCAAATCACCCACGGACCAGCCACTCATGTTCTGGGAGAGTGTTGAGGTTATATCTTCTCACTAGACCCCTCAGACCTGTAGTTAAAAATAAATAAATAATGTCTACTTTATATGGTCACAGAACCCCTCAGTGACTTCTAATATCCTTATCATTTACAGTAGGGGGTACATTATCCTTTATAATACATGAGTGATACTCAGAGTTCCCTGTATAACTCCGCCTGCAGCCTTGTGCCTTTATATGGTCACATAACCACTCAGTGACTTCTAAGATCCTTATCATTTACAGTAGGGGGTACATTATCCCTTATAATACATGAGTGATACTCAGAGTTCCCTGTATAACTCAGCCTGCAGCCTTGTGCCTTTATATGGTCACATAACAACCCCTCAGTGACTTCTCATATCCTTATCATTTACAGTAGGGGGCACATTATCCATTATAATACATATAAGCCATTACACAGCTGCAGTAACGTCTTACTTTCACTTTCAATCTGTACAGAAAGTCCTGTGTTTGCACAGTGACACCACAGGCCATTTGTATAAACACCACATATTCCCCTATAGTAGGAAAGCATTTGGGCAAATATAATAATTCCGCTGGAGATGCTTGAGTTGTTGCATGGCAGGTTTCTCTGTAGTTATGTAGTTCCTGTGAGACAGTCTCCCTTATAGAGTAGGGCAATCACCTCAATTTCTGGCGTACTGGTTTTATATCTGGTCTCAACTTAACCTTGTGCACAAAGTTCTTTGCACAGCCAAGTGAAGTGTTGCTTTGTGGTGACATTTTATACACTGGGTGTGTGGCAGGCACTGGTGTTGTAGTAATGAGACCATCCACTAATTGTAGGTTTAATGCAGCAAAAAGATCCCTTCCAAGTATAGCAGTACCTTTATTCACAATGTAAAAGTCACATTTTGCAGTATTTGATTTAAATTGTACAGTCACTGGCAAGCAACCAAGCACAGGGATTGGATCCTTTAAGTAACTAACCAGTCTCAGGGCAGGTGCAACAAGTGTATCCTTTGCAAAGTATTTCAAGAAAATATCCTTTGGTAGTATAGAAACAGCTGAACCTGTATCAAGCATCAGGTTAATGGAGTGTCCCTTGTCAGCAGAAGCAGTATTGACATTACAGTGCATATAAACTTGTCTGGAATAAATGTAGCCGCTTTATCCACACTTAATACTTTAACATTTGTAGTAGTGACTTCATGAACATGTTCAGCAGAACTATGACATACCTTAGCAAAGTGTCCTCCCTTTCTGCATTTGCGACACCGTACAGCTTTTGCAGGTCATGTAGCATAATTTGCCATGTTTTGTGCTGAACCACAGCGAAATCAGGATTTTTTATTTGTATGTGCTGCACGGTTTTGCAGTGAATCCCTTTCCTTAGCACTGTATTTTTCCTGTGACTGCACATTATTAGGCCACAGTTTTGAATTCACAATCTGTACATTCCCAGCAGTTCCCTGACTGAGAGTTTTAGCCTCTGCCACAGCTGTTTCAATTTGGCTAGCAACTGTAATAGCCTTTGCAAGGGCAAAAAAAAGTTCTTTATAGCAGTAAATATATATATATATATATAGCAGTTTCATAAGTTTCATCAGGTGATGGTAATGTATAGAATATACACTGTCCCTCTGCTCCCAGGCAGTGAATAAGTAAAACACGCTCTCTAGCACCAAAAACCTCCCCTTGGTCAGCAGCAATAATGTAATTATCAAACATACGGATCCAAGCAGTAAAAGGTATGGAAGGCTCACCAGGGTTTGGTAGAAAAGGTGCAGGCTCCTGCAGAGGTAGAAAATACATCCTTGTCGCCATTTGTTGTGTTTGGTAGCCGAGGATGAGGAGGGTATAACAATGCTTTATTAGCAGGTCATGCAGCCATTACATAACAGCAGTAAGTCTTACTTTCACTTTCAAGCTGTACAGAAAATCCTGTGTATGCACAGTGCCACCCACAGGCCATTTGTATAAACACCACAAATATAAAAAGAAGTCGGCACACAGTCCCGTGAACTTCACCTCATATTCAGTCTTGTTGCAGTTTCCAAGTTCATTCACTTGATGAATACATTGTGCTGTTTAAGCTATAACAATAGATCCAGCGATTTGTAACCATCGTTAAAAAGTGCAATTAAAGGGTAAATTAATGTTGCCTATTTTCTCCTTGCTCACTGGACTGTAAAAGCCAATCCATATTTTATTTTAATTTATTTCAAAACCTCGGCATCTCAGCAGTTTTCATCTCAGTTCTGAAACCACCTGCCATGCACTGCTGCCTCCGACTGGCGTCAAATTTGCAAAACTAATTTGCTAAACTGGAATACAAAAACTTAGTAATGAAGACGAATTTAGCAGCCTTCAATACAAAGAACTTATAAAACTATAAATCAATTTTTAAATACAAACTGCCCCTGTACAAAAAGCTAACATTTGGGTGCAGTATTGCGATTCAACCAATCAGATTTCTGTTTCATTGTTCTAACTGCAATGAACTGATCAAAGTTAACTGCTGATTGGCTGCTGCAAACTGTTTCAAAGTTACATTTCGTTTTTAAGTGAGCCACTTGTCATAATGAGCAGTTTTGCTGCTTTTATTAAGTATGTTATATATTTTTCACATTTAATTCAGTTTATTCACTGTTAATGACATGTGAATAGACTTTGACCGCTCCAATTTTGCCGCAGAGCGATGCTGTAGTGCCGGTATCAATAAAGTTGCAAGGCTCAAAACCAAAAAAGAAGAACCGCACCTCCGATTTAAAAAGTTTTCATCTTTTATTGTTTTGCCATTAGAAAGAAATTGTGTAAAAACATATTTAGGGCATCACTGCCTGACGCGTTTCGGACCTACCTGTCCTTAATCATAAAACGAAAACGCGTCAGGCAGTTATGGCAAAACAATAAAGGTTGAAAACTTTTTAAATCGGAGCTGCGGTTCTTCTTTTTTTGGTTTTGGTCAATGACATGTATCTGTAACAGAAGCTGTTCTGTTTGGGCAGGGATAGACCTAATGGCAAACATATCACTAATGCAGAAAGCATCTCCGGATACTTTTCCCCCTATGTTTCCCCCTCAGTTCACATTGGATTTAGCAATTGCCCTCACTCAGACAGAACAGCAGAAGGAGCTTGTGTTATATTTTCACAATATTGGCAAAAGTGTCAAAGCAAATAATGTCACAAATTCCCGGCAGGACACCGGGTAAAAACCCAGTTGGCCCCGGCTCTAGTGGGCCCGCTGGCCCAGATCCGCGCCCTAGATTTCTTTCCAGGGCTTTTGCCTCAGGGCCCCCTTCCAGACCCTGCGGGCTACTGCCTCAGGCTTTCCGTCTGGCAACCACGCCACCACGTGTGTGCACAAGCAGCCCTCAGAGTCCGGAGGGGGGCCCTAGGGCAGAAGCTCCGGTGTGCACCCCAGTCCAACCCTGGCCAGAATGGCCAAGGTATTTCCTGTTCCTGTATGCTTTATTCACTCTGACACATCCTTAAGCAGCTGGCCACCCCAATGAATACAGTGCTGCCTACATTCATGGCACTGTATTCATGAGGGTGGTGGTAGAGGCAAATAGGCATCCCCAACTCATACGTGTCCCCTACTTGCACATTAATTAATGTATGTGTGATACAACAGCACCCTGTGCTTACTACCAGTAAGGACACTACTGCTGGCATGTCCCCACCACTCTGCACCTCATGGTGAGGAATTTTTCATGAACACAGTCTGATTCAGGGAAGAAGTGCTCCCTGAATGAGAACTAAGGCATGAACTTTTGCACCTCTAATTGCTCTTGCTAGTCTGAGCAGATGTCAAACAAAGTGTTCTGTTGACTTGTTCCTTTAAATAGAATATCTGGAATGGAAACAATGCCAAAAGGTATCTGGTACCATCCTTGACAGGAGACGTGGAATAAATATAGAGGAGCGAACAAAGAGCCAGAATGAAAATATTCATGGAATTTATCCGCACAGACTGGTAACTTCAATTAGAGAGGACTTTTATAGTCCCACATGGGGTGAAATTTGTCTGTCTCCGTCTTCCTTTTTTGTTTCCTATTTTTTATTTGTTTTGCTATTTTCTTCTTGTTTTGTTATTTTTTTTAACCCAGTTGCTAGGCTACAGTCGCTGAATAAATTGCAAGAAAAACTCTTGAGAGTAAAAAGGATGAAGAGCATTATGGCTGAATAATGAAGTTGCCGATGTTTATTGTGTAGAAAGGCTGCTATACCGCTCGGATGAAGCGTCCAGGCAGAAACTGTGTCTCCCACCTCATCAGATGTGGGCCCTTCCTTGGTATTCTGAGGGAACAAAATCACCGCTACAAATTCTCATTATCACACATATTTTATCCTCCGCTGGGGTTCTCCCACTGCTCCCATTGGTGGAGTCCAGTTCCACCAATGGGAGCATAAAGGAGTTTGCATATCAACTTCCATGCTCATGGGAACTACAAAACAAACGTTAGCAATGGAGCCACTTAATCCAGTGATTCCTAAATTGTTGGGCTAACCCCATAGGTGGGCTACTGGGGAGGGGATGAGCAGACTAAAGGTAATTTAAGAGAGGTTGTTGAACAATGTCTATTCTTTGTAGAGTTTAGCCAATTAGTTTTGGCACCTATACTATTTTGCTGGGCACCATGCCTGATCTCTCAACCACCTCCACATCACTCACTCGGTCTGCACGTTAAGTCTCCAACCACCTTCCCCACCACTCAGACCACACACCATTCTTTCTCTCATTCCTATCCTCAATGCTCATTCCCCATCCAAATGAACCCACCACCCTACCTAGTTGCACCCAAGACACGTTCCTTTATTGGCTGTCCCTAGTTCTGGTCCTGATTTTACTTTAGATACTCATGGAGGTCCAGCTTGAAAGTCAACTAGAGTGAGTTGGGGTGGGGGGGGGGAGGTTGGGAACTTATTTGGTGTCCTAGATATGATTGGAACAGTGGCTGAATGACTGATATATTGATGTTTCTATATGACTGTAACTTTGTTATGAGCTAAAGGGGCCAAGTGTTTAGCCCTAAAGCTGAGCATGACCCAAAAGATTTCTCAGCACCACAGCTCATTTGATTAAAGCCAAGTATGAAATCCAAACTCAGAAGAATTTTCCACATTTTCTTTCCTCCAGTACTAAGCGCAGAGTAAGTAGCAGGAGCCTGGTGCTGCACTGTGGCACTGAGCAGAAACAGCATATAAATTTAGCATTAGTTTGTTCTTTGTAAGACTGCAAGAGCAGATGTGGGAGCTCTCTAGGCATCAGTGCTCATCGGATCATAATCCTTTTCACCGGCCTACAGAGATATCAGCATTCTAGTACCCAAGCACTCACATGTATTGACCTTCAGATAAGGAAGAAGCTTTGTAAGCTTTAGAGACAGCTATGCATGTATTTTAAAGGGACACTACACTTTACATTTTATATATTTTCTTTTATATTTATCCAATGGAAATATTACATGGCTTTATTTCCAAAAGCTTATATAAAGGTGTTCTAAGATGCCGTTGCCTCCCACCTTGGCACAAGCTTCCATATAAAATATAATAGCCTTCCCATTGCATTATTCTCTCCCAGAAAGAATGCAGATGAGGCTCAGCCTATTAGAGTGTCTTGATGTGACTGAGAATCAGCATACACTATTGACTTTAATACGGTCCTGATTTTTAAGAAGAAAGGCCAACCCAAACCTGCTGTGTTGTTTCTACCCTCTTTATACACGGCAAAAAAACACATTCACACTGCTTCTGACATTCCCAGCTCCATATTAATTTGCTCAACATTATTTTGAAAGTGCTTTTGCCATTTAAAAGCTGAAATCAAATTAGATTCTTCGGTGGCTCTCCTAATTAAACGCATCAACAGCCGGGAGCTGCCAGTTTGATTGATTTAGAATTCATAACAGAAATTTGTGTTTTTGTAGGTTTTTCATAGAGAAAAACTCTTCTATGTTAAGCAAATGCAGCAGTTAACCAATTCTGTATCTTCATTGTGTTTCAGAGAGTGGCGTGTTACAGTCGACAGCTCCTTTTTTGGTTCTGAAGATCTGATTCATTGGGCCGAAAGAATGGATCCAGCTCCTCTGCTAATGGCTTCTTATCTAGAGCCTGAAACGAAGGACATTAATTTCAGCTCTTTCAAAAATGCTTCTGACAACAAGACAGAAATTGAGCCTTCGATCTCTGGAATGAGTACCTTTATCATCCCTTTAATCTACCTTTTGGTGTGCGCCATTGGACTTAGTGGCAACACGTTGGTCATTTACGTTGTGCTGCGTTATGCCAAGATGAAGACAGTCACTAACATTTATATCTTAAACCTGGCTGTGGCCGATGTGTTGTTTATGTTGGGTTTGCCGTTTCTCGCTACCCAAAATGCCATTTCTTATTGGCCATTTGGGACTTTTCTGTGTAGGCTGGTGATGACGGTGGATGGCGTCAACCAGTTTACTAGTATCTTCTGCCTCACCGTGATGAGCATTGACCGGTATCTGGCTGTGGTTCACCCTATCAAGTCCACCAAGTGGAGAAGACCTAGAGTAGCAAAACTTATTAGCGCCACAGTGTGGACTCTCTCCTTCCTAGTGACTTTGCCTGTTATCATCTTTTCTGAGGTCCAACCAGATTACCACACTTGCAACATCAGCTGGCCAGATCCAGTAAGTATCTGGTCTGCTGCCTTCATCATCTATACTTCAGTATTGGGCTTCTTTGGACCTTTATCTGTGATTTGCCTCTGCTACCTTCTCATTGTCATTAAGGTAAAGTCCTCAGGTCTTCGTGTTGGTTCCACCCGACGTAGAAGGTCAGAACGCAAAGTGACAAGAATGGTGGTCATCATCGTGGCCGTGTTTGTTTTCTGCTGGCTCCCATTCTACATTCTTAATATAGTGAACTTGTCTTTCTTTGTTCCAGAAGAACCTGCCTTTGCAGGAGTCTATTTCTTTGTGGTGGTCCTTTCTTATGCCAACAGCTGTGCCAACCCTATCCTTTATGGATTCCTCTCAGACAACTTTAAGCAGAGTTTTCAGAAAGTTTTGTGCCTACGCAAAAGCAATGGCATCAAAGACGCTGACCTGACAGAGAACAGGCAAGAGAAAAGCAGTCGCCTGCAAGAGACCATGCTGCCATCACGGAACTCAGAGTTTAATGGCCACATGCAAACTAGCAAGGTTTGAATTTTGAACCCTCCTTTCCCTTTTCAAAAATATGTAAAAAAGCATTTGAGGCAAAAAAAGAAAAAGGGGGGAAAAAAAAACCTTTTATGAAATGGAAATTGAGACTGAAGCACTGTGGAATCAGGATGGAATATATTTAAAGATGAAAGAGTGTATATATTTAATATGGCCTGGAGATTATTCACAGTATTTCAGTAGCTTTCACCTTTGGATCCATTTTCTCAGCTACTAGTGATGTTTTTTGCCTTTCAATCTTGCCGTCTATGCATTATCACAACTGTCCAAAGAACAATTTGTGGAGGCTCTCCCGACACTGCACGCATTTTATTGCTTTCTTTTTGTCTAATAATGTGTTTTCTGTCCAAAATTGGAGCGACCAAAAACCGCACTTTCCATGGTCAGGCTAATGTCTCCGTTTTGCAAAATATTACAGATTTTTACAGTTGAGAAACATTCTGCACTTTCACAAAGTGCCGCAAATCATGATGCCCAGAGTGGCACATATTGTGAAATTAAACTGTGCATTAGGATGACTGACAACAAATCCATGAAGGACGAGGTTATCATTCAAAGTCATTAAGGACATTGAGGCATCTCTGACGCAAGGAAGGGGCTTCAAAGAAGAAATATTGACTGTAAATGAGTAATGGCTTAGGCCTGCATGTGAATTGGTATCCTTGCTTATCATGCTTGAAGGGTCTTAGAATGATTTAAGGAATACAATGAAATGTAAAAAGTCATCAGGTTGTATAGGGGCTACATTAATACAGGTCCCTGGAAACAATATTCTGCTTTATTTCGGAATCCAACAAGGGGGTTGTCCTCTTCTAGCAGAGCTCTTGATGGCCTTGATGGCCATACTTACTTAGTATGGATGAAAGGTTTTAGAAGCATCTGCAGAATACAATGACAAATAAATCAGTCATCAGTGTGTAGAGGGGCTACATCAATAGTCTACATCTAAGTGGGGCCCTATGTCCACCCTTGGCAGGCTCTGGAGGGTCAAGTTGGGTTCTGATGGGGAACTGTAAAGTAGGCATGTCTGTTTGCTAATTGTAATCCAGTACAACAACCTTTTGATGGTTGAAGGGTGGGACAGCCTTGACCCATTTCTATTGAAGGAGTCACAGTGACCAATCAGCTTTAATGGTCATTTTTATTCAGTTTGATGAAATCAATTTACTGTTTCATGTTACGTAACCAGAACCAGCACATTTTGCTCACGTTGCGCATTACCTCCACCCCCACCACCACACTCAGCTACAAGGGGGAAATGTGCCTAGAGAAAATTAGACTGAAGATGTATTAATTTAATGGTAGGGAAATGTGTTTTTATTCACACCTTCAATCTGTAAAGAAAATTAATTAATTTGCATTCCCCCCCCCCCTCACAGACCCATGAAGCGTTGCACTAATACTAATAAGGACAAGACCTATACCCATAGCAGAAAATTTGACCTTCAGTAGATGAAGAATTTTTTTTTTTTTAACGTTCCAGTTCCACATACAACTACAGTATTACACCAGGGTGCCAGGCATGGTATTATAATTGACTTTTTACCATCTAAGCGGAAAAATTAGCTGGGAATTCTGCCAGAACCCTCAATAGTGCTATAGAGAGAGATGAATGTATGTGTTAACATTATTTGTTTCACCTTCTAGTCTAGTAGAAAAAAGAGTGGACTGCATAACAACTCCTGTTGAAGGGCTTCCCTAGCTTATAGAATGTTTTTTTGGCTTGCAGATTCTGCCTTGTGTATAAGACATGGGTCTGTGGCTGACCAAATACTAGAGTTCTGCCTGCGTGAGGAATGGGAAAGGTATGGCGCCCACCCCCTCCTGCCCCTTACCTGTCCCGAAAGGAGCAATATTTAAAAAAAATTTAATTTTTATAAAGTAATAAAAATATAATGCAATGTTGCCCTGCACTGGTAAAATCACTGTGTTTGCTTCAGAAACACTACTATTGTTTACGTAAATAAGCTGCTGTGTAGCAATGGGGGCAGCCATTCAAAGGAGAAAAGGCTCAGGTTACACAGCAGATAAGCTCTGTAGAACATAATGGTGTTATCTGTTATCCCACTATTTAACCTGTGCCATATAGATTTTTTTTCAGTTTGCCTCATTGCTACACAGAAACTTGTTTATATAAACTATAATAGTGTTTATGAAGCAAGCAGATCTGTTTTACCAGTGCAGGGCAACAACGCATGATATTTCCATTACGTTAAAACACTTTCATTTATTGGTGTTACTGTTCCTTTACTGCATATCCTATGGCAGGCAGCATTGACAGGACTAGTCCTTGCCCCTTGATACTGGCCCTCCTCTGGAAGCGCTCTGTGCAGGTCAACTATTCAGCTTAATCCTGTGCCCCTTAGTGCTCATGGACTCTAGTGTGAGGCATAGTGATAGGTGAATCGGCAGCGTTTCGCTTCGCTAATTTCAAGAGTAAATTTTGACGCGGGTGTCCATTTTTGATGTGGATATCCGGTTTTGACGCCGGTGTCCATTTTTTCCACGCCGACAATGGGCACTGGCTAGAGAAATTCGCGAATCGGCGGAAAATTGGTGAAACGAGTTGCGGGACGCTTCTGACGTGCGTCGCGTCAACTTTGGCACGTAGCGTCATTTCCGACACGCGTTGCGTTGTTTTCTGCGCGTCGTGTCGATTTTGGCGCGTCTCGTTTTTCCAGCGAATTTTCGCCAAGCGAAATTTCGCTGGTGATTGGCGAATTTATTCGCCAGCGACGAATAAATTCGCCCATCACTAGCACTGGCATCAAAAAAGGAAATTTCGCAGGAGTTTCGGGAATTTATTCGCCTGTGGCGAATCGCGGGAATTCGCCGCAGGGGAATAAATTTGCCCATCACTAGGGAGGCATAGCAATCTGTCTAAAGAGATGACCCACCATATTTCAATGAATGCATTCTTGGTTTGGCAGGAAAACAGATTTGCCAGTGCAAGGGCCATTTGCCACGACTTTGCTTCTGTGTATGGCCCCTTCAAGGGGATATTAACCCAGCCGTAATGCCGTCCCGCATCACTCCCGAATTTGCCACAAACTATAATTATAGATGCAAGAACACTCACCAAAGATAATTCTGCTGATCAAAAACTTCATTATAAGGCTATGGACACACGTTTTATCGCCGCAGTCCTCGGCACAGTTTTTAAAAAGCCGTCCGCTGCGTAAATAAGCTAGCGCAATATGCCACTGCCTAAGCTGGAAACCGCTAGCGTCAGCTTTTTCAAAAAACGTCCAGAGGTCTGTGTCGAAAATCCGTATGTGTGTCCATAGCCTAAATGCAAAAGAAGTGAAGTGGAGAGCTGGGGGGACGTTTTATTAAGCAATATCACTTTAATGATAGAACCCTGCTGTTGCTGGACTACAGCTCCCAGCATGCCAAAACCTTTATTATATGTTATATTATACTGGGATTTGTTGGCCAGCAACAACTGACTAAAGTTTGGTTGAGCAGTGCAATGCAGCAATACCCCTTTAATGCTTATGGCTCGGAATAGGCAGTCATTGCTATAACTTAATCCTTTTGCAGGGTCAACCTGGGGGGCCCTGGGGCCCACTGGGACTGCTGTCCAGGGCCTGGTGCTGCAAGTCTGAGAGTTTGTATTTCAAATTGATTGGTATTGGGAGAGGGGGTTCTGGCGGGGAGCCATGAGGGTTGGGGCCCACCGGCTTTTTTCCCAGTGTCCCGCTGGGCCAGTCCGACCCTGTCCCTTTGTATATCTTCCAGTTACCTTCCAGGTATCTATGAATGTCTATTGAGCTCTTCTGCACATGGTCATCCTCTTAATCTGGACAGTGTCATATCGTATTATTATTATCCTACATTGTCACCAACAAATTACATTCACATCAGTCCCTGCTCAGTGGAGCTTACAGTCTAAGATCCTTATCACAATTTTATCGAGAGCCAATTAACTTGCCTATATGTTTTTGTGGTATCAAGTGGGAACTTTGAGTACCTAGACAGGTTTGAATGGGGGGGTTGCAACCCTCATTTACCCTGCATGGTGCACACTGTGTTTGGCAAGGTTGATGGTAAGAAGAGGATTCATGCAGGGAGCGGGTCTGGGCCAACCAAAGAGAGATAGGGCCCACCAAGTATTTTTTCCCATTGTCCCACCAGTCCAGTTCGACTCTGTAACTAATGTAGGGGTCCCCAACCTTTTTATGCGTGAGCCACATTCAAATGTAAAAAGAGATGGAGCTGTGGTTGAGTATTTGATGGCCTCTATGTGGACAGGCAGCCCACAGGAAGGCTCTGTTTGGCAGTGCACCTGTTTTAAGCAACCAAAACTTGCCTCCAATCTTGGAATTCAAAATTAAGCACCTGCTTTGAGGCCTGGAGCATCATCCAAGGGGTTGGGGAGCAACATGTTACTCACAGTCCACTGGTTGAGGATCACTGGCCTAGAGAACCCACCCAAGCACTGACTGAACCTGGTAACCCAGAGCACTCTTTGCATGGCATTTCACACATTTTAACATAAGTAAACCCTACATATTGGAAATCCAAATTATTCACCTTCTTGTATCTCGCTTTTTGTGGTCTTGCTGTTGCTTTAATAAGAGCCACATGCTACCCAGCCACTCCGCTCCAGTTTCTGACTTATGAGAAGCAAAGCGCTTAGGAGGATCCAGGCTCGGACTGACCTTGCATAATATAGAAATGATGAAGTGTCTCCTTAATTATTGGTTGAACAAAGAGCTGCATGTAACCTAGTGCGGCCTCGGGACTGTTTCTCAGCTGGATACACTGCTAAATTTAAACCATGGCAGCTTGGTTCTTCATTGTTTGAACTTCCAATATCCCTATATATATATATATTCACAACATGGGGTGTATTATTTAAAACTAAACGTGTTTCAGTGAAGCATGTGCCCCATGTGACATTGTAAGGATATATTTAGCAGGTTCTTCATGTGTATTTTAAAAACATACAGGCAGGTTCATCTGCTCCTGATGGAACTGACCCTCGTGTGAATGAATGTGATTGGGGCTTTAGATTGTAGGCTCCACTGGGGCAGGGACTGATGGGATTGATGTATAATCTCAGTAAAGCACTGCATAAAGTGTCATATCAGTATAACTAACAGGTATTAATAATAACGTACACTTTTGCTGTTTGTAATGAGAAATTCCTTAGTAGCCATCTACATAGACACCGGACAGAAGTGCAAGAGCATTAAGGGGTGCAAGGCAGACTCTGTAAACCTTCATAGACGCTGGGGGGAAAAGAAAAATGATTATTAATTCATTGGTTCAGACTTCCATTTCTGCATATATAAAATGAAGATATAGTGGCCATATAATATGAATATATGAAGGAATCATGAGCCATTGTCTTTAGGTACAGGGCTTTGGACCAGAGTTGAGGAATCCATGCCTGGGTAATACAAGAAGTATAACTCATTTCCTCTTTTTTCTTTTACTTTTCCAGTTAAATCCAGTGTGTGTAGGGCCATTTAAGACTATGGTTCACTATTATGTTCTGATATTTCTTTGTGCCTTTCTTTGTTTCCCTGAATGTACTAGGTATGTACACATGGTGGCCAAAAAGTAAATTTTTTTTTTAAACAATCTTAAGTTCTTCTCATATTTCCCAGTGGGTCTGTAACCAATACAGTGCAGATCAATGCTGAATGTGCAAACTAAGCTTCATTGGCTCTTGTTGCATTCAGTCTTGTTCTCCATTGCCATGGTAGACACTTATTGTGAAAATGAGAGCTGGTAACCCATGCACTATATCTGCACCACCCTGGAGCCTTCTTTAAAAACATTACCTTGGTATCCGTGTGCACATGCAATTATTATGTACATCTCATCTCTGTGTGATTCCAGCAACTATCTGACACCATAAAATTGACATACATTGGTACTTCATCTTCACCTTCATTAAATAAACAGTGGTCTCATCTTCTCATGATGGACAAAAATAACTAGTTCTAATTTTTTCCCTTCTCTCTGAAATTTTCCTTTCAAAGCTTGAAGAACAATATTCTGGTTCGTCGAGGTGTTATTACTTTAGATTATGTCCCTGGTTATTTCTGCCATACTTGTGTTATTCCCATACAGGGCCAGAACTAGGGGTAGGCAGAGTAGGCACGTGCCTAGGACGCAAGGCTGGAAGGGTGCTAGGTACGTACCTTCTTCTGCTTCGAATGACTAGTCCAGTACCCTCTTGCCAAGCCTGGCCAGGTTGACTAGGGCACCTGGCTGGCCTTGCCCATATTATATGCTTTATCTCTAAGCAACACTGGATATCAGTGAACTTAGTTCAGGTTCATGGGGAAGTTTAGCTCTATCTCCCAGAATTGAGGAAACATCTCCCAGACTCAAGGAAAAATCTCCCAGACTTGAGGAAACATCTCTGAGACTTGAGGAAACATCTCCAAGACTCGAGGAAACATCTCCAAGATTTAAATATCATGGTACATGACAGAGAAATAGTCACTTGGCCACATTTATAAAGACATTATTACTGTCTCAGAGACAAAGTACAGGTATGACTTTGCAGGCTATCGTACCTAGAGCGATGGAAGGGGTAACAGGCATAACATTACGTGGACCTTATTGCATAACAGATGGAGTTACAAGAAAACCATATCTCTGTATATCTGTATGTATAGCAACCAATTTGAAGGACTTCATGCTTGTCAGGAATGATGTGTTGTATATATAATTTATTGGTGTGAAAATCTGATATTTTGAAGAATTCAAATAAATGGAACTTATTTTCTACTTTATTTTTCCTTGTTACTCATTTTATAGCTCAAATTGAAGTCATCTTGCTTAGGAAATGTCTATGCATGTCAGTAATAAAAGCATTTGAATAGTACAGCATACCATTCTAGAAATGGGGGTATTATATGAAAAATCAGTCACATCCAAAAATAAACTGAAAATAAACCTGAAGGCTGGGTGCATATTGATAGATACGCTGTGCTTTACCAGATGTGCAAAAAGGTAAATCCTAACTCCTAATACCACTGAGAGCAGTTATATGTGAGTAGAACTCATTGAGGGTCACACTATTTAGAATGGTGATCCCCAACCAGCTCCTGAGCAACATTTTGCTCTCCAACCCCTTGGCTTTTGCTCCCAGTGGCCTCAAAGCAGGTGCTTATTTTTGAACTGCAGGTGTAGAGGCAAGTTTTGGCTGCATAAAAAACAGGTGCACAGTCCTGTAAGTTGTCAATCCACATATGGGCTACCAAATGGCCAATAACAGCACTTATTTGGCACCCCAAGAATATTTTTTGTGCTTGTGTTGCTCCCCAACTCATTTTACTTCTGATTGTTGCTCACGGGTTCAAAAGGTTGAGGATCCCTAATCTAGAACTTGGGCTGGATAAGGATGTAAAATTGTGTCATATAAGGGCCACATTGTTTGGTAAACCTATCCAGTAAGCAGAACTTTCCATGTAAGTCAGCTTGAATTAAGCATAGGTCTTCCAGGGCAGATAAAGGTTCCATTATGTAACTTTGTTTATTCATATTCATACAGTATTGGAGTAGGATACCAGGCTACTTTCCAACTTATTTTTCCTCCTCTCCTCACTCAAACTCTTTATCCTTATAGTCTCTTTTATTTACATACTAAAATCTGTTCTTCAATCTATTTAGCCTTGTTGTTTCCATAGAGAAATAGGGAACAACCATAAAAAATTGTAAGAACAGGAGGGCTCACTCAGACACCTGGTCCCACCAGGAGTTTTGCAGTATTCCATTGGGCCAGCCCAATACTGTAATCATATGTAAGTCTCCTATTTGTGCAGTACTGGCATATTTCCCTTACCTGTTGAGAAAAAGCAGAGTGGCACAGCAGGGTTGATAGGCCCCACATCACACTACTTAAAGGAGAAGGAAAGGCCTATATAATTAGGGGTGCCAAAAGTTAAGCACCCCCAATTGATTATATATAACTTACCTGACACCCCTGGCTAGTGCTCCTATCAGCAGCGAGCTGAACAGAGCAATCATCTTCTTTTTTTCTTCACATTTCCCAGGGCAGATACAAGCGCAGTAGAATGAAATTTGTGACTTCTTTGCTACAGTTCAACAACACCTGCGAGCAGAAAGAAGAAGGCGGAACCTGATTGCTTCAGGGTACTTGCTGGAATAACCCTGGACCAGTGCAGTTTTCTGCTGATAGGAGCACAGGCCTAGGGTGTCAGGTAAGTAGATACAATCACTTGGGGGGTGCCTAAAGGTCCCCATACACAGGCCATTAATACAAGTTGCCAACAGACCAGTTTGGCAGCTTATTGGCCCATGTGTGTGGCCATCTGACGGGCTTGCCTGAAATATCTGTCCAAAAGTCTGCCAGATCTCGATTGGGCAGGTTAAAAACTCTGATCAGAACGAGGCTGCATCTGTGATCTGACAGCCCATATTGGATGCATTATGATCAGATCGTTGGGCCCTAGGGCCCACAATCAGATCAGCCCAGTATCACCCTCAACTGCATATGCTCCATGTCTGCAATCACTACTCTGTTTTTTCTCAACATGTAAGAAAATGGGGCACAATTGGTGGGGCAAATTCATGCGGTTCGGAAGGAGGTAAGCTATAAATAATCTGTTTTATGTCTTTCATTCACCTTAAAATGGATTTTGCAGTGTGTACAGCAGGTCATCAAGCAACAATCACTGGCGTAACTTCCATGGGGGGCAGGGGGTGCAACTGCCTAGAGACCAAGCCAACTGCTCAGAGATCCAGTCCAAAGTGGACTTTTCAGGGAGCAATCATGTGGATAGGGGGTAAGAGGAAAGGGGATCTTGGGCTTGTTGGCTTCTAGTTACAACACTGATAGTGCCCTGGCTGGAATTAAACCTAGGACCCCAGTGCTGCAATGCAACAATGCTAACCATTCAACAACCATACTAGAAAAAAGGCCCTGGAATTGCCCCACATGTGACAGTGCCCTAAACATTATAGTGGCCCTTTAAGCCATTGTTCAGAACTGGAAAAAAAAAACCCCAAATGGTAACATTCAAAGTTCAGCAGATTAATTTCCATAAGTTTTCCATAGTGTAGATAATAAATGCGTCTGTTTGCAGCAGCGAGATCCTCCGATAACAAAATGCTATTATGGAATCGCGGAGAAGGCGATTTCAGCTGAATCCAAATTAAACATAGTGCTCGGCTTTCATTTCCCATAATGCTGCTAAACAAGGATTGTTTTGCACAAATGGAAAAAGCCTGCTGCATATTTTCTTTCCGACAAACCTCCATAGATACTTAGCAGGTAATTGGGCATTTCATCATATAAGTGCAAATGGAAAGATGCTCAGCGTGGGCACTTCAACTCCATAGAAAATCTAATACAATATCACTCTCTATTCCAACGTTTAACTAAATACAACACGAGCAACGAGACGCTGGGAAACCAAAAGCGTTCTTGGCAATCCTGTGCCGGTGTCTTCATCATAATGAAACGTAAAGTATCAGAAAAAGGTTTTGTAACTGCCTGAAAATGACTGCGTTCAACAAATATCAACTGACGTACAGATTTTCCAATTTTATTGCTTTTATAAAACAGTAATGGAAAACTGTCCTGTTTTTCTCTGAACATCCCCCCTGTTACTTGGTTATTTGCTTAAATGGAGAGCCAGCTATGTATAAACAAAGCCCTGTCCTCCCCATGCTCCAATCTTGGTTAGGCCTTGAGATAACAGATAAGGCCTCAGATAAGGGACTTTTTTTTGGTGGGTCCCTGGTGTCTCAGTCTGACACAGTGGGGAGCGACTGGGGCATCTTTGAAGGCACAGATCTTCCCTGCTAGACAGCTGTGGTTGCCTTGGGCTGGTACACAAGCCCAAAACATTATGTACATCATTTCTAGCTACTTCTTTAGTTAAGCTTTAGTTCTCCTTTAAGCAGGCAGTGAAGGAGTGGGACGTTGAGAAGGTGGGCCCTTGTATGTAGGTATGTATAACTTTATTTGTAAAGCGCTGTTAAGGAGCCGCAGCGCTGTACAGTGCATAAAAGTACAATACATATAAAAGTATCATAGGACAAAGAGGTTAAGTGCTATGCGTAAAGAGACATAGTGGGAAGGAGGTCCCTGCCTCGTAGAGCTTACAGTCTAAGTGGATCGGAGGTTAACAAACAGGCACAAATTGGAGATGAAAAAGTGCACATGGTAAGGCATAGACAGTAGGTGCAGGGCTAGGCTACTGTTCTAGTGCTCCAAAAGGTAGGCTCTTAGATATTTTTTGAAGAGATTGGGAGAGGATTCCTTATGGAGGAATTCAGGGATGGAATTCCAGAGGTAAGGAGCAGCAAGATAGAAGGGTCTGAGACGAGAGGTGGCAGTGGATGTGGGTGGTGTGAAGAGAAGGAGGCTCTGAGAAGAGTGGAGAAGATGACCAGGAACAGAGGAGTGAAGGGCTTTGAATGTTAGCAGAAGGGTTTTATATGCTATCCTTTGCTTGACAGGCAGCCATGCTAAGGATTTTAGTTGGGGTTGAGCAGATTCTCTTTTAGGAGAGAGTAAAAGAATCCTGGTTGCAGAGTTTAAGATTGATTGGAGGGGAGAGAGATGGGAGTCAGGAAGACCAGTAAGGAGGAGATTGCAGTAGTCTAAGCGAGATAAGATAAGGGCATGGATTAGTGTTTTGGCTGTGGTTTGAAAAAGAAATGGGCGTATCTTGTCTATGTTGCGGAGGAAGTAACGACGGGTTTTGGCAGTATTATTAATGTGATTAGAGAAGGTGAGGGACTGTTCAAAGATGACCCCTAAGCAGCGTGCAGAGTTAACCGGGTTAATGGTGATGCCATCAATAGCAATGGTGAAAGGAGGAGAAGGGCTCGGTTTCGGGGGAAAAACCATGAGCTCAGTCTTGGCCAAATTGAGCTTGAGGTCGTGTTGGGCCCTTGGGTTTGAAGCCCCAGTGGACCTTATACACCCAGTCCAATGCTGTAGAGACCCTACCTGTACCCACTTTTATCCTGGTTTTATAAGCTGGATGTATGGACCCTGAATCTGGACTCAATATTTTTCTACCTGAGTTGGCATGAATTCAAAATGAAATTAACTGAGTTGACCTGCCCACCCCAAGTGTAAGCATTGTGACCAGGCTCAAATTTGCAGCAAAACCACAAAGGCCCAGGCTTAGGGTGCATAAACTGAGGAGTGGCATGCAGCCCAGCCGTACAATTAATTTGCTTTATTCCAGAGCACTAGGGCCTAGGCGTTAGTGCTCAGGGAAGACGAAATTATGTACATGCACGCAATCCTGTGGGGGGAATGGCCTCTGGGCACCCTCAGTGGCCTATGATTAAGTGTCTTTTTGGACACGAAACTCGTCAGGCGAGAGATGACTATATAAAATAAAGTTTACATTTTTATTTATTTTTGTTTTGGTCTTATCTGAACATGGATATCCAGTGTGCCTTGTACCAACCAGTTTGTATTACAATTACATGTCCGCTCCCTGAGCTGAGGGCCTAGGGCAGGAGCACCCGGGCCACGTTTCTATTGTGGTAAGAGTTTCTACACTACTACTCGTGTTGCTTCAAACTTTTTTTTGGTTTACACCCTCAGTGGAAATCCAGCCTTGATTGTGATCATCAGTGGAAATCTGGCCTTGATTATGATTATGGTGCACGAGTTGACATCACAAAAACTGAAGTGATGGTCAAAAACTGAGAAGAAACGTAAAACCTCGCTTGGTTCTACCAGTTGTCATTTTTCCCCAATTTTTTATTACTTTCTAGCTGCAATTCATCCAACTCCCCCTGGAGGGTACCTGTGCCTTTTCCACCCAAATCCTTTTTGCAGATATTCCATGGGTACCTGCCCAGATGCAGCACTCAAATTCAAAGGGGCAATGGCAAAACCATGGTTCAGTGGCATAACTAGAGTGCAGCGGGCCCCCCAGCGCACTCCGACCCCCATCCCCCCAACCCTCCACCCACTCTACTCCCCAACTTAAACCCCAATTCCCCTGGAGGGTTTCAGGGGTTTTCTTGTCTCTCAAAAAAACATTGTCCGGCATTTTAACACAATTATGTGATTTTTGTGAACCTTCTGGTTTTATCTGACATTTTTTAATGCCGGCAACAAAATTACCCATACGTCAATACCCTAAAGAGATAATAAAAAATGAAAGCTGTATGTAGTATTATATTAATGTTGCCTTGGAACAAAAGGGGAATGTTGGTCTTTAATAGAAACATACAGTATATCGACACTGTGAAGAATTTTCGGTGGTTCAATTAAGTTTGAGATGAAATAAAACAAAAATATATCATCTGGCAAACTATAGTTTGGAAAATTCCTATTTTATTAATTATTTGCAATTTCTTTCATTTCTTCTGCTAAGAAAAGGACTATTGGTCCTCACAGTCAGAATCAGAGCAAGAGTCTCCAGAGAAGGATAAAAAAAACAAGACCCTATTTGAAACATAACCTTGCCTTATTAAAGATTATGTAAAAAATAATTGAATTTGATTGAAAAAAAAAAAAAAAATAGCGGGCAATGGTGTAATCAGAAAAATCTAGTAACTCAATCAGAATTTCTTGCGTATATTGTGGAACCACATGAGGGAACCAGCTGATATCTATTTGACATGGTTGAATTATGCTGTTGCCTTTTCTATATCAAGGCCGTCGTGTTTATTCATTAACTCCATGGGACCACCACCCACTAGTAATTATTTTTATGTAATACATATGGCTGGTTAAGGGAAACTAGCTTTCCCACCAATGCAACACACCAGAGGACTGCTATCAGTAGCTGCCGCTCTATAGAAGATGCAGTCTAATGATTTCCCTGGACAGATCATTATCTTTACAAGTTACAAGGTCATTATCTTTGTCATTCTTAAGGGCCACATGACGGAATAGAACATCACATGCATTTAAATAAGTGTCGAATTTCTATTTCATCTCATAACGACCATGAAAAAATGCCATTTCTGAGTCTCTTTCCAAGTGGCACCTAATGGCAGTTAGATTTGGCAGTCGGGTGTTTGCTGTCGGGTGTGAGCAAAATCTCAACAAATTATCCACAATTTTGTGCAATTTATTTTTTTTAAAAATGTGGAAAACTTTTGGAATGATGCCACTTAAAAGTTGTAGGGTACTGATACATGGTAAGATTCAGGGAGATTTAGTCACCCTGAGACAAATCGCCTCTTATTCAGGTGACTAATCTCCTCGAAAAGCCTTTCCACCGGTGATTTTGTTTCTAGTGAGGCAACTTCAGGTGACTTCGGAAAATGAAGCTCTCCAAGTGCCATCACGCTGGCGATTTAGATTATAGTGGGCAGAAAGACTTTTTGGGAGGATTATTTGCCCGAAGAAGAGGCGATTTGTTGCCAGGCACTAAATCTCCATTATTCTTACCATGGGTCACTACCCCTAGAGCTGTCGTAGAAGTGAATGGGATGTGCCCTGTTACCATTTTCAAAAAAATGATTGCTTACATTTAGTGATGGGCGAATCTAGGCAGAATCGCTTTGCCGAAAAATTTGCAAAACGACACGCGTCTTGTCATTTTTGTCGTGTGTCGCGTCATATTTGGCACGTAGCATCGTTTTAGGTGCGCAACTTGTTTTTTTTTTGGCCCGAATTTTCGTCTGGTGAATTTTTTTGGGTGTTTCGCGGCAAATCTCGCGAATTCGCTGTGAATTCGCTGCTGGTGAATAAATTCGCCTATCCCTAATCACATTATATTTTGGTTGATTTTCCATGATAAACAAGGGAAAGTTGTGCTCACCAATAATGTGGGACCACAAAATTCCTACAGCCAAATAAAAGCGGTCTTCTGCACTCAACCCATTAACAATGTATTTAAGTCATTGAGACATTTTGTGCCTTAAGCTGCTAAAAATGAGTGATGTGCTATTTTTTTTTGCCAGGCATGGATTTGTGACGAAATTCCACATTTGGCCATCTGCAAATCTTTTTGTTGCAAAAAAGTCTCTAAGACAAAAATGTTGCAAGACAAAAAGTCACCACCAGAAAATCTGCGTCACGTTCGGCACCCTAAATCCAGAAACAATGCCTTTCACCTTGGGAGGAGCCCTCGACTAATCGGATGCTACCAGGTCTTATTACGAGAGGTGCCAAGCAAGGGTTCTGGATGAACAAATGGGCACAAATGTTAGGCAAAGTCTTTTGGGCAGAAGGTCACAGCACAAAGCGTAGACTAGACAGATAGCGTTGTTAAATCAGGCTGGGTCGGTGCAGGCAAAGTACAAGCGTAGTCAGACAGGCAAGGGTCAAACCAGGAGATGAATCAAAGGAGACACAGATAAGAGTCGGTTACCAGGCAGGGAGCACACAAAACTCGTCAGGATACAGTATGTGAAATAAAGATGTTTTTAAACTATATTGTTGGTCAGGAGTCCATGAAGTGCATGCCTATTTTTCTGGAAAATTGCCTGGTTTCCCCTTGCTGTGGGTTCGGGGCATCACACACAAGCCCAGAGCGATGACTGACTTGTAATATACAATTATTTGTTTGGAAGGCAATTTGAAATGAAAGGTTCATGGCTTGAGCACCCGAATCGACCCATAAACAGGGTGTTCACATATTAATACGCGGGGAAAAAACACTGGTGTATTTGAAGCACATAGTTTCCTTTAAAAGGATTGGGATGTGTCAAAATTTTACTCACTCCAAATGCATTAACGTCAAAAGGGCTCTTGGAGACTTTTTGTCACAGCGAAATTTTTCGCAGTGGATTTTTGCTGCTGTTTCATAAATAATATGCAGATGCTGGAATTTAGCTGTGAATCTATGCTTGGCAAAAAAAAATTCTTATAGCTAGTTGTGTTTTTTCCTTTCATCAACAAATAATGTCTTTCCAGTAGGTCAAAGTTTCTTTACGTTCATGGTGAGTCAATTATAATGGTTCCCATCCTCAAAATGAGCTTTTTCCCTGGCAACCAATAGCGAAAACGGCTGAGAAATGTCACTGATTGCTAATAAATATGGTCCTGATTGTTTTTACAGCTGTAGGGAAAATGGTAGCTGTAATTGTTGTAGTTAAAAATAGCGAAAGCCCCCAGGATTCTGGAAAAGCTTCAGCTCTCACACCTGTAAATTTATAAATATTTTCATCTATTAACTACAATTTGATGGGCTCAAAGGAAAAGTCTTATTAGCCCCCAAACCAAGCATAGTGGAACATGAGCTGTTCCACAAATATATGAGGGAACTGCAAAACAGACATAAGACTTCTTAACCCCAATGTCGGCTACCATGTTATTATGCTGCCCTGGGCCACCGTTAAGATTGATGGGGCCCACTGTCACCTGGACCACCTGGGTGGAGGGCCCTGCCAAAAGTGTCCAAATAATAATAAAATGATCAATGCATGAGGCGTCACACCCTGATCTGCCCCACTGAATCCATGATGTGCCCAGACCTACACACTCATCTTCATGCTTCTCACAACCCAGAAATTGCACTTTGTGCAGCCCCCCCAATGGTGGCCCAGATTGATCTAGATCAATGTTGTACTGCTGGGGGCCCAGTGTCTGTATGCAGCCCTCCAAAGCATTTCCTAAACATTTCCTAATCTGTAGGCTTGCCACCCAAATGGAGCACAAACCAGTGGATGGAAGACTAGTTTGATTCTGGTTGAGATATGTGGTGAATGTATATTGCATCCCCAGAATTCTTGAATAGTTCAACGGATCAGTGTTCTAGATCAGAGCTCCTTAACTGAAGACCCACATGCAGGACTGTGCCCTCCAGGAAATTTGTATGGCATCATTCTGCCTAAGTGGCTTGCTTGTATGGCATCACCACCATTCTACTATAATTATCGACCCAAAATAATAATGTACGGTGCAGTGAATATATAAACTACTGTATGGGCCATCAGCTATTACTGTACTTGAATATGGGCCCTTGATATCATCCCTGGTGGGCCCCAGATGTCCCAGTCTGGCCTGGTCTCCTGGCCCAGTAACATCAAAAAAAAAGAAATTGTTTTAAAGTAATACAAATATAATGCAGTGTTGCCCTGCACTGGTAAAACTGCTCCGTCTGCTTCAGAAACACTACTATTGTTAATATAAATAATCTGCTGTGTAGCAATGGGGCCAGTCATTGAAAGGAGAAAAGGCTCAAGTTACACAGCAGATAATTTTGTAGAACATAATGTTATCTGTTATCCATTACTTATCCTGTGCCATATAGCCGTTTTTCCATTTCCGCCATTGCTACTTAGCAGCTTGTTTATATGAACTATAGTAGTGTTTCTGAAGCAAACACATCAGTTTTAATAGCGCAGAGCAACACTACATGATATTTTCATTACTTTAAAACATTTTTTTGGTGTTACTGTTCCTTTAACTACAACACAATTGACCAATTACAACTTGAATTTGACTGCTAGAGACAGATTTGGGCACAATCTGGCCACCCACTTGCTAGACTAAATCAGGCCTTAGTCTCCATAATCAAATCATACCGTAGGGTTAACGCAGGGAGAGGAGAATTAACGAACCAATGCAGGCTTTGCCCAACAGTATTTTCAACTAAATAGATATCTGGCTAATTTTCAGCAAGGTGTCTGTAAGGGGGGCAGTCAGATGGGGATATGTAACTTACCCAAACTTGTACTTGTCTGCTGTATAGAGTCTGTCTAGATTAGGGTTGTCCAACATTTTGGCTCCCCTGGGCCACATTGGAAAAAGAAAAATCGTCTGGGGCCACACATGAAATATACAAACACTTTTGATTTGTAAAAGTAAAGAAAATGCACAGAAAAGAACTACAATACTAGTTGGATAACCACATGGAGCTATACTGTACACTGAAATAGACTTATTATATTATTATTACTACTAACCAGGCAATGGGCAGAGTCCCCCTCCTGCCTACTCCTATATCCTATGCAACATGATGTTTACTCTGGAACCAATCGTTTCAAGCTGGGTCACATTCATATCCGTCCTGGGCCGCATGTGGCCCTCGGGCTGCAGCTTGGACACCCCTGGTCTAGATGATCTCCTTATTGCCAAGCCTTGAGGAATACACTGGAAGCTTTATATTCTAAAAGGGCTCATACTCTTACATTACAGACTCCACAGCTGGTGTCCCATGGGAAAAAATGTTTTGTTATATTTAATTAATGGGTCAAAATTCTGAGCAAAGGAGTAAGATGATCCCTTTGGTTGGGCAAGCGTTGCCTTTGATGTCTGACCTTCCCCAAACTCTTCATCAAAATGAAAGTCTTTGCAAAGAAGGCTTCATTGTCCTTTGTGTCATTGATATTATTGGTGTGAACTCGAATAAACTTTTTTAGATGTCCCCTTGGTTTTATAGACTTTTCTCTGTCCTTATTTTACCCCTTCATCCAAGTCTGTCATTTCAAAAACTGAAAGGAATGACCTTCCGTCTTTTCTTATGAGATTGAATACTAGGAAACCTTTACAAGTAATAAAGTGCAATGGAAAGTAATTGGGTCAATTATATCTCCATTAAAAAGAAGAAATTGAAACGATGCCAAATTCTTGACTGCAAATGAGTTCCGCATCCCATCAGCACATTTGGATTTCCTTGACAACTATGTAAGAGTACCGGAAAAGAAGGAGAAGCATTAATATCGATCCATAGTCTTGTGTGAGCATTGTAACAAGTTAGAACATGCTAATTGTTTTGATGGACCACAATCATGGGTGTTAGAGTCAATCAATACAAACGACAGGGCCAGGAAGCAAAAGGTACAATGCACGTTCAGACAATCTGACTTCTAAGCCAGTCAGGAAGGAAATTCCAACATGTTGCTACCATAACTTGGTCTACAGAATAACTTCATCAGATGCATGGCCAAAGCCAGTGATTTGTAGGTATCATTGAGTGTTAGACTTGGGGGGGGGGTCTGGGTTCACCGGGGCTGCCACATTAGGGGCCTGCACGTACCCACTCTTGGCTCTGCCAACTTCAGAGCAATGGACCAGCATCAGTGACCCCTTGGTAGCTTTATTCAACCATCCGCCTCCCTGCTCTGACCAGCATGTACCTGCAATTTTCTTCTATTGGTCAGGGTGGGAGAGATCAGGGACCACTTAGCAGGTGGGAGCGAAACAGTTTCGGACTGGTCCACCAGATTACCAGGAAAACTCCCGGTGGGCCAAGGTGTCAGTGGGCCCTCATGCTTCTAAACTTTTGGCCTATTTCATGGCCATTCTCTATTTCTATGAGAACAAAGAGACTAAATAGATGGAATCATTGATTATAGTATGTAAAGAAAACAAACTAGGAGAATAGAGTTTGATTGAGGAGATGAAAAATATTAGTACTGAGAGTGGGCCCCTGGTCTAAGGTTTTTGAGTGGGCCCCTGGTGTCCCAGTCCGACACTGGAGCAAAACAAGGGTTGGGGTCCATTGGGTTTTTCCCCAGTATCCCACTGTTACAGTCCATCCCAGGTAGCATTGCTGCCTTGAGTCTCACCCTTGAGTCCTAACAGGGTCAGTTTATATCTAGAGTCCAGTCTCTCTCTCTCATCTCATATGCATTGCCATCTTAGCCCATAAACTGATGTATGTTAATATTTTCAATATAATAGTGAGGGGTTTTGAAAATAATTTCAGAGCTAATTTGCAGGAATGAAATGAGGATCTTTGCACAGTGCAAGTGGGCTCAACATGACACCTGTACCTAGAGATCATAAATGAGTCATATAAAGATTGGGTCTGATATTGTCTTACTTAAGCACAGAGTTTCCACAGATGTTAATGGAATGCAAGATGCCTGTACTGAGACAAGTCGTTTGGCAGCTCCCATTTGAGCGCATGTAAACATGCAGAAATGTTCAGGTTTGTGCACAGAAGAAGCTCTACCAACCTGCTTTACTTAGTAACACTTCTCTGAAAGAGACCCTTCCCTGTTTTGCTCCCTCTCTTCTTCCCCTATACTTCTCCCTTCCTCTTCTATTATCCCATTTCTTCTGCTGTCCCCTTTCTTCTACCATTTCTCCTTCGCTGTACCCTTCCCTTTTTTTCTTCTGTTCTTCTCTGCTTTTATCCATTCCCCATATTAACTCTGCTCTTTATTCTCTTACTCTTCCCACTTCTTTCATGTATCTCTTGCTGATGTACCCCATGCACATTGAGCTCTTCAATTAATTATATTGCAATTCATTTGTCATCCTTAGAGCACCAGCAGCACATCCTTCACATATTGTCCATGTTGCTGGCTGCTACAGTAGTACCAACTATGGATGAGTGCTTCTGCTGTAAGCTGAATGTGATCACCATTCCTTCCCCTCACCACTCTTATCTCCCCATCCTAATTACTCTTTCTGCTTTTCCCCCCTAACATGTCTTTGATTGCACAAATGAGCTTTCCAGGGACATGGATCAGTCATGGTACATGGATCAGTCACCCAGCCCACAGCCCCCATGCACCTCATTTCTGCACTGAAGGAAAAAGGAAGATGATATGTTATTGGGTATTTACCCACACATTCATAGCTAAAATGAATATTTAATTAAAAAAAAAAGCACAGAAAAGACAAAAGTGGTGGAGAAAGATCTTAAAATGACCACGTAACTAATGTCAAAAACGTGCCTCGACTTGTTTTGCTAATTTTTTCGGCGAAGTGAAACTGGGCAGATTCGTCCATCACTGGTTACAGTCTTTCAGTCGGTCCTCCTGCCTCTACCAGAAGCCTTCTCCAAGGAATTCATTTTAGTGAGGCTGCTGAGAGTGGGGTGGAAGGATCTGGTTAATGATAAATGTTATAAAGGAGGCTGCACTGGATAAAATTGGGGATATTTAGCACATGATAAGGCTTGCTAAAAGGACAGGGGGCTCATCTTTGTTTTATGGTCACTAACCAGAGATGGTTCAGCCAAGAGACAAATTAATATATCTTTCTATATATATATATCAGTTGGCAACAGTAGTAGGACTGTTCTGTCAATGCTGAAGTTTTGCCTATTGACTTTAGTCTATACATCAAACATACACGATACATACAAAAATGGAGTACTTCTGAATTTCTGATTCCAATTGGACATTTCTCCTATATCTATTGGGCTGAACTCCTAGGGCACCTGAATAAAGTCAGGGTTGGACGAGGGCATTCTGGTACCTCTGGGGCTGTAACTTCAACTGATGTTGTCTTGGCACCCATTGTAGTGAAGTGAGGGTTGAGAAAACTCAACCCGCGCCAGCCCACACCTGGCTACCCCCCTCCATTTAAGGATCCATTTAAGGGGCAGGGCCAGCAGGCATGAGCCTATAAAACCAGAGCATGTAGAAGCCGGCATTGACCCGTAAATGGTGCGACAAGGTCAGCATGAAGCCACCCTACCTGTGAGTACAGCGCTACGAAATAAGTTGGCGCTATAAAAATACATGTTAATAATAATAATAACCCGCGGGTCCCACCAGTATCAGGGTTGGCCCGTACATTACTAGTCCACCATCCCTCTCCCACCTGCACTTGACTGTGTTTGCCCTGTACCCTTTACCTCCCTCCTATATTTTAATTTCCAGGTGGGGGTGGTAACCTGGGTCCAGGCAGGGAGGGAGTGGGGCCCATATAGGCTGGGGCCCACCAAGTTTTTTCCCCAGTATTCCACTGGCCCAGTCTGACATTGGATAAAGTCTTGCTTTAGAATCCATGTCTTCGACTACTGGACTACAGTTCCCATCAGGCTTTATAATGATAATAAGCCAGAGAAAGTTGCCCACTGTAGAGCAGCAACATTTAGAGTTAAAGTTTAGCAATTGTATTCAGTGTGGAGTGCCTGACACATTGCCCTCACCCTAGGGAAAAGTATGTTCCTTTAAAGAATGTTTCAATCTAACAGTAACCGGGCCAGACAGGGGCGTAACTACAGAGGAAGCAGACCCTGCGGCTGCAGGGGGGCCCAAGAGGAATCGGGGGCCCATTAGGCCCTACTTAATGAGAAATTTCAATATAAAGTGGTAAAACAGGACAACCTCTCGATATTTTGGGGGCCCTAAAATAAATTTGCTGTGGGGCCCAGTAACATCTAGTTATGCCACTGGGGCCAGAACTGAACAATAACAGGGATGTATGTTTAATTTCTACAAAAAGTGAACATACACATTATTTATAACACTTTCAATTGGAGGGAAAGTTTATGTGGCCCCCGAGGCACCGAAAGTCGATTGTAGGAGAGGAGAAAAGAAAGGATTTTCGTTGTTAGCGTTCCCATGTTGTTAGTTATTCCTACACAATGTCCCCTCCACACTAAAAGCCTGTAACAGCCCACAGCTATAATGACAGAGTGAGTGCGAAATTCTGCCATAAAGCGGCCTCACAGCATGCAAATGCAGGGGAACTGGAAAAACACGCAAAGGTCACTTACCGAACTGTAATTGGCGGTTTTATAGAGAAATCTCCCAGAATAGTGCTAAATGGGTTTCCAGGCTGGTTAATAACAAAACCCTTTTGCCTGAGGGATGGATTTGTAACCCTTTCATATCCTATAAACATTTTCTTTTCTGTTATAAGCCTTTATTGATGAAGTGTCGACATGTTCCTTTACAGGAATTATACATCATAGGTCAATACCTTCTGTTAATGGAGCAAAGGAACATACAATACCGATCCAGTTGTCTCCTGTGTAAGTAGACCAGGCCCAGGCTGGTTATTTGGAAATTCTGGCAAATGCTAACGAGGCTACTTAAAGATGCCCTAGACCAGTGCCTTAAATTCTACCTGTGTAGGTCTTTTTGATCCTCAATGTGCCATGGCCTGTTTTGGACCATAAAGCCCAGAATCTCGATTAACTATAAGGGAGGGGCCAACAAAACAGTGGGTTGGATCATAAGTCCTGTTGTAACTGGCATGGGCAGTATACAACCACTAAACCACTAAACATACATAGTTATTGTAAGTTTCATAAGTGCTCATCGCAAATAAGTTTGTATCAAATAAAACATTTTTAACTTTAAATATCATTAAATCTTACTCAAGATTCACATTCTCCCCAGTTCACTCCAGTGACTTATACACTAGAAAGTAGAGTCCTGCCCTGGTCCAGTTGGGGAGACCCATGCTCAACCCAGACCCACTGAGGAGCCCTAGGCAATCAACCACCTTTCTCCCCCTCTGAGTGCACACATTTGTAAGCATGTGCAGTGACATCACTGGGGGTTTTTTGGGAAAAAGGCAGAGTGGAGCAGTGGGAGCAACCCGGACTAGGGGTAGGCAGAACACTCTTTCAAAGGTACCTACCCAATTCCCCCCCCCCCCTTTTATTGCACCCTAGGCAGGTGACTCTTCTGCTTAACCATAGTTCTGGCCCTGATCCCCGCTACCAGAATTGAGATTGGATTGAGATAATCTCAATCCAACCTGAACACATGCAAACCAAAAGTGACATCACTTGTGGGCAGAAGAGGTATAGCTCCTGAAGCAGATGAACCAGGTCAAGGGGAAAAAAGTTAGTTCTAACTTCAGGGGGAATGTGAGCTAGAATTTAGCCATGGTACCCTGAGGACCACCAGCATGGTCAGAGGGTATTTCTGTCCAAAGCCTGACCACTTTGAGGGTATTCCACGGCTACCCAACCCAATGCAGGACTCTACTGATGAAGAGCCTGTCCTCCATGTCAGCAAAAGCCGGGCCAAGTAGTATTAGCACTGAAGGTGACCATCACAAATCCCTCCACCACCAATAAAGCTGCTTGTTCTATCTGTGCCTCTATCTGAGTCCAGTCCCAACTAATCTGTCTACATGTCCTCACCAATCCAACCCCTACAAATTGAGCTCCCTTCTAATTGCACCCAAGACATGTCTCTTTTGCCTAACCTGAATTCCAGCTCTGATGTCAACATGTGTTCCAAAGCATCATCTCAACTTTAGGCTGGCTCAGGTCCAAGTTAAGAAGGAGCAGGTAGGGAGCAGGTGCATCACTGCAGCAATATGTTGCCCTTGCTCTGCTGACTGTATTATTTGGCTTCAGGCTTGACCGGTGCTGTCCAACTTTTTCCCACATTGATAGGTCACTAATCACATACAGATTGTTTTGAAAATACTGGTGTCATTTACATTTTTTATTGAAACTCTGGACACTGTGGAGACCATCAAAATCCCCCGGAGACTCATGTCTGGTCTGATCAACTCCAGTTGGCAAGCCCTGGGCTATAACAATGATAGAACCGTTCATTATTCCTACCACAAACCTTCCTAGTAGTGAAAGAGTGAACAGAACAATAAAAAGTGGTTTTGGAGATTGTACATGGGAGCGGAACATGAAATCTCCTATGGCCTGTTTCTCATTAGTAGCTGGAGGTTTTTTTCACATGAATGGAGCCAAACCGTTGATATATTCCATATGTGCTTGGAGAGAGCAGGCTCGGAACAGGATATCTCTAAATTATATTTCCTTCTACTGAGTGACCCAGGTGCCTCCACAGTAAGGGAAGGGCTTTATTTGTCTGGGCTAATTGACATACAGTTACATTCATCATCTGATCTATATTAAATCATTATTTCCAGGTTTCTTTAATAAAAATTCTGTATAAAGGGGAAAAAAATTTGTAAAACGGGGGTAGCAGAGCTTGTGGCTATGGGAGAGGAGTCCCAGTTAGTACCCTTGATCACCATACTATAGGTTTGGGACCTGTTATCCAGAATACTTAGGACCTGGTGTTTTTCAGATAAGCGGTCTTTCTGTTATTTGGATCTCCATCCATACTTAAGTCTACTAAAAATTCACCTAAACATTAAATAAACCCAATAAGACTGTGTGGCCTCCTGTAAGGATTAATGATATCTTAGTTGGGTTCAAGTACAAGGAATTGTTTTAGAAATGTTTAAATTATTTGAATATATCTGGATAATCAGTTCTCAAATAACAGATCTTATATGTGTATCCTGGTCATCGGCAGATGTAGCATGTGTGGGGCAGGGGTTTGGGCAATCATGGTTACTATATTTTTGTGGGGGGGAAGGGAAGTTAAAAGAAACCCCTGATTCCACTGTCTTACTAAAGTAATTATGGTGAATATGAGCTATATGAGGCTTTAAACAAGTTTGGGGGCTCAAATAAAAAAACTCTGAAAACCACTAATCTGACAGGTTCACTTCATATTATTACATCATCCAGTTAGCCTGCCAAGTAATGCAAAGATTTGCTAGCCAGATATCAGTGATGGACCACAAGGAAAGAAGGGGCCTTTTTTTAAGAACTTTGGTACTAAATGACACAAGTAGCAACCAATTAACAGTTTTCCATGAACGGCCTCTTTAAGAATATTTTTCTCATCTCTACAGAGAACCATGCTCAGCCGCAGGGCAAGACATCCATTGAGTTCAGAGAATATTGGCATTTTTATAGAGCTTAGTACTGTGCCAAAACATATTTTTCAGAAAACGTTATCCCATATTTTCCCAGAAATGACTAGTCAGTAAAATTTCCCTTTTTTATTTCTCAACTCAGGGTTCCAGCATTATCCCAGCCTCCCTTTTCTCTATCCCAGAACTTCATGAATTGATGGTTACACTCCTCCATGTAGTGAATAAGAACATATTTGGGATTGGTGCCAAAGCCTCTACCATTTATCATATGATATACACAAGTGTGACTATGACTACTATTTGTCTGTCTCCTTTAGGATATAATGTACAAGAGCATAGCCTGCCCTGTGACCATTCCTTCTCTGTGTCTTTGCAGTGGTTCAATGGCTTGTCATACTCTTCGCCTCGACTTGAAAATTCTAATTTTCCATGAATAAGTGGCCAAAATCCGGGAGTAAACAAATGGGGGCATCAGAATAGTCTGCTGCTAAAACAGTACAGTTATTTCTTATGTGTCTCTGTGAGGGAATCAGATAGTGTGTAGGTGAAAATGTCAACAGGAATGAAAAAAATAAAAGAGAAGGGGACACGAAAAAAGAGAAGGAAAACAAAGAATCCACACCAAGACTGGAGAAATAGAAGGGGGCATTAAATGAAGGGGGGAAGAGATTGGGCAGCTAAGACAAAAAGTACATTGAGTATAGAGAGAAGAAGAGAAAAAAAGAGAGTTACGCACAAGAGAAAAAAGTGGGAGAAGAATACCCCAACATTTTGAAAATAGAAAGACTGACAAAAGGTTAAGGCGCATGGATTACAGCGAACCTGTTGACCACGCCCATTTTGTGGCCACACTCCCTAATTACCAAGTTCGTTTTACAAAATTTGGCAGGTTATGAAAGTTTGAACACATTTCTGAAATTTTTATGTTATTACAGTTTTGCAAATGAATGTTAAGCTGCAAGTCACAGTTTCCCCAAGAGACCTGCGTCTCTTTTTCCGGCTGATCAGTACAGGGACATTTGGGAGGTATGGAGAAGACTATGCAGTTAAGGACAAAGGGTGTATTGCAAAGGGAATCGAATCAGGGTACCATCAGATCCTATATCACTGGCCTAACTGCTAGACCAACTCCTATTAGAAGGAAATAAATAGGAGAAAGAGGAACTAAAGGTGACAAAATCAGCAGATCTTTCTCTGATTTGTCTGGGGAAATTCAGGCCTTCTGTTGGGTGATATTGGGCTGACCCTCCAATGTAGGCTATCAATGCCTTGATGTGGTCCTCATCCCATTAGAAAAATCTGCCCAATGGATATACAGTATGGCTAATGTTTAGTCAATAACGTTTGCTCCATACATGGGGTAAAAGGCTGTCAACTAGGTTCAGATGGCCACCTTATGGTCTTAAGGTATGGCCACCTTAGCAGGAGTAGGAGCAACCCTGGTGTTAGCTCCTGTTAGTGTTAGTCCTATAGTCCTATGTATTGATTCTTCAGGGTCCCATGAATGAAAATTGTTCCCCAGTTCCAAATTATCGTCTCCCTACCCTTCTAATTCAAGATTCAAAAATACCATTTTATTTTCGACTTGGCACAGATCTAACGCACCACAAAAACTGCTTTCTGGTATGGTGCCGAGAGGTTGGACCTTCCTCTATTGCACTGGCTGTGATCTCTGGATTTCCTACAGCCTTATCTGCAATCTTTCCTATACTCATCATTATCAACATTTATTCATATAGTGCCAGCTACCACAATACGATAATATTATACCAAACAGGAATCTTCCATCTACTATCATGCAAAGGTCAGGATACTGGAGCATTGCACTGGAGCTACAGTATGTGTTTATTTCCATGGGGGTAAAGTAGGGCCTTGGTTGTTTGCAGACGGCAGAAATACTGTAGAAAAAGGAAATCTGCACTAGATTTACAGGCTGGAGACTTCATAAGTAGACAGAGTTGATAAGCAAACTCCTAATCAACTTTTAACCTCACAGCTGGAAGCCCTGTACCCTGTTGGGAATGAAGCTTTGGGATTTCGCTGTTGCTTCTTGAATGAGCCAACATATCAACCCGTGCAGCTGTGCTTTCTAATGACCCACCTAATTATTCTTTAAATTGCATTGTTTATTTTTCCTGCACATGCAATGGGAGGAGAACTCAAGCAACATACAAACTCAAGGCTGACAATGACGAGGTCAGAATCAAACTCAAGTAGACTCATGCAATGAGAGGCAAGAATGCTAAATACAGTGCCACCATGCCTGCTGAGCTTTATAGTCAAAATAGGGATGTAAAAAAGAATTCACATCATTATTCTGTTAAAATGTACAATAAAAAGTCATCAGGACGGGAAGTGGGTGGGCTTGGGCCCAGCTTTGTCCCATCAAATTATTTTATGGCTTTTTATGACATCATAAACTACAGTACTTTATTTGTCATCTGTTGTGTTTGGTAGCCGAGGATGAGGAGAGTATAACAGTGCTTTATTAGCAGGTTCATGCAGCCATTACATAACAGCAGTAAGTCTTGCTTTCACTTTCAAGCTGTACAGAAAGTCCTATGTATGCACAGTGACACCTGCAGGCCATTTGTATAAACACCACATATTCCCCCTATAGTAGGAAAGCATTTGGACAAATATATAAACAGTAACAATTAAACTGAATGTATCTTAAAGCAATATATACATTCTTCACATGACATAGTCCTTGGTCCATGCAGGTAGTTTTCTGATTCTCTCAGTATGCCTTATAGGTTCACTTTCTTCAGGCCTATTGCAGTTGGCATTAGGAGTAGGAAAATGTCCTTCATCAAATGGAACATCACCAAAGACATATCTAGCAGGAGCAAGATGACTTGCATTCCATATGCGTCCATCAGACAGTTCATATGTGTATGGTCCTCACTGGCGTCTCACTTCAAGTGGTGCAGTAAATTTAGATTGTCCTTGTTTCAGTATTCCTGGTTTCTTAATTCTGACTAAAGATTTAGGCTGAAAGTGCACTTCTCTTGCGCTACGTTTTCGGTCAGTATAAGCCTTGCATTTGGCTTGGTGATGTTTCACAATGTCAGCAGTAGATGATTTTGTAGGAATAGTCTTTGGTGGAAGTTTGATGTCTGCAACATGTAACTTAGTGCGCATCTGTCTGCCATGTAATAATTCAGCTGGAGATGCTTGGGTTGTTGCATGGCATGTTGCTCTGTAGTTATGTAGTTCCTGTGAGACAGTTTCCCTTATAGAGTAGGGCAATTGCCTCAATTTCCTGCGTACTGGTTTTACATCTGGTCTCAACTTAAGGAGAGTATAACAGTGCTTTATTAGCAGGTTCATGCAGCCATTGCATAACAGCAGTAAGTCTTACTTTCACTTCAAGCTGTACAGAAAGTCCTGTGTATGCACAGTGCCACCTGCAGGCCATTTTTATAAACACCACAACATCATTACAATATAAGCTGGTCTGAAAGCAGGTGGTATATTGTTAGTGGTAGTGACGGGTGAATTTATTTGCCCCGGGCGAATTTGTGAAATGCCAGGAAAATTTCACCTGGCGAAAATTCACCGACATCTGTTTTTGGACTCCGGTTCCCATTGTTGGTGTTGAAAAAACAGACGCCGGTGTCTATCTACTTTGCTAGCGAAAATTCCCCAGAGTCCGTGTTAGCGAATTTGCGAAGTTGCGAAATGACGTCACGCTGGCGAATTAGCGCTAGCATTAGACGCTTCACGCTTTAGTGAATTTGCTCCTTAATATTTGTGCACAATGCGAATTCACAAAAAACAGAAAGACAAGCACAGCAGTTCAATATTTCAGCATTCGGGAAAAACATGGGCAAAACAACCATTTCTGAATAAATATGTGCTGCTTGAACTTTAGAAATTACCCCCAGGATGTTTGTTTTGCCTTCAGTAAGGTTTAATTATATCTTAGTTGAGATCAAGTACCGCCAATGGGTGCCAGTGTCCAAAAAACGGTCAATGGTGTCCAAAAACTGCATCCAAAAACAGACGCCCGTGTCCAAAACGAGAGGCACTGGCATTTTGCAAATTTTTCAACGTTTCGCAAATTAATTTCGCCCCAGATTCGCCCATCACTAGTTAGTGCCAGCTGAGAGGATTTTGAGCTACTGTATGTAAGTTGGACAAAAAGACCCAGGTACCCTTAAGAAATCCCCCAAACTAAAGAAAAGACGGGTGCCCTTATAGCCTTATTCTGTGGCTGGTTCTGTCCACGCAATGCACCCTGATGATTCCCAAATCTAGCCTTTGTCTGTAATCGGATGCTACTTTATTCCTCCGCCATCCATTTATTAGTGAAATGCCTGTTGCCTTTCAACACTATAAAAAGAAAAACAATTTGTACATATATGTCATACCCAGAAACCAAGCTTTTATTGCAGCAGCTAAAACAGAATTCCAGATGTGGCTGCTGTCACGGTTCTTGAGTGAGTGTTATCTCCAGTGTTGTTTTTAGATACAGACATACACACACACTCACGTTATCAGCACAAGCGTGTCTGAACAAAATGTGTGGCACATTAATGATCTCTGGGATTGTGATGTGTCCCCTGAAAAAAAAAACAGAGCAAAGGTGGGAATGGCAGCCTTGCCTTCTTCATTTCACACCATAAAACTGAGTCTTATTTATATTTCTACATCTGGTGCTCTGGGCTTGGACACTGATCTGGCTGAAAATTCGGGTGCAACCAGGTCATTATCGGCACTGTTCTCCCTGTATCTGCGTGGGTTTCCATCTTTACAGGCAACAAACAATACAGGCAGGTTAATTGGCTCCTGATGGTGTGTGTGAATGTGATATAGTGCTTAGATTGTAAGTAGTGATGGGCGAATTTATTCGCCAGGGCCGAATTCGCGGCGAATTCCCGCGATTCGCGAATCATTAGCGAAATTTCGCCAAAAAACGAGTCGCGCGTCGAAAACGACGCGACGCGCGTCGGAGACGACGCGACGCGCGTCAAAGTTGACGCGACGCGCGTCAAAACTGTCCCGCGAATTTTTCGCCGATTCGCGAATCTTTCGGCGAAGCAAATCGCGGGAGATTCGCCCATCACTAATTGTAAGCTCCACTGGCTCAGGGCTGGATGTAAAATCTCTCTCTCTATAAAGGCTATGAAAAGTATTGATGATTCATGTAAAAAGGAAAATAAATTAAAATAATAGTTTTGAGCACGGCAGCCCATGAATGGTGGGTCCACCGGATGTAAGCTGACACTACACTTTCCTAGCAAGTCGGACCTTGTTGTAAAACATTGCCCTCTTGGTTCTTCTATTGATGATCATTTATAGCCTTACACCAAACTTCGTAGGACCCTTCTGGTGACTTCAGTAATGAGTGGGTTGGTCATTGAAATATAAATGATGACGGCAGGCCAGGTATGATGAGGGCAGGCCAGGTAGACTTGGATTGGATGTGGGTTAAGTCTGGGTGGGTCAATTATTCAGTATAAGGTTAAGTATTAAGCAAGTGACACAAATCTCAGACATCTCAGACAAAAATAAGACAAACTCTCTTACTATAACTGCCCATAGCTTGAATGAGTCCAATCAAGTATTCCAGCAAACAAAAAAGCCAGACTCACAACCCACACACTTGTACCCACTATCCAATCCAAGGTCCAACTGCTTTCTCCACAGCCAAACCTGCTACCAATTAAACCGTGATGTCATTACATACCAGAAATGATGTCATAGCAAACCAAAACTTATAAGAAAAGATGTCTGGACTTGTATACAAGTGACACCTGCAGGCCCAGTATCCCAATTCCCCAGCCTACCCGTCATGCCCTAGGGACACTGTCATCAAGATACAAAGGGTTTCACAGGGCCTGGAAATCATATGTAAAAAAGTGTTTTTGGAAGAAATATTTATATAAAACAGAAACTAGTAAAACAACATC
The DNA here is from genome assembly GCA_024363595.1 of Xenopus borealis. Taxonomy (NCBI): domain Eukaryota; kingdom Metazoa; phylum Chordata; class Amphibia; order Anura; family Pipidae; genus Xenopus; species Xenopus borealis. The sequence continues at coordinate 103,672,066 of CM044448.1, read as the reverse complement.
TAGAAGTTGTAGGTTACAGTTTTTGTTCATTAGGGGCCATCACCCACTATGAGGTTATTTGTAAGCAGATGACCACAAATGAAGCCCTGGGCAGCAATGGATACTGGGGTCAAAGTATCCAATTCCTAGGGATGTTGGGGGCAGAATTCTCAAGTTTTTACTGATTCAGCATTGGCTCCATTGTTTGCCAGTGTTAAAGATGCCTTGGAAGTGCTCAGAAGAAGGAGTTGTTTATACAGAGCTCATTATCTCTAATACAAAATACATAGGTCTTTACAACGTTGTTATCCGAGAAACATCCTTAAGGCAACAGCCAACATGGCAACATATTCTCCCTCCTGGAAGTTGATATTCTCCGTTGCATTGAGTTGAAGAAAAATACACATAACTGCAATGAAAAGAGAAAGTGCTGAGGAATGCTAGAGCCATTAAGTTTTCAATGATTGTAAGAGCCCAGGCGAGAGGAACCTCTTTTCTATCAGAGATGCATTTGGGGGATTTTTCACTAAAGAGCTGAACGTCTATTATTCCTCCATCGCCCATAACGTCTCACATGGCAATTGCATGCAGTATTAATAAAGCATGTTTTCTCTAGCACAGTATTAATAGCTGCCTCTACGTGTCAAGCGATGAGCCCCCAGTTATTCCCAGGCTTAAAGAGACTTTGGCTCCAGCAATAACATTAGATATTTGTTTAGGTTTTCTCATGCTTCAATGTCAACATAGGATATGATGCAACGTGAGACGATTGTATATGTTCTAAAAATGTACTTAGGGAAGCTGTCAGGGACCCTTAGCTGTTAAGGAAATTAATTGTAAAGGGGGTCATAAATAACTGATGGTATCTTTATAACGCCCCCTAGCTTTATAAATCGGGCACTTGAAAATACAGGGGGATTTTTCTGAGATTGATTCATATTTGCACCACATTGGCCAACTTTTTGTCCTCTGTGCAACATATACTTGCCAATATTACAGTGTTATCAATCCTTAGACAGATATAGAGCCATGAAGTTTTGGTTGTATAAAGACCAGGTGTACTGCTGAACAGAGCCTCTTGCATGCTGCCAGTCCACAAAGGGACTACCAAAAAAACTATCCCTGTATTTATTTGGTACCCCATGGACTTTCTTCATGCTTGTGTTGCTTACTGACTGTTTTTACAATTGATTGTGGCTCATGGTTAAAAAGGTTCCCCGTTCTATGGCTTTAATGCTTGGTTGAATGGTTGACAATGGCATAAGTTGTAGCCCAATGACATGGGCTGGAGGAATAATGCTACGGAAAGGTTTTGTCCCCTTTAAAGGAGGCACAGCGCTCTGGAAAGTCATATTTCATCTTGGTATTCCTGACATGACCAGCATGTGTCATAAGCAGAATTTATTCATCCATTAGGTAAAATGTGTTTTGAGCACTATCGGTCTGCAAACGCATTAAAATTACCCCATGTCGTATAGGTTTTAAACCTGCTTTGTTAGTTCCAAGTCCCCCCTTGGAAGTCCAACTTTTGGCGAGGCCCCCACTTAGCAGATAACAAAATTACAAGTATTGGAAAACTTTGATTGATCCAGTCAATCAGCCATAGTTGCAATAAAATAAATAGACCAGCAAATAAGTGCTCACACCCATATCCAACTTTATTTAATCTTGATATGGAACTTCCAGAGGAGTATCTAGATCAGAGATTCCCAACCAGTGGCTCATGAGAAATATGTTGCTTGCCAACCCCTTGGATGTTGCTTATTGTGGCCTCAAATCAGGTGGATATTTTTGAATATCTGGTTTGGAATAAAACCAGGTGTACTGTCAATTAAAGTCTCCTGTAGGCTGCCAGTCCACATTGGGCTACCTAATACTCAACCACAGAGCTTATTTTGCATTGTCAATAGGGATGCACCAAATCCACTATTTTGGATTCAGCCGAAACCCCAAATCCGTCCGAATCCATATCGAACCGAATCCGAGCCCTTATTTGCATATGCAAATTAGGGGTGGGAAGGGGAAGGGGAAAACATTTTTTACTTCCTTGTTTTGTGCAAAAGTCACGTGATTTCCCTCCCAGGCCCTAATTTGCATATGCAAATTAGGATTCGGATTCGGTTCGGCCAGGCAGAAGCATTCGTCTGAATCCGAATTCTGCTGAAAAAGGCTGAATCCTGGCCAGATCCCGAACCGAATCCTGGATTTGTTGCATCCCTAATTGTCAATGACTTTTTACATGTTTGTGCTGCTCCCCTATTTTTTTTTATATTTGAATGAGGGTAAAAAAGGTTGGTCCAGATGAGTCAATGTATTTTCCCAAATATCACTCTAATTGGCCCTTAGGTTGAGCCCCTTCCAGCCGCAACTCCATCCCCTCATTTTCACAATGGAAGCTGTTTTTTCCTCTACCTATTACAAGCCTTTCCATCAGATCCCAGCTGAAATATACAAGGTGAGAATGAGAAAGTCCATATGGTCTGTAACTATTAACAAAGACTTTTCCCCAGGTCCCTGGTGGTCTGTTTCTGTCTTTATGCTGCGGGGTCCACTCCATAGAGAATACACTAAGGCACACATACATGTTTTATTAGGCACTTTGAAGATGCATTTTCCTATTAACTATCCTGAAAGGGGGGGAAATGGATTTAATTAATGTATATAAAGTATCGTTTGCTGGAAGCGAACACCATGAAATTATTATTCTGTAACACAATTTCACTCTTAAAAAGGAAAGCTCTGCTTATTAAAACACCATTGCAGCTAAGCGATTTATTAAGCATCTCAGAAGCCCCCTCCGGTGAAGTGTTTTGAAGTGAAGCAACACTCACCGATATTAAGCTCATCTGACAAGATGTTTCATCTCTCTAGAGCCGGTGACCCACTCGCTGTCAGGACTGGGCCTCTTAGGGTTCACCAGAGAAGGATCCACATCAAGGAATCCACAAAAAGAAAATAAAGGAGTCATTAACTTTTTTTTTAAAGGGGACATACATCTTCCTTAAAACTCAAACTTACAGGTGAAGTTTACCAAACAATATAATGAAGCCAATATTACATAATAATCTGTGCAAGATGCCATGTACCTTATTCAGGACAATTACATTGCTAGGGCCATAAATTTACTATCTGCATCTGGGAGTCTTTTTGACATAGTAAGTTAGGTTGAAAAAAGACACGTCCATTAAGTTCAAACTTTTAACTGTATATATAAACTGCCTAACTGTTAGTTGATCCAGAGGAAGGCAAAACAATTGAATCCTCTCCAATTATCCTCAGAGGGGGAAAAATTCCTTCCTGACTCCAAGATGGCTTGTACTATGAGCTATCTTCCATAACCCTGTATTCCCTCACTTGCTAAACACCATCCAACCCCTTCTTAAAGGGCAAGGAAAGGCAAATAAATAAAATCCCATTTTTACTTTCTTTAATGATAAAGAAATCTATCTCCAATATACTTCAATTAAAAAATGTGTATTGTTTTTATAAGAAACCTGACTGTATGCAGTGAATTCTCCCTTCATTTTCTGCTGTGGATAGGAATTGTCAGACAGTCCCTAACTTCTGGCAGGGAAACAATCATACTTATGAACAGCAGGGGGAGCCCCTTCCTTACTTACCAGCCATGCAGAACTCAAGCAGCTTTGTTTTTTGATCATTTATGACGATCCCTAAGAAGCCCAGACCACACTGAGCATGTGTATGTAGTCTAGTCTTGCAAAGATGTATAACAAAGTTACAAGATGACAGCCCCCTGTGGCCAACTTTGAAAGCATAAATCATGTGTTTGATTAGACTTGTGGTGCAGTAAGTTCATGTTTATGTTTAGTATACAAAATACAGCATTTCTAGCCTTATTCTATTTTACACTTTCCTTGCCCATTAAAGCTATCTAATGTATCAGCCTGTACCACTGATTCAGGGAGAGAATTCCACATCTTCAATGTAAAAACTCCATCCTAATATTTAGCCGGAATGGGTGACCTTGTATAAGCTGGAAAGACCTCTTACTGGGATGGAACAGATATGGATATCTGATGAAGAATGTAGCTGGGTCATTTGCGTGTAATGTAAAAAAAATAAATGTATTACAAGATAGAACATAATAGTTGATAATAACAAGAGCATATGTAAATGTGTAGATAGTGTGAAGCTCAGACAATACTGACAATATGATAGGACAATGATCCTGCACAGTATGTGCAAAAGTGAAAAATGTCCTTAAGGCTTGAGTCAGCACCATCCCAGGTGGACCCATGACCCATGCATGTACCCATGAACCATAATTACAATCCTATTCTGTACTTCAGTAGAACACAGTGGAGAGAAGACAGTCCTACTAAGGTCAAGTTGATGTCCATAGAATAAAATAGGTCCTCAATAAAAGACAATGCTGAAGGGGCCAGCACCCATACAGAGCGATGTACAAAACGTTCCTTGTTGTTTGACAGAAGGCTGGGAGTGTGTGCAGGATCTCTCAATATCTGACACATGATTCATTGCAAGTGATGTCACAAAGCATAAAGATGTCACTATTTAGGTGTGACTGCCCCAGTACTGTTGATTCCTATGGGTTGGGAAAGGCTTTAGCATAAAATGTAGTTGGGGGAACATCAAAGGTGTGGCCTAAAACTTAGGAATGTGGCATGGTGCTAATGGACCATTGCACGTTTATCATTATAGTCAAGTTCTATTTTTTCTAGTTATGTTTCAACACTGCCAAGTATGTTTAGGAAGGATAATATTCCTTTTGCATATGAAGCTTCCTAGTACCTTAGAATGCATATATATAGAGGAGGGGGCTTACTGGACATAATAACTAGTCAAGTAGGACAACTACAGTTAAAGGATTTCAGGTGTATCTAGGAGTATCTAGCTGGCTTGAGGATGAGCCCCCGAGTTCCCCATGAGGATCAGCCCCAAATTTTAGAGTCCATTGTCCTAGGGGGCAAATGCAGTACCAGACTGGTCCTGCTAGGTCCCACCATCATGACATTCAGAGCCTGATATCACAAAATGTGTATATATAGTGCAAAATGGGTCTATTATGAGAATAAGAAAGAGTTGCTGGGAATTGTCCTTGGCTAAAGCCCATCAGAATCTGGGCCCACTGTGGCATCCTCTGGTACTGTGGCAAGCCAGTTTATGCCTGGGTCTATGGATTTCAACAATTGGCTTTAGGCAACTGTAAAATATGACACGGCCAAAATGTCCCACTGTGCCTTCATGTAGGGGGTTACATATACTTGCACTATAGTTTTCCTTGAATATGTGGATTAAAATATATTATATCTACATGTCTGAGAGTTACAAATATATTTAATGCTCTATGGCAAGTGTCGCTGTGATGTTCAGATCACATTATTTGGACCACAAACAGTTCATTTGAGAAGGAATCTCCAAATGTCTTCATTCATAGTTAGAAAAGTGGCAGAGTCCTTGTTTACCCACAGACATCTCACGAGAGTTTTTTTTTCCAAATGTTGTTGAATTATCTGCAGCAGAACATGTTCCTGAAGATCTCTCTGAAGCTTGTGGATAAAGTTCCATACATGACTGGGTAGATGCAGCACTTCAGATAAGGCAGGAGACTAATGATGTAGTAGACCTCCTCGCTAAATACCACCAGATCAGTCATAACAGCCATCATCTCTAGAACGTATATTGGGAGCCAGATGATGACAAATAGAAGAGTGAGAAGAGTGAGGAAAATGATGTTGGTCTTGTCTACACCTTCATGGGCATAACATCTCGTAGTATAAGCCGTTAGGATCAGGCAGATGCAAATTATTATAAGTGGTAGCCCAAAGGCCAGGACTAACTGGTATGTTGTAAAGGTAATTGATGAAAGGGGGTCGGGCCAAATAATTTTGCAGCCTTCAGTGTCATTTAAACCAGAAAAGATATATATAGGAATTCCAAGCAGTAAACAAATCAGCCAAACGCAAATGCTGATCCCTATCGCTACCTTAGGTCCCAATCGTTTGCTGTAGAAAATGGGAAAATGCACTTGCATGCAGATGCCAACAGACATGGTGGTTAAAAAGTATATGCTGGAGAAAGCAACCGTGGTGGACACTGCCCAGAATACCTTGCACACATGTACTCCCAAAGGCCAGCGTGCATAAGCAATTTCCAGTGCAAACAAGAGTAAGCAGAGCATGTAGAACAGGTCCCCTAAAGCCAAATTGAACACGTAAATGTTGGACGTGGTCCTCATCTGTCTATACCGGAGGACCACATAGATGATCAGAGAGTTTCCAATGATTCCCAGAGCAGAGACAACCAGGTAAAGGATGAATAGTTTGGAATTTTCATTCTCAATGAGAACCTCATCGATCTCAGTAAAGTTATCAGGGTAATCAAACACAGAAAGGTTTGCGGTCTCATTATAGTCGTCCTCGATAATAAAGATATCCATGGCTTTTTAGGCTTTCAACACAATCTTCTCTGTTAACACTGAAAATAGACAAAGGAGAGGGAAATGATACAATTAGGGTGTTAACCAATTTCATCAGCATTCATGCTTTATTCTTCCTTTTTAAAGATATGAGACATTGAAACAATAATGCATGCATCAGTGGCATAACTATAGAGGAAGCAGTTTTAGGGGGGCCCAGGAAACAGTGGGGGCCTGACTGTGGGGTCTGCTTTCTCTATAGCTAATAAGAAAACCCCACTCCTCCCCATCCGCTCTCTTACAGGTGAGGAAAGGGAGGGACGTGGGCAGAGTTGGGTGGGTGTGGCCAGAGTTGGGGTGGGTGTGGACAGGGAGGATTTGGGGGGTGGGGGAAATTGGCGGGAGGGTGAGGATTGGAGTAGTGGGGACAAACATGAAAACCAGAAGTTGAAGCAAAGACATTTGTAGAGGCCACATGGGCTGTGAAATCCAAGGGATCAACACTCATCATTTTGCCAATGATCTAAAGCAGTGGTGCCCACATTTCCTATGCCATGGAACATTTTTCATGCTGGTGCTGTTCCACAACTTTTACATATGGATGTGGTTCAGGGATAAAAATAGGTTGGGGATCCCTGATCTAAAGGATGCTGGGGGGCACATGAATCTTCTGAAGTACAGTCATCTTAAGCAGTTGGACAACCCTAATCTAACGAATTGGTCAGGGACTGTGGAACATACTGTAAATTAAATACAATGCACTATAGTCGGCATTAGAAGGCTGTATTCAATTATATGATACTCTCCCTCTCTGCTGTCCAGTCCTATTTGCTGTCAGATGGCTAAAAGGACCTTGTATGGCAGGCTTAAGGTGGCAAAACTCATGCACGGCAAATTGAAGGCTTATATTACAAAATACAAAGGGACACCAAAAAAAAAAACACCTTAACACTTTCTGGCTACAAAGCAATATAATCAGGATCTCGGCCTTAAAAAAAAAATGGTAGAACTTGGAATGTTTTAAAGTAGGCAACACTCTCACCCAAGGCAGGTCCCTTCTTTTACTCAGCCATAAAAACCCTTGGAAAAACAAGTACAATTTTCTGGTCAATAAAATGGTCCTTTATTAGTGAGGTCAGCCAGGTCAGTGAGGAGGTGATATGAGGGAGTGCTGATAAATGAAGTCTAAGAACAAACCAGAAGGGGGGGGGGGGAGAGGTCTGCTCAGAACTTCAGAAGGAACAATACAAACAATGTTGTTTTCATCCCAAGCATAAGGTCAGTCAATGAGCTACACACAAGGCTGTGCTACTGCCTTGAAAAGCATTGTGAGAAGAAAGAGCTTAAGCAAACACAGAGACGTCATTGTCATCTTTAAAGTAAAAAAACAGCTTTTAGGTTAATGGCACCAGCTGTGCCACTGGAAGAGGAAGGTGTGTCCTGCCTGGTGATGTAGGTGGCAGTTGCCATTCAGTTCATTGGCAGGAGGCAGGGGTTGGTGCCATGAATATTGGGCTACAGAGAATATCTTGGGTGCCATGACACAAATTTCACTTCCTACAGAGTGTATGTATGCATTGAAATGAAGGGGGGTTGCCATACTGCTTATACTGCCAACATTGCTTTTATCATTATTGTTATCCTTTAATTAAACAGATCAAACTGCAGAAAAGGTAATATCAGTATTACAATAGAATAACAATATTAATACAACAATAAAAATAAAACAACCACAGAAAGGATGAAAAGGCTAGGCATTTCACTATTTCATAGTGATTTATTAATTAGGTTCAAGGGGAATAAGAAACAAACTGGAGCAAGTAGTGGCTTTCAGGAGTGATGGGCGAATAAATTCGCCATGTATGGATTGCCCGCTAATGTTTTTGCGAAACTGTGGGCAAAAATTCAGCCGCGGAAAAAAAATTGTTGTGTGCATATAAATTGTCACTCATCAACATTATTTAGAAGGCCACTGACTTTACTGCATTTGGAAAAATTGATGGTCGCATCAAAAATTGTGTAAAATTATTTTGTCGGCCATTGACTTCAATGCGTTGTGCGATTCACCCATCACTAGCTTTCAGATCAATGCTTCTCTCACAGAAGCAGCAGTTTCTGTGTCTGCCATGCTTTGTCACTAGTGATGGGCGAATCTCGTTTTGGACGCGTGCGTCCGTTTTTGGAATGCCAGCATCCGTTGTTGGACGCCGGCACCCAATAACGCCGGCAATGGGCACCAGCATCCAAACACAGATGTTAGCGTCCAAAAATGGACGCACGCGTTCAATACAAGACACCGCCGAATTTTCGCCAGGGCAAAATTTTCGCCAGGGCAAAATTTTCGCCAGGGCAAAATTTTCGCCAGGGCAAAATTTTCGCCAGGGCAAAATTTTGCTGGCGTTTTGCGAATTTATTCACCTGTGGCGAATAGCAGCATGTTCGCCCATCACTATTTGTCACGCTAACTATCAAGAACAGGTTTCAGACACAGTGGTCCCATATCAAATTGCCAGCTACCCTAAAGGTGACCGTACACAGGAAGATCCACTCATTTGGTTGCCATGTTGCCAAACAGGCGGATTTCTCCACGATATGCCCACACTGAAATCGGCTCTATTGGAGTGATCCAGTCGTGGGCCTCCATCAGAATCGATACAATGGGTTTTTTTTACCTGCCGGACTTTTAACCAGATGTCGATCAGGGCTGCCCATTGGATAACCCCACACACGAGCCAATAAGCTGCCGACTCGGTCTGTCATCAGCTTTTATTGACCTGTGTATGGGGGCCTTAAGACTTCCAGATCTTTGAGATAAAATTGGGGACAGTGCTATAAAATCCAGTTCATTTAAAAGAAACCAGAGCTCTCTGTCCCGGATTTCTCACCCTAGAACCCTACCTATTGGCATCAACCCAAAGCACAATAAGTTGCCCTTCAACATGCTGGGAAATTACAAATATGAAGCCTTAGCATGGCAAAAGCAACAACTCCACTGCACTTTCCTCAATTTACACACCTTAAAGATTCAACCAGAAATCAACCAGAAATATTATACATAGGGGGATATTGTTGACCCTTTCATTTACCCAGACTGTCTCTCAACAATTATGCATTGGCTTCTGCTGATTCACATACAGAATTGTAAAGGGATTCTGCACCATATACTCACCATTGTATGGGAATACTCACAATTGTATAGGAATACTCACCATTGTATAGGAATACTCACCATTGTATGGGAATACTCACCATTGTATAGGAATACTCACCATTGTATGGGAATACTCACAATTGTATAGGAATACTCACCATTGTATGGGAATACTCACAATTGTATAGGAATACTCACCATTGTATAGGAATACTGCACCATTGTATGGGAATACTCACAATTGTATGGGAATACTCACCATTGTATAGGAATACTGTACCATTGTATGGGAATACTCACCATTGTATGGGAATACTCACCATTGTATGGGAATACTCACCATTGTATGGGAATACTCACCATTGTATGGGAATACTGCGCTATTCATTAGTAGCCTTCTGTGAATGCAGTGCACAAGCAATTTTGGCAGAGGTGTAAGAAGTTTTAAATAATACAAATGAAGGAACTGAGATGAAATAATAAGCAATAAAGTCCCCCAGTCACTTACATGATGCCAGTCCTGCGGCGCCTGAAGTTCCAAACTGCAGCTGTTCCCTGGCGATTGTGGAGCGTAAAAGCGCTCAGTGGTTTCCAAGTCCCAAGCAAGACTCTCCGCAGCCTCTGCTCCTTTATAGAAAGCAGGAGGAGGACGGGACTAAGCTCTCACGGAATCCCCTTCTACTTTCAGATTTTTGGAATCTGTCCCAGTCTCTCACACACACACTAGGTGACCCCCACCCTCCCCTTCTATCAAGCTGTACAGCTCCAAATGGCTGGGAGGGGTTACACCAAAAAACAGTAAACTCATTGGACTGGGCTTCTATGGGGGTCTCCTTGTCAGAATCATCCAGCAGTGACAAATGAGCAGAGGAAATCATGTTAACCCCAACAATGCTGCTTAGCTTCCCCTGTCAAAAGGGAGGTGTTGCTTTATACCCTCTCTGGCAAGCCAAGGGTTACAGCCTCCCTCTTTCATGTTGTCAATGGGACTGTATGTATAATATATACAAATAAACAGCATATATGTATATCACTAGAGCACCCTGAGATAGGGGTTGTGTTTTATCTGTGCAACTAATTAAATAAAACCAGCCAATGTCCCAAACAGACAAATAAGAAAATCCAGTAGCAGAACCAGCTCGACCCAGTCCAAAAACAGTAAGTGTGGTGGCACACGTGAGTAGCCGCCCAGCAACAAATCTCTTCTACTGCGGGTGACTAATCTCCCCGAAATGTCTTCCTGCCGGCAAGGATACGGATCACCGACGGGATGGCACATGGATCACTTCGGTTTTCCGAAGTTTCCTCACGAAGCAATTTGGGCCAACTTTGTAAAACGAAGCGATCCGAATGCCATCCCACCGGCGGTTTGCGTTCTTGCCAACTGGCTTATAAAGAAGTTCTGAGGCAGTTTTGGACTTTCTTGAAACAAAGCAAATTTTTTTTTCTCGCTTCGCTGAATTTTGTGAATTTCTAGAGAAATTTGCGATATGGCAAGAAATTCGCAAAACATCGCCGTGCAAATTTTCGCCAGACAAAAATTTGCCAGACGCCGGCAAATTTTCGCCAGACAAAAATTTGCTGGTGTTTTGGGAATAGATTTGCCCATCACTATTAAGTATGCATTCTAAGGGCAGAGACACATGGACAGATTCGGGGCGATTTCCCGCCGGATAGAATGTAAATCGCAGGCAGGATGGCACTCGGAGGGCTTCGTTTTCAAAGTCTCCCGAAGCTGACTCACAAGGAAACTTTGGAAAACAAAGCACTCCAAGTGATATCCCACCGGCGATTTACACTCTAGCCCAGGGATCCCCAACCTTTTGAGACCGTGAGCAACATTCAGAAGAAAAAGGAGTTGGGGAGCAACACTAGCATGAAAAATGTTCCTGGGGTGCCAAATAAGTGCTGTGATTGGCCATTTGGTAGCCCCTATGTAGATTGGCAACCTGTATTGAGGCTCTGTTTAGCAGTACACCTGGTTTTTATACAACCAAACCCTTCCTCCAAGCCTGGAATTTAAAAATAAGCTCCTGCTTTGAGGCCACTGAGAGCAACATCCAAGGGGTTGGAGAGTAACATGTTACTCACGAGCTGCTGGTTGGGGATCACTGCTGTAGCCAGAGGGAAGGCTTTTCGGGAGATTAGTCGGCGATTTGTTGCTGGGCGACTAATTTCCCTGAATCTTAGCGTGTCACTAGCCTAAAGTTAAGAAAATCCAGTACAGATACCAGAACCAACTCGACCCAGTCCAAAAACAATAAGAAGCTGGCTTATAAAGAGGTTCTGAGGCAGCTTCGGGCTTTCTTGAATATATGCAAACAGCAAACTTTTTTTTTAAGTATATGTGTAAGACACATGGGAATATTTCCAGCATTTGCAGTCAGTGTTATTTCTGGCTCATTGGGTGGGTTGTAAAACTCTAGAGATTGCCCCCCCCCCATTGACTTTAATGATAACTCTCTAAACCCTAACGGTGCCCTGATGAGTTTACCAATTACTGCTCAGTAAAGTGGCAGTGAGAGTTTCAGAGCAATGGTGCAACAGCTGGTTCCAGTTAACTATTATTCAGGTCAGCAGACTGGAAATTGGCGGTAATATGCCTCCTACATGCATGGCGTGGCCCTTGTGCCATTGCCCTAAGCCCAGGGCCGCTCCCTCAGACAGTGAGTGGCCAGTTACAAGAGGCAGCTAAAAAAAAAAACCTCTAGTAACTTGTAACCACTGTTTGTAACTTGTAACCACTGTTTTGTGCTTTCAGAAAGAGCCAGCACTTTAGGATGGAACTGCTTTCTGACAGGCTGTTGTTTCTCCTACTCATTGTAACTGAATGTGTTGCCGAGGGACCTGGATTTTACTATTGAGTGCTGTTCTTAGATCTTCCAGGCAGCTGTTATCTAGGGAGCTGTTTTCTGGTTACCTTCCCATTGTTCTGTCGTTAGGCTGCTGGGGGAAAGGGAGGAGGGTGATATCACTCCAACATGCAGTACAGCAGTAAAGAGTGACTGAAGTTTATCAGAGCACAAGTCACATGACTGGGGGCAGCTGGGAAACTGATATGTCTAGCCCTAAGCCAGATTTCAAAATTAAATATAAAAAATCTGTTTGCTCTTTTGAGAAATGGATTTCAGTGCAGAATTCTGCTGGAGCAGCACTATTAACTAAATGTGTTTTTGACAGTATCTCTTTAATAAAGGAGATGAGTTGAAACCTGCCCACCTGTCACCCTTGTAGTATTAAATGAGCACCTTAGGAGCGTTAAAAATGTTCGCTGGAGCACAAGATACTATTTATAAGCGTGCTCAGGGATTGGACTGGGTCTCTGAGGACCCACAAGGGAACATGACCTCCATGGGACACTCCTACAGCAATAAGAGGGGAACAGTGCCAAATAGTATAGGTGTATTTTATGACTCTGTGAGAAATAGAAAAGGTCTGATGGGAATTGCCCCTGACTGGAGCCCATTAGGCTAGGGCAGTGGTCCTCAAACTTGGCCCTCCAGCTGTTAAGGAACTACAAGTCCCACAATGCAATGATGGAGTCTGACAGCCACAGTCTGGCAAATGCATTGTGGGACTTGTAGTTCCTTAACAGCTGGAGGGCCAAGTTTGAGGACCACTGGGCTAGGGGATACTCTAGTTCACCTTAAATCCAGTCCTTCCCTGATCATATAGCATAATGTATCCAAAGTCAGACTGAGCCGGTGGGATGCCAGGAAAAAACCCAGCCCAGACCCACTCCCTGCACAAAGACTCTGACCCACCCCAGGCCCCCCCTCCACATACAGAGGGGGGGCCGGGGTTGGTTGCCTTAGACAGGGGCTCTGGGCCACCCAGTCCAATGCTGAGTGTATCATAAAACCAGAAAAAACTAAGGCAGATAAAAAATTTCTGCACAATGGACACTAAAGGCCTTCAAACCTCCACATTTTCAAAAAGCGTCACCACAGGGGAGTGATTAGTTGCAGAAATCCAATTTAACTCAGCAATGAAGCACAGGTTTCACAAGTGCAGAAAAAACATGGAAAAATTGGGCAAGGTCTGAGTGGTCGATTCATTTATCTTGGCTGTTCTTTGTAATATTTATGTCTGTGCTTTAATCACACGCCGCTGTTGGACAGAAATCAGAGCTGGACGCACGGCAGGATACGAAACAGATGCTCCACTTGAAATGCAGCGCACACCCCTATCGAGATTTTAATATATTTACAGGATTTTTATTTCAGATGTTCCTTGTGGTTATTAAAGGGAATAGAGAAAAAAAAGGCAAACGGCTCTCAGGTGACTTGCTTTTAATGGATTATGCACTGAATCCAAAAATCCTGATTTGGGCAAGCGCTTCTGCGAGAGACTAGGTCCCAAAGAGGGAAAAAGTGCTGCGCAGTATAAATGGGAATGTTTAGCCTATTTACAGGAAGGATTTGTCTTACATTTTGTTTCTCCTCCAACAATAACATATGAGGACGCAGTTAACTGTTGGTGTGGATGTTTTGAGTTGTTTTATTTAGACACAAAAATGCAGTTTTAAAATACCCCCAATCAGTAGTGTAGCTAGAGTGCGCCGGGCCCCCCAGCAAAAAAATCTTCAGAATGGCCCAGCACACTCTGATCCCCATCCTCCCACCCACTTCCCGTCCATGCTTTCGCCCTACCTATGACTAGGGTTGCCACCCGGCCGGTATTTTACCGGCCTAGCCGGTAAAACACCCGCCAAGGTCGGGGCTGGTATTACAAATTTACCGGCAATGTAGCTGCTGTTAAATTTGTAATACCCTTAAAAAGACCCATCGGCCACCTTTCCTCCCCTTGTTCAATGCGCGGCGTCGTGACCACGCTCCCAAACCGTCATAGGCCAGCCCCCTTTGACGTCATGCACCGCCCCTTTTTGGTCCCGCCCCCCGCAGGCCAGTAAAAAAAATTAGAAAAGGTAGCAACCCTACCTATGACCCACCTCTGCCCCACCCAATCACACCCACTCCCACCCCATCATCCGGGCAACATTGTGACTGTGAGGTCTGCTTCCTCTATAGTTACACCACTGCTCCCAATCACTCCTGGTAACTAAGAGCCAAATTTCCGTTTTTCAACCCAGAAATTTGTCTTTTCTAGTGCAGAGAGCGAGAATTCGCTAGGGTCGTGGACCATCCCTGATCCCCTCCGGCGCTGAAAAGGTAAGTGCCGGAGGGGTGGGGCGGCAAAAAGAAGACCACCTCAGGCAGCATATTCGCCCAGATCGCCCCTGTTCATAAGGCCCCTGCGCACTCCGGTTCCCATCCTCCTGTCAACTTCCCGTCCCACCTCTGCTCCACACACATCCCACCTCTGTCTGCCGACTTCCTGCCCTGACTCCTCCCACTCCTACCCTACTTGCTTCCCTCTTCCTCGCCAGTAAGAGAGAGTGGCTAGCTAAAGAGATAGCCTTGCTTCCCTCTTCCTCGCCAGTAAGATAGAGCGGCTAGCTAAAGAGATAGTGGTCTGGGCTTCCTTTTTCTCTGACCCCCCTGTCAATGCGGTGTCTGCTTACTCAATAGTTACGCCACTGTTTTTCATTCAACTGATGAAACAACCACAAACCACCTACGTGCCATAGGCCTTAAGGTTTTTCCAAGAAGGTTAGTTTTGGATGTGTCTTTGAAAATCTTTGTATACCATCAATTACAATCCCTAGGAGGTGTTGTTCTCCAATAGTTGGAAAGGCTGCCAGCGCATGCATTCAGAATTTGTAGGTCAGTTACGGAGAGTCCCAGACCTTGCAATTTTGCACTGGGATTCCATCAAGGTTAGTCAGACCTTCTAGAGTACTAGAGGATCTTCTTCTAGGTCCAACCAGGGCATTATCCATTACAATAACTCTTTGAACTGGGGTTTTTTTCCCCATGTTTTGGCTCCTGCAGACCTTAAGCTTACAGTGACATTCTTGACACTTCTATAATAGTTGGGGTGATATGTTGGAGAATGTTCTTACCTGTTTCAGATTAATAATGCCCTTATGCACAAGGTGTGCTCAATTCAGGATGGATTTGCTGAGGTGGGAATGGAAGAACTTGACTGACCTGACCTCCACCCAACTGAACTCCCATTGGATGACTTGAAACTCCCACTATGAGCCAGGTCTGGTCCACCAGCATCACTGCCCAACCTCTTGCTGAATGAAAGCAAATATTCCAATATCTAATGGAAAATCCTTCCTAGAAGAGTGGAGGCTGTAGACCTCAGCTTGCACCCTGAGGCCTCACACGCATAACGTCTGAAGTCACTTTCACCAATGAGTGCAAGAAGTGTGTTCCTAACCACTAATCCCAGCTTAGCCCCTGGATTTACCTGCAAGCCTAAACCGGCGGCTGGGGATGTTTTTATTTTTATTGAAGGACCAGTAAAATAAAAAAATTTTTTTACAAAATTCGTTTGTACCTAACGAAAAAAAAAAAAAAACCAAGACACATTTAAGTTAAATTCTCTAAGTCTTTATTAAGACCGATTCTCCGCTTCCGCTCCTCTTCAGAAAAGTCGACAGGGCAATGATTTCTCCTCCTTGGCTAGCTCCTATAAAAGGCAGGAGAAATCAAGCACCGCACGATGGATCGTAGCCTTTTCGTCTTTTCTGCAAGTGAACGGAAGCGGAGTACCAGTAAGTTATTGCTTAATAAAGACTTTGCGAATTTAAACTTAAATGTGTCTTGGTGTTTTTTTTTTCATTAGGTAAAAATGAAATTTGTTTAAAAAAAAATTGTAAAAAAAAAAACTTTACTGGTCCTTTAAAAAATTTGTGATTGTTATATAGGCAACTGTGAATGAGAAGTTGTTCAGGTATCTATCCATAGTTTGTACTAAAGTCATATTTGAGTCACAAAGCAATACCCCCTAAGGCTTAGTCCAGACGGGGAGATTCGGGGGCGATCCGTCGCCTGGCGACTTCTCGCCGCGATGGATCGCCCCTGAATCTCCCCATAATCTCCCCGAATAGCTAGGCACTGGCGAGGCTTAAAAACGCCTGAGCTTATTCACACGGAGCGGCGCGATTTTTAAAATCGCTCCAAATTGCCTCTCCAGGCAATTTGGAGCGATTTTAAAAATCGCGCCCCTCCGTGTGAACACGCGCCGGCGTTTTTAAGCCTCGCCGGTGCCTAGCTATTCGGGGAGATTCGGGGGTGATCCGTCGCGGCGAGAAGTCGCCAGGCGACGGATTGCCCCCGAATCTGCCCGTCTGGACTAAGCCTAATACAAATAAAATAAAAATGTTATCTTGTATCTTTATTTGCTTGTAATGGGATTTTACATGACGCCCTTTAATTTGTTGATGTCTTATCAACAGCGACTGTAACAAATAATTGCAACTTTCTTTATCCCGACAATCTGCCTGATTATAGGGTTATGCGGCTGGAGCTCTCGCTTAATTTACAAAATGATACAGTCATGTCTGCAGATCACAGTAAATAACGTCTTCGAATCAGCTTGCCCCAGCTCACTAAACCATTCAGAACACGCTGGTAATAAATTATTCGTATCCGTCTTTTGTTATCAAATCCCACCTCTGACTGCCTTGCTGACAAAACGAGAGACTTCAATTTTAAAAATAATTATCTGAAATATTCTTTTTTTTTTTTTTGTTAATGTTCTATTCTTCTGCAGAGAACGGAAAAACTGGAATGACAACAGATTAAAAAGGTTAATCAGTCACACAGTAATAGGAAAGCAACATTTACAGGGAAGAATCGGCTAAATTAGGCTCTGAAGTGCTTCAGCTTGGCTGCTGCCATTTCTATAGAATGCTATGCCTTGCCCCAAGTCTACTGAATGGAATTAAGAGAAATACTTTAGTTGTGTTGTTTTTAAATAGGATGTACACTCTTCATTGTGTTTTTACACACATGTGCGCTCTCTTATGTGTATGTACTCATTCTTCTGACTAATGAAATTGATATTATCTCTGTTTGTTTTGCCTGACAATATCACTGGGTGACTGTCACTTCTATTTGTCGGACATAACTTTCCTACAATTGCTGTCACGGGCAGAACATTGTCTGACTTGTTCTTTTACTACTTTATTTATCTGAATGGATAGTGGCAGGTCAGGTGATTGGGATGTGAGATTGTTCGCCTGATACAAGGGTAAAATCTGTACGTCTATGGCCAAGCTTTACTTGTAGACACCCCTGCGGCATATAATGTAACCAAGTATCAGCTGAAGGAAGAAGTTCTTCAGCTCACCAGACCTGTAGATTGGGAGGTAAAGCAAAGGGAAGAGTGAAAAATAACCCCATGACAAAGCCAAGAATAAATTGACTTCATGACATTAGAGAAGATGTGGAGGTTTTTGGAGAGTTAAGTATATCATTAATGGCTTTGAGTCAGCTGACCACAAAGTGTCCAGACATCCACCTGCAGGGATAAAGACAACATACTGTGATATTTCTTTACTTCCAGACGTTTCCATGAAGGATATTCTGAAATATGACTGAACTGATCTGCCCAAAATGCTCCAAAACAACATGCTGAGCTATGTAGCTTGAAGCTTGAGTGAAGTTCTTGTTCACCAACCATGGAGATGGAAGTAAGACTGCATGAGCAAACTTGTACCAAATCCTCCTTTGTTGGGTCAGCAGACAAACTAATGCAAGATAATTCTCCAACAAGATTGAGGACTTTTTTCTTGTCACCATTAGGCAGGTCCATCATCAGGGGGGCACAAGGAGGACAATTTTCCCCAGGCTCTGCAGAATTTAAGTTTAAAGGGGCTGCACTTTCCAGATTAAGGAGAAAGAGTGTGCAAGGTAAAACACAGAAGTCTGAAGAGTCTGCGAGCTGAAACGCAGAAGTCTGAAGAGTGTGCGAGCTGAAGAGTGCGCAAGCTGAAACGCAGAAGGACCGGGATACCAGGAAAACTCCCGGTGGGCCCAGGTGTCAGTTGGCCTCTTGCTTCTAAAAATTTTGCATATTTCATGTTCATTCTCTATTAATGGGAACAAAGAAGCTTAATAATGGAAGAATAGAGTATAGTACAGTATGTAGTGAAAAGAGAGCAGGAGAACATAAAGGTTGAGTGAGGAGAGGAGGTATAAAGAATGGAAAGTGGGCCCTCAGCCTAAAGCTTTCTGGTGGGCCCCTGGGATCCCAGTCAGACACTGCACAGTCAGAAGAGTGTGCAAGCTGAAACACAGAAGTCTGAAGTGCAGAAGACTAGAAGCCACAAATGAAGCCAAAGCCATGAATAGACCAGAAGGAGCCGAACCCATCAAAGAAAACCAAAGAAGCTTTAATCACCGAGGACAAGGAATAAGAACTTAAGGTAAGTTCCACTTTGTGGCTTTTTTACTGGGGAGTTGGAGTGTGGAGCAGTGTCCCTTGCAAATGTTGTCATATGGGACCCTGTGATTTCTGATGTTGGCCCCGGCGAAGTTTTATTTAATTTTTTCTTTTTCTATTTTACTATTTTCACCATTTCCGCCATTCCAAAATTTGATGGCAGTGAAATACAGGCAAGCAGCAAATGTACAGTAATCTTGTTGGGTAAGACAATAATGAGAAGGACAATGTCTCTAATGAGACTCCTGCCTATATGGTGTACACCCGGCTCCCTGTTCTTTATTCATCAGCTCATTGCTGGAGGAATGGAACGTATATCTTGCATCAATTGCACGGTAATCAAAACTATGGGGTCCGTTTACTAAAGTGCGAAAAATTTGAATTTAAGTTTCCGCATGTTATTACGCCAGAATATTCGCAGCGAATAAGTTTACTAGACAGCGATGCTCTCAGAAGTCATTGCGATCACTTGCGTTAGCGAACCAGCTTACGTTAGCGGTAATTTTAGCTGATGCAAATTTTCTGGCGACAAATTATGTTTGCAAATATTTTATTCTAGAAAATAGTCTTGTTTTATGGCGTTAATAATGGCGTTAATTATGGCAATTTTTACTGTGACATTTATGGCCAGAAATACATCTTCAAAACTCATAAACTTTACTGACTGATGATTATACCATCCAACAACATTACTAGAGTGACACCAATCAAACATGTATTTATCATATAAACCAATACTTCATCCATCCACTCACAAACACTTCTGACAATAGAATCATATGAACAAGAAATCACACCAGTTATCTCTTTGTATCATTTAAATGTACAGTATAACGCCATTATATAGATGGCGGTAAAATGATGCGAATATTCTGGCGTTAATTTTGTCTTTTACACATTTCGCTGTTTAGTAAACCAGGCGTTAATGTGTACGTAATGTTATTTTTAGCGAATGCGATAACTGGCGAAAAAATATTCTTGCACGAGAATATTCTCAGATTTATACTTACTGCATGTTAACAAACTCGGGAAAACATATTCTGCGTTAAATTTGTCTATATTTTGTGCGACAATTTTTACTGCACTTTAGTAAACGGACCCCTTAGGTATAAAAAAGCAAGATGGCTGACGCTACACTGGTTAGGACTGGAAATTCCTCTTGCAGATGTAATTACGTTTATAATGCTTGTTTTAGAGATCTAGGGGGGACAAATGGAAGAGTAATGGGAAGTTTCTTCTCCATTTTTCTACAGTAAGGGTAGAGTTAATGCAATTTTCTTGTTTTATATATATTATATGAGAGATATAATTAGATTTGGAGCCAGTGGTGATTTAATTAAAGAAACATTTGTGGGCATGCCGTGTGATGTAGCATATTAAACATTTTCGCAATGTGTTTCATGTGAATTCTTGGTGTTCAAATGGATTTACCCATCTTTACTCCATTCAGGCTTAAATCAGCTCAAGCTCATATTTCCCAGGAATTTTCTTTTACAAAGCAGACAAGTCTTATTTCACAAATTCACTGGGGCGGATAAATCAAAGTACAATTCAACAGCATGCAACAACACTGAAAGGATACACGTGAATAGTGATGGGCGAATCTCCCGCGATTCGCTTCACCGAAAAATTTGCGAATTTCCAGAGAAATTCACGAATCGTCGAAAAATTTGCGAAACGAGCTGCGGGATGCTTTTGACGCGTCATTTTCATTGCGTCAAAAACGACGCGCGACTCGTTTTTTCGACAAATTTATTCGCCAGCGGTGAATCGCGGGAATTCGCCGCGAATTCCACCCTGGCGAATAAATTCGCCCATCACTACACGTGAATATCATTTCATATGTCATACCCAAGAGGGCCATATCTTGGAGCATCATATGTAAGGTTCCCACCTGGCTGGGTTTTCACTGGCCTAGTGGGTAAATTACCAACTCCTGCCCCCATAACTCATAGCTCTGCCCCCAAGAGAAGTTACAGTCTGCTCCGAAGGTCGGTATTAGGTAAGGTGAAACGGTGGTGACCCTGATCTTACATACAAAGGTGTTTTAACCAAAAATGGGGACTTGCATATCATGCTAGCAATATATGAATAGATGCCAAGCAAACCATTTTATTCCCTATTTGGTCCACCACGTGATGGATCAAATCAAATTGATCTGTTTGTTTTGGCGCTTTTAGTTGTTTGGTCCTTACATTAACTATTGGATCAATAAAGACCAATGTGGTCTTCACCCAAGGAAATCATTAAACCTCCCCAATAGATATCTAGCCAGTTATCAGCCAGATATTGATCCAACAGGCTATTGGTTTGTCCCCATACTCTAAAAAATACGCTGCCAACTCTTGAGGAGTCAAGTCAACAGCTACATTAACTTCCTACATTAGACAGTAGACACGACTCTCTGGCTGTACAAGAGTGAGTAAATAATTTTATATTAATTGCAACACTTACAATTTTTCAGTTGTTTAAGGTTTCAGTTTCAATCTGAAATTCAGTATTTTGCTGCAGGGAATAGTACAGCACAATGCATGTTATAGTTTTACAGAATGTCCAAGTACAGGTTGTAAGCAAGCCTAGGGGCATCTTATGTTATTCCTATGACTCAGTCCAAGTATAGTTACTTCAGTTCTTTAAGACTATCGAACATGCCCCCAGGCTGACAGTTGGTTCTTTTGCATCAGGTTATTATTTCTCACTTGATTTCTTTAGGAGGAGTTGAGAAGTTTATGGAAGCAGAATATAAAGTGGATGATTGCTAAAGAAGGCAACAAGGTCATTTACCTCCAGAATACCTGTAGCTCATTCTTCTCTTAGCTTTTCCATTTAGTCAATGTGTAATGGAGCTGCAGGGGTTGTATTTTGACTTTTACTGCTGTTTTATAGAAACCACCCAATGTGCTAACCCATTGAAACCAATCAGCATTTTTTGATCATATGGAGGTACACTAATGAAAAGCAAATATCTGTTCATCATTGGGGCCCATGGCGAAGTTGCGCACTGACGAAGGATCGTAATTACACAAATTCACTAAGATCAACATTTTCCTGAACGTTAGCACTTACGTTAGACTTTACTTCACATGGTCAGACCAGGCGAAGTTCAATACAATAGATAGGAGTTTGAAAAAAAACATTTGGAAAATTTTTCTAAGTCCCAAAAAAACGCTGGCGTGTTTTACCATTGGAGGGTGATAGTCTGAAAAAGATAGTTTTTTTTGGGGGGTTACCCTCCTTCCCCCCTACATTTCCTAACATAAGGCAACACAACTATACAGGGGGCACATGTAGGGCAATAGGACAACTTTATTTTATTTATTAAAGATTTCCTGGGCTTGTGTAGTGGAATGTAGTGGCTGTAACATATACTTCTATTATAAGTTAAAGTTCCCGCTGTATGCAAATTAGGCTTCGCTAGCGTAACTGCACTCTGCCTAGCGAAGTAACACTAGCGCAACTGCGCCACCGTTCGCCGGTTCATACTTAAGTGAATTTGCGTAGCACTGGCGAAAATTCGCCTGCCGAAGTGCGGGGAACACTAGCGAAGCCAACTCTGGCAAACTTTTCGGATCTTAGTGAATTTGCCCCATGGACGGATAAGCTGCTGACTCCATCTGCAGGGGCAGAATTGACAGTTTAAATCTGCCCATGTACAGAGCCACCTTAACTGGCCTTCAAGCTGGGGTTTTTACATCTAGAAAAACAAAATTTCTGCAAATCTCACCCTAAAAGACCTTTAAGGTGCACCCTTTGGCACTGCTCCAGGGCTCCCTACAGGGGTCAGCATTACAACCACTGCTTTAAACCATTCCCAGTAAAATACCTTGTTATTGGATATATAAAGCTTTGAAACAGAACAGAATACCAAGAAGATCTGCTGACCATGTGCATTTATTTGCTTAGTCATTTATACTCCCACGTGCACAGGGGCTGCTATCCACATTTCCCACAACCTATACTCACATCACAGCCTCCTGATAAATTAAACTAATGAATGAGCTCTGCCAAAAACCATCCTTCTTAGTATGTGTAAGAGTCCGCTATGTGTTCATGAACTTGCCAAGGGCCTGTCTGAGGGTAGCAAGAGGTTTGTGGGAATGCTGGAGGAGGCTGCAAAGGAAGCAGAGGATCAATTCCCTCCACTGCTTCATTCCCAAGGCAGAGGCTTGTGTGAAAGCAGGAGGTGATTGCATGCGGACATTTGTCTTCCAGTTCCTGTGCATTCCTTTCCCACTTAGGTTTCCTCAACTATTCCCCGCTGTCTTCAAAAATAACCACCAACATGATGGGACCATAAAAATAAGGCTTTTAGTGGGACGGAAATGCTAAATACTCTACGTCAGTTCATACAGCTATACATAGAAAGAATTCCAGATGCTGGGCTAAGCTGTAGCTACATTCATTCTTACTAAAGCCCTAACCTATATTATAACAGGACTTAAGCTGGCCATAGACGTAACAATAACGATCTTTCTCGGAAAAGATGTTTCCAAGAAAGATCGTTCGTTTCAACACACACGTGTAGAGCTGAATCGTCAGATATACAGGTATAAAACAATAGAATTCTACTTGTATCTGACGATTCAGCACTAACAATGGCCGATGTTCAGGGTGATTTCAAAGGCATCCGATCAAAATTTTCCGTCCAGTCCGATCAACCAGCCGACCGATATCTTAATCCTCTGACGATGTCGGTCGGCTCATTTCCCACCATACACGCACCGAATATCGTACGAAAATTCGTTTCGTACGATATTATCTGTGCGTCTATGGCCACCTTTATTCTACATCTGTGGGCCAGACAAAGCTGCTGACTCAGCCTGTCCAAACCAAATCTACACTTAATTGGCCCTTGTATGGGGCCCTCAATTCAGCCAGCTGTTTGTCCAAAAATTGGGAACACCATCAGCAAGGTGATTTGGTTCATGCCCAACAGACAAGGCCTCCATTGGGGGGGTAGAGGGGAACTCCAGTTAGTGGCCCTGTAGCAGAAGTCAGCCCCAAGTTATGCAAAGCTGAGATTCATGGGCATTAGAGGGATGGGAACTGCAGGGACTGGGTGTTGTTTGGGTGCTTAGGAATATAATGGTTTTGCTTTCTACTTGGTGGCACACAAGGGGGCCCAGATGAGGGCCCTGATCAGGTCTGGACTGAAAATTAAAATAGGCCTCGTTATTTCAGGTACAAAGAGGCCAAATCAGCTCACACAGAGGCCAAAACAGCACTCATCAACCCACTTAATACTGACTTTCTATGGCACATTATAGCAGCCCCTCTGGCATTTGCCAGAACCCACTGATTGCCAGTCCGTGCCTGACCCTGATAATTATGGGGCCCCATGATTATTGAATGCAACCTAGCCAATGGGGCTGAGTAGACCTGCAGTATGATGCACTCATTGGCTCCCAGGCCACTGATCACATTGCTTGATCAGGACATGACCCAACCTCAGCAAATGAACAGATCTTTTGATGGGTTTTATTGGGAACAGATATAAATATTCTATTATATATTAAGTGAATAAAAGAAACAGGTTTGAGTATATAAATAAACTATGGCTCCCAGAAGGAAGCCATAATCAGAGGGAGTTAACATCATGCGCCGAACTTACTCCTTGGTTTTATCCCACCCTCTATGATCATGTGTTGAGTTTATGGTGCACCATATGGGGCCTCTTTTTATCTGTGTATTCAGAATGAATTTGCCTAATTAATGAGGAGCCAATTTGCCCAGATCCATACGGACAGAGGAGCAAAGTGGAGCAATCCCCTTTGATCCCAAGCCTTATTGTCGTTCCAGTTTACAAGCTCATAAACAGATCCGCGCAGCCAGCAACCAGACTGAGCAAACTGCTCTAGTCAAACCATATGCCCATCAAATGTTTCATTTTTAACTTCAGTGGGGCCATTAAAAAAACAAAAAATAATGTTTTCAAATGAAATATTTCCCAATGACTCTTTAGCGTTTGTTTCCCAAGTTAAACCTTTGATATTCCTATAATAAGCCTATAATCCTTGTTCCGCCTCGACCGCGAATAGAAATCTATTTCTCACCAGACTTCAAAGATGTAGGGACACTCTCATCTGTAATGTTTCATTAGTGTATTATTTATAGCCACTTTTTACAATATATTCCATTCTGCATCCTTCATAGGGGTCTAGCAGGAATCAGATGCATTTTTACTTATCCAAATCACTCGTTATTGGCTTGGGGAGATAAAATGGGAAAAAGGATTTTAATTTTTTTTATCTCTTAAATACCCAAAGCATGCCAGTAAGTAATACTTATCGCTTCTTATTTGCATATAGTAAATTATGTGTTCAAACTTGGCATTGGAATTTGCTTTGACGGTGACATTTACATTGACCTGCTGAGATGAAATTGCTGCCCCTCCTGCCAGTTGTAAAATATTAGCACCATTGACCTTTTCAGGCTACATGTTGCTATTTGCACCTGACCATTTACTGCTCGTTTGAGTTGCTTCATTTAATCTTCTTTGGTAACTAGATTTGCTATGCAATTCCCAGTCTTTACAGAAGCGCACTCTGGACCTCCATAGAAATCCGGCAAATCCAAAATTCACGGTTAAAAAGTTATATATTTTATTTTTACATCTGACATACAAACAAGCGTCTGACGTCTGACGCGTTTCGTGTATCCGCACTTCCTCAGAGACCTGGAGGTCCAGAGTGCGCTGCTTTAAAGACTAGTGACTGAAAATACCATTTTCTCTCGGTCCAAGGACTCGGGGCAACTGCACCCGGGTCAGGGCTCCGACTTGGTAAGCGACCATGAGCATTATCTAAGGCTTTTTACGCGAGTTGGCACTCAAACCAATAGATATAATTGGTGAGCAGTAATTATTGTATTATTTAAGCACCTTCAGGATTATAGAAATATTGTTGTGTATGATTTGCTATACAATCCCCCCAGTACTGATGGAGCACAACCTCTCCATCATAAAGCAAGAGAGCACCTTCTAATTAACACCCTGAAAACATTAAAGAAGACCATTGGGGTTAATCATAGGGGGAACTCAACTGTGTTGCTCAACCAGGAGTTGTCCAAACGTAGCTGGACTATAAATACAGAATATTCCAAATATCACTGTATGCAAATGCTGGGTACCACTGGTGTAACTACCAGAGTGGGGCAGTGGACGCAACTGAAAATTTTGCACCTTGGCCCATGGTCATGTAGCTTTGCCATTGCTTTGTACTGGTATCCAGCATAAAGGATATATTCTTAAAACCAAGTATAGGACCTATTTACATAGCCTTACATAGGGCTAGGAAGTTGGGGCATAGGAATAATAAGATTTGTATTAATCCCTCTGGGGAACGTGCTATGAGACTGAATTTGCAACTAAGCTCTGAGAAAGTGGAAATATGGAGATCTTCTGATTATAAAATATATCTCAACTCAAAATGAATGAATAAATAATTCTAGAAATTGCATATGGGGGAAAACGTTCTTCAAAACATGAAGGTATTTATACGCTTAGTGCCTGATACAAATTCCAATTTACATATAGAAAAAAATACTGGCTGCAACATGTAGGTACAGTAGTTGAAGTATGACAACACCTGGGATGGATTCTACCAATCTACTAGTGGTGTTGCTATTAGGTCCCATTAAGCTTTTGGGAATAAGGTTGATGGCTGATGGAGATTTGTCGCCCATGTTTAAATCTTCACTACAAAGGATGACAAAGCTCTTCCATATGCAATAAAGTAAATCACCAGAGGGAAAACATACACAGCACTTGGTTTTCAGACGTTACCTGAAGTTTCCTTGCACTTCTGTGTTAGACTGGGACACTAGGGGTCCAACAAAAACCTTAGACCATGGGCCCACTCTCAATACTATTATTCTTCCTCTCCTCACTCAACCTCTATTCTCCTAGTCTCTTTTCTTTACCTCTTTGCTCTCATAGAAACAGGGAATTGCCATGAAATTGGCCAAATGTTTAGCAGCATGATGGCCCACTGATACCTGAGCACACCGGGAGTTTTCCAGGTATCCTGGTGGGCCAGTCCGACACTGCCTCCAGGAGATTTGTCATCCATGACAGCAAGATTTAAATCCGAGCAACAAATTTTCCTGTGTGCCATTAGCCTACAACTCCCCCACGATGCCCACGAACCCCTAAGCTTGGTTGAAGGCAACAAGCCAGAACAAATCTCCTTACCTTTGATCAAACCAAAGATGTTGACTCTCTCAATGAAATATCCAGCTGCATTTTTAATTAAGGTGAGGCCTATTTTGTAGAGTGGAGAGTTGCAATCTTAAGCCGTAATAGAAGATTGACATTGACCCCAAACAGAAGTAATCATCTGGATACCTGGCCAAAGTTCAATCTACAGACTTAATTAAAGAGGGCCGCATCAACTGAAAAAGTTGTAAATCTGATATATGTCTGGTTGATTCCCAGGCAGATATTCAATAGATTGGTCCATGCATAGCATCCATCAAACCCACCCACACGTTGCTAAGCAGGACGCAGTTTGGAATAATGTAGCAGAGACCCGCTTAACATGACCAGTGAAAAAGAAGTTGAAGCTTAAGTGACTCATCATCTACGTCTGACTTGTATTACACACAATCTGCCCATTAAAGTTGCTCAAAATATATTCCTGTACTCTACAGTCATGCCTTAGGGTCTGAGGTATAGTTGCAGAATATGCAATTTATTGGTTTACACCTGGTTGCTAGGCAACTATTTGACCATGTGCCCTGTGGCAATATCTAGCCATCTTTGCAGAAATCTTTGTCACATATATGTTTAACACATGATCTTTTATCTCTTTTAGTAGTGCATCGGCCATCAACAGTGCCATCACCATCATAAACCATGAAGTGCATGCTTCAGCCGGGCGGGGGCACAGAGAGCAAACACCGCGGCCAGCCTAGGGGACAGCACTGCCCTTTAACGTCCATCTACACAAGCAGATTTTGGGAGATTAGTTGCCCAGCAATAAATCACCTTTCTTCAGGGCAACAATCTACCTGAACTGCCTTCTACCTGCCCTCCACCTGCTAAACTGAAAATTGCCTGCAGCAATTCACACGCGGAGCTTCGTTTTCTGAAGAGAGGCCTCATGAGGCAATTTTCATTTTAGTGGGTGGAGGGCAGGCAGAAGGCAGTTTTGGAGGATTGTCTCCCCAAAGGTTGACTACTCTCCCCGAAACTGCTCATATAGAGTGACCCTAAGGGTGGTGGCAGACAGTCATCTCGTGAGGCAACTTCGGACGACTTCAGAAACCCGAAGTGATCCTGCAGGTGATCTGTATTCTTGTTGGCAGGAAGGCAGTATGGGGAGATTAGTCACTGGCAGTAGAGGAGATTTGTTGCTGGGTGACTAATCTCCCCGTCTGCCACCACAATGTAGCTTAGCTTGTGAGGCAACTTCAGGTTGCCTCAGAAGCATTCCGAGTGCTGTCCCGCCATCGATTTACATTCTAGCCTGTGGGAAGGTGGTTCAGGGAGATTAGTTGCCTGAAGAAGAAGAAGAAGAAGCAATTTATTGCTGGGCGACTCCCCCAGTAGTCTTGTGTGCCCTGGCCCTAAGGGCAGTGGCACATGGGAGGATTAGTTTCATAAGGCATTGCATTGGCGCTGGTGCTTTTTGACAGGGAGATTGTCGCCTCGCAGAAGCGCCAGGCGACAGAAACTCCCCGAATCTCCCTGTCTGCACATTTTGGAGGCAAGTCGTTTGTGTTTTTGATGCAAAGACTTAAACCGATTTCTACTAACGAGTGATTTGCTTCCCATAGTGCCGCACTCTAATTTCCCCACCCACAATTCAAAATTACTGCCCAGAAAATGGGGTTGATGTTTATTTGTATATATCACGGCTACTAATCTCCCAGTGTGCTTTGCATTGATAGATTTCAGTACATAGCGCCATGTGTTTCGATGCAGATGATTTGCATATTTGTTTATTGGAAGACAAAACAATTGATTTGTCACTAGTGATGGGCGAATCTGACCTGTTTCTGACTGCCAAAAAATTTCTGAAAATGCATTGGCGCAATTTGAGCTGCGAAATTTGGTGAAAATTTTAGCTCATCACTATTTGTCGCTAAAACTCGCTTTTAAACAACTTGGGCAGTTCATTTTCTCGTGAGCCATTGCCCGAAAGTTGCAAGGTCATCTTTAGTCTTAGGTAAATAGTAGCCGCTGCTGCATAGCATCTACACAAAATGTATCTGGTGCCATTGAGTATTTGTACTTCCATGGGGTGTCTGCTACTTCATTTGCAAAACACATGTTCTTCAGTATAAGACCTCAAATCCATCTTCAGTTGGTTCAGTAGTTTTGATATTGGTTTGTACCAAAACTGTGCTGGATATGAAACGGCTGCCCTTCAGCTGGGACTTCCTTCTCACCCATGCAGCCGGCATTTGTGCAACATTCCTGACATTTCTGACCTGTCAACAGTCTTCCTATATGCCACCCCGAGGCTCTGCAGCTGGTTTAGAGCAAGGGATCTGAACATTCCATTGCTCTGTTGTTTAAATATGGGCTATATCCCTAATCCCTACTCAGGGCTGCTCCATCAACAAGTGGAAATTCAGCTCCACTAGTGCAGAGAGTGCTATATTTCTTATTGTTCAAGGGATCCCCCCTGGAACTACAACTAGGGATGCACCGAATCCACTATTTTGGATTTGGCCGAACCCCCGAATCCTTCCCGAAAGATTTGGCCGAATACCGAACCGAATCCGAACCCTAATTTGCATATGCAAATTATGGGTGGGAAGGGGAAAACATTTTTTACTTCCTTGTTTTGTGCCAAAAAGTCACGAGTCGCGGCACGCTTTTGACGCGTCCGTTTTTGTTGCGTCGCCCCATTTTCGTCGCGCATTGCGTCGTTTTCGTGGTGTCGCTTCAAAAAAGACGGGCAACTCTTTTTTTTCGGCTAATTTTCGTCAGGTGAAATTTCGCTGGCGTTTCGCGAATTTATTCGCCAGTGGCGAATCACGGGAATTCGCCGCGAATTCGCCCCTGGCGAAGAAATTCACCCATCACTATATACAGGCCATGAGACAAGTTAGGGAGTTGTTCCTGCTATATAGGGTTGCCACCCAGCCGGTATTTTACCGGCCTAGCCGGTAAAACACCAGCCAAGGCCGGGGCCGGTATTAGAAATTTACCGGCAATGTAGCTGCCAGTAAATTTGTAATACCACTTAAAAAAGACCCTTACCCTGCCATAATTCTAGTTAATATTTACCTTTTTTTGCCGTCTTCAGCCGATCGCCCGATGTGGCCCCGCCTCTATGACGTTACACCCCGCCCCTTTTGACATCGCACCCGCCCCCTTGTGACCCCGCCCCCCACCGGCCGGTAAAATCTTTTACAAAAGGTGGCAACCCTACATTTATGTCAGGCTGGCTATGCCCATTGTGACCTGACATCACACACAGCTGGGGAAACATGGAGTAAACAATTTACTTTTTTAAAAGCCACCATATCCTTTCATTCATTATGCCCCTGGCAGAGACCCCTTCCCCTCCATAATGACACAAACATGTTGGTCTTAACATTTCACCTTTGGGATCCTCAGTAATTACTCACTATGGTATCAGGAGAAGCTTCCAGCATGTTTATTTCTTTTAACATAATGAATAAAGTGGGTTTCTCATGGTTGTATCTCCCCCAAGCACAGTAAGCCACGCTCATTTTAGCCTTTATTTCACATGAGGCGAGCCACCCGCAGATCCTTCTGTTTGTGTGTCTGTAATGCAATACTCATGCCAAATCTTGGGGAATCATGTCATATTGCCATTGTGTCTGACCTATGGACACAATTATTTCACCTTTCAACAAGAGAACAGTTTGCAGTCTCACATACAGGGGATATCAGATATAGTCGAATGGAAGGGGCTCTTGGAATAAAGATATTGGTGCACACTGGAGGCACAGTATTTTGGAGGCCAATGGATCACTCTCAGGAGATTATGTTTAAAGGGCAAAAAAAGGCAAAGAAAAAAAATCCCATTTTTACTTTCTTTAATGAAAAAGAAATCTATCACCAATATACTTTAATTTAAAATGTGTACCGTTTTTATAAGAAACCTGACTGTATGCAGTGAAATTCTCCCTTCATTTACTTCTGTGGATAGGAATTGTCAGACGGTCCCTACTTCTGGCAGGGAAACAATCATACTTATGAACAGCAGGGGGAGCCCCTGCCTTACTTACCAGCCATGCAGAACTCAAGCAGCTTTGTTTTTTGATCATTTATGATGATCCCTAAGAAGCCCAGACCACACTGAGCATGTGTATGTAGTCTAGTCTTGCAAAGATGTATAACAAAGTTACAAGATGACAGCCCCCTGTGGCCAACTTTGAAAGCATAAATCATTTGTTTGATTAGGTTTGTGGTGCAGTAAGTTCATGTTTATGTTTAGTATACAAAATACACCATTTCTACCCTTATTCTATTTTACACTTTCCTTGCCCTTTAAACTCTGCTTTGTGTTCATCATTTCTGTTCTGCTGAAGAAAACTGTTTAGCTTTGATTAGTAACTAACCCCTAAAGGAAAACTAAATCCGCTCAACTTCTTGAAGACCCTCTGCAATATTTGCCCCCATAATGGCCCTGCTTCTTCGTACTAGTGTTTTATACGACAGAGTCATGTTTTGGGGTTGGCAGTGCCAAATGTGGATGCTTCCCTTCATCCCCCCTTCCCTTCTCTTTGCTCCCTGGATCTGAGTGTTGAGCAAGTGTACAGGGATAATTTACACCCATAAAGGCAGCTATGGTGGAGCAACATGCTGAATTGGGGGTAACAAACATACACACACTGCACTTGTGGGTAAAATATAAACCCTTATGTGTGCCAAAAGCCTGGACCACATCGGCTTCTAACACAGACATTTCTTTTTATTAATCGGCACCAGAGAGAAAGGGAGTTGAATTGAAGTGGCCACGTATGGCATTCACTAACCTCTCTGTGTAACTCTTGTCCTGTGGGAAGGTTTTGGCAGCAGGGACAACATTTTTAAGTTTATTTGGGGGAGGGGGGACTGTGCAGGGGTTACCTATTTTATTTTTCCTTCAAATCGAAATCAAATAACTGATGTGTATGATGAGTAATCTCTGTACAGGGCTATATGGATGTATATATGGAAAGGGTAATAATGTAATTTACACTGTAAGGACATTGTGCTATTAGAAAGGTGTTTAAGTAGGAGCAATGCTGGTCTAGAAGGTGTATGTTCTCTTTAAGAGAGAATTAATTGTTAGTAGTCATATTATCCTTCATTTATGTAGGGCTGACATATCCCGCAGTGCTTTATAGAGATTGTACTTGGAATTAAAACTTTCCTCTTAAGAGCCATTTAGGCACCAGGATGCCGAGTGAGAAAGAGAGCTGTCTATGAGCATGCTGTGCAATATTCCAGGCTGGCTGGGGCTGCCTGTCAATAATATTAATGAGCCATGCAGTTCTTCTCTCTCCATGTCATGCATGCTGTTCTCTATTCAACTTTGAAGCCGCAGTAAATTTATTGTGTCTCCTGGGAAATCAGAATGACATGAGAGTCCATCCAAGAGCAAGACAAGTCCCCTGCAAGAGCCCATGGCATGCTGTAAATTTCTCTTTGTTTGAACCATTGGGAATGTACCTCCACCTTCCTGATCAAAGCCAGAATTTCAGTAGCAGGCTGCAAAATCAGCTCCCTAGAATAAAGACATGTGGATCTTGTTAGATGGAAAGATGATCTGAGAACATGATACTAAATGTAAAGAGTGCTATGTAAGCCAAATGTGATTCCAGTTCATCTGTTCTCGTGATGTTTCAGCTACATCAGTGGTTGCTGGACTATTTCAGTTCAAGTACCCTTTGAAGGTCCAGCCTTTGTTCAATGCACCATTAACCTAATGAAAGGCCATTGGTGTATCTATCAGGCAACCATTGTTCCAAAGAATATCATGGATGTCAAATAATCACAAATCTTACCCGAAATGATTTCAACTGGACTTTTGGTTGTATCTGGGAAAACAAATGGTCATTCTCCCTTACCCACACCCTAACTGGTCTTTAAGCTGGGTTTCAGGTGGATCAAGAATGTGAATAGCCATTCAACCTACAACTCATACCAACTGGCCTTCAAGCGGAGTAGATGTGTCTACAAGATCAAATAGAAATGATCCTAAACTCTCACCCCAACTGGCAATGAAACTGAGCTTTCAGGTGTATCTAGTAAAGCAAGTGGCCATGCTCCCTAATTCTCACCCCCAACTGGCCTTAAAGCTGGTCTTTCAGTTGTATTTAGGAGAAAATATCGGCATTCTCCCCAATGCTAAATTACCTTCAAGGTGAGGATCTCTGCCATTCAATATAGTCTGGGAACCACATACACAGGCCAATAAAACCTGCCAAACATTAAATTTAAGTTCCACTGAACACCAGTGTTTTTTTTTCAACCCCCTGGCTACCAATAAACCCAGTAGATATCCTAGCCCTAGTACCACTGGCCACCAATAAACCCAGTAGATATCCTAGCCTTAGTACCACTGGCCACCAATAAACCCAGTAGATATCCTAGCCTTAGTACCACTGGCCACCAATAACCCCAGTAGATATCCTAGCCTTAGTACCACTGGCCACCAATAAACCCAGTAGATATACTAGCCGTAGTACCACTGGCCACCAATAAACCCAGTAGATATCCTAGCCCTAGTACCACTGGCCACCAATAAACCCAGTAGATATCCTAGCCCTAGTACCACTGGCCACCAATAAACCCAGTAGATATCCTAGCCCTAGTACCACTGGCCACAAATAAACCCAGTAGATATACTAGCCCTAGTACTCCTAGCATCAATGTTTTCTTGATTGTGTAAGGAGCCCTGGTGCCAATTTTTTTAACATGTAGGGCACTAGTGGGGTGGGCAAGGTCTGGGGAGGGTCTGGGGTGGGTGGGGCCCAGGGGAACCAGGAAATGTTGTCATATGATTTTTGATGGTGGTCCTGTCAATGTATGGTCAGCTTTAGGGTCAAGTAAGACCTATCTTACTAAGTTAAGTTGTTAAGCTGACCTTTAATGAATGTTAGCTCTGACATACATCATTTCCATCAGTTCCTGTCCTAGTGGAGCTTAAAGAAGTTTTTTGGGGGACGAAGGAAGCATTTATGTAACAGAAATACATACATACAAGGATACAACAAAAAAAAAGGAAGCACCTTTGCAAACAAAGAGGAAGATGAGGACAAAAGGTCAAAGTGATGAGGGACTGAGATGCTTGATGGAACAATGGTGTGCGTGGCTGTTGGGCATATGAATCAGTCTCCTTACTAAACTTGCACAATTATGCCAGTGTTAAAGGGGCTTTACATCATTCATTAAAGGAAACCACATCTGAGAAGATTACCAATTGGTGCTATGTGAAATAGTATGCTATTATGCCACAAATGATTACACAACTAAAAGGGATGCTGTCATGGGAAAAAAAATTTTTTTTTCAAAATGCATCAGTTAATAGTGCTCCTAGGGTTGCCACCCAGCCGGTATTTTATCGGCCTAGCCGGTAAAACGCTGGCCAAGGCTGGGTCGGTATTACAAATTTACTGGCGATGTAGCTGCCGGTAAATCTGTAACACCCCTATTAAAGGCCCCTGGCTTGCCCCATCCCACAAAAAAATGTACCTTTTTCCCCCGTCTCGGGTCGTAGCTCCACCCCTTTAGGACAAGCCCCGCCCCGACAAAAATACCTCCCCCCTCCCGTCGGGAGTAGCTCTGCCCCTTTAAAGCAATCCACGCCCTTTGTGCGTCACAGACCGTCCCTTTCTTCCCGCCCCCCACCACTGCCAGTAAAAATAAATTTTGCCAGAGGTGGGTCTGCACACTCCAAATAAATAGAAAAAACACAGTGGTATGCAAAAAAATATTTTACTTTATATAGAAATTATGATCATCTTAAGCATCAGTATAATAACCTAATTCAATACATAGTTACATAGGTGTCAGCAAAATAGCAAAATACATACCACACAGTGTATATTCAAAATGTAGAAAAGAGAACCTACAAGCAGCGGATACACTCGCCAAAGATGAGAATCACCCCAACGTTTCGGCGTGAAGCCTTTGTCAAGGGGAATTCTGAAATACAGCTCAATTTCTCAGATATATATACCCCACTCGATTGTTCAACTAGTATAGTATAGATATAGTATATCAAAATTCCCCTTGACAAAGGCTTCACGCCGAAACGTTGGCGAGTGTATCCGCTGCTTGTAGGTTCTCTTTTCTACATTTTGAATAAACACTGTGTGGTATGTATTTTGCTATTTTGCTGACACCTATGTAACTATGTATTGAATTTGGTTATTATACTGATGCTTAAGATGATTATAATTTCTGTATAAAGTAAAATATTTTTTTGCATACCATTTTTTTTTTCTATTTATTTGGAGTGTGCAGACCCACCTCTGGCAAAATTTCTGTTGTTTATGCTATATGGGTAGCATTTTTGGGTTAATATTGCACCTCTTATTTACATATTTGAATATTGTTTAAACCTTTGGAGTGCCCTCCATTTACCGATATTGTAGTAAAAATATATTCAAAAGGTGGCAACCCTAAGTGCTGACAGATTTTTTATATTTTCCTTTTGAAATCTGGCATGTGACTTGTGCTCAGATAAACTTCAATCACTCTTTACTGCTGTATTGCAAGTTGGAGTGATATCACCCCCTCCCTTTCCTCCACCCAGCAGCCTAACAACAGAACAATGAGAAGGTAACCAGATAACAGCTCCCTAACACCATTCAGTTACATTGAGAAAACATTTCCCTCTTAAAGTGCTGGCACAAGTCACATGACATGGGGCAGCTGTGAAATTAACAAAATGTCTAGCCCCATGTCAGATTTCAAAACTGAATATAAAAAAATCTGTTTGCTCTTTTGAGAAATGGATTTCAGTACAAAAGTCTACTGGAGCAGCACTATTAACTGATGCAGTATCCCTTTAAACTAGTCTTGCAGGCGCAAGACAGAGAAAAGATTAGTCACCCCAAAGAAAAGGCGATTTGTCGCTGGGGTGACTAATCTCTCCAAATCTATGCGTGAAGATCTTTAGTGGATCTTTGCCTGAACCATCCCATGTGCTTGGCCAAATTGGGCTGATCCTAGGGATCAGGAATGATTTTTTCACCCTTCCTCTGGATCAACTAGCAGTTAGGCACTAATAAGGTTGAACTTTATGGACTTGTTTCTTTTTTTCAGCTCGACTTACTATGTTACAATTAGGGTTTCCACAGTATTTTACCGGCCTGGCCGGTATTTTTAATGGTTGATTTTTTATAAGAAACCTGACTGTATGCAGTGCTTTAGTGCTGTGGATAGGAATTGTCAAACGGTCCCTAACTTCTGACAGGGAAACAATCATACTTATGAACAGCAGGGGGAGCCCCTGCCTTACTTACCAGCCATGCAGAACTCCAGCAGCTTTGTTTTTTGATAATTTATGACGATCCCTAAGAAGCCCAGATTACACTGAGCATGTGTATGTAGTCTAGTCTTGCAAAGATGTATAACAAAGTTACAAGATGACAGCCCCCTGTGGCCAACTTTGAAAGCATAAATCATGTGTTTGATTAGGCTTGTGGTGCAGTAAGTTCATGTTTATGTTTAGTATACAAAATACAGCATTTCTACCCTTATTCTATTTTACACTTTCCTTGCCCTTTAAGGGCTTTTATTTGGATCATGTATCTACAAGGGGGGCGCTATGGGGCCCCAATCATGGTAGTAATTTTGGGCCCTATTGCTGCTTTGCAAAGACCGAGCCAATTCCAGAAACACACAGAGATGTGTAAGGGGTGCAAAGTGGATAAGTATATACATTACGCTATCTGATTGATCTTCAACTTACTCCCAATGGGTTTTGTTGGCTTAATTGCAGGAGCGTAACTACAGAGGATGCAGACCCAGAGGCTACAGCGGGGCCCAGGAGGTATAATAAATAATGAGCAATTTCAACATATATTACTGGATACATTGTTATCTGTTCCAAATAAACCCAAAGTACACTGAAAAGCAGATGGGGAGGGAGCCCTGACTTATTTTAGCCTAACGCTTAGCCCAGGCATTCCTGAATTCTATTTCAGTATTTGATTTAGGGTTTCCTGTGGTCCAGTGTTTCCAGCGGTGGTAAATAGAAAAACACAGCAAGCAGCGCATCAACTCAACGTTAAAGGGAACCTGTCATGGGAAAAAACATTTTTTTCAAAACACATCAGTTAATAGTGCTGCTTCAGAAGAATTCTGCACTGAAATCCATTTCTCAAAAGAGCAAACAGATTTTTTTATATTTCATTTTGAAATCTGACATGGGGCTAGACATTTTGTCAATTTCCCAGCTGCCCCAAGTCATGTGACTTGTGCTCTGATAAACTTCAATCACTTTTTACTGCTGTACTGCAAGTTGGAGTGATATCACCCCCTCCCTTTCCCCACCCAGCAGCCTAACAACAGAACAATGGGAAGGTAACCAGATAACAGCTCCCTAACACAAGATAACAGCTGCCTGGTAGATCTAAGAACAACACTCAATAGTAAAACCCATGTCCCACTGCGTACTATTCAGTTACATTGAGAAGGAATAACAACAGCCTGCCATAAAGCAGTTCCCTCCTAATGTGCTGGCACAATTCACATGACATGGGGCACCTGGGAAATTGACAAAATGGCTAGCCCCATGTCAGATTTCAAAACTGAATATAATAAAATCTGTTTGCTCTTTTGAGAAATGGATTTCAGTGCAGAAGTCTACTGGTGCAGCACTTTTAACTGATGCGTTTTAAAAAAAAAACATGTTTTCCCATGACAGTTTCCCTTTAACCTTGGGAAGGCACCTGCATATGCATTGGTTTAGCGACCACTAAACAAGAATTTCTTTTATTTAAAATGGAACAATACACCCAAAGGCCAGGAAGCGGGATGAAACGCGGTGCCAAGAAGTTGAGAGTAAAAGCATAGGTCACATTGTATATGCTTAATTCTAACAAAAATAAGCAGTGTTTGACATGTGTTTGAAGCAAATGTCTTCTTTAAGGAAAGTCAGGTGTTGCTGAACTGCTGTGCCTTGTCCAAACAAACATCAATCTTCTGGATAGCTGAACTACTTTGTATCATGCGTGTCCTTACAGGCTTGGAATTAGCGGCAAGCATGAAGTTAGACATGCACATTACCGTCATATTTTATCTCTCAGAGCCAGTGAGCTGACAGTTGTTAAGACTGTTTTGACTTTCTCTTAGAATGGTATTGGCAAAATTGACCTGCTGTGCTTTCTATAAATATTACATTGCTGATCTCTATTCATTCTCTAAGTCCACAATCTGCAAACTCACCTCACCACCAACTCACCTTAGAAAATGGTTGCAGTTCTGCTTGAACTGCTGTACCTTCTTTACAAGACCTTCCTGACTCATTTTCATATCTGTCTCGTGCAACTGGAAATGTTAAAACTGTAATTTCGTAACACAATGACTGCTGAGGTAGTTGGACTGATGTGCTTTCCATCAATACATGTCAAGTCTTCCAGATTTCTGAACTGCTTTAATTCACATATTGAACTGTTCTACTTTTCTCACTAAATGTCTTCTTGCAAAAAAACGGATGTGTTGTCTCCTGTATGTGCTGCACTTCTTCATTGTTGAACTGCAATACTTCTCCTTTAACTGCACCCGTTGAACTGTTTTGTGTTCTGGTCACAAGATGATGAATGAGTGAGTCTGTAAGGACAAGCACAATACGGATTATTTAATTGAACTATGTGTCATTAGTGATGGGCGAATTTATTCGCCAGGGCCGAATTCGCGGTGAATTCCCGCGATTCGCCACTGGCGAATAAATTCGCGAATCACCAGTCATAAACGACGCGACGCCCGAAAATGACGCGACGCGCGTCAAAGTTGACGCGACGCCTGTCAAAAGCGTCCTACGACTCGTTTCGCGAATTTTTCACCGATTCGCAAATTTTTCGGCGAAGCGAATCGCGGCAGATTCGCCCATCACTATGTGTCATCATATAAATTGTCACTTGTGTGAATGTTTCATGCTAATATACTGTTCCTTCTTTATTATCATGCCAACCCTGATGGTGATTGGAACAAAGAACATGGAGCCAGATTTATACAGATCAGCTGGGATTCTCATTGGTGCATTTTTTTCTTTCTAAAGCAGTCAATGGCTGTTGAGATTTGGGGGAAACGTTTTATTGTGCAATATTGATTTAAGAATACAACCCTGATGTGGCTGGACTACAGCTCCTAGCATGCTTCAACCTTCATTATATATTACATTATTATTCTGGGATTTGTAGTCCAGTAAGAAAGAGTAAAGTCTGGTTGTGCAGTGCAGAAAGGTTTACTGCCCTTGTAATAGATTTTGAAAACTGCCACTAGGTGGAGCATCCAGTTATAACAAACACCAGATAAAAACCACCATGGAAAATGGCAGTGCTGCAAAGACTCCAGGCATTAGTATCAGACTGGACACCAGGGTACAGAGATAATCTCAATTTGGACATCAGGTGCCGTGAATCTCTAAAATCAGCCCTCTTAGCATTCATATGAGTCCCCTGTAAAACTAGAATATATTTGAGCCTCCATACACCTTCTGACCACAGAAGCAAAGATTCAATTGTATCCCTTTGTTCATATAATAATAATCCTATATAATAAAGTTGAAGTGTCTCTGCGTCCAGTCCCTGTGTCTGTGGAATTTGCTACTGCGCATGTGCCGACAGACCGAATTTACCAGTTTTGGCCACTAGAGGTCGCCAATTACCAGCTAATGCTATCAGTACCAATACTTAGTAATCATGAAGTGGAAGCCTGTAGTGAAGTGTGTAAGGTAATTGCCTCTGACCAATGCTTTTAGTGTTCAATTCCCATTGAGTGATAGTTTATGCTAGCAAAGTAGATAGACGCGCAACTTCGCACCCTTACACTGTGGTGTGTTTTAGCATTGTGTGTGATAGTCTGAAAAACATAAATACGTTACCGTTCGCCGACCAGAGTGTAAATTCGCACGTTAGTGAAAATTCACCTACAACAATTCTGTTTTTATAAATGTTTGACTACATATGTTCTAGCGCCCGTTAATTTAACGGGCTTAATGTCTAGTAATAATATAATATCTACATGTACAGCTAATATTAAGATACATAACAGTACTAGTGATGGGCGAATTTATTCGGCAGGGGTGAATTTGCGGCGAATTCCCGCGATTCGTCGCCAGCGAATAAATTCGCAGTGAAAATTCGCTAAAAAAAACAAGTTGCACGTCAAAAACGTACCGCTACTCGTTTCGAGAATTTTTTTGCCAATTCGCAAATTTTTCGCCGAAGCGAAACTGGGTAGATTAGCCCATCACTAAACAGTACACAAACACTGCCCAAATTACTCCAGCCTCAAAACACGGAGACTCAAGGATCAATCATTTCCCTACGGAACAGCCAAACATTGTGGCCAAACAAACAGCTAAGAAAGCAGGTGTCTGATCTGTAAAAATTAAGTATAATTATAATAATAATAACAAGCATGCCATGCAATCCCGTTCAAAGGCGGCTTGTTCTTTAAAGAGCTTTTCAGATGACACAGACCATAAACAGGCTGCTGCCAATGTATACTATTTATTCTTGGGGGGGGGGGTGTGTTAGAGCCTCCAGCAATTATCAGCACTCACTGTACCATATCTGCTCATAATAGAAATGAAAGACAAGACAAATTATCAGCTTGAGGGTTTACTAACCCTTTTATAAGGACTGGGGTGTTACATTACCTCTGTGTATATCTGGGCCCTACAACCACCCCATACACAGGAGAGGGGTCACTGGGTGGTGCTGAGGGTCCTCTCTCCTGAGTTCACCCTAAAAAATGTTGTGTACGAAACTGTGTTTTACCCAAATGACAATGGAAGCATCCAGATTCCATAATACTGAGGTTAGATGAGGTTTCCAAGCAGGAAACAGTCTAGTTTTCTTAAGCCTTTGGGGGCCAAATATTTTCTAGTTATGTCATCACTGGGTGGTCCTTAATACTTGTAATATTCAAAGGATATAAAGCAGCAACATAAATGATTGAAGTCCCAGCATGCCCAGCGGGAGTATCGCCCGTCGAATTTCATAAACGAATAATTTACAATAAAAAGAATGATTTCCAATTCAACACCATTAGGCCAGAGAGAATGTCAACGAGTTTCGGTCCTGGCAGTGTGAAATGTTATTCATGAAATGCTACACGCTAAGCTCGTAGGTGTCCGAGGGAACTGGAGTGTGACACATTCGGCTCAAGGATGAAAAAATACATTCCCCCGTGTAAGAAACGGGATCATTTTCATTGAATAGTTGCATCTGGTAAGTTCTATAAAGTGACAGAAAGATAGGGAACGGTTTGCAACTACCACCCCCCCCCCCACACTAAATTGTGTCCAACAGCTCCTTGGAATAAGGTTCAGAACTTAAAATTTTAAATATTCTTGCATGTAAGGAAGCAAAAATAGTTAATGTGTAGTTAGTTTGGCCCCTAGGTGGCAGTGCGTCCTTAATTGAACTGTGAGGTATAAAGTTGCTGGTACGGAAAAATGAATAAAGAAAACAGTAACAGGGAAAAAGGAACAGGAAATACGATGACCATTCTGGCAGTGATAGAGGAAGGGACAGCAGTCTATGTTAGGGAGAGGGGAGGTGAAAGGATTATGCAGCCATACCTGTTATCAAAAAGGTCACATCAATAAACTGGAACTGTCTATGAGAACGTCTTCCATACTTCGTGTCTCAGGGTCACATGCATCTACAATTTTTTTAATAATTTCTATGGAAAACTAGTAGGGGCGCCATGGGACAGCATTGTGGTTGGCCCTGTAGGCCCTTTTGTTTGATCATGCAACAGTAAAAGGTGGAGTAGGTAAAGTAGGGATGCACAAAATCCAGGATTCGGTTCAGGATTTGGCCTTTTTCAGCAGGATTCGGATTGGGCCGAATCCTACTTCCCTGCAGAACCGAATCTGAATCCTAATTTGAATATGCAAATTAGGGGCGGGAGGGAAATCGTATGACTGTTACAAAACAAGAAAGTAAAATAGGTTTTCCCCTTTCCATGCCTAATTTCCATACGCATATTAGGATTCGGATTCGGTTCGGTATTTGGCCGAATCTTTTGCAAAAGATTCGGGGGTTCAACCAAATCCAAAATAGTGGATTTGGTGCATCCCTAAGGTAAAGTCAGGGCCGCCATCAGGGGGGGACTGGGGGGACAAGTGTCCCGGGCCCGGGGCTGAAG
>CM044448.1:103582557-103606339 GCA_024363595.1 Xenopus borealis | reverse complement strand
ATCACTGATTGGTTGCTATAGGTTACTGCCCATGGGCAAATTTGCCCAGTGTTAATAAATAAGCCCCAGTGACTTCTAATATCTTTATAATTTACAGTAGGGGGTAGATGATTCCATGTATGACAGGTGGTAATGTTTCCTTATAGCTGTGTATGAACTGTATTCAGAAGTAGAAGAAACCAACCCACATTTTCCAGCTGGACATTATTTATGCCTAATGAATATGTAACTGTACAGCTTTGCTGATCATCCCCTTTAGACTTGTCATCAAAAGTTTCAGAGTAGTTGTTAATGATTAATTACATTTTTTCCTTCCAAGTCATTAATCTGCCTTGACTGCCATAACATTATTGTCTAATACAATCAGGGGGCTGCTCAGTACAGGAGAGCTCATCTATCACGGGACAGCAGTTCTAGCCAGGCATAAAGCAAAATGATTCCAGATGATTTTAAAGGGCAAGGAAATTGTAAAATGGAATAAGGGTTGAAATGCTGTATTTTTTATACTAAACATAAACATGAACTTACTGCACCACAAGCCTAATCAAACAAATGATTTATGCTTTCAAAGTTGGCCACAGGGGGCTGTCATCTTGTAACTTTGTTATACATCTTTGCAAGACTAGACTACATACACATGCTCAGTGTGGTCTGGGCTTCTTAGGAATCGTCATAAATGATCAAAAAACAAAGCTGCTTGAGTTCTGCATGGCTGGTAAGTAAGGCAGGGGCTCCTCCTGCTGTACATAAGTATGATTGTTTCCCTGCCAGAAGTTAGGGACCGTCTGACAATTCCTATCCACAGAAGTAAATGAAGGGAGAATTTCACTGCATACAGTCAGGTTTCTTATAAAAACGGTACACATTTTTTAATTAAAGTATATTGGAGATAGATTTCTTTTTCATTAAAGAAAGTAAAAATGGGATTTTATTTCTTTGCCTTTCCTTGTCCTTTAAGTGATTTTCGCAGGAAATAATGCACTGATTAAATGGGACATTGTCCCCCCAGTGTATTATTGGTCTGTGTCCCTCCCTGGTTAACTCTGCCAGTGCATTATGTTTGCCAAAGTTGTCTGAAGGGCTGTGAATTGAGGCAACTCTGTGATTGTAGGAATGAAGAATTAGGGCAGATGGGGAATAATAAGGCAGGAAGGTGACATCAGGGCAACATGGCAGCAGTATGACTTCAATACATTTAATTTAATCATTAATCAATCATTAACCCCTTCTCTAAAGCCTTGTTGAAGGCCACCAAACAATAGCTGAGGTATTATGTGTCAGACAGTGTTACTAATCCCAACAATGTGGATTTCAGTGGATTCCATCAAGGGTTGCAGAGAGAACAACAGCCAGGAGCCCTGTAGCAGATGAAAGAATGGTTCTTGGGCAGTAGGTTGTGGGCAAGGTTTTGGTAGAGCTGGGGAGTCCCTGGGTGGATCGGGCCACCGTTCACTTGTTGGATTTGCCCATCAACTAGGAGGTCCAGGTTCCTGTACCAGAGGTCTAATCTGGTTGCCCCTGGAAGGAAGGTCCTGCTATCTTAGTAGCACCAG
Source organism: Xenopus borealis (assembly GCA_024363595.1). Classification (NCBI taxonomy): domain Eukaryota; kingdom Metazoa; phylum Chordata; class Amphibia; order Anura; family Pipidae; genus Xenopus; species Xenopus borealis. The sequence goes on along the minus strand of CM044448.1, from coordinate 103,604,786 downwards.
AGCCACATGATCACTGATTGTAGCCTTGCATGGGCCATTTGTAGTGAAGCAAACACATCTCCTAGTGTCAAAATATCTCTCCAGAGTACTAGAAATACTCCCAGTGGGTCTATCATTCTATGATCTACCTGTCCGTCTATCTACCCATCCATCCATCCAACCAACCATTATTTATCCATCTATCATCTATATATCCATCCATCCATCCACCAACCCATCCTTCCTTCCATCCATCCAATCATTATTTATTTATTTATCTTCTATTCATCCAACTAATTATCTATCCATCCATCCAACCAACCAACCAACCAACCAACCAACCATTATTTATCTATCTATCATCTATGCAACCAACCATTATTTATCTGTCCATCGGATATCTATCTAACCATCCATCCAACCACTATCTCTCTCTCTCTCTCTCTCTCTCTATCTGTCTGTCTGTCTGTCTGTCTGTCTTTCTGTCTCTCTCTCTCTCTCTCTATATATATATATCTCTGTCTATCTATCTATCATCTTTCTATCTATCTATCTATCTATCTATCTATTTATTATCTATCTATCTATCTATCTATCTATCTATCTATCTATCTATCTATCTATTTATTATCTATCTATCTATTTATTATCTATCTATCTATCTATCTATCTATCTATCTATCTATCTATTTATTATCTATCTATCTATCTATCTATCTATCTATCTATCTATCTATCATCTATCTAATTAACTATCATCTATCATGACCACTAGATGGTGCTATGATGAATGCCTATTGATGCAAGCTATATGGCAGAACCCATGCATGTGAACAAATTGAAAGTTGTACCAAAGGAATGTTTTGCACACAGTCAGCTGCAACTTTATACTTAGCTGTGTAGCAAATGCAAATAATTGTATGTAAAAATGGGAATGTTTTACCTCTGAGTAGCATAAACACCTCTTACAACTGAAATGAATTCTCAATGGATGCAACATGCAAGTGCTACGGTAGATTTAAGTGATCGGAAAACAGATTTATGGCTTATTAGTCGCAGTATCACTTCTAACCAGTTTCATTCATCAGCTGCATTTTCCCATAAGCTGCAAGGGAACAGCGCCCCTGATACTGGTTGCAGACAAACACATAATTCAAGTAGAATTATATATGTTCTTAAATATTGTATTTTCTATGAAAAGGTGAGTAATAGTGCATTTAACTATTTAAGCGTGACCAACTGCAAAACCAATAAAGGCGATATGAAAGGACCATAATGCTGTTTTTCTGGGTTGCTTTTGACTCCACTCCCTATGTTTACTGGCAATGTGCAGCAACATCAAAAGTCCAAGTTCAAATAAGAGCACAATTAATGGGTTATGGGTAATATTTTGGACTAAACACCTGTAAATATTTTAGTGAGTAAATAGGCAAGAACTAATATTTTCTCTGGTTTCTGTTTTATTGTATGGGATCTTGCCACCAAGCTATTCATATGTTTATGGGGGGGTTTAATACAACTGGACTCTCGGTCTGCAACATGTTTTCTCTTTGTAGAAGAAAGGTAGTGAGATTTAATGCAGCCACGGCAGGCAGGTGTTTCTAGCAGGAACACACACATTTCTTAAAACAGAACCAAAGGAGATATTTGTCCTAACAGGAATCCTAGATTTAAAGCACTGCCTTCTGTGCAACTAAAGAGATTCCAGGGCCTCATCACTAACAGTTAGTGATGGGCGAATTTATTCGCCAGGGGCGAATTCACGGCGAATTCCCGCGATTCGCAGCTGGCGAATAAATTCGCGAAACGGCTGCAAAAATTCGCCGGCAAAAATTCGGAAAAAAAACGAGTTGCGCGTCGTCTTTGACGTGACGTGACGCGACGCGCGCCGAAAATGACGCAACGTGATGGAAGCGTCACGTCTAGAAATTCGCAAATTTTTCGGCGATGCGAAACGGGTGAGATTCGCCCATCACTACTAACAGTTCTGAATCCAAGAGCAGAATCTTTTGGCCTGATAAGTACCGCAAGGCTCTACTCTCCAAAATCCACCGACCTGGGGACAGTGCTCCCTGCTTCTGTTTCAGGGGATGAACTCTTAAAATATTCAAAATCATGTAAAATTTATTATAATATACTTATTATTATTAATAATATTATTAATATTCTTACAACTAATAAAAATATATATTTTTTGTGATAGTTCCCCTTTTAGGGTGCTCCAATGTTGCCTCTAAGATTCATAAAAACACAGTAGAGTAGTGCAACCTGGTTTGTAGACAGGTAACTAGAGGAATATTGCCCAATGTCTACAGCAGTGATCCCAACCAGTGGCTAAACCTATCCCAATAACCATAGCCCTATTACCCTAACCCTAATGCACTAACCCTGTGGATGTTGCTCCTTGTGGACTCAAAGTAGGTGTTTATTTTGGAATTTCAGGCTTGGAGGCAAGTTTTGGTTTGCCCGAAAAAGCATATGTACTGCCAGTCTTCTGTAGGCTGCCAGTCCACCAGTAGCCAATTACAGCCCTTGGGCATCCCCAGGAAGTTTTTTCATGCTTACATTGCCCCCAAATTTTTATTTTTTTTTACATTTGAAAGTGGCTTACAGTTAAAAAAGGTTTGGGACCCTGGTCTACAGGAAGCCTTCAGGATTGGAACATTATGGTCACCTAATAGATATAGTAGATCTTTACAGGTTGTAGACCTATGGAGGCCAGTTATTCCAGGGGTTCTTAAAGTGTGATTATTACTACTACCAGTAGATTTTCTAATGGTGGCTCAAGTGAGACAACAAAAACTCTCATGCACTGTTGGGACAGAGATGGGACTTGGGGTAAGGCAGAGGAGGCAAGAACCTTGGGTGGACAGTTGAAAGGGCACCACTATACCTCTGTTAAGATATCTCAGAAAAACGCTTGATCTTCCCAGCTGAAGATCAAGAGTTGAACAAATGAACCAAAGAATGTTATATATGGAATAGAAGGGTGTGAGCTTCCCTGTTGGCAGCAGATATGAGGCTAGAGTGCGATCACACCCACAATAAAGTTAATGGGTAGATGAAAGAACATGTGAGATTCCAACTTCTCCCAAAACAGCATAGGAGTGTCCAGAGTCCTGACCTTTGTCTGGTTCCCATAATCTTCCATCAACCGTCCCACCACATTGATGAGCCATCAAGCCACAAGCCTTAACATTTCTATACATGATTAAAAAATAAAAGCTTTTTACTAGTGTAGTAAAGCTAGAAGCAGTTGCCTTAGAGTCCAGTAGAGGGGCAGTTGCAGGCAGACATGGTGTTGAGTAGTAGGAGAAGATGGTGTCATTGAGTCTGCATGGCAACAGTAGACCGAGATGGCATCAGAACCAGTTGGTCTTTTAAGGATTGATAAGAGACTCTGCAGAGGTTCCCAGTATTGTAGAGGACCCAAGAGGGATCCTGACCAATAAGATATTTCTTTACAGGTTTCTGAAACTGATCTTCTTCTCAAAAATGTGTCTATAAAGAGATTTTGCTGAAAGCTAATGGGCGGGGGGGGGGGGGGGGGGGGAAGCATAGTACCTGCTAGTCCAACCACTGGAACATACTCATATTAAATAACTGAAAAAAATATACTTTATCTTTCACATTTTGAAAAATTTTGTTTTCAGAGAACTCTTTTTTTAAAACTGTAATTAACTGCCATTAGCGTATATTAAAAATAGCAGCAGTGCCGAAAGAGTATGTACTTTGTTGCCACCTCCATTTGCACGTCATTTACAATTATCACTTTATGTTTTTAATAGAAGTAGGGAAAAGTTGAAAACTAATATATATATTATGTGAGACAAGAAATAGACATGCTTATGAGGGCTCATCTCACAATGGGTGCGCTATTGTTCATGATCATGTTCGGGGCTTTCTGTCAATCAGATTTCGTTAGCAATTCGGGGCTAGTGATGGGCGAATCTATCCAGTTTCGCTTCGCCGAAAAATGAGCGAATTTCCGGTGAAATTCGCCAAAAAAAATCACGAAACGAGTTGCGGCACGTTTTTGGACGTGCCTCGCGGCAACTTCGATGCGTTGCATCGTTTTCGTCGCCTCGTATAAAAAAACTACGCGCGAATCTTTTTTTATTCGAATTTTTGCCAGGCAAATTTTCGCTGGCATTTCGCGAATTTATTCGCCAGCGGCGAATTGCGGGAATTCGCAGCGAATTCGCACCTGGCGAATAAATTCGCCCATCACTAGGTATTTCCTTTGCGCTGGTGTCCGTGAGTGATCAGGAGTTTACAAGTAATGCCCTCTTTGTATCCATACTGAAGCCATTGATCCTGCAGTTGATTTAACGACACTTGAATTGGATGAAGTAAATAAGAGTAAATATACAATAATTTTTTTTAAAAAAGCTGATTTTTGAAATGCTGCTTTATCTGCTGAAAGGGAAAGCCATTAGTCTGAGAGCAGAAGGAGAATGTTTATTGCCCAGGTATAATCCAGACTGACACACTTCACGCCTCCATGCTTCGGCTCATTGCCGGCACATTTATTCATTCTCTCTGATATATTCTATTTGCATTGCCTGCTTTTCTTTCATTCCCTGTGATTTATCCGCTTGCACTGGCACACAAACGAATCACAGGCCTGGCACATTTCATATCCATTTCAGATGCTGCAGGCACCACTTCTCCCATACATTACCATTAGATGTGATGCACAAAATGCATCAGTTAATAGCGCTGCTCCAGCTGAATTCTTCAGTGAAATCCATTCTTCAAAAGAACAAACACATTTTTTTATATTTCATTTTGAAATCTCAGAGCTAGACGTTTTCTTAGTTTCCCAGGTTCCTCCAGTCATGTGACTGCATATGTTTCATATGCTTTCGGCATTGCTATTCCCATATACTCCCATTAGAAGTGATGACTTGTATAGAGGAATTTTAACCACCACTGCTTTCCTCAGCCCAAGTTTCTGAGCCCCTATGCACACACATGCCCCATTGTCCATTCGTTATGCCAGTCCCTCTACCTGGGGTGCAAACTCCTGTTGAGGCACAACCTGCAATACATATATATATATACCAGGATGCACCCCCTCTGTTGATGCCTACCAGGACATGTTTGTGGTTACCACTGCATGTTTGTCTTTCTCTTAAAGAGATTCTGTCATGGGAAAACATCTTTCTTTTCAAAAAGCACATGTTAACAACGATTCAGCAGAATTCTGCACTGAAATCCATGTAAAAAAACAAACAAACACATTTTTTATATTTAATTTTGAAATATAAAATTTTCATAGTTTGCCAGGTGCCTTGAGTCATGTGAATTGTGTTCTGGTAAACTTCAGTTGCTTTTTTCTGTTTCATTGCAAATTGGAGGAAATCACCCCCTCCATTTGCCCCCTGCAGCCCTTCAGAGGAACAATGGAAAGGTAAACTGCTCTGCGACACCTGGTAAAAATGCTCCCATGTCCCACCTAGTGGTAGATATAAGCACAGCACTCAATAGTAGAAATCCAAGTCCTGCTTACCCAAGTTGCAACTTCAGTTACATTGAGTCAGAGAAATAATAGCTTATCTGAAAGTAGTTCCATTGTGCCATGTTGGCTCTTTCTGAAAACACATGCCAATACACAATAACCTGAGACACACCAATGTTACAACAACAACAAAAAAATAAATGTATTGGTTCAAAAATAACATTTTAAATGGTAGAATGGTATGAACTCCAAAAAAATCAGATTTCTGTCTGATGCTTAAAATATCTGTCTAGCAAAAAGTGACACTGGGGGAGGTGGCAGCACCTGTGCCATGCCTGGAGCCAACAGAGATATTGCCATCACAGAACAGTGTAATCACTAGCTTGTTGTTGGGAAACTGGAAGGGTCTTGCTATGTTTTCATGGAGAAATTCCCATCACATCAGGATAATGACAGCTGAGCATTCTCTCTGTGTCCCAGAGGAAGCATTAGAATGACTGTGCATTAAGGAGACATCTGTCTGGTCTGGACTGTTCCCAGCAGAATCAACTGGACATCTCTCAACCTGCTCTAAACAATTCAGTGCGATGGCTGCTATATAGACACACAATCCAAGCTATGCTACTGAATAAGAGGGACAGTATAAAGAAAAGAAAGTTCTATTACCTAGAAAAACATTGCAGCATTTTGGGTATGCAATTGCCCCACCTATGTTCATCCATGCCCTGATTCCAACCAGCTCCTCCCTAATCTGCCCCATTTAAAGTGTGCAAACTCTCCCTAAGAAATCACCCTGTCTTGTGCAATAAGAAGCCACCCTCAATCTGGGGAGATAAATGTGGCTTCTGTCATTCCACAATGCAGACTCCTACACTAACTCTTTTCTATCTTTCTAACAATAGTTTTTTTTTATGATTCAGCTTCCCTCGGGCCCCTTCTATCAAACATTTATACTCTGAAGAACTTGTGAATGAAGCCCACAGAGTTAACAGCATTCCCTATGAATATCACACAAGTTAGGAATTCTGCTATAAATAAGTGAAAATACAAAGGAAATAGTAGTAAAAAGCTTATGTACTGTGCTTTAAAAAGGCTGGAGGGTACAGCAGTGGTCTGAGCAATGACCTTAACAGATAAGGGCCTTGTATCAGGTCTTTGCTGGCAGTTATACACAAAATGTCATTTCCCACACAACAATATAGGTACAAACTAGCATCTGCAAAGCTTTTCTTGACAACCCGAAGGTCCATACTCCTAATCTTTACGGACTCTGCCAATGGAAAAGAAGCAAGAGCAGAAGAAGGAAGTGGTTCATGGAAGCGTGTAGATAACCCTGCTTGACATTCACATTAAAGACAGTAGAGAGAACAAAAGCACCTCCATGGCTTGCTCTGCTCAAATGCATTTGTTGTGTTTAAAGGGCAAGGAAAGTGTAAATTAGAATAAGGCTAGAAATGCTGTATTTTGTATACTAAACATGAACTTACTGCACCACAAGCCTAATCAAACAAATGATTTATGCTTTCAAAGTTGGCCACAGGGGGCTGTCATCTTGTAACTTTGTTATACATCTTTGCAAGACTAGACTACATACACATGCTCAGTGTGGTCTGGGCTTCTTAGGGATCCTCATAAATGATCAAAAAACAAAGCTGCTTGAGTTAGGTTTTCTTATAAAAACGGTACACATTTTTTAATGAAAGTATATTGGAGATAGATTTCTTTTTCATTAAAGAAATTAAAAATGGGATTTTATTTAGTTGCCTTTCCTTGCCCTTTAAGTTCAACTGTGCCACTAAACTTTTTTTGGATCTTGCTCATCTCAGAGGCAACTGGTTGGAGTATTTTGAGTAGAGACCCACGGGGGATGAATGGGAAAAAGACAAGCCAGTCCACCTCTCCAGAACTGAAACTTGGCATTTCAGGAATACTGGACCCAAACATCCCCCTACAAGCCCAATATATATAGTTACTATAACAGCAGCATTTGCCAAAATCCATGGATTGCCAGTTGGGTCCTGCACTCCTCCAAATAAGCTATGATCCTGTTTATAATTTAACGGAAGCCTTCACTCTTAAAAAAATCATCATACATCCATAATGAAAACAAGATGAGAAAGAACAACATTATGTTCCCATTACAACCCCAGACAGGAATAAAACAATGACAATTCAAAGAAAAACATATGAAGTGCAATCAATGGGAAGGCATTGATCCAACCAGAGTCCATGAGAGCGTATCTCAGTTTCCCTATCTAAATTAATCAATTTTTCTGTTCTCCTTGGGACCCTTGATATTAAATCAGATGATGGACACACTTCTTTTCAATTGCTAACTGTGTATTGTAAAATAAAACTAATTACATATACTCAGGGAAACATGTTTCACAAGATAATTAAGTGTCAACAGAAAACTCCTAGTGCCGCAACTGATTTCAATGTAAATATTGGCTCATGCCATGTATGAATTTTCCCTTGAATATTCTTCCTCATAATCTTCTCACCCCATTGCATAAAATAGAGCAAAGAAATGTATAAACAATTTTGGGCCTTATATATGTCTGGCAGGCCAATAAGCTCCCAACTAATCAGCCTATGAGTAGTCACCTTAATTGATTTTAACATTTGTTATCTGCTGTTGTTTAATATAATGACTGTACCAATTTGCATGTACCTGTTAATTAAATGATTTTCAGATAATGTGGTCCTGTTTTTTTCGGCATCTCAGCATTTGAAATGATTGTAGAACTTTCCAGATGAAGTCATGTTGATGCCCATAGATCGATAGTTCCTTGGATTAATAAAATTTGAAAACTCACATATAGGGAATAATTGCATGCTGTCTGAGCCCTTACCTTGTGATTAAACTTGATTCTTTCCACTTATATATTCTGTAATCATTTGTAAGTTCATTTCCTAAAATATGGAGAACAGTATCAAAATGGAAAATAATCAAGGACAATGCTAAAGCAATTCTGCAGTTCTTGAAATCTCTTGGGAATCCTTGAGTAGGTTGAACAATAGATAGTGATGAGCACATTTTTTTGGCAGCCATGGATTTGCGGATTATTTCTGCATTTCGCCATCTGCAAATTTCTTCCCAAAACGGAGTCAAAAATCCACAGTGAAAAATTGTCGCTGAGAAAAAAAAACCCTGTTGATCTTAATGCATCTGGATAAAAGATTTGCTAAGCCAAAAAGATTGAAAGAGAAAAAAAAAATCACTGAAACAAAAAAGTTTCCACAAGAAAACTCTCAATGACCTTAACGCATTCGGAGTGAAAAAAAAATTGTCACGTTTTTAGAAATTTATCCCGCGTAAAAAAAAAATGTTGATGCCCATTGACTTCAATGTGTTTTTCACATTTCCCAGGACAGATTCACTCATCATTAAAGATACCCGTTCAAACAAACACTGATGTTCCCATTGCTGTGAAGGAATCTTGGCAAACTTCTGTTCCCAAGTTTGTAAAATCACAGTTAGAAGGTGCAAGAATTCAGTCAATAATTTTTATCTACAACCCAGTTTTTATAAAATTTCATTGTGATTTATTTTTATTTCAGCTGGATATGTTGGCCCTTTAGTGGTCAAGTGTTACATTTCTGGTAAGTTCCTTGTAGTGACATCTGTCATGTGCTGATCCTGTTTGGTATCCAACCAACCATTCCATGGGCCAAACAGATAACCTACAATGGACTGCCTAAGATATGACCATGTTTCTATTCTGTTCATAGCATCTCCTCTATGCTTCTTCATATGTATCAAGCACTGGGCAACATGGGGCATCAGCAGATGAAATTTTCAGACTTTTCCAATCTATAAACTGACCAGTTATCCAAATCACATGCCCGTACATGTATGACCATCCTAAGCTTTCCATGTCTAGATGCTAAATGTTGTTAGCATATAATGAAAAATGCTAATATCCCATTCATAAAGGCTGGAGCATCTTATTTTCAAGCAGTTTGTTAGACCTCACATAAAATTACATCATATGATTGCAAGCAATGATTCATATGCACCAGGGGTTTCTTTTAGCTGCTGATGATTCCGATCCATACAATGGCTCAGCATGAAATTCTACTGCTTCAAAATACTAAATAATAGCGTAGTTCCAAAGCATAGAATTGTCTCTGCATATCAGAACTGTAAAGGGGGGAAAACCCCTACTTAGAAATAGGGATTATCATCCACAGCAAGGTGAAAGCTTTTGGAAGGTGCAGATGATAAGATTTGCAAGATGTCATCTTATATCTGTTTACATAATAAAAAACAATATCACAGTCAGTATCATATTTTAAAGGATTGGAAGTCACCTCCCATTGCTGTATATAATTCATCTACAATATTTGCCTGGAACTTGTCCCTGAGGACAACCATAGTCCCCTTTCACAGGCCTCCTTCTTCCACCGTGAAACATGTTGGGACTCACTGCATAGGAGCTATCACTTTTCCTTGGTTGGGAAGTCTCTAGAGGAGCTCTTTGTTCTCAGAGTTCAAAACTCCTTTAACTCTGATATTTTTGGGACATTTTGAGGTTCAAGAACCCCTATGTATTTCAATATTTAGTCATCTAACACTCTTAACACTCAATAAAATTAAAGAAGTATAAATGATTGCCATAGCTTTCAATATATGTTGCATTATGTATCCAGAAGATCAAATTAGTATTTGCCCCAAATATACATACTCCCAAACCGTAAATCTCAGCTTTTTATCCACTTTCTTGGGCTTCAGAACCTAACCTTTCTGTATGCTTTATTTGAAATACTTGCCAAGGCTAGAAGATTCTTCCATATGCCAGAGAGTTGGTTTAGTAAAGTAGAATCTTTAAACATTAATGGGTTGGATGGAAGTGCCTCACAGATGAGCAACTCCCTCTTATGTGTTGAACTCCAGCCTGTTGATCTGAAGGTGTTGGTGAAGCTTTGGGATCTTCTCAGCAGAGCAACATAAATAATATACTTACACTAACATATGAAGAACAGCATGAAAGCAGCAACACCAAAGGAAATTGTTAAACATTGTCTTTGCTTTAAGGTCCACTCACATATACCTTATTCCATATATAAAGCAGGGAAGTTCAATGGCTCTGGTTGTTCCCTGAACTCTGGAAAGTTACCCTTAGATGTAGTGCAGACTGTATGCTGGGCAGTCAGTCAATGAAAGGAACACCCCTTTATTTACAAAATGATATAAGATCAGTCTACTAACCTATAGTTTCTGTACATTATCTTTGTATATCAGCATCAAAAAATGGCCGTGCCCTTCAACCACACCATTTGTTTGTTGGGGATTTGCTAGAAACGACTACTGTACCAGAGAACTGGCTGCTGCTGGTGAAATCCTTAAAAGAGAAGGGTTCAATTTTTTTTCATAACTATCTGTTCCTATCATTGAGTCTAGTGAATCTGGTTCTTGAATGGCTACATTTCTCAGGAAAATAACAGGAAATTCAGAGAGTTCCAGTTAACCTAACTGAATCCTAATCAGAGGTTTGTGCACAGACAAAATGCACAGCTGGAGAGCAAAGGGACAATGCTACACCCAGTATACAAGTATAAATATACATCTGGTTGTCAAACTCGTTTCAGTTTGAGAACAAATTATAAGTCCCCCTTTTGGCCAAGCTCCCCCCCCCAGAACTTTGAAGGTTTGGTCTTTGGTAAGGGCCTCTTTTAACTCATCAGTTATTCAGCTTAGCCACAAGAATATCTAAGTTAGCAAGTGCATAAGTGCCCCAAATCACACCCTAACACACACAAGTTGGGCTTACAGGTTTACCTAAGAGAGAAATTGACATTTTCTATAAGTCTCACCCAACTGATCGTCAAGCTGGTCTTTTAAGTGTATCTATAAGAACTCTGACTCCAACTCTGACTCACAACTCTGACTCCAAGTGGCTGCCATAATGGGTGTATCAGGTGTATCTAGGGGAGCAAATAACCATTCTCCCCAACTATCACCCCAACTAGTCTTTAAGCTGGCCTTTCAGATATATATATGACAGCAAACAGCAATTTTCCAAAAGCTTACCCAAAGTGGCCTTCAAGATGGGCATTCAGGTGTATCTAGGAGAGTAAATAGCCATTCTCTTCAACTTTCACTCCATTGGGTCTTTAAGTTGTCCTTTCAGGTGTATCTATGAGAGTGAATTGCCATTTTCCAAAACTCATCCCATGAAGACTTCAAAATGGACTGTATGTAGCAGAGCAAAGTCTCCCCAACTTTTACCCCAACTGGTCTTCAATGTGGTTTTTCAGGTGTATCTAGGAAAGTCAGCCCCACGAACTGTGGTGGGGGTAGGGGCACTAATCTCAATTAAAAATATATCTATTTAAATATCTCATCTTTGAGAAAGGTCCCGAGATGGGGCTGAAACGCTGGATAAGATGCTAAAATGATAAAAGAAGCATTCTTTCACCATTGGAAAAGAGTCTGCTGATCCTTCATCTTTATATAATTCATGAATTGATCGTGCACCTCCAACTATTGAACATCAGAGTGCAGGCACTCTGGACAATTCTATATAAATGAATATATTCAAAGTTTCCAACTAGTGATGGGCAAATTTATTCCCCAGGCGCAAATTCGCCACGCATTCCCGCGATTCGCGATACGGCAGCAAAAATTCAGCAGCGAAAAAAACAAGTTGAGCGTCGAAAATGATGAGACACACGGCGAAAACGACGCGACGCTTCACAAACATGCCGCGACTCATTTCGCGAATTTTTCGGCGAAACAGGATGGATTTGCCCATCTCTATTTCCAACCTTAGGTAAACCTTGGTGATTTCTCTTTACTATTAAAAATTGACACACCAACATTGCGGAAGCTGTATGGAACCATAGCAGATACAGCATTTTAGGTGGAGAGAGTATAAGACAAGCCATAAACAATCATTTAAATTCCAATACTATCATGGAACCTTCCCCCTGTGCTTGTCATAACACCATGACTAATCTAGGAAATATACGTTACACAATCAATTACTGCACACCAATTTGTACAGAAAATCAGGGGACTCCAGTCAATATTGTCATGAAAGCTCTAGTCTAGAGGGATCTGTTGCATTGTCTCTCCGCTGTGAGGGAGTTTAAATAATGGTATGGATTATCGGCTGTTGGAAATAATATAAAATGTAGCTTGCATAAACAAATAGATTTGAAATATTTTCAGCATTCAAAAAGAAATAAGGAATGTACTTTATCCATAATATACAGGTTCATTTTCAAAAGGGGCAAGGAGAAGGTCTGAAAACTTGTAGTTTTTTGGCCTTGCACTCCATTTGGGAAAGGGTAGACCAAAATCTGGGATAAAATTAGGGATAGTTGATGTCTGCCACAGCAAGCCTGAGGGGGTGGGGTTATTATACTAAATAGATTTTTTAAATCAAGGTTTAGTTTATTATACTAACTATCCTAACCCGCAGTTTTAACATCTTCCTTTAGCTCATGTTGCCGTTCCGAAAGCCCCAATGCTGCTCAAATTTAGCTCCCACTCAGCTTGAACTCTTGACAATATGATGCTGGGAGTCACTACTCTTCATTTACGATTGCTGGGCTACACGTGCCAACCCTGTATACAAGTATACATGCCCGCTTGCCGAAAATAGCATGATCATTGGCTAATGCTCTTCATAGATCTCCTATATAAAACCCTATGAAAAACATGGGTAGATAATTAGAATCCATTGTAGGATAAGCATGTCGAGAGAGAGAGAGAGTCATTGTTTGTGTCAATGAAAACATTTGTAGATAGGGACAATGTGTTTTGTTGGGGGGCAGGGAAGAACAATTTAATTGAATCTGATTTCCATCCTCTGAATCTTCGTGCCTGTCTGGAACGCCATTCATTTCCTTCCAAGGCTAATGCATTTATTGTGGGCTGAAGAATATGCTGCATGAAAGAGCAGATCAATTAGTCCAGTCATGTTAGCAAATGGAAGAGCAACACATGCTCACAGTTGATTTGTTTACATTTTGTACCATGAAGCCTTTTTTTTTTTCTTCTGGATTAATTTGAAAATGTGAAAAATAAATCGCATTTTACTATTTCGTTATGAATGAATGGCTAAATGATATGCAGGTATGGGATTCCTGGATAAAGAATCTTTCTGAAATTTGGATTTCCATACCTTAAACAACCTTGAAACATTAAATAAACCCAAAATTCTTCCAGCTTAGCTACCATCAAGTACAAGATATTGGGAAAGAGGAGGGGGAACATTTTTTAAAATGTGAATTATTTGATTAAAATATACTTCATGACAGAAGGCCTTACTATAATTTCTGGGTTTCAGAAGGGAACCTGAAGGAGAACATTAGTGTCCCATTAGTGTCCAACCAAGCATTGTGCTTGTGTGTTGGAGAATTAGATCAGCTTCCCAAGGACAATCGGATCATAATCCATTAATGGATGTCTTTGTGCTCCATATACCAGCTGTTATAGTTATGGTGGAGGTTATGCAAGGCACTGCCAGGCTAAAACTACAAAGAGAGATGGATGAAGGCAAGAAGGACCCCTATACATTGTAGGGATAATGGGTATAAAAATACATGCAAGACAAAAGTAAGCAAATTTAGAACATTCTCAAAAGGTAACATAAAGGGGACCTGACCTTGTCAACATTTTTCAATTGAGTTCCAATTTGAAAGTTCAACCTTTTGTTTGAGAGTGACTTGAATACCCAGCCTTTGGTCCATGATCCACTTGAAGGTCCAATCTTTTGGTCAAGGCCCCTCTTGAAGGTCCAACCATTGGTCAAGGCCCTACTTGAAGGTCAAACCTTTGGTCAAGGTCCCACTTGATAAAGGGCTTTGTCCGAAACACGTTGTGAGAGTAAAACATTTTGCAGTTAACCTGTTAGTGCCTAGCTCAATTTCTCTTATATAGGCCTTTTTTGGACAAAGGAAGAGCTTGAGGCACGACTAAGGCAATAATGGGAATCAGTTATCACTCAGAACCCCTTGAAGGTACAACCTTTGGTCAAGGTCCCAGTTGAAGGTCCATCCTTTGGTCAAGGCCCCTCTTGAAGGTCTTATCTTTGGTCAGGGTGCACTTTGTTTCAAGAATATCTAGGACATTAAATACATTTTCACCCAAAAATCTCACCATGTCCTTTAAGCTGGACTTTCCAGTGTAATCATTAGAGCTTTTGCCCTAATTGACCTCAGACTGATCACTCATTCAAGTGCTCCAAGAACCTCTAGAGTTGCTTGCCAATAAAAAGAGTGTGACATTGACCTGTCCAAAATGTAAACCTAAAAGCATAAACAAGGTTTTAGGGCATAAATATTCAAAGATGAACAATACATACAAGATTTGCCCTGGTAGAAAGGCATGATTATTCCTCCTTACAGCAGACATGTGGCAAGAACCAATGGAATGGCATGGTTACTCCAAGATGGCAGCTTATTGCCTCCAGTCTTCTCAAAAACTCCATTGACCTTTACAGACAATATCACTTTAGAAAAAACATAGTATAGTAAATAATTGTCCCTCTATATTGAAAAGGTATAATGCCATGACGATTTTATTGTTGGCTCCTACAAACATATTTGTTTTCTACCCCATTAAACCAACAGTTCTTCATTTCAGAAAAATAAAGGGTTTTTATTGTGTTCAACTTGTTAAGTCAAATGAAAAATAATGGGAGTTAATTTGATTCAGTAATAAAGTCATCAAGCACCATTTACCTTATTAATCTTGCAAGTGTAATTAGCTCTCTCTAGCCCTAAGAGGTATTTACTCTAATAAATATACAGCTGACACCGCCATTGGCTCATGCATAGCCAGAGATTGAACAACCTTTAATGCAAATAACAAGCTAAGGGGGGTGGAGGGTAGTGTGTATCTTCCAACCAGGGAAATTTAATTTGTGGAGATGTATTAGACAATGGTCAATGGTATAGATTACAGGCTGTCTCCTATAATATACCCAATCCTACACTTAGGATAATTAATTGGAGCTTAAAGGGGTTGTTCACCTTTGAGTTAATGTTTAGTATAATGTAGAGAGATATTCTGAGACAATTTGCAATTGGTTTTCATTTTTTATTGTTTGTGGTTTTATAGATATTTAGCTTTTTATTCAGCAGCTCTCTATTTTGCAGTGTAAGCAATTTGGTTTCTATGGAACAAATTACCCTAGCAACCCTGCATTGATTTGAATAAGAGACTGGAATATGAATAGGGGAGGGACTGAATAGAATGATAAGTAATAAAAAGTAGCAATAACAATACATTTGTAGCCTTACAGAGCATTTGTTTTTAGATGGTGTCAGTGACCCCCATTTGAAAGCTGCAAAGAAACAGAAGAAAATTGCAAATCATTAAAAAACTATGAAAAATAAATAATGAAGACCAATTGAAAAGTTTCTTAGAATTGGCCCTTCTACAATATACTAAAAGTTAACTTGAAAGTGAACCACACCTTTAATATTGATACTGATGATTTTCTTTTTCTGTTGAGTCCTAGGGGTAAAGTGCAGCACTTTCTGGCATGAGGGAGCTCTTTGTCTTTAGCCGGGGGCGCATCCGCTGTAAGACGCATTTGCCGGTTGGTACGACTGTGCATGCGCCCAAAGTTCACAAAGTTCGCCAATTGAACTTCGTGAACTTTGGGCGCATGAGCAGCAGTACATCGTCCATGGAAGAAGGAAGAAGACTTTGTGGCCGAAGATGGAGCCTGTGACCCTGCACGAAGGGACCTGCGCTCTGGGGTAATATACAAGTTAGGGGCAATAGCCCATGGAGGGAGGAGGGGGGCGGGGTTAAGTGCCGGCAGGGTTGGATTCCCCTTTAAGTTCCAAGCTCCATCTGATTGTGGGACCGTTGAATTGCACCCAGTTGAAGAACAAGCATAGTCTATGTCGAAATATAAAGATTATTGCCTTGGTAGGCAAATTATAGATGCAGTATGTATCTCCTAAATCATCTGAACTTGTCCCCTAAAGCTTCTCTGAACATGTGAATTATGTGGCTCACAGAAGATGACCCCCCCAGGAGCACTCCATCATCAACCATGGAGATTCAGAGAAGCATTAGGAGGAACCTTCTGCATTTGTAATTTGTAGTATCTCTCAAGCATGGGATTATTCCTTCTCAACAAGAAATACAACATTGGCCAGGTAAATGGAAAAGCAATGGAACTTTGGGGATTTCGGGTTCAAGTCCAAGATCTAACAGTTGGTCATGGTCATGTAGGGATCCAGCACACTATTCATTCTAATGGGAAATGGGTGCTAGTCAGGACGGGCACCCATCTACTGCTTTTGGGCTGACTTTGAAGGTTGGGCAATTCTTCTTCTTAAAAATTGAGAGATGTTTTGTTACAGTGCTAACAGCATAAAAACATGCATGGTGGCATTTGTTTTGCTGTTATAGTTGTCTGACGCTGATGATGCCCAAGGGCAGGTTTGAGAAGTAGTGATGGGCGAATTCGCGGCGAATTCCCGTCAAGAACAACGCGACGCGTCAAAAACAACGCGACGCGCGTCGAAAATGACGCGACTCGATGGAAACGACACGACGCGCGACTCGTTTCGCTAATTTTTCCGCCATTCGCGAATTTAGCTTGAAAGTCGTGAATTTTTCGGCGAAGCGAAATGGGTGAGATTCGCCCATCACTATTGAGAAGCAGAAGATAATCTGTATGTGATAGTGCAACATGGAAAAGATCCTTCTTGTGCTATGGCAGCTGCTTGCAGTAACCAGACCTTTATTATTCATAATTCGCAGCATATTTTAGCAGCTGCTCACATAATTTCACATGCATACGGGGTTAGCCAATGAGAATCTGCCCTACATGCACTCTGCACAGTTTCCTATATATGTCCCCTGCACATCAATTATAATATTTTTTACTAGTTTTCAAGATATTCCTTTTGAAATGGCTAAAACAATTAAATTGAAACAATGGTTAGCCCTGCAGACTGTCCTAACAGCTGGGGGACATTTTAAGAAGAAAAAGAGGAAAGCCTCCTGACATTGTTCTGCTTAGAAAATAGCAGAGAAGAGTCATTTTAAAGGGATACTGTCATGGGGGAAATAAGTTTTTTTTCCCCAAAATTCATTAGTTATTTGTGAGGCTCCAGCAGACTTCTGCACTGAAATACATTTTTCAAATCAGCAATTTTTTTTATATTTGATATATTGTCAGTTTCCCAGGTGTCCCCAGTCATGTGATGTGTGCTCTGATTTTACTGCTGCACTGCACATTGAAGTGACATCACCCCCCCCCCCCTCTATCAGCCCATCAGTAGAACAATGGGAAGGTAACTAGGTAACAACTCCCTGGTAGATATAAGAACAGACCTCAATAGAAAAAATCCATGTCCCACTGTGACTCCTTCAGTTACACTGTGTAGTAGGAACAATAGAATGACTGAAAGCAGTTCCATAGTGCAGCACTAGCTCTTTCTGAAAGCACATGACAAGGCAAAATGAGTTGAAATGGAGCCTACACACCAATATTACAACATAGTTGAACTTGATTCAGGAATAACATTTTATATGGTAGAGTGAATTATTTGCAGTGTAATTCAGAAATTAAAACTACACACTATTCATGACATAATCCCTTTAAAGGTCTAAATCAGATCTGGCCCCCATGGTCCTGGAATACCAGCAAAATGTCGGGATTCAGATGTAAACCCCATAATGCCGCAGCCATACAGGTAAAGGCCTTTATACACGGGCCGATAAAAGCTGCCGACAGACCGAGTCGACAGCTTATTGGCCCGTGTGTGGGGTCATCCGACGGGCTTCCCTGAACGATATCTGGTTGAAAGTCAGCCCAGTCGGATCTCTGCGCGTATGCGGTCCTGTGATCTGACCACCTGTTATGATCCGATCGTTAGGCCCTCGGGCCCGATATCGCCCACCTCAATGTGGGAATTTCGGGGAGAGATATCGCCAAACGAGTGGATCTCCCTGTCTATGGCCACCTTCAGCATAAAATAGGACAGGTAGAATTTTTGTTTTATCTGCCCAGATATGATGTCACTTGTGTTTTTTAGTGATGTCACTGCCATGGTCACATGGCAGGTTGTCTACTTATTATCAGAATTTGAGCCAGTTGTCCCCTGCCATGGAGCAGTTCTTCTGAACTAGACCCACACAGGACTCTGCTCAGGGCACCATCAGCACTGCCTAATCCACCACCAATAATGTAGATTACATTTGCTTACAATTACACTTTATGCAAGAAAAAAAAATCATTATTTGGGTGAACATTGCCTTTCAGTTTTAGTTTGCCTTCCTTAAAGGGCAAGGAAAGTGTAAAATAGAATAAGGCTAGAAATGCTGTATTTTGTATACTAAACATAAACATGAACTTACTGCACCACAAGCCTAATCAAACAAATTATTTATGCTTTCAAAGTTGGCCACAGGGGGCTGTCATCTTGTAACTTTGTTATACATCTTTGCAAGACTAGACTACATACACATGCTCAGTGTGGTCTGGGCTTCTTAGGGATCGTCATAAATGATCAAAAAACAAAGCTGATGGAGTTCTGCATGGCTGGTAAGTAAGGCAGGGCTCCCCCTGCTGTTCATAAGTATGATTGTTTCCCTGCCAGAAGTTAGGGACTGTCTGACAATTCCTATCCACAGCAGTAAAGGAAGGGAGAATTTCACTGCATACAGTCAAGTTTCTTATAAAAAACGGTACATATTTTTTAATTAAAGTATATTGGAGATAGATTTATTTTTCAGTAAAGAAAGTAAAAATGGGATTTTATTTCTTTGCCTTTCCTTGCCCTTTAATTTATAGTTTGGTCTGAGCACCAGAGTGAGTGGCTCTGATTTGTCTGCAATATACAGTGCTGTGTCAGCACTACCAAAATGTTATATCTCAGCCCTCAATGTGCCTGCAAGCTGCAATCAAGATACATACGGCTGTTAGAGTGTAATACCTCCCAGGGCTCAGGATCCTGCAGTGATGCAAACAACGGGTTTCAGATGGGATCTCTGACCACCGTGCTCTCAACACTCAATAAATATAAGAGCTTTGGGAAATAAAGGGAAAATCGTTTGTTGCGTTTCCTCTGTGCGCACAAAAGTCAAAGGGTCTGTAACTTTTATAAAGTTTCAGTGCAGCACTTTTTTCCCCCAAAACATTTATAATTTGTTAATAACCAGTGGCGCAAAGTTTTCAGGCACAACTTTGATCTTGAACATAGTGTTGCTTTAAAGGAACAGTGAAACCAAAAACTGAAAGCGTCTTAAAGGACTGACAGTATAATGTAGTGTTGCCCTGCACTGGTAAAACTGTTGTGTTTGCTTCAAAACTCTATAATAGTAGATCTAAACAAGCTGCTGTGAATCCATGGGGGCAGCCATTCAAGCACAGGATACACAGTAGATAACAAATAAGTACTACTATAGTTTATATAAACAAGCTGCTGTGTAGCCATGGGGGCAACCATTCAAGCACAGGATAAACAGTAGATAACAAATAAGTGCTACTATAGTTTATATAAACAAGCTGCTGTGTAGCCATGGGAGCAGCCATTCAAGCACAGGATACACAGTAGATAACAGATAAGTGCTACTATAGTTTATATAAACAAGCTGCTGTGTAGCCATGGGGGCAGCCATCCAAGCACAGGATACACAGTAGATAATAGATAAGTACTACTATAGTTTATATAAACAAGCTGCTGTGTAGCCATGGGGGCAGCCATCCAAGCACAGGATACACAGTAGATAACAGATAAGTACTACTATAGTTTATATAAACAAGCTGCTGTGTAGCCATGGGGGCAGCCATTCAAGCACAGGATACACAGTAGATAACAGATAAGTGCTACTATAGTTTATATAAACAAGCTGCTGTGTAGCCATGGGGGCAGCCATCCAAGCACAGGATACACAGTAGATAATAGATAAGTACTACTATAGTTTACATAAGAAAGCTGCTGTGTAGCAATTCTAGCACAGTATACACAGTAGATAGATAAGTTCTGAAGAATCCATTGTATATTGCGGAGCTTATCTGTTATCTGCTGTGTATCGTGTGTCTTTTCTCCTTTTTCACCTTTCAATGGCTGCCCCCATGGCTACACAGCAGCTCGTACCGGTCCCACCATCACCCCTGCCCCGCCTTACCTCCCATCTGTCCCCAACAGTGAAAAAGTTACAACATTTCTAAATTAATTGTCTCTTGACAGAGAGCCTAGAATCGATACTTAAGATACATATGTGTCAGTTTTGTCTCTTGGGAGAAGTTAGACTCACAAGGGCAATATACCTCCATTAGTAAAACTGTAATAAAAACTTCAGAAATGTGATCAAACTTTCATAACCTGGCAAATAATGTAAAATGGGCGTGGTAATTAGGGGGTGTGGCCGCAAAAAAGGGGCATGGTCAAAAATTTCGCAGCACTCTGCACAGCAAATCTTTTTGTCCCACTTTCCATTTCCAGTATGTTGGGAGGTATGATTTAGGTGAATCGACTGCTCTTATAATTAATAGCGAGTAATATGTACCCGGTAGGGATGCACCAAATCCAGGATTTGGTTCGGGATTCGGCCAGGATTCGGCCTTTTTCAGCAGGATTTAGATTCAGCCGAACTGAGGAAAATCGGCCGAATCCTTCTTCACGGCCGAACCAAGGAAATTCATATGACTTTTTGTTACAAAACAAGGCAGTAAAAAAATGTTTCCCTTTCCCAAGTCGAATTTGCATATGCAAATTAGGATTCGGATTCGGTTCGGTATTCGGCCGAATCTTTTGCAAAAGATTTGGGGGTTCGGCCAAATCCAAAATAGTGGATTCAGTGCATCCCTAGTACCCGGGCAAATCACTGTTAAGTGGCTGAGTACTTTTATGCCTTTTCACATCTAACGAGCGGCCAATTATGCGACAGGGCATAAATCTATTCATTAGCCATGGGACTGCGCAAGGCTGCTGTGGGCTTTTGTCGCAAGGTTATCTGAGTCAATAGCAAGAAGCAGGTTGTTATTTCGTGGATAAAAAGTACAAATATATTTATTTACGACAGTAAGAAGGGAAGAGGGGCGGCGGCGGGGTGAGTGCAGGAGTCGTGCTGTTTGCAGTGGGGGAGTTAATGCGCTGACTATAAACCCTGGATCAAAAGATCAAGTTGGCTGCAGAGATGCCCAAGATAAAGGCTCAGGATAGAGACGCTTCACCCCGCTGCACCTCTCTGCCGGCAGATAGAAGATACATGGGATTAGAGGATGAAACAAACAGGCCAGCAACTGTGCAGTCGGCTAATATTGGGGGAGAAGAGTTCAAGTGGTGGGCTTCTTCTATAAAAGTCTGGGGGTGCAACAGGGGGCAGTGTCGTGTGAATGGGAAACCATGACAAGAAGTGGCGTTGAGCAACAGCGTTTGGATCCCTTTTAATTGCACAGTCGTGCATTAGCTTCTGATTACATGCTGCAGAATGCTGGGAGTTGTAGTTCAGCAACGTAGACCAGCATCCCAGCTGACGTAAGAAGAACCTCCAGTGAGATTCCTGCCTGCTCTGCGCACAGTTGTGACTCTGTCCATGCAAGCCTAGCTGAAAGCTTTAACCCTTGATAATATGTTGGAATACTGAGTATTGCCATAGCAACAACACCTGCCCCCTTCTTAACCCAGAACCTACCCAGCTCAAGTCCAAGAAGAGACTCAAAATTCCAAGGCCAACCTACCCAGTAAATGCACAATTGAAAATACAGTAGGTACCAAGCACTGCATTAAAGGACAAGGAAAGTGTAAAATAGACTAAGGGTAGAAATGGTGTATTTTGTATACTAAACATAAA
>CM044448.1:103551160-103566583 GCA_024363595.1 Xenopus borealis | reverse complement strand
CTCTTTTGAGAAATGGATTTCAGTGCAGAAGTCTTCTGAAGCAGCACTATTAACTGATGCTTTTTAAAATGACATGTTTTCCCATGACAGTTTCCCTTTAAGGTCCCCAATTTGCACCTCTGCCTTTCCCCAGCACCCGTTATACACACAGCACCTTTCTCGCCAGTTGGGATCGGACCTGGAAGGCAGTCTGGACAGGCTGAGAACAAATATAAACAATGCACCAACCTATCAAGACTTTTTGCTGGCCCCAAGTCTGTGGCAAAGGGGGGGGGGGGCAGAATCTGACACAGGTCTATGTGGGGCACAAATGATAGTATCACTTTAAATTTCAACCTGGACAAAATAAATATTTAAGATATAAAAAAAATGAAAAGATGAAATAATCTTGAAATAATAAAAAAGATGAAATAATTATATTAAAATAATAAAAAGATGAAAGTGATATATTTGATACGCAGAACACTTATCGTGCTTTTCGCCTGCAGCAAAGCAACTCCAGGAATGTTTTCCCATCATAAAATATTGATGGGATGTAGGGCTCCATTTCATGATTGTTAAAGGGCAAGGAAAGTGTAAAATAGAATAAGGCCAGAAATGCTGTATTTTGTATACTAAACATAAACATGAACTTACTGCACCACAAGCCTAATCAAACAAATGATTTATGCTTTCAAAGTTGGCCACAGGGGGCTGTCATCTTGTAACTTTGTTATACATCTTTGTAAGACTAGACTACATACACATGCTCAGTGTGGTCTGGGCTTCTTAGGGATCGTCATAAATGATCAAAAAACAAAGCTGCTTGAGTTCTGCATGGCTGGTAAGTAAGGCAGGGGCTCCCCCTGCTGTTCATAAGTATGATTGTTTCCCTGCCAGAAGTTAGGGACCGTCTGACAATTCCTATCCACAGAACTAAATGAAGGGAGAATTTCACTGCATACAGTCAGGTTTCTTATAAAAACGGTACTCATTTATAAATTAAAGTATATTGGAGATAGATTTATTTTTCATTAAAGAAAGTAAAAATGGGATCTTATTTCTTTGTCTTTTCTTGCCCTTTAATTGGATCAATAAATCTCAACACATCAATGTTTTGCATCAAAAGCTTTACAGGGAGAGACAACTGCAGGCCCCTCCCCCCGATAGACTCCATTCTGTCCCTGCACATATTCTATGCTCAGGGTCGGCTCATGACTGTCTGTCACTTAACGTTCCTGCCAGAGTCTCTCGTCGCCTGAAACTACAATGAGTATGAAAAGAAAACGAAATAAAGTGAACTCTGAAGGGCGTTGTGCATGACCCACAGCATTGTCTGTGATTGGGGAATAAAAAGGAACCACATTAAATGGTCTAGACCTTTTGTAAGCACTTGAGCAAATGAAAGGAGAGCGTAGGCACCTGAAGGCCCCAGACAAAGAAGAATATTTTTGTTATGCGCTCATACTGAGCTTTAAACAAAACCAGAAGGGAAAATGGTCACAAAATGTATGAAGGATTTTTACTTCCATAAACCTTTCCTCCATAACTTGCAGAACACAAACAAAGGTCCTGACCACCAATGTTGTTTTTTTTTTTGTTTTGTTTTTTCATTGGGGGCCCTGACCACCCTACACCCTACTAAGTTGTTTTTTTTTTTTTATAGGTTTTTATTTTGCATTTTAATTTTCCAACTATAACGTTACACATTTTTAAATTAAAGTATATTGGAGATAGATTTCTTTTTCATTAAAGAAAGTAAAAATGGGATTTTATTTCTTTGCCTTTCCTTGCCCTTTAAGACTGATCAAAAATGTATATTTTATCATTCACTACAGAATGTAAGTCTTTGGCCACCCCACTTTTTCAGTTGGGGCTGATGTGGAACAGCATGACTGGAAATTTTTTTTTAAATAAATCCATAGTTACCATAAAATATAACATATATATATATATTGGAGCTTTATAACACTACTCTCTATCTCTCTCTCAATAAACAATGTAGTCTTTTATCCTCAGAGAAGTCGTTTCACTTTGATGATCGCATCCTTGTAAAGAAAAGAACAACAGAGATACCATAAAGACCAGAGTGTATTGAGTTTGTCCAGTGAAAAATATAATAACAAAGTGGTAAATACAGAGACACTTCTTTATGATTTATACTTTATAAAAAGCTATGTTTCTGCTGCACTATGGCTTTGTGAAATAGGACATAATAGTTCTACAAGAGACAGATCAATTGGCCTCATTCCCTGGTACAGTACATTTATGCTTTCCAGGTAATGCATATTGACAAGAGAATGGTGACAAACCAATTATATAGCCAAGAGAAAGTTATAATGAATGATTCACCCTCTTGACCTGCCTACCTTGGGGTTTCCAGTCATCTCATCACTTCTTAAACAATAGCAGAAGTTTTACATTATTATTAGTAGGAATCTACCAGCAGGAGGGGTCAGTGTTGGACTGGGACACCAGGGGCCCACCCAAAAACCTTAGACCAGGGGCCACTATTATTCCTCCTCTCCTCATGCAATCTCTGTTCTCCTAGTCTCTTCTTTACACACTATGGGGCTGATTTGCTAAGGGTCGAAGTAAAATGGAGGTAATTTTTTAAGTAAAATAATTCGAGATTCAAAGTAATTTTGGATACTTCGACCATTGAATAGGTTACTACGACTTCTACTTCGATTCAAAGTAAAAATCTTTCGATAATTCGACAATCGAAGAACTTCGACTTCAATACTTCGCCAAATTAAACCTGTGAAGTCCTATGTTAGCCTATGGAGACTAAGCTTCTAAGTGTTTTTTTTTGTCGATCGTCTGCAAAAATCATTAGATTTGAATTAATTTAGCGTACGATCGATTCAAACAATTTTAGCGTGTGATCGATTCGAACTATTTCAGGATTCGATTGAACAATTTTACTTTGATTGCAGGATAGATAAATTCCTGGTATCCCAGTGGGTCAGTCCAACACTGGGAGGCGTGTTACCCTGGGGCAGAACTAGTAGAAGCTGCTTGAGTTGCACAAGACAATGGATAGGAGAATGGGATCTCACCATAAAGAGTACGTGAGGATAGATATGGAGATGGGGCAGGGAAACCCCACTACCAGTCTAAGAGTGGAGGCCCTTGTGAATGATGATGATCCAGTGTGGGCAATGAAGTAGTTCCAGGAGCAACCAGTGGTTAAAACCAGGTATCTGAGCAGCCTAAGCTCTACCAAGGTTCACAGAGGTGGTGGAACCCAAGTGAGATTACAGGAATCAAAGTCATATTATGGGGGGGTATGGGTATTGCCTCTGATATGTACAAGGAGGTAGAGTCCTGCAGCTGGTCGGGTACCCGCTGGTTACCCGCAAAAACCTGTGGTACCTTACGGGTTGCGTGTAGAAGTTCGGGGAATAGATGCGGTTCTGTGGGTTTGCGGGTTTCGAGTCGGGCCGTGGGTCTTCTCCGTAGCCATTTTTACTCATTTTTCTGATCACGTCTACTTCTGATGATGTCACTTCCCGTTACAATTACAGCACTTCCTGATTCTTGATTGGCAGCATGACAGCAGTTCCTGATTCCATATACAAATCCAAGAAAACCGCAGCACACCGATCCAATGTTCAGTTTGTGAAAAGTGATTTATTGGCTCTTGGTAGACAATAACTGGGTGCCAGTTATTGTCTACCAAGAACCAATAAATCACTTTTCACAAGCACTTCCTGATTCTTGATTGCCAGTGTGACAGCACTTCCTGATTCTTGATGGTCAGCGGGTCAAGGGTCCAGGTTGCGGATAAGGTACTTACGGGTCGGGGTCAGGTAGCGGGTCCAGGCAGGTAAGAATGCGGGTTACGGGTCCGGGTTGCGGAATGCAGGTTGCTGATACGGGTCACAGAAAATGGACCCCCGCAGGACTCTACTAGGAGGTCAACAGAGAGACAGACCCTGCCTGTACAGTTCTGAATGTTGATACTGACTACAGCATTGCATTTTATTCACATCCATTGGTATATATATATATATATATAGTATCAATTGCTTGAAGAAAGATGTTGCTGTTAAGAACTTCTAGTGCTGATATATTTCTTATAACCCTTAGTTATCTAATACAGAAGGGTCTGATCAGGGATTTTAGATGCCTGTTGTTGGTGGGTGCCTTACAAGAGCAACAACGTGGAATTATGCAGTGGCAAAGGAAAAGATGCCCAATCTACTATTCAATAGCAACCAATTTGTTCCATTATGTCAATAAAAGATGATCACTGGTAAGAAATATGCAACTTCAAAGTTTGCTTTGGGCTTAGCTTCTCATATCAGCCATCACGCTCAAGGGCCACCCTGCTCTCTAAATGGATCAGATATTTTCATTATTCCAGCTGCAGTAAATAAATGTCAACTTTTAGACTGATAGCAATTAGCTACTAGAGCTAAAGTCACCTTTGTACCCATTACAGAACAGATTTTGGCCCAATTACCACACAATGCGAATCTGCACCTTGGCCAATGATGCAGGTAAGATGAGAATTAGCCTTTTATAGTAATTGGGCAAATGTAGACACAATGGAGTGAAAAAGACTTGAAAAAATATTCCCCAATTAACTTTTTTAAATGTAAACTTGTGGGGTCATACCTATTTGTTCCATTTGGTGTATAATGAATTCATGAATGAATGGGCAATTAGTCCACTCTTGAGCTAGATGCCTGCCATTTTGAACCCAACTGTACTCTGCCTATCAAATTCTATTTTTTCTTCTTCAAATAATTCCTTATCAATCAAAGCTGTGAAAGTAAAAAAGGCTTGTTCTTGAAGCCAAATACATTTTGTTATGTTTAATGCTGCCATTAAAGGGCAAGGAAAGGCAAAGAAATAAAATCCCATTTTTACTTTCTTTAATGAAAAAAATCTATCTCCAATATACTTTGATTAAAAAATGTGTACCCTTTTTATATGAAACCTGACTGTATGCAGTGAAATTCTCCCTTCATTTAGTGCTGTGGATAGGAATTGTCAGACGGTCCCTAACTTCCATAACTTCCGGCAGGGAGACAATCATACTTATGAACAGTAGGGGGACCCCCTGCCTTACTCAGATGCACCATGGAATCAGATATATTCCAGCTTGAATGTTTACCGGTCATTTTTACCAAGTTTCCCAAGGGCTGTAAGGGAGCAAAAGCATGATCCTTAAAGGGAAAGAAAAGGCAAAGGAATAAAATCCCATTTTTACTTTCTTTAATGAAAAAGAAATCTATCTCCAATATACTTTAATTTAAAAATGTGTACTGTTTTTATAAGAAACCTGACTGTATGCAGTGAAATTCTCCCTTCATTTAGTGCTGTGGATAGGAATTGTCAGATGGTCCCTAACTTCTGGCAGGGAAACAATCATACTTATGAACAGCAGGGGGAGCCCCTGCCTTACTTACCAGCCATGCAGAACTCAAGCAGCTTTGTTTTTTGATCATTTATGAGGATCCCTAAGAAGCCCAGACCACACTGAGCATGTGTATGTAGTCTAGTCTTGCAAAGATGTATAACAAAGTTACAAGATGACAGCCCCCTGTGGCCAACTTTGAAAGCATAAATCATTTGTTTGATTAGGCTTGTGGTGCAGTAAGTTCATGTTTATGTTTAGTATACAAAATACAGCATTTCTAGCCTTATTCTAATTTACACTTTCCTTGCCCTTTAAAAGAGCTATAGCTATTTCCTGGTTATTGATCCCCATCTGGTAAAGGCTGTAATTGCACAAGTTCCTGTATAGACTCCCACTGCTATCAATCAATGGAAAGCAAGTCAATGTTGTTAGAATCTTGCTGGAAGATACAAAGATGCATTAGATGGTAGATTCAAGTGGCGACATGATTGCATCTCACTACAGGATAGCAGATGTTCCACTCGCTCATATCCTTGAGCAGCAGGTTCTTTACTAGTTGGACCACAGAAGCCCGTCATGCAGGAATCAATTAAATCCATATTAATCCTTTCATTTCCTAGACTTGTTAATCAGCTAACAATCCTCTTTTATTTGCTGCTTGATGATCCCTCCACAAAGGCATATTTCATACCGATGAAGGGAACAATTAGGAAAACCTTGACTCGGTGAATGCAGTCAATGAAGTAAATGTTTTATGACCGGCATACTGTGATCAGAATGAAATGTTCTTTCCTTTCTCAGCCGCTGTAAGAAAATCTTTGTTTTAAAATGCCGTTGTTGAAAATGTCGGAAGGCCGGTCAACATCATTCTATGGGCCTCAAGCAGAGACGTTAGAAAACCTATTGTGTTTTGTATCAGTCAACTGTTTAAGGTTTATTTATTTATCAGAATATAAATTCTGCTGAGGTTTTTGATAAAGTTTAGTTTGTAAAGAATTATCAGAAAGGACCAGCTGATCCAGATATTGGTTCTCACAGAACATTTTGGTCCATAAAATGCAATTTCTATCCATAAAAATCAACAAAAATATTGTACATAAATGTAACTACCCATTTTGCACCAACACTCACTGAGAGAAAGTGGTATATGGCCAATAGAGTCATGGCAGCAACTGCATCTGGTTAACCAAGAAAATACTAAGAGAAAATAAGTTAGTCTCCCCCCAAGCCCAGTAATTAAATGATATAGTGGCCCAGAGAAAAAGTGGGATAATTACACAGAAGAAGGTTGAAGGGTCTACAAAGGACCAAGTTCGAAAGATGAAGTCAAATAAAACAATGCTTAAAGGGAGAGCAGAATGGGGAAAATGGAGAAATTTGTTTAAACCAAATAGGTAAAAGGAAATGGTAGTGTAAAAGAAAAATAAAAGGGGGTAAAATATAAAATGTGACTGGCCGAGGAAAAAGCAATAGGCAGGAAGACAACGAAGAGTTAAAGGGCAAGGAAAGGCAAAGAAATAAAATCCCATTTTTACTTTCTTTAATGAAAAAGAAATCTATCTCCAATATACTTTGATTAAAAAATGTGTATAAGAAATCTGACTGTATGCAGTGGAATTCTCCCTTCATTTAGTTCTGTGGATAGGAATTTTCAGACGGTCCCTAACTTCTGGCAGGGAAACAATCATACTTATGAACAGCAGGGGGAGCCCCTGCCTTACTTACCAGCCGTAACTACGCTAATTCACTAAGATGACCATTTTACTGAACGTTACCTCTTAAGCTAGACGTTACTTCGCCAGGTTAGACCCGGCGAAGTTCAATACAATAGATAGGAGTTTGAAGAAAAAAAACTTGAAATTTTTTCTAAGTCCCAAAAAACGCTGGCGTCTTTTACCTTTTGATGGGTGATAGTCTGAAAAAGAGCAAAAATGTTTTTGGGGGGTTACCCTCCTTCCCCCCTACATTTCCTAATATATGGCAGGGGGCAATAGGACAACTTTATTTTATTTATTAAAGGTTTCCTGGGCTTGTGTAGTGGAATGTAGTGGCTGTAACATATACTTCTATTATAAGCTTAAAGGGCAAAGGCCAGTATGACCATGACCCCCTGACTGGTGTTGATTTCTGTTGCAGATGGGGAGAATAACACCGTTAAAGGGCAAGGAAAGACAAATAAATAAAATCCCATTTTTACTTTCTTTAATGAAAAAGAAATCTATCTCCAATATACTTTAATTAAAAAATGTGTACCGTTTTTATAAGAAACCTGACTGTATTTAGTGATATTATCCCTTCATTTAGTTCTGTGGATAGGAATTTGCAGACGGTCCCTAACTTCTGGCAGGGAAACAATCATACTTATGAACAGCAGGGGGAGCCCCTGCCTTACTTACAGCCATGCAGAACTCAAGCAGGTTTGTTTTTTGATCATTTATCACGATCCCTAAGAAGTTCAGACCACACTGAGCATGTGTATGTAGTCTAGTCTTGCAAAGATGTATAACAAAGTTACAAGATGACAGCCCCCTGTGGCCAACTTTTAAAGCATAAATCATTTGTTTGATTAGGCTTGTGGTGCAGTAAGTTCATGTTTATGTTTAGTATACAAAATACAGCATTTCTACCCTTATTCTATTTTACCTTGCCCTTTAAGAGGTGTTGCCAGGAACAATGCACAACCTTCAACTTAGGGATCCATCAAATACACATTTTTGGATTTGTCCAACTACAAAATTCTACATAGAAATAGAAATTTTGTCTAAATACCCCCCTGATTCTGTATCCTAATTTGAATATTCAATGTATACAAAATTGCATCTTCTTAGAAAAAAATCTGGGACTAGGTGCATCCCTACCTCATTTATATGGTCAACCAACTCATCAGTGACTTCTAATATCCTTATCATTTACAGTAGGGGGTAGATTATCCCTTATAATACACGAGTGATACCCAGAGTTCCCTGTATAACTCAGCCTGCAGCCTTGTGCCTTTATATGGTCACAGAACAACCCCTCAGTGACTTCTAATATCCTGTGTCTTGTGCCTTTATATGGTCATGTAACAACCTCTACTATCTGATTGGCCTTCCCATTTAGTGACCTTGTGTATGGTAAGCTTTAGTTACCGTTAAAGCTAATAAATAACTATCTTGTATACAAAAGGGATGAAATAATAATTTTGCCTCTTTATACATCTCTGCTAATGCCTTACCATGAGTAGATATCATGCCATAATAAGAATTTTAATGGACTTAGAAAGCGAGGCAGGAGGCCTTAGGAAATTGGACACTTAGGTAGGAGAACACCTCAGGATGCATTGAAGAGAAAATTCCCTTGTTTAGTTCCTCAGGTAATATACTCAGGTAATATACTCTATCAAATGATAGAGTTTAGGATGTATATTTTAATTTTTATTACAGGTATGGACCTGTTATCCAGAATGCTAGGGATCTGGGGTTTTCCCGATAAGGGATCTTTCCATAAGTTGCATCTTGATTCATACTACTTCATTACATACTTACTCATGTAAACATTAAATAAACCCAATAGGCTGATTTTGCTGCTTCCGATAAGGATTAATTATATCTTAGCTGGGATCAAGTACAAGTTACTTAAGGAAATAATTTTTAAAAAATTGTATTATTTGGCCTCACCTTTCAGATGGTCATATCTATCTGTGGTTGGAACTTTGGTGCTGGTTAGAGGACATATTGCTTCACCCTGATCTTCGTTGGGTTGGGAACTCTCTGAGACTCCACAGTATCTCACACACGAAGGGCTGCCTACCTCCTGCCACAGGATGGTCCTTTGGTCTAAGACTTCAACAGAAACAAGGGAGGTAGGGTGGGGAAATCCATCACTGATCTCCTGGGCTTAACTAAAAGCAATGTCAAGAGAATTTAAATTTAAAAAAAAAAAAATCACAACATTTCTAATTAGCATTTCATCAGTCTGACAAAGCTTTCCTCAAGAGCTAGCAATCCTTAAAGCAAGCTGTCAGCAGAAAGTATTTACTGGTCTGTGGATTGATCTGGCTGCCGTAGAAGGTAAATGCTGAAAGGAAACGACGGGTGGTGTTAGGAAGTCTAAGGCAAGTAGCCTCAGTAAGAAGATGAAGAAGAACCGAGAAGTAGGAGAACACCTCAATGGGGCATCAGATGGGGTTTTGCAGGACATTATAGGTAAATAACAGGGGTCCTTTTTTGCTGTACCAAATACCACACCTTTAGACTAGAGAAACAGAACTAGCTAGAGTAGCTAGTAACAGCAACCCTCTGTGTCTCCCTGTAGATGGAGGAAGCAGCAAAAACAGGCCCTCTGATTTGTTGATGATCAACATCTTTGTCCTTTATCTCCAAGTAGCAAGGTCCAGCTGATGGTTCAGCAGTGCTCAATAGCTGCTCCTCTTTTGATTAATTCCACTGCAATATTGGAAAATTCTAGTAGGGTAATTCTGATTGGAAAACCGTCTGGCACAGGAGAAACATTGGGGAGCTCAGAGGTGCAGGTGGTAGAGACTTAAGGAAGGTTGAATTATGTCTTGTGATGGTCCCACTGACCCATCTTGCCCTTGTAGAGCAACATGAAAGACAAATATACAAAGCCTGTGTTCTGAAATGAAGGCAGCAGGATTTTTGTTTTGATCATTTTGGTTTTCGTACAACGCTAGGTGTATAGCTAGCGAGTTTCTGTGTTCTGCTCGAAGGCACATCATTGTTCTGGCTTTGTAGATTAACCTTCCTTTTGTACAAAAAAAGCAAAACCACAACCACCCTGGGGCAGTTTTATCAGCAGAGGAGGAAATGTTCGTTGCCCATGTCAAACTAACTTTCCTTTCCTAATGTAGCTGGATCACTAAGGGGTGCAAAATCTTTCCTGTTTTAGGCCCGTACACTGTCAGCAGTAGCATTTTCAAGCACCAGAACAAGTTCAAAGCTACACAAGGGAGCCCCAAATTCTCAACTTGGTATTATTTTTTAGTCTGTTGCAGATGAGAGGCACCACATACTCAGCAAAAGGGTGAAGTGAATGGAGCAGAAGTGGGGCTATAAGGCTTGCCCATGAGCAAGGATTGGGGCGGTTATCAGGCTGGCACAGGGTAGACGTATCCACACAGTTGTATCCAAGTATGCTGGGAGTTCACAACAGCAACAGCTTTGTATTCCAGTAATGGATAATGGCATGAAAGGCGCCTCGTCCCACTGGTATAAATGATAGCCTGCTGCTGTCTATGTGAAATTCCCAGCCCGAGGGGACATAATTCCGTGCCATGCTCAGCTCTCCCCACCCCCCACCTCGTGGCACCACAGAATTAACTCACATTTCAGAGATAATCTGATTCTGGCACTGAAAGGGAAAGTAACAGTGGAATGCCAAGTAGAATCAGTCAGCGAACGTGCGGAGGTCATTAATAGAAAGATGTGCTGCATTCCAATGGGGTCTGTTATTGAACGGAACATACAGGGGCTCATTTATAAACTTCTCGAAGGGCAGATGGTTCGCAAAGTGAATATATTTCCTCTGCGCCTGGTTATATATTTAAAGCTGAATATGCAGATAACAGATTTGCGAATTTGTTTTTCACATTGCGAATGTCTATAAGAGCTTTTTAAACATGGCAAACATCGCGAATTGCAAATATTTATGCGCATACTCTGCGTTTGAATTACGCCACAACTTTGGTGGCGGAGAAAATATCCACAAAACAGTTTTGCAAACTGCGAATTTAAGGTACTGTCAACGCTATTTTCGCACGCAACAACCTCAGAAAGATGGAATATTTTAGGGTTCAGGAAAAAGCATGGGCAAAACAACCATTTGTGAACAATTTGCGCTGTGTGAACTTTATAAATGACCCCCACAGAATCTTAAACCCATTCTTTTTTTTTTTGGGGGGGTGATCTTTCTAGGCTGATGATGCATAGTTTCTATCAGGGCCGCCATTAGAAATCACAAATTTGTCGTCAGGCCCCCCCCCATAAAAGTTTTTTTTTAAAAGCATTGGTGCCAGAGCCCCTCATACAAGTTAAAAAATATATTTTTTTAATAAAACATTGGTGACAGGGCCCACCTTACAAGTTAAAAAAAATTGGGGCCCCAAAAATATTTTTTTCAAAAACATTGGTGGTAGGGCCCCCTTTAACAAGTAAAAAAAAAAAAAAAAAATTGGAGCCCCATTAAATATTTTTTAAAAAAAATTGGTGACAGGGGCCTATAGAGTATTAAAATAAAACATTTGAGGCAGGGGATTAAAAAAAAAAAAAAAAAAACCCCACATTGGTGTCGGTAGAATTGAACTCGTGGCTTCAGGACTTCAGCATCAGCTCTTTTCGTGAATTCAGGGTATTTTCGCCGCTTCAGGACTTCAGTGTCGGCTCCTTCGTGACTTCGGGTCTTTCTGTGACTTCAGGACTTCAGTGTCGGCTCCTTCGCGTCTGTTCGGCACTTGCGCGTTGGCATAGGCTCGGCGCTGGTAAGGGGGGCCTGGCTCTTGGGAAAATGCAGCACTGCCGGGCCCCCCTTCAGCCCAGGGCCCGGGACACTTGTCCCCCCTGTCCCCCCCTGATGGCGGCCCTGGTTTCTATTATCCATTTACCAGATTCCTATAAGGTCTTGTGATTTGCAAAACACAGTTTAAAGGAAAAACTGTACCTCCCAATTGATGCAGGTCTCTAAAAATATATTGAATAAAACAGCTTACATGTAAATAAACAGTTTCATGCAAATAAAACATTTTCATAATGATAGGCTTTTTAGTAGTATGTGCCTTTGGATAATCATAAATAGAAAACTGCCATTTTAAAAAAATAAGGACCGCCCCCTGGGATCCTACAATTCATGGTGCACACAAACAAACCATATTTGTTAGGTCACATGAGCCAATTAACAGACAGAGTTGTGTCCTTTTCTTCCACACTTCTTCCTGTTACAGTTAAAGCTGCAGTCTTTCTGGTCAGGTGATCTCTGAGGCAGCATGGAGAATATCATGAAATGGGGGTTCAATATAAAATTCAATATAGGGGTTCAATATAAAAGATGTAAAAGGGCAATAATGACTTAAATGTACATTCCAGTTTGGTTACGATTCTTTAATGTGCCACTTAATTTGATATAAACTGTTGCTTAAGTATTCATTTTGGGAGTATAGTTTTCCTTTAAGTAATTACATACCTAGGCATCAGTTGTACAGAGTCCAATAGGCTATGTTTTACAGGCAGCTCCTGTGTTACTGATGCCTTTCAGCGCACAGATATAAAGGTAGGGAAATCACAAGGCCCCATTAACAACAGGGGAGGTCCTGGAAATCTCCCAAATGAAAACATGATTGAACGAGACCCATCACACGCTGCATGTGATTAATGGCGTGACTCTTCTCATTGGCAAGCTTGAAGATCAGGGTCATACAGGCCAACTCCAGGCAGCAACTATCTCCTGCTGGTGCATTTGAGAACTTGTCTCCTGCCTATGGAATAAAAGTCCCACCAGGAGCTGGCAAAGCCACTGCTACATTCCTGAAGTATGTACTTCATACTACTGACTATTCAGAATCCCTCAACACTCCATTTCTATTACAGATAGATGCAAATAAAAAAGGCACAGGGGGCAAGAAGGTGCAATTTTTGTTTGGGCGAGGCTACCCTTAGAACTTATAAGGGAAGGTTCATCAAAGAGTGAAGTTCCGCCACTAGAGGGAAATTCCACAGCTCTCAGTTCATTTCTATGGGATTTTGAAAGTCCTATTTATCAATGGGTGAAGTGAAATTTCACCCATTGATGAATACGTCTTTCAAAATCCCATAGAAATGAACTGAGAGCTGTGGAATTTCCCTCTAGTGGCGGAACTTCACTCTTCACTTCACTCTTTGATAAATTTACCCCATAGGTAGGGCTGCCACCCGGCCGGTATTTTACCGGCCTAGCCGGTAAAACACCCGCCAAGGCCGGGGCCGGTATTACAAATTTACCGGCAATGTAGCTGCCGGTAAATTTGTAATACCCTTAAAAAAGACCCATCGGCCAGCCCCCAATCCCCTGAATACTTACCTTTCCTCCCCTTGTTGAAAGTGCAGTGTCATGGCCACGCCCCCAAAACATCACAGGCCCGCCCCCTTTGACGTCATGTGCCTCCCCTTTTTGGCCCCGCCCCCGCAGGCCGGTAAAAAACTTTATAAAAGGTGGCAACCCTACCCATAGGTGTATATATATCTCTGTATGTTTCTTGTTACTTAATCTTCATTATTCTCCTTATATGTCTATCTCCTTCTATGTCTGACAGTATTAGGGGCGTGGTTTGTTGTTGGGGTGGGGACAGCATGGCTACAAATGGATCACTCCATAGCAGGGAAAACTCTTGATATTTTCTCATTGTCTGAATAGAGATGTAACATTACTCTATGGCAGCATTGTTATTCCTCTGTGCTAAGCACACTGCTGTGATAAAAACTTAAGGGTATAGAGGCCCTTTAAATGTAGTCGCTTTTTAGTTTTATAAAGCTGATTCGTCTGTGGCCTGGCACCATAGGAAGCAACGAAATGTCTCCTCTGCCCTGCCGAAAACAGTTTTGATATACAGTAACTTTTTACGGCAATATTAAAAAGTTCCATTGCAGAGCTTATAGCAGTGCTTTTATTTTTGTTTTTCATTGTTCCAACTGCCATTTCTGCATTCGAAAAAAGACTGCGTGACAGTGCAGGAGTTGTATCATTGTTTGTTTATCTTGGACAAAGACATCTGAAGACCCTCGGCCAACATTTTGGGACAATACAGTGCACTGACAAGTGTATTAAGTATAAAGCATTTGGCTACGTTTTGGACATGCATCGTGCCCTTTGTCAAGCCAACAAAAATTGTATAGGTAAGCATGGTCATGTGATTTTGAAGAAAAGGCCTCAGGAAGTGACATCAGAACTAGTGATGGGCGAATTTATTTGCCAACAAAAACGAGTCGCACGTAGTTTTTGACGCAACTCGCCGAAAGCGACGCGCGCCGAAAATGGCATAAGCAACAGCGAGAATCTCCATTGGGGGACAAATGGCAATCAGGGGATCATTCCCAGTAGGGGCCCAACAGACACCAAGGTCCAGGTTCAGACTGGCCCACTTGGACCCGTGTCCAGGTCCCCTCTCCGGACCCCCTACTGACACCTCGCTCATGTGCAAAAATAGCCACTACGTGCACATGCCCATGTGCGGCAAATTGGGTTTTTCTTGGTTGGTTTGCGAGAGGTCTGGCCTGGTGGGGGCCCATGAGCGCCGGGGTCCACCGGGTTTTTTCCCGCAGTCAAACTGGGCCAGTCCGACCCTGCCAAGGTCCAGTTTCCTGGGTCCCAAATGGGGTGATTTTGTTTTGTAAAGTCAGGGCCCCATTACTTTGGCAGAGCATTGGGCTAATAACCTTGGCCCCCTGGAAAGAAAGGGCCCTGCCAACGAATTACTATGAGACCCCATTATCATCAGTACATACAACAAATTGTGGTGTGCAGGGGCGGAACTACAGAGGAAGCAGGGGGGGCCAGATTTTATAGGGTTCCCCATGAGGCCCTTATTAATGAACTATTTCAACATATATTGGAAAATAGGACAACCTGTGCAATTGTTGGGGGGCCCTACATTTAACCATGCACTGATCTGATGAAGAAACTAGAATATGAATAGGAGAGGGGCTGAATAGAATAGAAATAAAAATATATAAATTTAATTTGCAGGTGAATCGCAAAATCTTTACCATCTCCCTGAAAATGCTGCTGGGAAATGTAGTGCAATAACAAGTTGGGAAGACTTTCTAGATATAATAATCCTAATAAACCATCTGTAACACCCGCCACTGGTTTTGAGCCCCGGCGCATAAGCGCAGGCGCACATCAACTTAGGCGCCGGCGTCGAAACGCCCGAGCATGTCAAATTGGACGCTCGCACCAAAATACTGAGGTGCAATGACCTCTAATTTGGGCGCTTGGCTTCCTATTGGTCCCTGATGTGTCTGTCTTCCTCAGCCTGCTCCTGCTCCTGGTTCCTGTTCCCTTAAATACCTTCCTCTTTCTCCTCACTTTGCCCAAGCTGGCTTCAG
>CM044448.1:103533916-103548305 GCA_024363595.1 Xenopus borealis | reverse complement strand
TTTCATTAAAGAAAGTAAAAATGGGATCTTATTTCTTTGCCTTTCCTTGCCCTTTAATCCCCTTGTTTTGTGAATAAATTGTTGTACAGGCAGGTGTGTAAGCAATTTTGGCCATGTAGCATAAGGAAGGTATATTGATTTCTTCCAAAACTACTAAACACCACAGGTTGCATTCAGGCACAAATACAAACATTATATTGTCCATGATAGTGTACCATTATTGTATTTATTTTTATTGCATTTAGCTTCAACAACCACTTGCGGTGATACCTGCCAGCAAACCCTTGTGTTTATATGTCTCCTACTGCCTGACAATGTAATACTCCAGCTCTTCTCTGTAAGTGATAGGATCTATTATAACATAAGTTCCAGGAACACCATTTCCTCTGACAAGGAGCATCACTTGTTTCGTCTTTCAAGACTAACAATTTATATCAGGCAACAACATCTTAGCTGGTGTTCGGCAATGCAATAAATACAGCAGATAAGGAATTGGATCTTTGTGTTCTCTCTGCAGGAGGCTGCTTAATGCTCAGTCACTACCTCTGAACTGCCCGAGCAACTAGGCCACTTGGTCTGTAATATGGAGTGGTTAATGGTAGATTGGTTTCCGTATAGCGAATAAACTCTTCTGTGTCTTCAATCACCACTGAACCATTAAAGCAGAACTATGCTCCTGCCCCGACAAGTGAATTATTTATTATAGAAAATGACAAAGCCTAACAATTCTCTTTTGTATTGTAAGTATGGAACTCCAACTTTATAGGGAAGCCTTGAGATAGAGAAAACCGTCACACAACCATAAAGGTGTCATGCTAATTAAGTTTAATATACCGCATGGTCAAAAAGTATGTGTACTGCTGCCTGTCCACCATCTCATTTCCAAACCAAGGGTATAAATATAAAGATGTCCCACTCTTTGCTGCTTTAAAAGCTTGGTTAAAGGGCAAGGAAAGTGTAAAATAGAATAAGGCTATGTTTATTCTAAACATAAACATGAACTTACTGCACCACAAGCCTAATCAAACAAATGATTTATGCTTTCAAAGTTGGCCACAGGGGGCTGTCATCTTGTAACTTTGTTATACATCTTTGCAAGACTAGACTACATACACATGCTCAGTGTGGTCTGGGCTTCTTAGGGATCCTCATAAATGATCAAAAAACAAAGCTGCTTGAGTTCTGCATGGCTGGTAAGTAAGGCAGGGGCTCCCCCTGTTGTTCATAAGTATGATTGTTTCCCTGCCAGAAGTTAGGGACCGTCTGACAATTCCTATCCACAGCACTAAATGAAGGGAGAATTTCACTACATGCAGTCAGGTTTTTTATAAAAAGGGTACACATTTTTAAATTAAAGTATATTGGAGACAGATTTCTTTTTCATTAAAGAAAGTAAAAATGGGATTTTATTTCTTTGCCTTTCCTTGCCCTTTAAGCACATGCAAGTGACATCACTGGCTCTTCTCCCAGAAGGTGCATCCAACTGGACCCAGCAATGCAAAAACAATTATTTAAAAAAAAACCTAGATGGGCCCTGACAATGCTAGCCCCTAAGCCAGGGGTCCCCAACCTTTTTTGCTCGTGAGCCACATTTAAATGTAAAAAAGAGTTGGAGAGCAACACAAGCATGAAAAAGTCCATGTGGATGTCAAATAAGAGTTCTGATTGGCTTTTTGGTAACCCCTATATGGACTGGCAGCCTACAGGAGAGAATGTTTGTCAGTACACTTGGTTTTTATGCAACCAAAACTTGCCTCTAAGCC
Organism: Xenopus borealis; assembly: GCA_024363595.1. Lineage (NCBI taxonomy): Eukaryota > Metazoa > Chordata > Amphibia > Anura > Pipidae > Xenopus > Xenopus borealis. The sequence continues at coordinate 103,546,542 of CM044448.1, read as the reverse complement.
AGTAATTCAAAAATAAGCTCCTGCTTTGAGGCCACTGGGAGCAACATCCAAGGGGTTGGAGAGCAACATGGTTGGGGATCAATGCCCTAAGCTATAACCCAGTGATCCCCAACCAGTAGCTCGTGAACAACATGTTGCTCTCCAACCCCTTGGATGTTGCTCCCAGTGGCCTCAAAGCAGGTGCTTATTTTTAAATTCCAGGCTTGGAAACAAGTTTTGGTTCTATAAAAACCAGGTGCACTGACAAACAGAGCCTCAATGTAGGTTGGCAATCCATATAGGGGCTATCAAATGGCCAATCACAGCATTTATTTGCACCCCAAGAACATTTTCCATCCTAGTGTTGCTCCCCAACTCCTTTTACCTCTGAATGTTGCTCTTGGGTTAAAAAGGTTGGGGATCCCTGCTATAACCTAAGGTAGCCTGTGCAATAATCACCCCTGCCCTGCATATTCAATTGTAATTGAGCTAGGGAGCAACACAAGCATGCAGAAAAGTGTGTAAGGTGCCAAACATGTGCTGTGATCGACTATTCGGTAGCCCCTATGTGTGCAATGGCAATTTAAAGGAGGTTCTGTTTGGCAGTATACTTGGATTTAATGCAACCAATACTTGAAGCCACTGGGAGCAACATCAAGAAAAAAGCCTTCTCCTAAGTCTTATCAGGATGGACAGAATATCATTGAATGATACATTGGAATCTATATCAGCAATAATGGCTGTAGCTTCAACAACCAATTCCAATAATCCCAATAAACCCAATAAACTCTTCCATCGGAGGCTAATTCCATTCCCTGCCATAAAGCAAGACAGTATGACAGATCTATGCTCCATGAACAGAAAACACACTCCCTCTGCTTATAATAACATCACCAATTGTATTCAAGGATAAGCAGAAACTCTTCAATCTGCTAAAATGCCTTGTTTAAAAGCTTTTACACTGTCATCTTATAGATGTTCCATTACCCTGTTCCAAGCACTTTTTAACTGTACATTTTTTTTTCTGAATATGAGTTTCACTCTTAACCCGTCCCTGCCCTGCTTTGTATAAAATCTCTTATTGTTCTTTATCCCAATATCAGATCAGGTAAGAAAGAAAAAGAAGTCTGGCAACGTTTCATTCTCCTTGTTTGGTTTTGAGCGAAGGGGGCTAAACGTCATCCTGCAGCCGCAAGGCAAATGTATAATGATCTTAAATCTTAATAAAGATCTTGGCAAAATCTGTTCCTTTCTCCCTATATTCATGTGCTTCACAATCATAAATCAATTCAGATTTATCTACTGTTTATCATTTGCATTTTACTCTTTTCCTGCCTTGATAATTCAACACTATGGGGCAGATTTACTAAGGGTTGAATTTTGAATTGAAAAAAATTAGAAATTCGAACATGTGAATAGGTAGGGAAGTAAAATTCGATTGGTCGAACGATCGAATAGGAAATATTCGATCAATCGATAAATTGTTCTAATCGAACGGTTTTATCGATCGATCGATCGAATATTTTTTATTCGATCAAAATTAATGAAACCCAATTCGGTAGCTTTGATCTGGCGAACTAGGTGGTTGAATAAAAATTTAAAGGGGAAGTACTTCGGCAGTCGAATGGTCGAATATTCAAATTAAAATTTTATTTGAATCATTCGATTCGATCGAATTTTCAAAATTCACTGGTCAAAGTGGTCTTCAAAAACATTCGAAATTCTAATCTTTTTGAAAATTCAATTTAACTTTGAATCCTTCATGTGAATTTAGTAAATCTGCCCCATGGGGTAGATTTACTAAGGGTCGAATTTCGAATGCCAAAAAAGTTTGATATTCGACCAGGGAATAGTGGGGAAATTTTTTTTAGCGCAATTCGATCAATCGAATGATCAAATAGGGAAATTCGATCTTATTCGATCTTAGGGAAGGATCCCCATTTTGGTAGGTTTAATCTGGCGCAGTAGGTGACCAAATTTAAATTTAAAGGGGAAGTATTCGACCATCGAATTTTCGAATATTCGAATAAAATTAAATTCCAATATTCTAATCATTCGAATTCGAATATTCGATGGTCGAATTTGCCTAATTTGCATATTCGAAATTCGAATCTTTTTGAAAATTCGATCGAATATTGGAATCCTTCATGTGAATTAATGTGAATTTAGTAAATCTGCCCCTATGTGTGCCTGACTCTCTGTATACAACCTGACAATATGAAGGATTCCGCCCGACTCTTATGTGTTCAATGTGCATCTGTATGACAGATCAGTTAAATGAATGGATCTCCTGCTGAAAACGCAAAATCTACAATTTTGTAGTTTTTATTCATTATTGATAATATCTTAATTAGACAGTGATCATAATAGATCATTTTGTTGCTACATTTAATACCATAATAACATTCCCCAGAAGCACTAGAATGTGATACTGAGCTCTATATAAAGGGTTTTCCTTTTTGGCTCATTTCTTTGGCTTACAGACAAGGAAGGTTTTTTTTTTTGTTTTGTTGTATAAACCTGGACATACTGCCCAACCTTTGCACATCTATTCCCAGTTGGGAGCTATTTTAACAAACCAATGTGACCAGGCCCGGACTGGCAATCTGTGGGTTAGGGCAAATGCCAGATGGGCTGCTATAATTTGCCATAGAAAGTCAGTATTTAGTGGGCTGGTGGGGGCTGTTTGGGCCTCTATGTGGGCTGATTGGGCCTCTGTGTACCTGAAATGCCAGGGCCTATTTTGATTCTCAGTCCAGTCCTGAATGTGACGATTATAGATGATCTGACAAGTTGAAAATGTCATCAGCCTGTGTCAGTGATACCATCAAGTTAAGCAAGGGGACCATATACATTAGTGTGGTGTGGCCTGAATCCCAAAGGCCCCAAATCTCAGGAGAGTTTGGCCAACACAGTTGTTTCTCAGTGAGTTGAGGGTGAGGGTCCTTTGTCCTTGATTCGACCATTCCACCTGCATGGTGATCAACTTGACACCATGGAGGGTCTACCAGTCTACTGGCCTCCTTAAAGCAAAAACAATGACCTCCCACGTAGACATAAACTCAGCCTGTTGGGTAATAAAGGTTCTAACCAGTTGAGCTATTTACACAGACATACAGGATTCCGCAGAGGCAGCCACCATATTCTTTCTGCGACTCACAAGGATCATTTCCCCACCCCACTTTCCCTGATAGACTCAGAGAGTCCCTCTTCTTTCCATGATGAGCAGTCCACATGTTTTTGTGAAAAAAAAGAGTCCCAGAATCCCTCAATTCAATATGGAATAAGCGAAGGGGGGATTTAATTAAATATCTTCAAATCTGTCTGAAAATCATCTTTGTCATATCCAAGGCATATTTCACTGAATTCTACTTGATTTTAAATACCCTGTAAATATAAATGCCTTTGGACAGAGCATCAAACTTCTAGCCATATCCAGGGGTGTTTTTCCTACTTGCTAATCCCATACTTGTTACAAAAGAACTAACGCTATTGAAACTCAGGAGCTGTTTCCATTAAATGTAGAAAAAGCTGGGCCAGTGGCCGACCAGAACAGAGGAAGCCTAATCATCACGCAATTGGCTGCCCGTGTGTGGCTCCATTTATCCTAAATGCATTTCCAAGTGCCTAAATCTTGATGTTAAAAGCAAATCTGTGCCTTTTCTCTCTCTTTTAAAGACCCCGTACAGACTGATTTGATGATGCGCGAGGTGGGGAAACGCATGATGAGGTCACACTTCATGGTGAGATCTTGTTACAGAAATGGAATGACTTTCACAAAAAGAGCTGCATCTCTCTCTTTCTTTGTCTTTCTTACACCCCCTGCTGGAGACAGTTTAACACCAGTTTTCCATTTAGATGATAGCTCAACAGCCAAACAATTGCTAGTTGGGAATCTGCGAGTGGCCAAAAGATATTTCCTTTTACATTATTGTTAAGATTTGTGAATTCTGTTAGAGAGCAGCCTGATACATATACAGAATTACCCACAATGGCAGAATAAGCAGCTTTGCTTCAGTTTCATTCATTGGTTATCAGTTGGTTGCTTCTCTCAATAAGTAAATTTTTCTATCAATGCAGTCTATTCCAGACTTAGGTTTTATGCTTCCCAATATCATTTGTTGGGGGGATAGGATAATAAAATGGCAGGGTGAAACTGCTAGATGATACCAGTAGGGTTGCCGTCTTTTCTATGAATAATTTCTGGTGATGGTGTAAAGTGAACTAGGGCAGATCAGGGGGAGCTTGCAAGATGAAGAGTGTAAGATGGGATTATTTTAAGTATAAATGTGTACTAAATAGATATATATAAATATTGAGATGTGTCATGGGAAAGAAAGAGAGAAGCAGGCTCTCTAATAGTTGAGTCATTCCTTAGAAGAGATAGTGACTTAGGCAGTGAGGAAGCTGTGGTATCTAGTACATTTTAGTGGGCATAAGTTAGCCAGGGACTAGCATGGGTAGCTGTGGACCCTACAAGGAGTGAGAGGGCACAGTGGGATAACTGCCAGTCAGGGATAGGATAGGATGGATAGGCTAGGTTTGGCTGATAATGCCAATCAAGACCCGAGGAGTGGTGTCTGAGAGAGTTTGCCCCCCCTAACAGAGTGCAGTCCAGTAGAAGGAGGAAACTGAAGGAGTTGGGCCCTATTGATGAACTGTTCTACTGTTGTAAAGAAGAAACTGTTTAACTGCACATCCGTACCTGCTGTGTCTCCTTGCAGGTGTTCCCCCACCAGACGGACGGTGGTCCATCAAAGGGTTTAATACCCAGGCCCTATTCCGTTACATACTAGTGCAAGCAGGTTATGTCCTACAACATAGTTTTGTCGGCACAAATGGAGATATTTGGTCAGTTACTCAGCAAATAGGGAATGGGGAATCCATACCAGCCAACTGCTGGCACAATGGAGTGATAAATGTAAAGTGCAATGTCTCAGATGTGCTCCAGGTTCCCATCCCTTGAGTACTTAAATCTGCCTAGTTGAGTCTTAATCTTGTATGGGTGTATCTGCGTGGATGCCTCTTTTTAGAAGCAGAAGCTCCCACTGAGAAGAAGTTCTAGAACCCCCTCTTGGTTCAGAGCAGTGTAAGTTATTGTGTTTGCCAGTAAAAGGAAAACACATTGGGGTTCATTTATCAACACTGGACAAATTTGCCCATGGGCAGTTACTTATAGCAACGAATCAGTGATCAGCTTTTTAAAGCCAGCTGCAAGTAGAACAATGAAAGCAGCAATTTGATTGGTTGCTACTGGTTACTGCCCATGGGCAAATTTGCCCAGTGTTGATAAATGACCCCCACTGTCTTACACTGAGGCTTTCCATTGTCTTGTGTAACAGAAAATACTCATTATTCTCATGGCAATGTGTGTAAGTTCAACAACATAAGAGCACATTTTGACAAAAGCAAAGCACCACCGTTTTTTTGCGCAAGGGTGCAATGTAATTTTACCAACATTTCTCATTTTCTTAATAATTGCCACAAGTTCTTCACTAGAGATGATTCACATTATGGTTCAAGCCTTAAAGCACAGACAGGGTTATTGCCTAGGCCATTACCTCTGCTCCATTCTGCACATTACATTTCTATAAAAGTCAAAGATCCGTGATTTTCACTCCATTATTGTCCATTTCAGCTCTCTCTTCTTGAGATATTTCTCAAAATCTTCTTTTTTTCCATTGTGGCATTGAAAGAATTGTGCAGCCATCTACTGTGATTAAATTCCGACATGCACAGGTTTCATATATGGATTGCTGTGAGCCAGCATGTGTCATTTGCTAAGAGCTCATTGTATTTCCAATGTGTAATTGCCATTGGTTTAGTTACACCTTTGTTTCAAATGTCACAGTGACCGCAGCAGAGCCATCAGGGGAACAGCTTCTGGAGAAGGGTGGGATGGCATGGTGAGCATCTGTACAATTATGATATTCAACTTTTATATACTTGGCTACTACAACTTTTTATACAATCCCTTTATTTTGACGCATTTTTCTGTGTATATTTTATATATATTTTATAATGTTTTTTTGTATAAACCGTTTACTCTCCCTTTTAAGATATGTAGAGAGGGTCCACCCTCTCACGGGAGGAGGATGACATTTTTTTTGGAAAGGCTACCAACAGAAGGCATTCCATTGCAGATCTATAAAGCTTAGAAAACCAATCATCGCTGGTTTGAATGCAAACATGTGATTGGTTGCACACATTTCTGGTATAAAACTTCAGGCACAGAAATGGTGTAGCAAACCCATGGTCAGTGGTGCCAAATTGGCCCTAGGCTTCCCTTTCACTCAAATTATTATGCCCCTGTATCACCAGTAGCTGGTCCATGTTTTCTTCACCTAACCAAGGTCTATGAGACAGGACTTTGCCAAGTCACTAATTAAGTAATTCTTCTCATTCTTCTCATACATCTTGGGTCCAAGTTACCCTCTGTGGTCAAGCCCTTAAATGTGTTAGTAAATAACACACCTGACATTAAATCTCAGGCCTGGGAATGTGTTGTCAAACCCATGATCAGTGGTGCCAAATTTGGCCCTAGGCTTCCCTTTCTTGCAGCTATCGAATTATCTTGTCCCTGTAGCACCAGTAGCTGGTTCATATGTTCTTCACCTGACCAAGTTCTATGAGACAGAACTTTGGCAAGTGACTGATTAAGTAATTCTCACACATCTTGTGTTCAAGCTCCCCTTTGTGGTCAAGCCCTTAAATGTGTTAGCAAAGCCATGGTCACTGGTATGCCCCTTTATTGCCACTATTTGGCTAGCATCAGCTCTATATCCACATACTCCTCACCTGAGCTATATATAGTCTTTGCCATGTGATTTTCAGACATCATCAAGCTTCCCATTGCTGCTAAGAACGTGAATGTTTTAGTAATCCGGAGGTTACTGGCACTAGCAATGGCCATAGAAGCCCTTGAATTAGCATGCCCTTGTATCACTACTAGTTGATTAATCTCAACCCTACATCCACATGTTCTTCACCAGTGTAAATATGTTAGCAAACTGGTATCAACCATGGCCTTGGGTTTCCCTTTCTTCCAGCTCTCAAATAATCATCCTCAGTGTCACCACTATTTGGTTAATCTCAGTTCTATAGTCACCAGTTCCTACCCGAACCTCATCAAGTGACCAAGTTAGTCATTTGAACACTTTTTGGGTTCATGCACCCCCTTTGTGATCAGGCACTTGGCTCAGTGCCCTTGATTTAAACAGAAATTATTATTTATAAAAAATGTTGCTGTGTCTGTGACCCAGCTATCACTCTCAGTGTAGGCCCCCAGGTCTTGTGATTCTAGTCATGTTTTTAACAGACACAATGAATCACAAAAGGTCATGAGAAGAACAATGTTCCTCTCTCTAAAAGCCTCCCATTCATTTATTAGTCTACATGATAGGTCTTAACAAAATGAAGCTCACGAGTTCAACAGGCAATGTCACATGGGGATATTCTCTAGATGAAGCTAATCACCAAGGAAATTAATTCCACAATAAAGCAGCTTTTATAGGGAACTTGTTCCCTGCCCCTTTGCTACTCACAATGGTAAAACATTGGCAGGTCTTGGTTGGACCCACTGGTGCCTAGAAACTGTGGCACTGTCTTATGCTGTCCCTTATTAAAGGGACAGTCACATGGTTTTTTAGTGTTGCAGCCCTGTGCTACAGGCTTAAAAAGTCTTATAGTAGATGGAGGGGTGATAGCTGTAGTTAAACATTGCTAACAAATGGAAAGCCTCAAAGTGCTTTCTTTTTTTTCACTTTGTAACCTGCCCACAGATGCAGGTCTTTGCACTGCACACTTGAATGGATATTGAATTGGATACCACTCTGGGCCCTTAAAAGAGAAGCCTATATTTTTTAGATAATTTCTACCCCTTCCTCAGTCAAATCCATGGCTTCCATCTTCAAAGGATGTGTCCTACAACAAGTCAAGGTAGATGCACATCAAAAATAATCCACATAAGGTTGAATCTGCAATAGTTTAAGTTGTTCTTCTCTTATTGGTGATTCTGTTTAGCATACCTATGAAGGCAGAACGATTGTTTTGGTTCTCCATTAGAGAAACATGAACAAGACCTACTACACCTACTTTGCTTTGAACCACCCTGTTTTGGGTCTGTAAGTCAAGACTGTGTCACCTTAATCAGGACTGTTTTGAGCGGGGAAAAAATCTCTAATTGGCATAAGTCATTTTCTATTCTAGCGATTGGAAAGACACATTTTTAATGAGCTGCAACACTGGAGAATGTCGTGTTGCCAATGAGAAGAAGCAGATCATACAATTATGGTGCATACAGTCTAATTACTTCTGTTCTACTGGTATATTATGGACAAAATGTTTTTGAAGACATGAGACGGGATAACAAAACTGGTCATCAAACACAAAAGTCCTGTTAGGCTTGTTACACCCACTGTGTCAATAAATGTGGCTGGAAAAATGTCTCTAATCAGCCCCATGTACCATTAGCCTTAAGCTCCAACGTGTCTTTATGCGCAGTGGTAAAGTGCTTTTAATGCGAGAAAGGTTTATAAACGTGATAGACTATGGAAATGAATTGCATCTAAATGAGTTGTTTCCTTCCTCCATAGCAACAACAATTACATTCAAATCAAACCATACTGACAATTTAGGTGATTAAAAAAACAGCACCATTTAGAACAGTTGCAAATGGGTTCAGGTTTGTGAGAAGGAAGTGCAGGTTATTCTATGTTAAGAAATAGAGTATATTTTTGTTTTGTAGGGATAAGAGGTTTTTCTGAGGGCAGGGGTGCAAGTATTGGAGAGTTATTGTGCAAAACACAAAGTACTGTAGCCAGCATACAAGGTGCACACCATAGCACTCATGGGTGTAATTGTTATGTTTCAGGCAACATACAGCAGGAGCTTACAGTGGAAGTAAAATCTAGTGCACAGTGTGTAAAGATCTGTACAGACTGAAACAAAACCGACTGGAACAAAACAGGCCGGAGCAAAACAGACTGGATCAGGCCAGAGTGGGAATAACGGGATATACTGAAGCAGGACTTAGCAGGCATAGAACAGGACAGACTGGAGGAGGACAGAATGGGAACAGAATGAGACAGACTGGAGAAAAACAGAGTGGACATCGTTTGGGACAAACTGCAGTAGGACGGAGGGGGTGTAGGACAGGACAGACTGGAAAAGGACAGAATGGGAACAGAATGAGATAGACTGGAGAAAAACGGAGTGGACATAGTATGGGACAGACTAGAGTAGGACAGGGGGGTATAGGACAAGACAGACTGGAGAAGGACAGAATGGGAACAGAATGAGACAGATGGGAGAAAAACATAGTATGGGACAGACTTGAGTAGGATGGAGGGGGTGTAGGACAGGATAGACTGGAAAAGAACAGAATGGGAACAGAATGATACAGACTGGAGAAAAACAGAGTGGACATAGTATGGGACAAACTGAAGTAGGACGGAGGGGGTGTAGGACAGGACAGACTGGAAACGGACAGAATGGAAACAGAATGATACAGACTGGAGAAAGACGGAGTGGACATAGTATGGGACAGACTAGAGTAGAAACGTGGGTGGTATAGGACAAGACAGACTGGAGAAGGACAGAATGGGAAAAAAATGAGAAGGACTGGAGAAAAACAATATGGAATAGACTGGAGTAAGATGGAGGAGGTGTAGGACAGGACAGACTGAGAGAAGGAAAGAATAGGAACAGAGCATATAACAGGACAGATGGAAGATAATAGAATCGGGTGTAGAAAAAGACAAACTGGAGTGGGACAGAGGACATGTAGGTAGGGATGCACTGAATCCACTATTTTGGATTCAGCCGAACCCCTGAATCCTTCCCGAAAGATTTGGCCGAATACCTAACCAAATCCGCATATGCAAATTATGGGTGGGAAGGGGAAAACATTTTTCACTTCCTTGTTTTGTGCCAAAAAGTCACATGATTTCCCTCCCTGGCCCTAATTTGCACATGCAAATGATGATTCGGATTCTGTTCGGCCAGGCAGAAGGATTTGGCCTAATCCAAATCCTGCTGAAAAAGGCTGAATACTGAACCGAATCCTGGATTTGGTGCATCCCTACATTTAGGACAGGACAAATTGAGGGAAGGAAACATTTGCAGTAGGACAGGACAGACTGGTGCAAGACAGAACAGGTGCAGAACACGACAGACTTTAGTGGGACCAAGTTGCAAGTAGAAGAGAGTAGACTGAAGCAAGACAAAACAGGCATAGAAGAGGATAGACTAGAGAAGAGCAGAGTGGGCATGGGACAGGCCAGACTGAAGCTGAACGAAGCTGGCATAGAATAGGGCAGAACTAGATAGTGAGTGATAGCTGATGTAGAAACCCCTATGCCCACCTCTGCCTAGATCTGAGAAAGAAGAGAGGTAAGTGGAGAGGCAGCGTTGCTCTGGGTGCCAAAATAGTTTAAAGCACACCCATATTTTTTAAATGACTGTTTTCATTAGCTCTAACTAAAATAATGAAAGCAGAAGCACTTGTCATTGTTTCCTTATAAATCTTTTGGAAGTATAAATGCTTCTCATAATAATAACTGAATCGCACCCTTTGCATACATTTCCCCTAGCAGAAAATATAGACTTTTACTTTGTCTCCAGAACAATACATGTATTTTTTTTTTATAGTTTATGTTAAAAAAAATAAAGCCAAAGCACGGCATGCCCTCTGTGGTGCCTGATCAGTTGCTATGAGCACAGTAAATATGCGCTTGTAAATGTTTCATATAGAGGATCAATGATCTTGCCATAAGCCTTTTGATAATGTTGCCCTGTTGTAAAAAGACTTAGATTGCTGGCAATAAAACATGGGTTGCTATTTTATTGCCAGGAGGCACACAGAAAAATAAAAAGTATGACTACTAGGAAATATACTTCCGTACATCCATAAAAATGACTAAATTGTACCCATATTCAAAGTTAATACATTTCTCCAATTGCTATTGCTTTTAGACACATACAAAGCTCACTATTAGGATAGACACCGTTTTGGAGACAAAATACAGTATCTAATCTCTGTTGTCTTTTTTCCCTTTAAATAACCTTGGCATACCTCATTGGTTTACCCAATGGCTGTTAAAACACTGCCTAGATGGCAACTCTACCCACTGTGCTGTTCTTCTGATAGTCCAACAGATGTCCAAAGTGCCAAAGTCAGACGAAGAAAGCTGGCACTGGGATGAACTAGAGACAAAGCAGCTGTTTCACTGGTCGGACATGTTCCTCTTCACCCGCAGTGCATCTACCACCGGTTTTATGCATTTTACACTGGCGACTGAAGTGCCTGAAGAAAGTAGTACAAAACAGAAGAATGTGTCCACTGGAATGGTGGTAGAGTCCTACATCAGGTTGGTGGGTACCTACAAAATACCCACAAACAGCTCACGTTTTGGGCATGTGGGTGGTCCACCAGTAACCTGCCTCGATACCTCCCAGACTGACATCATTGCAAGTCCACAGTGATGTCACTTCCGGTTGATGCAGTTTCAGGTTGGATTAAAACTGCAGGTTTGGGGTGGGTGTGAAGAATTAGGTTGCAGGTCAGCAGTAGTGATGAACAAAATCTTTTGCCAGGTTTCGTCCAGGTTTTCGCAAACGGATCAGATGCAAGTTCTTGGTCAACCATGTTTCAGCCTGACTACCCTACCCATTTGCTATGTTAGACTTTTTAAGTGTTTTACAATGGTTTCTAACAAAAAAAAATAGGACTATTTCATTCATTGATAGTACTGAAATTCTTCTTCTGTGGATTAAGATCTAGTCAAGGGCCAGACAGCAGCATATACAGGTCCCTTCTTCTCCATGTTCCTTGCATTGCTCTCACCACCCTTTTACCCTTTCCCTGATTTTAAAGACGTTTGTAGGCTTTGATACTCTACGAGAATTGACAGGCAGTTGTTCCATTCTATAACTTTGTACAAAATTTCACTTGATATTATATAAAATGACGTCTCCCTTTACGTAGAAGAATAGTCTAAGAATAAAAAACCTTTGAAGGGAGCAGTTCAGAATTCATAGGTTACAATAAGCTTTCTGATCCCATTCTTGACCTTGCAAATCTTTTAATTCCAGCAGTGCTATTTATGGTATTAAACTGGCAAATATTTGGTGTATTTCTTTAATTCCTGGTCTTGGAAGTGATCTACAGGACATAACATGGCATTACAATTTGGTGTGTTTACTCTAAATCCTCATCTCTGTGTGTTTGTAGTTGAGTAGCAAGAGATTTTGGAGATCAGGAAGTCAGAATTTACACGGCAAAGGCAAGCATTTTGTATAACTCTATACAAGAAACAAATTCTTCTCAGCAGAGTTAGTTTAAGATATTGAACAACAGAAATCTGGTTGCTGGTTCCTTCTGAAGGTAATAAAAAACTCCCATTAAAAAATCACTATCTAACAGAGTCTGAAAACAGATAATCCCATAATGCCCATTTAACTTTTGATATTAAAGGGCATGTAAAGGCAAAAAAAATAAAATCCCACTTTTACTTTCTTTAATTGAAAAATGTTTACCATTTTTATAAGAAACCCGACTGTATGCAGTGAAATTCTTCCTTAATTTGCTGCTGTGTATAGGAATTGTCAGACGGTCCCTAACTGCTCTGCAGGGAAACAATCATACT
>CM044448.1:103483528-103530921 GCA_024363595.1 Xenopus borealis | reverse complement strand
GGTATGGTGGCAATTCTATGTATAAATACCCCAGATCTCAGAGCGAGACGGTCCCAGAACACCCATGCAGGTGTTTGTTCTGTTTGGTTGATCAACTGTGGTGAAACTGAGGGCACTTGTGCTGGTTCTACTACCAAAATCAACAAAAACCGGCATGGAAACAAGAATAGTGATGGGCGAATCTCACCCGTTTCGCTTCGCCGAAAAATTTGCGAATTTCCAGCATTCGTGAATTGGCGAAAAAATTCTCGAAACGAGTCGCGCGTTTTTGACGCGCGTCGCGTCAATCGTTTTCCGATGCGCGTCACTTCCTACGCGCGTCGCGTCGTTTTTGTCACGACGTTTTCGCCGTGCGTCGTTTTCGCCGTGTGTCGTTCTTCGCACGTCGCGTCAAAAACGACGCGCGACTCATTTTTTTTGGCGAATTTTTGCTGGCGTTTCGCGAATTGATTCGCCAGCGGCGAATCGCGGGAATTCGCCCCGAATTCGCCCCTGCCGAATAAATTCGCCCATCACTAAACAAGAATTCTGAATTTCAAGGAAACCTAAAAGAGCAACTGGGCAGAAGATATTTTGTCCAAATGCCATGAATTAATCTTGCTTATGTAATGTAAGTACTTTATACATCCAAGATGGCAGCTAGATAAAGCGTTTACAATACTGGAAGCAGCGATATCTGACTTGAGGCACATGGTCCCTACAATCCCTTTGAGTTATTTTTACTGGAAGGAAGACCCACATACGCTGTTGAAAAAATGTACTATTTTTGCAATTTTATGATCCCCTATGACCCTACGTCCAACAGAAGTCTTTAATGTTAAGCTGCTACGTGTACGTACAGGCAAATACTACTGCCCAATGTAACTAACCTATGACTGACCATAACATTGACTCCTCATCAAAACCACCACATTCCAACTGGACTATTCTTGGGTATTGATTCCAGGAGTCAAAATGATCCTCTTTCATGGCCACTGGAAGGGGTAAAATTAAACATTATAGCATTAATATTGCACGGCGTGTGCTACTGGCACTTTGCTCTTTAGATCTACTAAGAATGAGTAACAACTCTAATATATGACACAACACCTCTTAAAGGCATAGGTTCCACTCAGAGGCATGATATTTTTCAAACTGCTAAAATGTATGGATGGCAAATTCACTAAGATCCGAAAAATCACCAGCACAGGCTTCGCTAGCGTTCGCCGAACTTCGGCAGGCGAATTTTCGCCAGCGCTATGCAAATTCACTAAAGTGCGAATTTAGGCTCAGGTCGGCAAACGGTAGCGTAGTTGCGCTAGTGTTACTTTGCTAGATATAGTGCAATTACGCTAGCGAAACCTAATTTACATACGGCGGGAATTTCAAAGTCTAATAGAAGTATATGTTCCAGCCACTACATTCCACTACACAAGCCCAGGAAACCTTTAATAAATAAAATAAAGTTGTCCTATTGCCCTACATGTGCCCCCTGTATAGTTGTGTTGCCATATGTTAGGAAATGTAGGGGGGAAGGAGGGTAACCCCCCCAAAAAAACGATCTTTTTCAGACCTACACGCCACAGCGTTTTTTTGGGACTTAGAAGAATTTTATAATTTTTTTTTCCAACTCCTATCTTTTCTATTGAACTTCGCCTGGTCTGAGCAGGCGAAGTGAAGTCTAGCGTAAGTGGTAACGTTCAGCAAAAAGTTGATCTTAGTGAATTCGCGTAGTTACGATCCTTCGTCAGTGCGCAAATTCGCCTGGCGTAAGGGTGCGAAGTTGCGCAAGTCTATCTACTTCACCAGCGTTAATTCGCCAGAGCCGGCGTTAGTGAATTTGCGAAGTTCCGATTTGACGTCACGCTGGCAAAATTAGCGCTAGCGTTAGACGCTTCGCGCTTTAGTGAATTTGCCCCTTATAGTACTATTCTTCCCATTTTGCATTCATATTCTTTAAAGGGCAAGGAAAGTGTAAAATAGAATAATGCTAGAAATGCTGTATTTTGTATACTAAACATAAACATGAACTTACTGCACCACAAGCCTAATCAAACAAATGATTTATGCTTTCAAAGTTGGACACAGGGGGCTGTCATCTTGTAACTTTGTTATACATCTTTGCAAGACTAGACTACATACACATGCTCAGTGTGGTCTGGGCTTCTTAGGGATCCTCATAAATGATCAAAAAACAAAGCTGCTTGAGTTCTGCATGGCTGGTAAGTAAGGCAGGGGCTCCCCCTGCTGTTCATAAGTATGATTGTTTCCCTGCCAGAAGTTAGGGACCGTCTGACAATTCCTCTCCACAGCACTAAATGAAGTGAGAATTTCACTGCATACAGTCAGGTTTCTTATAAAAACGGTACTCATTTTTTTAATTGAAGTATATTGGAGATAGATTTCTTTTTCATTAAAGAAAGTAAAAATGGGATCTTATTTCTTTGCCTTTCCTTGCCCTTTAATAGCCGGCTGACATGTTTCAGAGGCACAAGGCAGATACTTCATAGTGATTCTTCCAGCTAATGTGTCCCTTTCAGAGTTTCTCTTTGTTCAGTTTCCATTTGTGCATAGCATTTCTATCCTTCACTCTGTAGACCTGTGAAAGCTTTTTATCTCCCAGTAAGTACAGGGACAGGGCATAACAGCATTGCTCGTACGACACAGTGTCCCCAGCTTTCTTATACAGCCTTGACATCCAGTACATTGAAGGGGCCATAAACCTTCTATAGCAGTGTTAGTCCAGCCAGATATTAATGGACTACATCTCCCACGCATGCATGAACATATTATCAGAGGTTATGGAATGTGCGATTCTCAAAGAAACCAAGGTCCATAAAAATATTCTTGAGCTCATGAGGGCCAGCAGCCCAAGTGGATCTTCCATTGCTTACACCTGGTCCCCAGTTCTTTCTTCATGTTGGAAGCCTTAAAGTGCAAGGAAAGTGTAAAAAAGAATAAGGGTAGAAATGCTGTATTTTGTATACTAAACATAAACATGAACTTACTGCACCACAAGCCTAATCAAACAAATGATTTATGCTTTCAAAGTTGGCCACAGGGGGCTGTCATCTTGTAACTTTGTTATACATCTTTGCAAGACTAGACTACATACACATGCTCAGTGTGGTCTGGGCTTCTTAGGGATCGTCATAAATGATCAAAAAACAAAGCTGCTTGAGCTCTGCATGGCTGGTAAATAAGGGGGGGGGCTCCCCCTGCTGTACATAAGTATGATTGTTTCCCTGCGAGAAGTTAGGGACCGTCAGACAATTCCTATCCACAGCACTAAATGAAGGGAGAATTTCACTGCATACAGTCAGGCTTCTTATAAAAAACGGTACACATTTTTTAATTAAAGTACTGTATATTGGAGATAGATTTCTTTTTCATTAAAGAAAGTAAAAATGGGATTTTATTTCTTTGCCTTTCCTTGCCCTTTAAATGAAAGACAAAAAATTTAAACAATAAGGTTATAACAGCTGAGCTGGACTTCCCACTAGTGAAACAACTACACACTAGGCTTTATTCTTACAGCAGACAAGTCCTTTATTATGGATATTATCTGTCCAATAGGACGTTGTAACACACTGTTTTATTATTTTTTGCATTACAATTTATCAGGAGTTGGAGTCGGTACAAAATTGTTTCTGACTCCAATTCCACATCACTGCCAACAAAAGTATTGATCAAATATTCAATGCAAAGTATCAAAGAAGTCTATGGGAAGTGGTGTATCTAGACGCTGTTGAAACATTATTGCCGCCGACCCACATGATTGGTTGTACACAATAATTGCGCTGATATCATCCCCATTTATTTAGCCTATGATCCCAGCATACAGCAGAAAGCATTATAAAGCTCACATTCCCCATAGTTCCAACATAGCATTGCTCATTAGTGATGGGCGAATAAATTCACGAAACACCAGCGAAAATTCGCCTGACGAAAAATCGTGGAAAAAAATCGTCATTTTTGACTCAACAAAAAACGTTGCGCGTCAAAAACGTGCCGCGGCTCATTTCGCACATTTTTTCGCCAATTTGCGAATTTCGCTGGAAATACGCAAATTTTTCGGCGAAGCGAAACGGGGTAGATTCGCCCATCACTATTGCTCACATTAGAGTCATTCAAGCAATTCTGTGCCATAGCATTGCTCATATAGTACAGTAATTCCCCGGCCTTCAAAGATAGCATTGCTCATACAACGCAACATTCCCCAGGATAGAGTAGTAATTCACACAGTTCCATATTCCATCATTATGATGCTATAGTTGCTACGGGTTGTAACAAGTAATTCTTATATGACTCCACTTTCTGCATTTTCATGCACTTACAGACTTCAGTAGAATGAGTTTGTTTTGCATTATTAAATGAGGAACATTATATCTAGCAGAATATTTTGGAGGCACCTGGACATATTGGTTTTCTTCCATGTAAGGCTCCATTCAAAAACACTGGCTCTTTAAACACGGACCCCATCACTGGGCTCTGTTGATCAGCTTTATAGCACGTGAGTTGATGTTTCCCTGACAAATCAAATTCACTTATTCTTGGAAAGAAAATCAGCTGCGTCAACAAGCATCAGCTTTAACTGCCGATCCAGCAACAAGCGAAATGTAGAAAGATTCGCATCAGCACGATACTAAATTAAAATAGACTTGAGATAAAATGCAAATCAGAGGAATACATGAATATATTATTATGATACAATGTTACAGCTGTGCACATCACATAGAACTAAAGAAGATCTACCACAGAGACCCAAATGTTTGGGTTGTTAGATGGGTCTACTGTAAGACGGCGGGCAGGCCTTTAGAGTCTGGCGCCAAGTAACTATGATGAAAGAAGGCCCTTCCATACTACTTTTTTAACTGAAAAGTAGTATTAAAGGGTTACTGCCAAAACGCATCAGTTAATAGTGCTGCTCCAGAAGAATTCTTCATTGAAATCCATTTCTCAAAAGAGCAAAAAGATTTTTTTTTTAATTCAATTTTGAAATCTGACATGGGGCTAGACATATTGTCAATTTCCCAGCTGCCCCAGTCATGTGACTTGTGCTCTGATAAACTTCAGTCACTCTTTACTGCTGTACTGCAAGTTGGAGTGATATCACCCCCTCCCATTCCCCCCATTAGCCTAACAACAGAACAATGGGAAGGTAACCAGAGAAAAACTTCCTAAAGCTCCCCATAGACGCAACGATCTTTCCCTGCTGAACGACCGATCTCAGGAAAGTCCGACCAATCTGTCAAATTATCGTGCGGTTAGTGGGATACAAACGATCGGTCATCTTACGATTTTTCCTCCGACATTGGTCTGAAGATTGATCGGCCAGGTTAGAAAATCTTTATCGGTCCCCATGCAATCTACCTATGTTTGCAGGGCCAAGCAGGCTGCGATCCTTCAATTTTGCTGCAATATCTCCTGAAATGGTCTTTTTAGTTGATGGACACATCAGGCATTTAAACAATCGTTTTGAGACAATCATGGTCTCACGATAACAACTGGATCTTTCAAAAATCTTTACGTCTATAGCCAGCTTTACACAAGATAACAGCTGCCTGGTAGATCTTAAAACAGTACTCAATAGTAAAATCCAGGTCCCTCTGAGACACATTGGGGGGAATTCACAAAAGTGTCGGGAAGGAAAAAATGTCTTTAAAATGTCGTAGCAACAGACAACAAATTCACAGAGCATTTCCCCGCCAATTTTCCGACATATACGACACTTTTGAAAAAGTGTAGTGAAAAGTGGGCGTGTTTTTTTCTGCGCCACTTTCCCCGACATTTTTATGAATTACTTGTAAACTCATTTTATTTTGCAGACAATTTTTCCGACACATCAGGCTCTCCAAAATGAAAATGTCGGTCAAATTGTCTTTTAAAATGTCTTTAAAATGTCTTTAAAAAGTCGTGTAAAATGTCGTCTGTACGATGAAAAGATATACGACATTTTAGAAAATTGTCGGACTTACGAGACATTCAGAGATGGTAACATCTGCCTTTGTGAATTTGCCGTTTGTAAGACATTTTACAAATTTGTCGACCGCCACTTCTGGGTTATTTATTTTACCGACACTTTTGTGAATTCCCCCCATTTAGTTACATCGAGTAAGAGAAACAACAGCCTGCCAGAAAGCAGTTCCATCTTAAAGTGCTGGCTCTTTCTGAAAGCACATGACCAGGCAAAATGACCTGAGATGCACCTACACACCAATATTACAACTAAAAAAAATACACTTAAATTTTATATTGTAAAGTGATTATTTGCAGTTTAAATAGTGCAATTTAGAAACAAAAAAAAATTGAAAAATCATGAAAGAATCCCTTTAATTAAACATGACGAATTCCCAAAGTTGTGGGGGCAGAACATTTTTTGCTGTGGGCTCTGTTTTTTCTGGTTACACCACTGTCGGCACCATATGACAGGGAAGCAAAAGGCTGGACATTATAATAGTATTTAATGGATAGCCTTTCAATATCAGCCATAAACTTGTGATAATGCAGCCTTCTTTGGCCAGTGTTAGGCAGAAGGTAGCTCAAGAAAACCTTGTGCCCCAAGTTTAGTATGCAAGTAAGGGTTCCACTAAGACTGTGCAAAGTTCAGGTTCATAGTGATGCTTCTGGTCCTACTGCAGATCTGATGCAACACCAGAGTGAGAGTATTGATAGGGTAGAGAAATTAACATTTCAGGTCAGATTTCTCCCACACCTGGTAAAGTGTCATCTTAAACAAGGTTCTCATCTGGCCTCATGGCAAAAAAGGCACCACTGGTTTAATAAAAGATTAATCTCTTTGCCTGTGATGACCCCTGTAACTGCTTTAATAAGCCACAAAAGTACCCCTGCAGATGTGCTTTCTGTCAGTGAAATGTCATGGTGCTGTGAGAAGAGCTAAGCGACCCTTGAAGCTGGTAATGGCTGCTGTCATTGAAAAACTAGGATAATCCGAAAGCCAGTTATTTGGCTTATGGGGGGGAGTGAATGCAGTGACATTATCATATCCCTCTGTGTAACATTACCCCTATAATTACATACAAAAAGTAATCATACAGTACATACCCACTTAATATGTCATGTTTTTGAGCAACCATGTGCAAAAATCCACAGGTCTTAACTGATCTGCAGATCGCGTCTCGTATACATTACTAGGCAGCAGTTTGTTTATCTAATATTTATCTACAGTTACAGCCTTTGCATACCATCATCTACAGAAATATTTATGCTGTTAGTAACCTCTATGTGACTGCTTTATTAGCCCCGCAGGGAGCACAGTGAAACAGCTAATGGTCTCTGTCAGATTCCACTTATTATAGAACATGCATCCTCTACTCAGCTTGCTTTGATCTGCTATCCAGCTTCATTATACCAACATCATCCATCATGGTTTTTTTTCTGCTTCACCCCCAAAATAAATTAGATGCTTCCTTTGAAGTATCTGATGACCCAATTTGTCTGTCTCTAACATTATTTGGCTTTAAATTAATGTCTAGGGGTTTGGACTGGCAAATAAATATCCACCTAGGGTCCTATTACCTTCTGCAAGATTCGATTATGACATTATACTGAGAATTGGACATAAAACTCAGAAGAGCAAACAGTCCCGTGGCCACGGTTATAGCAAGGAGATCCCTGCTGTGAATGTTTAATGGCCTGCAGTTTCCCATTGCCTATCTGTCACATGAAATATATTTTCAATTTTGCTATTAAGACCAAAACTAGAAATGAAAAAGGGGAAACCATGGGAAATTTCAAAAGTAGTTAACATCCAATCAGAATGGTAGTTTCAACATTAAATAAAGTTGACTCTATGCTCACAGGCTTGCTAAAGAAGAAGAACCTGCTTCTGTATTCTACCATGATTTAAGGAAATCTTTGTAGGCACTCCAAAAGGTATGTAAACAATTCTACTCTAGTAGGGTATTATGAGGACATAGAAAAAGGTTCTGTCTTCCAAAAAGGCAGAAAGAAAAAAAATACAAAAGAGAAAGGACCACAGAAAGGGGCAGTCACCAATATATATATCACTGGATCTCAGTAGCTTATGACTTCTTACTTTCTTCAGCCAGAAACATCTGTGGGACTGGCCGTATAATACATTTCTACTCTAGTAGGGTATTATGAGGACATAGAAAAAGGTTCTGTCTTCCAAAAAGGATCTAGGCATAAAGAAAAGAAATACAAAAGAGAAAGGACCACAGAAAGGGGCAGTCACCATCATATCTATCACTGGATCTCAGTAGCTTATGGCCTCTTACTTTCTTCGGCCAGAAACATCTTTGGGACTTCTTAATAGTTTATAGTAGTGGTGTATACAGTATCATCTCCTCCTTTAGTCAAGTTGTCTTTTCTACTTAAACTGACACAGACCAAGGGGCTTGATTACAAATACAAATTGGTTATAGTTTTCAGGGTTTTCAACCGCAGTGGAGTCCAGGATTCCACTGGGCATGAGATTCTGGGCAAGCTGCAATCGGGTGTACAATTTTGTGCCAGAAACTTTAGGTACTAAAACATGCACTTACATTTCTTCCTCTATGGATAAGGGCAGCATGAGAGATGAAAATGGGTCCTTTGGCGATCTTGCCATATAGCGCCTGCTCTTACAATCATTAGATGCAAACTATGCAGAACTTCCAACCCGTGGCAGGTGAACACATGAGGAAGGGAGACCAGATGGGGGGGTAAAGCTCCCAACAGCTACTGTATATCTCAAGCTTGCATGAGGAGGAAAATAGACCAAATTGGAAACCTAATAAGCTCTCTGATGCATGGACCAAACACTCAGTCATGTCGGTAGCCATTGAGACACTACATGACAGAGTCCTTTTCATTGCTTTTAGACAGAAATTTTACTGCGCTCTACAAGAAAGACTTTTTATAATTTAAAAATGCATCTCTGGGCAGGATTGTGCTCACTAGGCATAAAATATTCATAAGGCATAGAAGTTAAAGGCACGTGCCAGGCTAGAGCTTTCTCTTAGCCATCATTTTGCTGCCGCATGGTACCTACATGGTCATGAACACACTGTAACTTCATCAAGGAAAAAAGTGATGGAATCCTGGGGGAATGGGGCTGTTTGATTTCCAATGAAAGTATATGTGTTCCTGATAATAATTAGTGAAAATGTTTAATTTATGACTTGCTAAGTATAGCCCGAATATTGCATGATATGCACAATGTAGAATAGATGTTATGTACAAGCTCCTCTAGCAAATAAGAACCTTTAAACTTTTAAACATATTTTATACCAACCAAACCAAATAAGAATGTTAAACAGTTTGGGTAATGTAATAAAATAAAATGATCCAAGTTGTTTGACTGTTGCAAACTTTGAATTGCATTGAGTGGTCGTCAGGGCAACATACACTTATAGGATACACTATACTGTATCTTGACATACAGGGCCAGCCTATTGCAATTGCGTTACACCCATAGGGGTATGGCTTGAACATTAATTAGTATGTGATTTGCAGTGGAAACATATTTGCTGTCCTTGATCTACTTGGAACTCTGACTGATTAAATGATAAACATGTATTTTCCCATATTCCTAAACTTTTGCTGGGATAAGGAAGCCTTGTCCAAAGGTTGGATCTCCATTCATTTAAAATGAAAATGCTTGATGACCATCGTTCATGTGTTTGCTTTAAAGGGATCCTGTCATGGGGAAAATTTTTTTTTTCAAAACACATCAGTTAATAGTGCTGTTCCAGAAGAATTCTGCACTGAAATCCATTTCTCAAAAGAGCAAACAGATTTTTTTATATTTCATTTTGAAATCTGACATGGGGCTAGACATTTTGACAATTTCCCAGCTGCCCCAAGTCATGTGACTGGTGCTCTGATAAACTTCAATCACTCTTTACTGCTGTACTGCAAGTTGGAGTGATGTCACCCACTCCCTTTCCCCCACCCCTAGCAGCCTAACAACAGAACAATGGGAAGGTAACCAGATAACAGCTCCCTGAAACAAGATAACAGCTGCCTGGTAGATCTAAGAACAGCACTCAATAGTAAAAGCCCATGTCCCACTGCGTACTATTCAGTTACATTGAGAAGGAAAAACAACATTCGTCCTGCATGTACCCGCTCACAAGCGCTCATCGGAGTTACGGAAGAAACATAATTATTGTGCGATTATTGCGGCTTTATTATACACACCAACAGCATGTCAAACAGTGGGACGGTGAGAGTGCTGACAAAGTGCCAGGAGAGCGAAGGGCACAAAACGCGTAGCACTCTCACCTTCCCACTGTTTGACATGCTGTTGGTGTGTATAATAAAGCCGCAATAATCGCACAATAATTATGTTTCTTCCGTAACTCCGATGAGCGCTTGTGAGCGGGTATATGCAGGACGAATGGATTGATCGGCTTGGAGGTGCCGATATCCCGCGAGAGCAGCCGCAGGAGCCGAGAAGACGCATGCATAGCCGGGTGAGCTCCACTAAAAGACTTTAATAGATTTATGCTTAAGGAAAAACAACAGCCTGCCAGAAAGCAGTTCCCTCCTAAAGTGCTGGCACATGTCACATGACCTGGGACAGCTGGGAAATTGACAAAATGGCTAGCCCCATGTCAGATTTCAAAACTGAATAAAAAAAATCTGTTTGCTCTTTTGAGAAATGGATTTCAGTGCAGAAGTCTACTGGAGCAGCACTATTAACTGATGCATTTTTTTAAAAAAACATGTTTTCCCATGACAGTTTCCCTTTAACACACTGCCATACTTGATACAGCCAATGCCCATGACGAATTAACTATATTTGCTAATATCACTGAACCCTGACTGCCCTAACACATCGTAATCCGCATAAGAACTATATGTGTCAGATAGGGGCATCTTGACAAATAAGCCCCTGGCCTAAAGGATTTGAATATCCTAACTCAAAGCTTTCAGGGGCCTCATTTTGGGCAGCCTAGTGGCATGGTGGAGTTGTCCTAGGTTTGATACTGGCCAGAAACAAGTTTGTATGTTTTCTGTGTCAGTGTGGCACCATAACAGGCCTTTACGTGTAGCCTCAAGGAATATCGGTACATATGGGTACATTCCTCTCCAACAGGGCCCACTATGATGACTGGTTAGAAAGATGCCATACATGAAAATACAACCTCAACTCAAAATGTAGACTAGACTGAAAGGTAGTCGCTCACCCACCAAACATTGCGTATATTGTATACATTCACAAGTTCAGCTGATGTTCTCTGAGGTCCCCACATTCCACTTGCTACTGGAAGATATACATCCATGTACCAAACAATACATAAGTTCCACTTTTTGAGCATTTAATGGAAATGTCTTGCTGTACATGTGGTATAAATTCAATACCCAGGATGGATATAAAGCTTTTTCAGAGTTGCAATACTATGTGTAATTAAAGTGATGTGGCACCAGATGACTTCCAATATATTGGGGGTTAACTATGACTGTGTCTGTAGGCCTCCTAAGCTTTCTAAATACCCAGATAATTGTTGTTTGGAGACATTGGCTTAGATCAGGGATCTGCAACCTTGGCTCTCCAGCTGTTAAGGAACTACAAGTCCCACAATGCATTTGCCTTTATGAATCATGACAGACTCCTTCATTGCATTGTGGGATTTGTAGTTCCTTAACAGCTGGAGAGCCAAGGTTGCAGATCCCTGGCCTAGATATATGGGGCATGCCTTGTGTAATAGTAATGAAATCGTTCAGCACATTCCTTCCTATTCATCATTCCTTATCTCTTTTTCCGCTTCTGATGCCTCCAAACATTGATTTAAAGGGTTCAAGTCCCTCTCTAAGGGCCATTATTTTGTCAGGGCCCCCATAGTTGATAAAAAAAAGATGTCTCTTCAAGACTGTCTGCAATAGATTGCAATAGCACAGAATGCCAGAAGGTTTGTGTTGACCACTGAATGGTAGGGGGGGGTCTATTAAGAAGCATTGCTGTGTATGGAATGTATGCAATGTGTTTAAATGTAGGTGTATTGTGTTTCTCTGCAGACTAGCGGTCCATGACTATATAGTCTGCTAATTCTCTTGGACAAATATCACTGGAGTATAAATAACAGTCAGTTGAAGCCACCTTTAGCTGTATGATAATATTTAATCTCTCCCTCTTCATACAAGAATGCCCTCCCATGTCCTAATTGTTGGTCCAGCCATGCACCAGTGGTCAGTATAGTCCTTCAGGATCTTAAAGACCTTTATTAGGCCATAGTGACAACATTTTATGCGTCTTTAATGTTGAGGAGATCACAGCAGCCACAAAGAGGAAAATGGAATCCAAAAACTCTGAAAAGTATTTCAGTCCTATTGAGGATTGGACACTTGGAGGACACGAGAGGCCACTTTTGTTCTAGAGAGGATAGACATTTGGAGGGCTACAACCCCATCTGGTGCATGGGCCAACCACTATAGCATGGCAGGGTATCTTGTAAAGGTAAGGGAGAACATCTGGGGGACTAAAGCTTGTACCAACAACTAGGTCATGGGAAAGCAATCTGGTATTATTAAGAAGAGGAGGTCAGCTGGGAAGACTAAATAGCGCTCTTGTTCATGGACCAACCACTAGGTCATCGATGGGCAGACAAGAAAGAGGCATAGACCAGCTTGTATAATTAATGAGCTTTCTGGTGCACAAACCAAAAGACGCTTTATGCACTGCCCCACCAAGCCAGAGTCACCTTGCCTATGTGCATTGGTCTCTTACCAACTCTTATCCATTGAGGCAGCACCTGCAGCCAGGTATGGTGAGCGGTCAAGTACTGTATGAGTGAGGAAGGAGACCAGCTGGGGGGACTCAAGAGCTCTCCAATGCACAGACTATCCGAATTGAAAAACTAAAGAATTCTCTGGGCTGGGACACAAATCAGCAGGGGCTTCTCTCAGTGCCCCAGGAAGCCAGGATCAATCTGACTATATATATATTTGTGTCTCACCAAACCGAGCATGTTACTAGTCTTGTACAGAGCACTACCTGCAGCGTTATGCATTGACATTCAAATGAGAAAACTCTGAGGCAAGCAACAGCTTGATTTCTGAACTGTATTTTTCATTTCCACAATGAATGCATAAATCCAATTTATAGTTCCGCATATTGTATGGAGTCTCCTGTGCCCTGAATGCAAAATGCTGCCAACTGCAACCAAGCCAGGGTGTTTTGTAAGCTAATCTTTTCATGGTTCCGAAAACAGGAAAATTTGTACATTAGAGGTTTTATTCATTTCTTATCTAACTATCCTGGTATATAGGAAATCAATATCATAATCATCGTTCCTTTCTTCTATTGTGTCAGACTTTTTTTTTGCAGAGACATTGTTGCTTTATCTGCCTTTTTGTCCTATCCAGAATGGATTTATATTACATAATGTGGCTATACCATCTCCCTTTATAATTTACTGAAACAGTTTTATTCCAGTGAAAGGATGAAAAGCAGAGCAATGTGTTTCTGGTTCTGCATTGGTCCAGGTTTTCGACCTGCCAGCGCTAGGTCCCCTAGAGGAAGCTCCTAGTTCGAGCAGCCATGTTGGGGCACACGCATGCACATAATGAGTGAATGCTGAAACTTGCTCATTATGGGCATACATGTGATGTCAGAAGCATGTGATGTACATGCACTCTGAATAACATGGCCTAGCTCTGCTAAGAAAAAAACTGCCCCCATCCGGAGTTCGAGCTCTATTAGATGGCACCTTTGGTTGGGGATAATATATTTTGCTAACAGGTGCGCTTTAAGAGAACTGGCATCACCAAGCTCCAAGTGCCTCCAATGGCTCACCAGGGAACTACACCCACTGTTCCAATCTTTGAATTCAGACACTATGGGGTAGATTCATCAAAGAGTGAAGTTAAGAGTGAAGTTCCGCCCCTAGAGGGAAATTCCACAGCTCTCAATTCATTTCTATGGGATTTTTAAAGGCCTATTCATCAAAGGGTGAACTTTCACTTCACCCACTGATGAATACGCCTTGCAAAATCCCATAGAAATGAATTGAGAGCTGTGGAATTTCCCTCTAGTGGCGGAACTTCACTCGTTGATGAATCTACCCCTATCATGTTCAGTCTAGAATGATGTCATTATCTATTATGAGCACTAGTGATGGGCGAATTTCCAGCAAATTTTGGAACTTTGCGGAAAATTGGCCAAAACGAGTCTCGTCACGGTTTCGATGCATACCACGTCGTTTTCGACGCGAGTTGCGTCATTTTCAGCACAAATTTTCGCTGGCGTTTTGCAGGCGGCGAATCGTGGGAATTCTCTGCAAATTGGCCCATCACTAAAGAGCACACTATCAGAATAGCAGAATTGACAAGAACTAACATGGTCCAGTTAGAAACAGTAAAGGAAGGCTTGTTCATTGCCCGTTTTGGTGCTGCCTTGACAACTGCTGTAGTTAAGATAGACGTGGTGCAATGTAAAAAGGGATTTGATGGCTAAGATTGTTCATCGCCTACTCAAAGGATGGATACTTCTACTAGACTTGAACAATGTGACCTATCTTTACCAACTCAGGCCAACTTCTTTTATTCTTTCGACTGGGATGATGGGGGGGGGGGGATTAGGTGTTGTGCAGTATTTTAAACATTTTAAGGCCTCATGTGGTCACAAGTGGTAATGAACACTTCTGGAAAATGTAAATGTTAGGTTGGTCTTAGATGTCTTTAGATAAGACAGTTTCTTCAGGAACCAAGAACCCGAATGGTTTTTCTAATGAATTCTACACTGTATATACATAGACTGTATCTTGAGAGTGGTTCAGGTAAAAGCCAGTAGCCCAGAGTATGTTATGAGAATAAGCAGAAAAGAAGATGGGGAGCTACTGGGGGCATCTTCACTCAGATCTTCACTGCTGAAAAGCTACGGTGGCTTTTGTCTGGTAGAGAAGCATTCTTTGAGGAACTTTACTCCTCCTTAAAGTTGCATTATTAAAACTGATGTGAGGTTTAAAGGTTTTCAAAATGCATCAGTTAATAGTGCTGTTAAAGAAGAATTCTGCAGAAATCCATTTCTTAAAAGAGCAAACAGATTAGGGCTGACATTTTGTCAATTTCCCAGCTGCCCCAAGTCATGTGACTTGTGCTCTGATAAACTTCAATCACTCTTTACTGCTGTACTGCAAGTTGGAGTGATATCACCCCCTCCCTTCCCCCCCCCCAGCAGCCTAACAACAGAACAATGAGAAGGTAACCAGATAACAGCACCCTAACACAATCTGCCTGGTAGATCTAAGAACAACACTCAATAGTAAAAACCCATGTCCCACTACGTATTATTCAGTTACATTGAGAAGGAAAAACAACAGCCTGCCAGAAAGCAGTTCCCTCCTAAAGTGCTGGCACAAGTCACATGACCAGGGGCAGCTGGGAAATTGACAAAATGGCTAGCCCCATGTCAGATTTCAAAACTGAATATAAAAAAATCTGTTTGCTCTTTTGAGAAATGGATTTGAGTGCAGAAGTCTACTGGAGCAGCACTATTAACTGATGCATTTTTTAAAAAAACATGTTTTCCCATGACAGTTTCCCTTTAAAGTTTGAATATTAAAATTGATGTGGTCTATTTGATTTTAATCTCTATGGAAATAAAGTTAAAAAAAAAAAGAACAACCTTGGTGCCTCTTGCAGTCTCTATGTTAAGAAGAACATTGTTCATATAGCCGCCGGTAAAGAAAAAGCATGAAAGCCCTGCACCTGGAGACAAAGCAAGACTGACAATGGGAAAAATTTCCTGTTCAGACGTTCATGGCGGTGATATTTATCTCTTGCTAAGTGGAGGACGTACTGATAAGATAAAGACATTGAAATAGAAAAGAGCTTGGAGATAAGCAAGAAATAAACCTCACAGAGGCAGCAGTCATAGCAACACAGACAGCTTTGTTATGTCAAGTGGGACGATGTGTCATTATAGAGGAATCTTTTTATAGAAATAGTGCCTATGTTTCTTTATAAAGAGAATTAAAAAGGACACAGCCTTCCACTGAAGAACATAATTATGAACTGCCACTAGTCACTTTCACTAAGGTGCCACTATATCTTTATTTTTCCATATTCCCATTGTCCATTGTCTTATTGGCAGACTGTTTGCATCTGTCATAATGAACCTATTGTGTTACAAAAAGCTATGGTATTCAATTGTTTTTCGGGCAGGGGCACACAAAGCTACTGGGGGATATTAGCAGCCCAGCGAAAAATCACCTCTCCTTCGAGCTAATAATCCCCCCAAATGTCTTCCCGCTAGCTAGAATGTAAATCGCCGGCGGGTTGGCACTTGGAAAGCTTTGTTTTCAAAAGTCGCCCAAAGTTGCTTCACGAGAAAACTTCAGGCAACTTCGGAAACCGAAGCGTCCCGAGTGCCATCCCACCTGCGATTTACTCTAGCTGGCGGGGAGGCACTTCGTGGAGATTAGTCGCCCGAAGAAAAGGTGATTTGTCTCTTGGCGACTAATCCCCCACAGTAGCCCTTGCCCTTAGAATGAAGACTGCGGGGCAAGCAATTGCACTTACGTCCTGTACATGACCCCTATTGCATCTCTATCCATAGCCTATAAAACGTCAAAATTATTTGCGTCTGGTATGAAGAGAATCATTTCCAGTGCCATTCGCCTGACCACGTCCTTGCCCCATGCTCCATTGCATTGGGTCTTTATGCACCATTTTGGAGCGTTTGCCCCATGAATTAATCCTCCTTTTATTCAGCTCCTTCTCCTCTTCTTCGGATTGATTTGTCAGCTTTTGGCTCCTTTTCAACGACTTTCAGCAGCTTTTGGATCCTTTCGTCAGCTTAGGGTTCTGAAGTAGCTTTCGGGTACTTTCGGAGCCAGCTTACAAGTCCTTTTGGCAGCAGCTCCTTCACAATTTAAAGGGCAAGGAAAGGCAAAGAAATAAAATCCCATTTTTACTTTCTTTACTGAAAAAGAAATCTATCTCCAATATACTTTAATTAAAAAATGTGTACTGTTTTTATAAGAAACCTGACTGTATGCAGTGAAATTCTCCCTTCATTTACTTCTGTGGATAGGAATTGTCAGACGGTCCCTAACTTCTGGCAGGGAAACAATCATACTTATGAACAGCAGGGGGAGCCCCTGCCTTACTTACCAGCCATGCAGAACTCAAGCAGCTTTGTTTTTTGATCATTTATGATGATCCTTAAGAAGCCCAGACCACACTGAGCATGTGTATGTAGTCTAGTCTTGCAAAGATGTATAACAAAGTTACAAGATGACAGCCCCCTGTGGCCAACTTTGAAAGCATAAATCATTTGTTTGATTAGGCTTGTGGTGCAGTAAGTTCATGTTTATGTTTAGTATACAAAATACAGCATTTCTACCCTTATTCTATTTTACACTTTCCTTGCCCTTTAAAGGATCAGTAACAGTATTTTTTTTTTTAATTTGTTTCTTTTTAACGAAAAAGCTTTTATTAAGAAATTACTTATCGATTCTCTTCATGCGCTCCTCTTCTGAAATGGCGACAGGGCATCGATCCATCGTGCTGCTCTCGATTTCTACTCCCTGACTATCTCCTATAGAATGAAGGAGGAGAAATCAAGCGCCGCACAATGGATCGTCGCCCTGCCACCGTTTCAGAAGACGAGTACATGCAGAGAATCAGTAAGTAATTTCTTAATAAAAGCTTTGTGAATTTAAAGTTTAAACTGTGTTGGTGTTTTTCGTTAAAAAGAAACAAATTAAAAAAATACTTGTTACTGGACTTTTAAGGGGGCTCGGCAAAACCATGAAGTGCAGCAATGCCAGGCCCCCTTTCAACTCGGTACAGCTGTACTCGCTTTGCTCCCCTGATGGTGGCCCTGCTTGAATTTATTAGTGCCTTAATTTATGAGGGGGTAGGTGGGCAGAGGAATGTAGATCTTCCCACTTGGCTGGTATTTGACCAACTAGTGTCTGGACTGCAATAAGGAATTCATCATCAATGTATCTGCTGGTATATTTGTAACATCCTCTCAGTCCCTCCCTCGTAGTGATGTGCAGTTCGGGAACAGTCAGTAACCCTTCGTACACCTTTTCTAGTTCATCATTGCAAATGTTGAAACCTGATACTGTGATAATGATTTTTGGCAGCTATAACAGTGTTTTACGTAAATATCGCAGCCTCATATTTACAAATTATTTGCACGTGTCAGACCCCAAATATCAGCAGAATTACTTCTGAAACCTTGTGTCACGGACCAACATAATATCCATGGGCGTAAGTGGGGCTGCAGGCAGGGCCCAGGATGTACAGGGGCCCCATGAGGCCCTAATTCATATACAAGGTCAATAAATATTGGTAAACCTCTAGGCCTGGAATATGGGACTCTGTAATATCTAGTTATACCACTGATCCAGTCAGAAGATCCTATAGCTCATTTCCTTTCTGAATGACTCCCATAGTCAGGTCTGGAAAACAGCTTTGGGGCAATGCAATACTGGACAAGTTGAAAGGAAACAATGACAGATATCTATGACCCAGGCGTCGCCTGAAAATGTTGAGTTTCAATTTAGCAGCAGACAATAAATATACCTGAAACGCTGGGGTCAAACCTTGCTAAGAGAAGTCAGGAACAACAGCGGACGTATAAATAACAGACAAATGACTTGTCTTGAAAGGAAGAGCATCTCATTGAAAAGATGTCTCGTCCAAACACGACCGTTGCCAAAATTGGTTCCTGAGTCTTTTGATAGGAATGAAATACGGTTTTGTCAGGCACAAATGAAGGTGATGAGAAGGAGATTGTGTAAGCCCTTCATCATCATCAATCCACCATCGCTGGTAATTCATCTGCGTCTCGGCAATGCACCGCTAGACACGGAGCGGGCGAGAATGTCAATGTTTTGTAATTGAACCGGGAGCTTATTGAGGCTTTAGCTCAAGATCATAGGAAGAAAATCCTCCTGGCGTTCCTATGTGTTCTGAGATCTAACAGTAAATCAAGGTAGTGATGTGCCACCAATAAGCACCTGATTTATTAAATTAAGCAATGGGCACCCTTAGACTACAGAATGGTTCAACACAGGATTCTCTGCAATCAAAGCTGCACAAAATAACAACTGGACAGTGATCAAAGCAGAAAAAGAAACTCCTCCGACACTCTCTCCTGCAGCTAAATATTAAGCACTATTACTGCTACCAATCCCTACAGAAACTGAAATCAGAGTTTTGTGCATTATAAATAGTGATGGGCGAATAAATTCGCCTGGCATGAATTTGCTACGAATTTCAACGTTTTGCGTCGGTGAATGCATTTGTGACTCTGCCAAAATTTCCAGATTCTTTCCAGACGGCTGCGGGCGCTTTTCACGAATTTCACAAAATGTCTGATTTTCACGATTTCTGCTCTTATTTTTTGCCGTTTCACAAATTTTGTGGAAGCGAAACGGGAGAAATGCAGCCATCACTAATTATAAAGCATAAAGGGCAAGGAAAGGCAAAGAAATAAAATCCAATTTTTACTTTCTTTAATGAAAAAGAATTCTATCTCCAATATACTTTAATTAAAAAATGTGTACCATTTTTATAAGAAACCTGACTGTATGCAGTGAAATTCTCCCTTCATTTAGTTCTGTGGATAGGAATTGTCAGACGGTCCCTAACTTCTGGCAGGCAAATAATCATACTTATGAACAGCAGGGGGAGCCCCTGCCTTACTTACCAGCCATGCAGAACTCAAGCAGCTTTGTTTTTTGATCATTTATGACGATCCCTAAGAACTCTGAGTATCACTCAGATAATGTACCACCTACGGTAAATGATAAGGATATTAGAAGTCACTGAGGGGTTGTTCTGTGACCATATAAAAGCACAAGGTTGCAGGCTGAGTTATACAGGGAACTCTGAGTATCACTCATGTATTATAAGGGATAACGTACCCCCTACTGTAAATGATAAGGATATTAGAAGTCACTGAGGGGTTGTTCTGTGACCATATAAAGGCACAAGGCTGCAGGCTGAGTTATACAGGGAACTCTGAGTATCCCTCATGTATTATAAGGGATAATGTACCCCCTACTGTAAATGATAAGGATATTAGAAGTCACTGAGGGGTGTGACCATATAAAGGCACAAGGCTGCAGTCTGAGTTATACAGGGAACTCTGAGTATCACTCATGTATTATAAGGGATAACGTACCCCCTTCTGTAAAGTATAAGGATATTAGAATTTGTATTTGTGATGTTGCCGATCCATCAAAAAATGCCTCTGCAAACATAAAATAACAAGAACCATTAGAGTTCTTGAGGAAAGTATCCAGCAGACTATATCACAGATAAAGAAGTACCGCAATTACTGTGTCTCAGATGAGGAAGAAAAGGAACTGATGAGCAGAATTCTATTTCTGTTCATTACGGAGAATTGATTTAATTCACATTTATTTTTCACGTTACTCTCTAATCAACTTGCCCATCATTTATTATGTAATTTCTCATTTATCTTTTCCCTTTTAATAATAATAAGTGTATTTTTCTGTTCGATTTGTCTTTCTTTTTACTTTTTGATTGCTGCCAGAAAATCTCTGGGTTTTGAATAGATACAGTATAACATTGCCCCGAGGTTTGCCTTTGTAAATTCTCCAATCCTTTAATCCCATATCATAGATACTTATCCGAAATGTCATTAAACGTAAAAAGGCTAGTCTAATAAGGGTTAATGAGGGCTGATATATTTACATGGTTATTTGTGCTCAGTATGTGGGACTACCTATGCTGCTATCATTTGATAGCTCATCCTTGTGGGAGAGAAAGCCATGTCTAAGTAGCCTATGTTTCTCAAGTTGGTTGGCCACAACCTTTCTCAATGACTTCCCATAGCTTATATGCAACTTCAGGAGAAGAAAACAATACCATGGTTGGTAGAACAGATGAAAACTAGTGATGGGCGAATTCTCGCGATTCGCCGCTGGCGAATAAATTCACAAAACACCAGTAAAAATTCGCCAGCGAAAATTCAACAAAAAAAACGCGCGACTCGTTTCGGGAATTTTTTCGCCAATTCGCGAAATTCGCTGGAAATTCGCACATTTTTAGGCGAAGCAAAACGGGTAAGATTCGCCCATCACTAATGAAAACCTGATGAACAAAATCACTATGATTGCAAGTAGAAAAAACAAAAAACAAAAGTTGAGAAGCAAAATCAGTGGAGACAATACCATATTGATAGCTACACGTCTTGGGGTTCTAGGTCTGTTTTCCATTTGCTCACTGTCTCTGACTTAAAGGGATACTGTCATGGGAAAAAATGTTTTGTTTTTTTTTCAAAATGCATCAGTTAGTAGTACTGCTCCAGCAGAATTCTGCACTGAAATCCATTTCTCAAAAGAGCAAACTGATTTTTTTTATATTTCTTTTTGAAATCTGACATGGGGCTAGACATATTGTCAATTTCCCAGCTGCCCCAAGTCATGTGACTTGTGCTCTGATAAACTTTGGTCGCTCTTTTACTGCTGTACTGCAAGTTGGATTAATATCACCCCCTCCTTTTCTCCCCCCCTTCCCCCAGCAGCCTAACAACAGAACAATGGGAAGGTAACCAGATAACTGCTCTCTAACACAAGACAACAGCTGCCTGGTAGATCTAAAAACAGCACTCAATGGTAAAAACCCATGTCCCACTGAGACACATTCAGTTACATTGAGTAGGAGAAACAACAGCCTGCCAGGAAGCAGTTCCATACTAGTCTCATGACATGGGGCAGCTGGGAAATTGACCGTATCCTTTTAATATGTAGATTTCTACATATCTATTTACAGCAGTGATCCTCAGCCAGTGGCTTGCAAACGTGTTGCTCACCAGCCCCTTGTTTCTCCCAGTGGCTTCATAGCAGGTGCTTATTTTTGAATTCCAAGCTTGGAGGCAAGTTTTGGTTGCATAAAAACCAGATGTACTGCCAGAGACTCCTGTTGGCTGCCAGGTTTATTATACCCCGAGGATTCAAAAAGTCTGAAAATACTCCATCAGGACGCCTGTCGAGGTCCTGTAGAAATCAATGGCAGAGGTCCTATTTGCAATTTGAAGATATTATTGTCTGAGCTGGGTTGTGTACAATAATCCGAGAATTTCATGCTTTTCAATCAATTTCACAAAAAATTTGGATTTTGAGGTCAATCTGAGAAATTCAGATGCAAGACGTGGTCTTTGTGCATCAAGCCAAAAATGTTGTGTTTTTCCCAATCCATGGTTTTTTAGTGATAAATAAAGTTAAATTGTAGATTCTAATTTGGTCAGACTTTTTTTTATTTAAAACCTGAGAAAAAATTCGAATAGCCCAAAATTTTATTTGAATTGTTCAAATTTGAAAATTAGAATTAGATTTTCGAAGTACTGTGGATTTAAGAAGCTCCCATAGGATTCTTCTATGTTTTTTTTGATCGAATAAAAAAAAAAATCGATCGATTTGAACGGTTTTATCGATCGATCAAATTTTTTATATTCGATCGTTCGAAATATCGAATTGCATTAAAACCCTTCGAATTCAAGAGGTTTTGACTCATTAAAAAGTCGAGGGTCAAATTCGAGGATTTTCAACCCTCGAAATTTGACCCTTGATAAATCTGCCCCTATAAAAAAATTTGAAATTCAATCATCAAATTCGATCAAAACTGGCCCAAATAGATTCGTTTTCAATCAAATTAGAATTGTTCATATCGTTCCATCACATCGTTCAAATAGATTGATTCTAACGATTTTCAAAAAAATTCAATTTCCCAGGACTTTTTTTCAGGAAAGCTTTCAGAAGGTCCCCCAAATAGTCGACTTAGAATTTTTTTTAAAGAGACAGTACTGCAAAATTCTAATTTTCTAATTTTTTCAATTCGAATCTAATTTTGGGCTATTCGATAATCAAAGTAGCCCAAAATTACTTTGAAATTGGAATTTTAAAAATTCTAATTGTATTCGAAAATTCACTTCAACCCTTAGTAAATGTGCCCCTTGGTGTGTGGGAGAAAATGGGAGAAAAATCAAGCACTCAGAGGCAACCTACACAGACACAGGGTGAACATGTTTGCTCAGAGGGTGCCCAGGTTGGAATTACAATTTAGATAAGTGTTGCAATGTGCCTGTGCTAATCACCCCAAAATTAGCACCCATCAGGAGATGATGACGACATTACATACAAACTCCAATAGGAAAAGTGAATTTTCAAATAAAATTAGAATTTTAAATTTTTTTTAATTTGAATGGCCCAAAATTAGGATTGAATTGAAAAATTTTGAAACTTTGAATTCCACAGTAGTCTCTTTAAAAAAATTAAAATTCAACTTTTCGCCACCTTAAAGATGCCAAATTGCCATTGTAGCCTATGGGGGACCTCCTGGAAGCTATCCTGAAAATTTTTCTAACTTCTGGAAAAACTGATTTTTTTTTTTTAATTGTTTGAATCGATTGATTCGAACAATTCGAATTAGATCAAAAGAGGACCTATTCGAATAAAATAGGTCCATTTTCGATTGAAAATCCCCCCCCCCCAGTGGTCGAATTTCACATATTTGTTTATTTGAAATTTGACCGATAGTAAATCTGCCCCTTGATAATAACTTTCAGTCTCCCATGCGTTGCATTTTGGGCTGTTTTAACAATGGGATGGAGGTATACTCAGTAAACTCTACTGAGACAGGGACTGACGTAAATGGTCAGCCTCCATAAAGGGCTATGCAAATTGTCAGCTCTATATAAATAAAAGATTACATATTATAATTGATTTACCATTTTGCTTCTGTATTGAAATTTCTGTACCAGCTTGTATATATTTTCAGTGCCTTAATCTTGCATGGCCTCTGCTAGCGCTGAAACCTTTCATAAAGTATTCCCCACTCACCAGCGTCTGAATCATTCCTGATTGTTGTTGAAAGGTTTTATTTTTCTTTTTTGCAAATTGCTTGCAATTTCAGGAGCTAATTGATAAAAACAAAAGTAAATGAGATCATAAATTATATTTTCCCTTAATTGACTGTTGCTTAGTCGTTATGCAGAACCATGGGTTCGAAATGCCATTTTTTTTCCATCTTTAATTTGGTTATTAAATTAGACACACTAGTTCAGATATGAGGTAATGTTGCAACATTTTGTGAAATACAGGCTTGTTCCCTTTGTATTTGTGTTGTGCTATTAAACATGAATGTATAATGATATCACAGTTGTAGGGTTTTTCTTAGCTTCACAAAAAGCAACAACCCTGAATATTCGAATCCACTGCCACTACATTTGGATACTTGTTGGGAACCAATCCTCCAACCCATCCAGGCAGCTTGCCTAAAACAAGTGCTGCACTGGGTACTTGGAGGAGAACCATAAGATTATGGTTTAAAGACATTGGTTCTCTAGTGCAAACAGAATACGTTACAACCACAAGGCTGGTCAATATTTACATAGTTAAATAGTTAAATTGGGTTGAAAAAAGACAAAGTCCATCAAGTTCAACCCCTCCAAATTAAAACCCAGCATACACACACACACCCCTCCACTCTTTCACACAAACCATATATGCCCATATCTATACTAACTAGAGTTTAGTATCACAATAGCCTTTGATATTATGTCTGTCCATAAAATCATCCAAGCCCCTCTTATAGTCATCAACAGAATGAGTATCACAACATCACCCAGCAGTGCATTCCACAACCTCACTGTCCTCACTGTGAAGAACCACCTACTCTGCTCCTTTAAATGAAAGTCCTTTTCTTCTAGTCTGAAGGGGTGGCCTCTGGTGATCCTCTTTATGGGTAAAAAGGTCCCCTGATATTTGTCTATAATGTCCTCGAATATATTTGTAAAGTGTAATCATGTACCCTCGCAAGCACCTTTTTCCAAAGAAAACAACCCCAACCTGGACAGTCTCCCCTCATAATTTAAGTTTTCCATCCCTCTAACCAGTTTAGTTGCACTTAAGGTGGCCATACACGGGCCGATAAAAGCTGCCGACAGACTGTGTCGGCAGCTTATCAGCCCATGTGGGGGGCCTTCCGATGGGCTTCCCCGATCGATATCTGGTCGACAGTCGGCCAGATGTCGATCGGGCAGGATTAAAAATTCAGTCGGATCGCGGCCGCATCTGTGCGTTGATGCGGTCCCACGATCCGACCGCCCGTATCTGTGCCATTCTGATCCGATCGTTGGGCCCTAGGGCCCACGATCGGATCAGCCCGATATCGCCCACCTCAAGGTGGGCATATCGGGAGAGATCTGCTCGTTTGGCAACATCGCCAAACGAGTGGATCTCTATGTGTATGGCCACCTTTAGTCTCTGCACTCTCTCCAGCTCATTTACATCCCTCCTAAGGACTGGAGTCCAAAACTGCACTGCATACTCCAGATGAGGCCTTACTAGGGATCTATAAAGAGGTAGAATTATGTTTTCATCCCTTGAGTTTATGCCCTTTTTTATGCAAGACAGAACTTTATTTGCTTTAGTAGCTACAGAAAGACACTGCCCAGAATTAGACAACTTGTTATCTATAAAAACCCCAAGATCCTTCTCACTTAAGGAAACTCCCAACACACTGCCATTTAGTGTATAACTTGCATGTATATTATTTTTGCCAAAGTGCATAACCTGCATTTATCAACATTGAACCTCATTTTCCAGTTTGCTGCCCAGTTTCACAACTTAGACAAATCACTGTGCAAAGTGGCAGCATCCTGCAAGGAACCTATAGTTCTGCACAATTTAGTATCATCTGCACAAATAGAAACCGTACTTTCAATGCCCACATCCATGTCATTAATAAACAAGTTGAAAAGTATGACTACCATACATTGGTTGATTTAGAAGGCAGAGCTGATACTACATATTGCAATTTTGTTGTTCAAGTGAAGAACATAGGAAAGGATCTGTGCAATCAGAGCTGTGTTTGGTGGTTTCCAAATGTAGAGGACAGTCTGAACAATAGGATCATAGATCAAGTTTGTCAACCAAAGTGACGTTAAATCCGACTTAGAAGTAAATTGTTGGCAGTGGCCTTGTATAGTCTACAACAGTAGAAGCGAGACACCATTACTAAAGGTATTGCTACATTCTCATCAATAAAGTGTGCCTCTTAACTGTATCCAAACTAATCATGAGTCATTCCAACCAGTTCTGTGAACCAGTCGCTAATGGTGAGTGCCTACAAAGTCAGGATCCTGTTCAACTAAATATTCAACCCCATTTGCTATCCTCTCAATCAATATTTGACTGGGGGGTCATGAATGTAGTCTGATGGCAATCCATGTATTCTGTATAGCCTAATGGTCAAACTTTTGGAACTACAACATTTGGCTCAGCACTGGGTTGGCCAAATCATTAGTGCAATCTAAGCTTCTTTGTATGTTTTATTTAAATAATTGTGATTAATTCACCCCAGATCTGCCAATGTCTCCTCACTAGACGGACTCCAGAATTTTATATACAAAGCTGTGCGTTGAATATTTCTGCCATAAAATATTGGCCAAATCTCACAAGAACTGGTGGCACTAGCTAACTTACATGCGCATCTTAACCTTATGGCTTCTGCAGCTCGTTGATGCCCTCTCAAGCTTCAGATGGTTAAGAAATTATTAAAGTGTTTCATTTACAGTGGGAAAAAAAGAGCCTTCATCTCAGGCACAGATCATTATAGGCATTGTTTTTCTCAATTAATAACATACAAGATGTTGACCTGCTCTAGGGATCCTGATCTGTTCGCACAGCCATCTGTCTCTATCTCCGTCAGGGATAACTTGAAACAAAAGCCCTTTTCAAATGTATCACTTCGGTATCCAGAGTATTTTCATTTTTTATAAAAAATACTGCTTATTAGAGCTTGCACAAAGGTGCTGACCTTTCATCTGTTGTTAGAATAATAACCAGGTTGAAGAACTGTAAAAAAAAAAACTTAATTTTAATTCCCGGATAGTGTTCCGAAGTATCTTTTTTTGTACAAGAAAAGCTTTTACAAAATGTGCGATAAGGTGGCCATACACAGGCCAATAAAAGCTGCCAACAGACCAAGTCGGCAGCTTATTGGCCTGTGTATGGGGCCCTCCAATGGGCTTTACCCGCCCATCGACATCTGCCTATCGGAGGGCCCCATACATAGGCCAATAAGCTGTCGACTTGGTCAGTTGGCAGATTTTATTGGCCTGTGTATGGCCACCTTAAGGGGTCGATTCATCAAAGAGTGAAGTTCCGCCACTAGAGGGAAATTCCACAGCTCTCAATTCATTTCTATGGGATTTTGCAAGGCCTATTTATCAATGAGTGAAGTGAAATTTCACCCTTTGATGAATACGCCTTTAAAAATCCCATAGAAATGAATTGAGAGCTGTGGAATTTCCCTCTAGTGGCGGAACTTCACTCTTAACTTCACTCTTTGATGAATCAACCCCTAAGACTACAGGTGGCTATAGATGTAACAATTACAATCTTTTCTTGGAAAAGATCTTTCCAAGAAAGATTGTTCGTTTCAATACACACGTGCAGAGCTGAATTGTCAGATATACAGGTAGAAACAATAGTATTAAGGGGTATGTTTACTAAGATTGGAGATAAATATCTGGAGAAATTTCTGGAGATGTTAGCATTGCAACCAATCAGCAATTAGAGGCAACATCTCCAAAAATTTCCCAGATATGTATCTCCAGTCTTAGTAAACATGCCCCTAAACCTGTATCTGAAGATTCAGCACTAACAATGCCCGATCCACGAGCCGACCGATCTCCAAATCTGCTTATTTTTAAAAAAAGCTGAGATTTGTTAAATGGCTATGGTGCGGCCTTTGGGAAAAGCATGGAACCAGTCACTGCCAACAAAAAAAAAAAAATAATCCTTCAGAAACTGCCTTTGATAAACACAAGGCACAGGGTTGTACTTGGCTTGCATGAATCCTGGCACACTCACCTACTGAAAGCAAGAGACCTCTGAATAGGAATCACATTAAAACTGAATAATATGTATGCAAAATGAAGGGGTTGGAACTCAGTGAAAGTCACTTCTATTCATGGGGCCGAATACAAAATGTTATTAAAAATATATTAATATATTGGCGACCTTTGGCTGCCCACCCACTGAGCTGTATCTGGCTGATCGTATCATTAGGGTCAACAACTGATTTATACACAGGAGCCTAAAGTCCTGTTGGATAAGAGATGCATCAACATGCCAATGTGGTCCTCATCAGGTGGAAAAAGCAGATCTAGCCATTGTAGGCTTCATACATGGGCCAATAAGCTGCTGACTTGGTCTGAAAGGTCTACGTAGAAGCATTCATCAGTCCATGTATGGCCACCTAAAAGGAGGAACTATCTCAAAAATTTTAATCTTATATAATCTTCAGCATACGGAAATTTTCCAAATATAACCAACTAAAAATTTGGAACCATTTATTGAAATAATCATGTTTATCTTCACTATCCCTCTATCAGCATGTGTTTCTCTTCATTCTGTCTTCATGCAGGAGTTGGGTGTCAGATATTCAGTTAGATCCTAGAAGATGTACTACAGCTCACTTTATTAAAATCACCAGAAATCCTGTCTCTCTACATGCTGGATTTGTGCAAAATGTCTAGAAAAAAA
Source organism: Xenopus borealis (assembly GCA_024363595.1). Taxonomy (NCBI): domain Eukaryota; kingdom Metazoa; phylum Chordata; class Amphibia; order Anura; family Pipidae; genus Xenopus; species Xenopus borealis. The sequence goes on along the minus strand of CM044448.1, from coordinate 103,502,431 downwards.
AGAGAAGCCAGCTCCATAGGCACAGGACCAACAAACAAAAGATAGGGTAATACTGTTTCAATTAACAACCCTCCGTGCTCAGAAACAGGATTTAGCTATATCACCGTTACTGTGAACCCTTATAATTAGTGATGGGCGATTTTATTCGCCAGGGGCGAATTCGCGGTGAATTCCCGCGATTTGCTGCTGGCGAATAAATTTGCGGAAAAAAATTTGACGCAACGAAAACGACGCGGAGCGCGGCGAAAACGAAGCGACACGTCGAAAACTACACGACGAACGTTGAAGTTGACGCGACGCTCGTTAAAAACGTGCCGTGCCTCGTTCCGCAAATTTTTCCGCAAATTCGCGAATTTTGCTGGAAATTCGCGAATTTTTCAGCAAAGCAAAACGGGGGAGATTCGTCCATCACTACTTATAATCCTTGCCACCACCACCTTGATTGTCAGATAAGAGAAAGATTTTGAAATTTCCTTAACAGGTTTCAAGGTAGGTACTCACAAACATGTTCATTTCTTGGCATATTAAAAAAAATTTAAAAAACTTTCCAGCATCTCATTCATTCTCCTCCTTATGCAGCTGTTGGAAGATATGCTGCAACAAAATAGTGTAAAACCTGCTTATTTTTTTTTAAAAATTATAAAAAAAAGTGCACTCACATGGTATCTCTTATAAAATGCATAATTATGCTACGTCCTGGCAAGGAACCGTCCCCCTATGGAGTCCGCACAGTCTCCGTTATCCGTAGCATGTAAAAACTAATCTGCAATCTGTAGCATGTAGAACCAGTCTCACCAGTGCAAAAGACAGTTACTTTGTTGGGTTTTGTGTGTACAGGTATAGGATCCATTATCAGGAAAACTGTTATCCAGAAAGCTCCAAATTACATAGTAACATAGTGATAGACACACATCCATCAAGTTCAACCTTTTAACTTTTTTTTTAAACTGCCTAACTAGGTTATTGGGTTTATTTAAAGGGCAAGGAAAGGCAAAGAAATAAGATCCCATTTTTACTTTCTTTAATGAAAAAGAAATCTATCTCCAATATACTTTAATTTAAAAATGTGTACCGTTTTTATAAGAAACCTGACTGTATGCAGTGAAATTCTCCCTTCATTTAGTTCTGTGGATAGGAATTTGCAGACGATCCCTAACTTCTGGCAGAGAAACAATCATATTTATGAACAGCAGGGGGAGCCCCTGCCTTACTTACCAGCCATACAGAACTCAATCAGCTTTGTTTTTTGATCATTTATGATGATCCCTAAGAAGCCCAGACCACACTGAGCATGTGTATGTAGTCTAGTCTTGCAAAGATGTATAACAAAGTTACAAGATGACAGCCCCCTGTGGCCAACTTTGAAAGCATAAATCATTTGTTTGATTAGGCTTGTGGTGCAGTAAGTTCATGTTTATGTTTAGTATACAAAATACATCATGATGTTAGGGAATGATTTTAATATTTAAAATCTTCTCTGGTTGATTTAATTTGCTGCTTTACTAATCCTTAAACTATCCAAAAGCAATAAGCCTTGCTTCCATTTACCATTTAAGTCAGTAGTGAATCTAGTTTCCTCTACATAAGCTCTAAAATGGCAAAACCCCTTAACTAAATTAATGATTTCAGATATTACTGACTTGATTTGCGAAGAAGAGATGAAATCTTGATTGCATGGAACAGTGAGGAGGACCTCGGACAGACTAAGCAAAACCAATAGGAATAAATAAGAGTGGTAATCCACAGATGGAGAACCTTAGCTAGCCTAAACAGTACACCAAGGGGCAACCTTGGTTAGGCTGAACAGTATTGGTTAAGGTGAACAGTACTGAGAGACTGAAGACTTGTTTAGATTGAGCAGTGGAGAACTATAGAGGCTTGGTCAGAGATAACAGAATTGATGGTCGCCCTGTCGCCTTTTCTGAAGAGGAGGGAAGTGGAGTTTGGTAAGTTATTTCTTAATAAAGGATTTGTGATTTTAAAGATTAATTTGTCTTTGTGTTTTTATTCTGCTGTATACTAACAAATTTTTTTAAAAGAATGTTTTGATGTTACTGTTCCTTTAGGATAAACAGGGTAGAGAAGGAGAACCTTCTTAGGCTAGTTGGTAGGAGCACTAGGAAGGAAGTAGGGAGAATCTTGGGTAAAAGTGATCAGTGTAGAGCAGGGATCCCCAACCTTTTGAACCCGTGAGCAACATTCAGAAGTAAAAGGAGTTGGAGAGCAACAGTAGTATGAAAAATGTTCTTGGGGTGCCAAATAAATGCTGTGATTGGCCATTTGGTAGCCCCATGTGGATTGTACGCCTACATTGAGGCTCTGTATGGCAGTGCACCTGGTTTTTATACAACCAAAAACTTGCCTTATACTTATACAACCAAAAATAAGTTCTTGCTTTGAGGCCACTGGGAGCAACATCAAAGGGGTTGGAGAGCAACATGATGCTCGCGAGCTACTGGTTGGGGATCACTGGTGTAGAGGATGTGCTTTGCTTAGGTTGAACAATAATGAGCGAGATATCTTTGGTTAGGCTGAACAGCAGAGAAAGGAGGACTTGGTTTGGCTGAAGAGTCCTGGTTAGACTGAGAAATAGAGAGAAAAATAGAGACTCCTTTAACCTGTAGAGTAGGCTGAGGGACATCTTTGGTGAAGCAGAACAACAAGGAGAAGCTTGGTTGTTTCATAGAGCCTTGGTACAACACCCGCCACTGGTTTTCAGCCCTGGAGCATAAGCGCAGGTGCACATCAACTTAGGTGCCGGCGTCGAAACCCCTGCGCACGTCAAATTGGACACTCGCACCAAAATACTTAGGTGCAATGACCTCTAATTTGGGCGCCTAGCTTCCTATTGGTCCCTGATGTGTCTGTCTTCCTCAGTCTGCTCCTGATTGGTTCCTGTTCCCTTAAATACCTTCCTCTTTCTCCTCACTTTGCCCAAGCTGGCTTCAGTTCCTACTGTTCCTGCTAAAGCCCTGGTTGTCCGAGTTTCCTGGTTGTGACCCTCTGCCTTTTTTCCTGACTTCAGAACCTTCGCTGCCTGAAACCGACCTCTGCCTGCATTTGACTACACCTTAGCTTGACCCCTTGGTACTTCGCTTCTCTGTATCCCGTCTTTTGGAACCGACCTTTGTCTGCACTTGACTACGCCTTGCCTGATTCCTTGATACCTCACTCGTGGTAACTCGTCTGACTTCTCTTCTACCTCTGCAGCAGAAAGCCCGGGGCCCCAAAAGGGCGTCGGTGAATACCGGAGCCATATAGAAGTTCCTGTTACCATCAGTTCTCCTGGATCAGCTACTTTCCTTCGGGATCCGAGGTAAACAGATTGTTATACTTGGTTAGGTTGAGCGGTAGGGAGAGGAAGAATCTGTTGTACTGTAATGGAGAGGGGGTATCTTAGTAAGGATAAACTGTATTTTGGAAAAGGAGAATATCCACCAAAATAGTAAATAGTATACAAGGTAAAAAATCTAGCACCTTTCTCAACTATATGACAGCCTGGAGGCTGGAGAAAACTAGAGTCTTCATGGACGCTGTAATATAACAGAGGCGTAGCAACGGTGGTAAAGGTAACTTCTCCATTATACTACTTATCTGCTATCATTTGTAGATATTATACAGAGAGCAGTTACAGCTCTTTCCTTTCTTACATTACTTTTTACATTGATTTTGATTGCACTTAAACACACTTTCATGTCACTATAATTTGCGCTTAGTTTGATATCTGTTTAAATGAGACCCGGAAGGTGCCTCTTTTACCTACTTAGTGACCCCCATGATTGGAAGCTGCATCTGGAAATGCTTCGGGGACTGGGCCATTTCCTAGAATTCAACTTGTCACACTTGTTCTCTAGTAGCATTAAAGTTCAAAGCTATTAAAGCAACATGTTCCACTTAGTGGAGCTTTACTGCCAGAGCTGGCCATTCTATTAACTGTTTCCTAGCTCCTCCAGTCAACCTTAAAAGGGGGAATGGAATAATCACCTTCATTCCATTTCACTTGGGTTTGTAATGTAAAATGTTTTTTGACTAATAATGTAATAAACAATAGAACAACAGAAGACATACTTTTAAAGGAATTCTGTTATGAACAACGGTCCAGGCCCAGATGGGATTCACCCCAGGGCACTTAGCGAATTTAGCTCTGTGATTGCCAAACCCCTATACTTAATTTTTCAGGATTCATTGAGGTCTGGCATGGTGCCGAGAGACTGGTGAATTGCTAATGTGGTGCCGCTATTCAAAAAGGGATTCCATTCTCAGCCTCAAAACTATAGGCCAGTTAGTCTGACGTCGGTGGTAGGAAAGCTTTTTGAAGGATTAATTAAGGATATGATACTGGACTTCATAGCAAATAACAATACTATGAGTTTGTGCCAACATGGTTTTATTTGTAATAGATCTTGCCAGACTAACTTAATTTCTTTTTATGAGAAGGTAAGCATGGACCTCGATTCTGGGATGGCAGTGGATGTGATATACTTATAGACTTTGCTAAAGCATTCGATACAGTGCCACGCAGAAGGTTACTGGTTAAATTAAGGAATGTTGGCCTTGAACATAGCATTTGCACCTGGATAGAGAACTGGCTAAAAGATAGACTACAAAGAGTGGTGGTAAATGGAACATTTTCTAATTTGACCAGTGTTGTTAATGGGGTACCGCAGGGCTCTGTACTGGGTCCCTTGCTTTTCACCTTGTTTATTAATGACCTGGATGTGGGCATTGAAAGTACGGTTTCTATTTTTGCAGATGATACTAAATTGTGCAGAACTATAGGTTCCATGCAGGATGCTGCCACTTTGCAGAGTGATTTGTCTAAGTTGGGAAACTGGGAAGCAATCTGGAAAATGAGGTTCAATGTTGATAAATGCAGGTTATGCACTTTGGCAAAAATAATATAAATGCAAGTTATACACTAAATGGCAGTGTGTTGGGAGTTTCCTTAAGTGAGAAGGATCTTGGGGTTTTTATAGATAACAAGTTGTCTAATTCTGGGCAGTGTCATTCTGTAGCTACTAAAGCAAATAAAGTTCTGTCCTGCATAAAAAAGGGCATAAACTCAAGGGATGAAAACATAATTATACCTCTTTATAGATCCCTAGTAAGGCCTCATCTGGAGTATGCAGTGCAGTTTTGGACTCCAGTCCTTAGGAGGGATGTAAATGAGCTGGAGAGAGTGCAGAGACTAAGTGCAACTAAACTGGTTAGAGGGATGGAAGACTTAAATTATGAGGCTGGGAGACTGTCCAGGTTGGGGTTGTTTTCTCTGGAAAAAAGGCGCTTGCGAGGGGACATGATTCCACTTTACAAATACATTAGAGGACATTATAGACAAATATCAGGGGACCTTTTTACCCATAAAGAGGATCACCAGAGGCCACCCCTTCAGACTAGAAGAAAAGGACTTTCATTTAAAGGAACAGAATAGGTGGTTCTTCACAGTGAGGACAGTGAGGATGTGAAATGCACTGCCGGGTGATGTTGTGATGCTGATTCTGTTGATGCATTTAAGAGGAGTTTGGATGATTTTTTGGACAGACATAATATCAAAGGCTATTTTGATACTAAACTCTACAGTTAGTATAGCTATGGGCATATATGGTTTGTGTGAAAGAGTGGAGATGTGTGTGTGTGTATGCTGGGTTTTTAATTTGGAGGGGTTGAACTTGATGGACTCTGTCTTTTTTCAACCCAATTTAACTATGTAACTATGTAACAGAAGACATACTTTTAAAGGGATTCTGTTATGATTTTCATGGTGTGTTTTTTATTTCTAAGTTACACTGTTTACACTGCAAATAATTTATTCTATTATGGAAAATGTCATGTGTAGGCAACTGTTCTCTAGTTACCTTCCCATTGTTCTGCTGAGGGGAAAGGGAGGGGATGAAATAACTCCAACTTGCAGTACAGCAGTAAAGAGTGACTGAAGTTTATCAGATCACAAGTCAAGCACTATTAACTGATGGGTTTTTAAAAAAACATTTTTTCCCATTACAGTATCAATTTAATTTATACTTAAAGGGCAAGGAAAGGCAAAGAAATAAAATCCCAGTTTTACTTTCTTTAATGAAAAATAAATCTATCTCCAATATACTTTAATAAAAAAATGTGTACCGTTTTTATAAGAAACCTGACTGTATGCAGTGAAGTTCTCCCTTAATTTACTGCTGTGGATAGGAATTGTCTGACAGTCCCTAACTTCTGGCAGGGAAAAAAATCATACTTATGAACAGCAGGGGGAGCCCCTGCCTTACTTACCAGCCATGCAGAACTCAAGCAGCTTTGTTTTTTGATGATTTATGAGGATCCCTAAGAAGCCCAGACCACACTGAGCATGTGTATGTAGTCTAGTCTTGCAAAGATGTATAACAAAGTTACAAGATGACAGCCCCCTGTGGCCAACTTTGAAAGCATAAATCATTTGTTTGATTAGGCTTGTGGTGCAGTAAGTTCATGTTTATGTTTAGTATACAAAATACAGCATTTCTAGCCTTATTCTAATTTAGACTTTCCTTGCCCTTTAAATCCACATCTTATTCTGGAAAATCGTGCAAATGAGGTATTTAATCTGATCCTGGTTTAACTTCTCCTTATCTAAAAGTGCAAGTTAAATTATTTCATTCTTGCTGAACACAGGGCACCATAAAGAGGCAAAAATAAAATACCTCTTTGGCATTAGTCAACCAACGTCAAAGTGTCACTGAGTATTGTGGGAGAGGTAGTACACACCACAGAAAATTATTCAGTGCTATAATAAGCTCCAAAAATTGGTCAGGCCCTTGACATGCTTTGTGTTCCCAGTAAGCAGAAACCAGGAAACACAGAATCTACAGAACTAGTATGATTAGTTTTTATGTGTTCTACAGTGGGTGGCACTTTAACAGAATGGGACATAAAGTCTGTTGCCCTGGTTCTACACAGGTTTAGTGGTACAACTGTTTTTTTTTTTCTATACAAAACTAGATGCCAGTGTCAGGCTACAGCTAATAATTTCCCCTGTGGGATATCATCTGGGGGTTTGGGTCACATGAAGACCTTAAAGGGGTTGTTCACCTTTGAGTTAACTTTTAGTATAATGTAGAGAGTGATATTCTGAAACAATTTGCAGTTGGTTTTCATTTTTTATTGTTTGTGGTTTTATAGTTATTTAGCTTTTTATTCAGCAGCTCTCTATTTTGCAGTGTCAGCAATTTGGTTTCTAGGGTACAAATTACCCTAGCAACCCTGTGTTGATTTGAATAAGAGACTGGAATATGAATAGGAGATGGACTGAATAGAATGATAAGTAATAAAAAGTGGCAATAACAATACATTTGTAGCCTTACAGATCATTTGTTTTTAGATGGTGTCAGTGACCCCCATTTGAAAGCTGCAACGAAACAGAAGAAAATTGCAAATCATTAAAAAACTATGAAAAATAAATAATGAAGACCTATTGAAAAGTTTCTTAGAATTGGCCCTTCTACAATATACTAAAGGTTAACTTGAAGGTGAACCACCCCTTTAAGGATTTTGGTTCAGATGGGTGCAAGATAATTAAGGGTGGGCTTACCAAAAGTTCATATTAATCAAAACTCATTGGTTGCAACAAAAAAATCATTTGCTTTTAAACAACCAACCACATTATATTCAGAATAAAATATTTGAAGGAGAAAATAAGAGGGAGAAGAGAAGTGTCTATGAGTGCAGTTATGTTGAATGAAAGTTAACGAGAGGGCTGGAGAGAGAGGTGACAATTACTTGGTCACTCTGGCAAATGAAAATCAGCCAAGGAGACTTCAATAACAATGATTATCTTGAGAATTCATCTCAAAGCATTTTATGGCTTGTATTGAATTATAACTCCCTCTTATTGTGCCTACAGACATTCCCTTAGGTACAGAATGAAAACATAGCAGCTTAGCACCTTGACCCGTTCTTGCCGTGAATAGATTTTAGGAGGCGTTGCTGTACATGTGTTGATTTTCAGAATTTACTGAAGATTTTATTCTTTGACAACATTGGATCTTGTATAAAATGTTTTACAGAAAGCAAATGTGTACAGTTGTTCTTAAAGAGGAAGCGACATGTTTATGTGGGGTCTTTGGACCTGTGGTATGTCCAAGATGTTTGCTGGTGGTGCCAGGTAGAGTGACCATAAACCAAATAGGTGCTAAAAAAACAACTCCTACTGCAGCAGTACCCTTCTTATAAATCAGGTCTACCGGACCAGACCTGCCTGAGACATCTTCAAGGTCCCTTGTCCTCTCCTCCTGACTGCGGCTCCAACAAGACTACAAGATATGCAGGAGGAAGGGTGTTGTGGCATACATTAATGACCTCACAACTGTGTTGGTAGAGCGCCAGGTAGGTAGGTAGGTGTGCGGGCCAATGAGGTGGCAGCCCCAGTGGGCCATGAACCCCACAGTCCAACGGCAATAAACTAAGAACAAGACATATTGTATATATAATGGTAATATTGTCAAAAAGGTCTGGTTGTCTGGTTTTCAGTAGGGATGCACAGAATCCACTATTTGGGATTTGGACGAATCCCTGAATCCTTTGTGCAAGATTTGGCTGAATACCGAACTGAATCCTAATTAGCATTTTCAAATTAGGGGCAGGAAGGGTAATCCTGGATTTGGTGCATCCCTAATTTTTAGTGAAACCACCTTTAAGGGGGTTATTTACTAAAATCCAAATTTATCTCGTTATCTAATTTAAAAAAAAACACAACATAACTCCCATACCTGATTTTACCCTATTAATTATAGCTTGATTTAATTGGTTCAGGTAAAAACTTGATAAACTCAAGAGAAAACCCAAATTTTTTGATTTTTTTTTTCAGGTGGTTTTCCCAAATTGCTCGATTTTTTTGAATTTTTTTTGCCCACAAAGCCCTTAGATGGTGGCTTCAAGGCTCTTTGCAGCATTTGGCTTTAATAAACCTCTGAAAAAATATATTCAAGAATTTGCTCCAAAAAGCCAGACCAGATAAATTCAGAGTGCCATCCTGCTGGCGATTTATATTCTAGCCGGCGGGAAGGCTTTCCAGGGAGATTCGTTACCCAAAGAAGAGGCGATTTGTTGCCAGGTGACTAAATCTCCCAGAATTAGGGATGGCGCGAACCGCCGAAAAAAAGTTCGCGAACATGTTCGCGAACTTCCGGAAATTTGCGAACGGTTCGCGAACGGTTCGCGAACCCCATAGACTTCAATGGGAAGGCGAACTTTAACAGCTAAAAAAGATATTTCTGGCCAGAAAAATTATTTTAAAGTTGTTTAAAGGGTGCAACGACCTGGACAGTGGCATGCCAGAGGGGGATCAAGGGCAAAAATGTATCTGAAAAATCCATTGTTGACACAGCGCTGCGTTTTGTGCTGTAAAGGGAAAAAAGTCACTCAGGTGGTTGTGGACACTGTAATATTATAGATATTTAGACAGAATGTGATCAAGCTCACACAGCTATATGGCAGTTGTTTGAAGAACACACTGGGCAAAAAATGGCTACAGGGCAAATAATGCCTACAAGGTCAACGTATACACTACTACAGCGGTGGATACGGATTACGTAAAATATATTATGGCTGCTTGAAAAAAGTCACTCAGGTGCTTTTTCTGGAGAGGGTAATATTATGGATATTTAGACAGAATGTGAACAAGCTCACACAGCTAGATGGCAGTTGTTTGAAGTACAGTAGATTACTAGCCAGCAAACTTACTATCCACTGTCCCTGAAATCACTAACAGGCAGCTCTCTCCCTACACTATCTCTTCAGCACACACAGGCAGAGTGAAAAAACGCTGCAGGGCTTCGGTTTTTATAGGGAAGGGAAGTGGTCCAGGGGGTGTGGGGGTGGTCCAGGAGGGAGAGCTTACTGATTGGCTGCCATGTATCTGCTGGTCTGGGGGAGAAATGGCAAAATAAAAGCGCCAACTAAGGCGAACCCAAATTGGCGAACGTCGCGCGACGTTCGCGAACTTCCGGCGAGCGCGAACACCCGATGTTCGCGCGAACAAGTTCGCCGGCGAACAGTTCGCGCCATACCTACCTAGAATCTTAGCATGTGTCACCACCCTTAAAAGACACAAAGGCAAATTTTCACTTCAATTTTTTAAATAGCTTATTAATTCTGACTCTTTTCACCTTTAAAATGGGGGGCTCACTACTCATCTCTCTATTCAGGCCTCTCTTATTCATATTCCATTTTCTTATGCCAATCAATGCATGGTTACTTGGGGAAATTTGAGTCTGGTAAATGCTGATTGCTGAATAAAAAGCTAAATAACTCAAAAACAACAAATAATAAAAACAAACCAATTTTGTAAAAATATCACTTGCTATATTTTTTTGAAAATGAATTGAAAGGTAAACAACCCCTTTGAGAGATCTACAACCAAGAGTATTTAGTTGGTTCAAAGTGTCAGACTTAGTATGACTATCATGAACACCGGCTATATATTCTCCATCAAAAGTAATTTTATCTATATCTTTTAGGAGTATCTGCTTTAATTTTTACATTTTGGTCTAGAGCTTGTTATACTCCTGTCTGTGAGCCCATGGGAAGATTGCATTAGTGCTTAATTATGGCAAACCTTCTCTAAAATGGGTATATTATTCATGCAAGTAGTCATCTACATCTTCTAGCTCCCACTCATGTCGGTAAGGTAATCTCAAATGTAAGAATAGACAGCAAAGCCTTGCATAAACCTGAACATAAAGAACAAGAGAAAATAGTATTGTGGTGTTTATATAAATGGTCACTGTGCATATGAGTTACCCTCTGCATACACTTTACCTTCTATACTGTTTAAAAGCAACAGTTCAAAGTTACTGCTGTGCAATGGCTGCATGAGCCTGCTAATAAAGCACTGTTAAACTCGACTAATTCTCGGATATCAAAACACAACAAATTGGCGATGAGATGTCTCTTCTACCTCTGCAGCAGCCTGCACCTTTTCTCCCAAACCCTGGTGAGCCTACCATACCTTTTACTGCTTGGATCAGTATGTTTGACAATACATTATTGCTGCTGACCAAGGGGAGATTTCTGCTGCTAGAAAGCGTGCATTACTTTTTCACTGCCTGGGAGCAGAGGGACAGCATATATTCTATACATTACCATTACCTGATGATACTTATGAAACTGCACTTACTGCTATAAATAACTTTTTCGTGCCAAGAGTAAATGTGGTTGCTGAAAGATATAAATTCCACCAACGTGGACAAAGTAATGGTGAATCCACAGAACAATTTGTATCAGCCTTGAGAGAGCTGGTTGTTACCTGTGAGTTTGGGAATCTAACAGATGAAATGCTAAAAGACCAAGTAGTGGAAAAAACAAATTCACTACGAACTAGAGAGAGACTGCTCCTGCAGCAGGATTTAACCCTTACAAAGGCTATTACAGGTGATAGCCAAATTGAAATTGAAAGGTTAAAACTCTAGTCAGGGAACTGCTGGGAATGTTCAGACTGTGAATCCAGCCCTGCGGCCTAATTATGCAAAGTCACCAGCAAAATATAGTACTAAAGAAAGGGATTCACTGCAAAACCCTGCAGCAAATACAAATAAAAAATACTGCTTTCACTGTGGTTCAACACAACACATTGCAAATGATGCTACATGTCCTGCGAAAGCGGTACAGAGCCGCAGATGCTCAAAGGTTGGTCACTTTTCTGGGGTCTACCATAGATCTGCTAAAGATGTTCATGAAGTCACTACTACAAATGTTACAGTATTAAGTGTGGATAAAGCGGGTACATTTATTCCAGACAAGTTTATATTCACTGTCAGTGCCAATACTGCTTCTGCTGATAAGGGACACTCCATTAACCTGATGCTTGATACAGGTTCAGCTGTTTCTATACTACCAAAGGATATTTTCTTGAAATACTTTGCAAAAGATATGCTTGTTGCACTTGCCCTGAGGCTGCTCATTTACTTAAAGGATCCAATCCCTGTGCTTGGTTGCTTGCCAGTGACTGTACAATTTGAATCAAATACAACAAAATGTGACTTTTACATTGTGAATAAAGGTACTGCTATACTTGGAAGGTATCTCTTTGTTACATTAAACCTACAATTAGTTGATGGTCTCATTACTACAGCACCAGTGCCTGCCACTAGGGTTGCCACCTCACCCCTTTAAAACCGAACACATATGGAATACACAGCCTGCATGGCTAATTAGCAATTCATTTAGATGCATGATGCATGGCTGCACATAAATCAGTTCAGTCTGCAGCATGCATCTAAATGTAAAGGCTGTGTGGCAGGCAACCCTACCTGCCACACAGCCTGTGTCTAAAATTGGGCTGTGCAAAGAACTTTATACATAAAGTTAAGCTGAGACCAGATGTAAAACCAGTACGCCAGAAATTTAGGTGATTGCCCTACTCTATAAGTGAGGAACTACATATCTAAAGAGCAACGTGCCATGCAACAACCCAAGCAGAAAATGTGGTGCAAGAGAAGTGCACTTTCAGCCTGGATCTTTAGTAACAATTAAGAAACCAGGACTCCTGAAACAAAGACAATCTAAATTTACTACACCAATTGAAGTGAGACACCATACACATATGAACTGTCTGATGGACGCATATGGAATGCAAATCGTCTTGCTCCTGTTAGGTATGACTTTGGAGAAGCTCCATTTAATGAGGGACCTTATCCTACTCCTGATGCCAACTGCAATAGGCCTGATGAAAGTGAACTTATAAGGTGTACTGAGAGAATCAGGAAACTACCTGCATGGACCAAGGACTATGTGATGTGAAGAGTGCATAATATTGTTGTTTCTCTAGATACCATTTCATTTTTGTTTATTACATTTGCCCAAATGCTTTCCTACTATAGGTTGAATATGTGGTGTTTATACAAATGGTCTGTAGATGTCACTGTGCACATGAGTTATACTGTGCATACACTTTACCTTCTATACTGTGTAAAAGCAATAGAGTTCAAGTTACTGCTGTTGTGTAAAGGCTGCTAATAAAGCACGGTTATACTCTAATAATTCTAGGATATCAAAATACAAGTATCATTGAGGATATGCTGCCTTATGAAACCAACAAAAAGGACTGGAATAGCTGGTGGTGGGTCAGATGTATGGAGGAGTCCTAAGAGGCCAACTCAATCTATCTGTGCAAAACATTTTTTACAAAGAGGTGGGCGAAATGGGGCTCCATGACTTCTAAGTTCCCTTGTTAAGTAATAACCAGTAATTCAGGTAACCACTAATCAGCGAGAAAGTGCACAGTATTTTCTATCCTACATCTCTTTTGCATGAAAAGAAAAAATAGCAGAGCTCATCAGGCTCCAGCCTTAGTGGCTCCAGACAAGCTAACCAAATGTTCAGTGTGTAATAAATTATTTGATTAAGCTGAGTTTTTAACAATATTACTTTGGGTTTCTATCTGAATTCATTTAACAGAGAGAATTATGGGCAGTGGTAATATTGAGTGAGCAGTAGGCACTCAAGGTAACATTTACCTTGAGTGGTTTTCAGATATTGGGTATATACAATTTGAGGTCCAATATTTGTTCAGGACCCCCTTCCCCTTAGCTGACTGCATGGTAATATATACAGGGTCAGACTGGGCCGGCGGGACACCGGGGGAAAACCCTGTGGGCATCTGGCACTCATGGCCTCTGCCGAATCTGCCGCCAGATCTGCGATACGAAGGCTTCTTAAAAACATTTTGAGTGTTCCTGATGCGGCAGCACATGCGCATGCACGTGGCATGCCGACACAGCAAGGGGGGCTGAGTTGGGGCCCTGGGGCAGTAGCCGGGAGGTCTAGGGCCCTCCAGTCTGGCCCTGAATAGATGTAAGAACATTTTGTAGCAGCAGTCACCATTAAGCCATACTTTTCAGCATGGTTTAAACGACCTTTAAGCTGGGTTTCCACAACATAAGTCTCCAAATATCACCTGGCCTTAAGCTACTGCCCCATATTAACTGTGGTAAGTGGATATTTACATGTTTTACTGGGTGACTATGTATACACCCAGATTCTACAGACCAGAAAGCACATCCCACGTGCCAGACAGCTGGATCACCCTTGAATTCCTAGATCCTAGACAAAGGTCCCTGTTGGCTGAAACATTGAGCAAAATAAACCTTTGGAAGATTGATTCAGCAAGTCCTGTGAGTGCCATTCTTCTGCATATCTATATCTATATATATATAATATAATATATATATATATACTGTATATATGACCCATTTAGTGGGTGCCTGAATGCTATAGGTTGATAAGGGTATCACTCTTTTACATGTCCTTTAAAGGACAAGGAAAGGCAAAGAAATAAAATCACATTTTTACTTTCTTTAATGAAAAATAAATCTATCTCCAATATACTTTAATTAAAAAATGTGTACCGTTTTTATAAGAAACCTGTATGCAGTGAAATTCTCCCTTCATTTACTTCTGTGGATAGGAATTGTCAGACGGTCCCTAACTTCTGGCAGGGAAACAATCATATTTCTGAACATCAGGGGGAGCCCCTGCCTTACTTACCAGCCATGCAGAACTCAAGCAGCTTTGTTTTTTGATCATTTATGACGACCCCTAAGAAGCCCAGACCACACTGAGCATGTGTATGTAGTCTAGTCTTGCAAAGATGTATAACAAAGTTACAAGATGACAGCCCCCTGTGGCCAACTTTGAAAGCATAAATCATTTGTTTGATTAGGCTTGTGGTGCAGTAAGTTCATGTTTATGTTTAGTATACAAAATACACCATTTCTACCCTTATTCTATTTTACACTTTCCTTGCCCTTTAAAGGTTCAGAGTGGGTGCTCAACAAATGACAGGTGTAAAGTACAGTGTTGACAAGTGTAATGTACAATGCTGCATGTTGTCTATTTCAATGTACAGAGGTGCTGTCTCTTTAAATGTGCGGATGAACATTTCATTTCATTTTTGGGACAGATTTTCCCCTTGGAAAGTCAATGCTGTTGGCGCCAGATGATTACATAAAGCCATTTTATTAGTGGCAAACTATTCACTCTTTTTTTTTATTGTTAATCATGTTCCCTGGAGCCAAATGAAAACTGTGGCTCGGCGACTGACCGTTTCCTATTTAGAAAATGGCTAAAAGTGGAAATTTATGGGCCCTACGATTAGCATAAATATAATATAAATATCCCGCAGCCCATGACTCGTCTAACGGCGGAATAGATAGTCGCAACCACTGGGCAGAATGGCATGCTATCATTCACTCTCTTGGTAATTAGCTGAATGAGTTTCTGTCGTATCAGAAGAGAAGCTCACTATTGCAGTGCTCTTGTGTCTTACACTAATTACATTATAAAACAAGTCACATAAATCAGCACAGTTCATTTACCTCCCCTCATTACTTCTACCTCTGATTAACAGTACTGATCAATCCCGTTATTTACAGACGCAGAGCAATGGGAGGATCAACAGGGACAGTCTAACCAGAATGGAAGGACAATGAATGGAAAGTTGTATCGTAAGTTTAATTTATTTGTTGTTATTTTAAATACCGAAAGAGTGCAGAAACAATAAGGGTATCCTTGTAGCAGAACTGAATGGACCATGAGTTGCCAGTGCTTATATTAAAGGGATACTGTCATGGGAAAACATGTTAAAAAAAACATCAGTTAATAGTGCTGCTCCAGTTGACTTCTGCACTGAAATCCATTTCTCAAAAGAGCAAACAGATTTTTTTATATTCAATTTTGAAATCTGACATGGGGCTAGACATATTGTCAATTTCCCAGCTGCCCCATGTCATGTGACTTGTGCCAGCACTTTAGGAGGGAACTGCTTTCTGGCAGGCTGTTGTTTTCCCTTCTCAATGTAACTGAAGGTGTCACAGTGGGACATGGGTTTTTACTACTGAGTGCTGTTCTTAGATCTACCAGGCAGCTGTTATCTTGTGTTAGGAAGCTATTATCTATTTACTTTCCCACTGTTCTGTTGTTAGGCTGCTGGTCGGAGAGGGGGGGAGGGGGTTTTATCACTCCAACTTGCAGTACAGCAGTAAAGAGTGATTGAAGTTTATCAGAGCACAAGTCACATGCCTTGGGGCAGCTGGGATATTGACAATATGACAACCCTCTAACTTTACTGTCCTGTCTTCAGCAGCCTAGCTCTTTAACTGGTTTCCACTTGTACAGACATACTGTATTTAATTCATTATCATACCTGCTATCCCACAGTCACACTCCCTTCCCAGAGACTATTATCCACTGTTACTATAGACACCATCTCTCCCTACTATACCTGCTATCCCACAGTCACACTCCCTTCCCAGAGATTATTATCCACTGTTACTATAGGCACCATCTCTCCCTACTATACCTGCTATCCCACAGTCACACTCCATTCCCAGAGACTATTATCCACTGTTACTATAGGCACCATCTCTCCCTACTATACCTGCTATCCCACAGACACACTCCCTTCCCAGAGACTAGTATCCCCATTGCTACTTTGGGCACCATCTCTCTCCCACAGCCACAGTCCCTTTCCAGAAGTGAATACCTCCAGTTCTGACGGTAGAGTTGATTCTCTACTTTTTTCACTCGTTGAGCTCTAGTGTGAGGCCCAGGACAGGCATCCTAACTTGCACCCCTAAAAAGATATCTCTGGTCTCAGAATCTATATTACAATCTCACATTATCATTTTTAAAAATCTTAAAGGATGTACTGACAGTTTTCTATCTCTCTCTGCTAATCAATGAGCCAGCAGAGCTGATTTTGATGGATTTTTACCAACGATGAACTCACTCTGTAATGTGCAGTAGATGAAGTGATGATTGCCTACTGTGCTCCCATGTTTTAGAAATATGTTCCTTGGATAATTGCACTAATTAGCATTTAAAATAGATCAATAATTAAACAGATTGCTCCCACAGTGCACTTGTGCCTAGATTCACAATAATAGAGAGAGTCATTAGCATCTAAAAGAGGCCAGTGATTACTGCTAAAAAAAAAGGTGTTGGGGTAAAAATAGCTATGCAGAATTATAGTTTTTTGGATCAATTAGGAGTAGTTAGAAATGTGAAAATACAGGTCCAGCAACTGCCAGTCCACTACCCTTGGTTAGTCTCTGACCCATATTCTGTCGCCTTCATTTGATATCATTGCATAAAAAGAAAAATGTACAATTAAATCCTGGAGGGTCGTACTTGGCAGAAGATCTTTGATTCATTAGCAATTAGCTCATTTAGAAATGATTAATAATGAAACACTTACAATTCACCAAGCGAAATGTAGGCGGTGGAATTCCACTGGCACGGATGAACCTACAATTCAAACAGAATGGAACATATTCATGGTAGAACATTTTGTGGAAGAAGATCTTAAAGTGATTGTAAACAATAAAGAGTAGTGATGTCACAGAAGCGACAGGGCATGGAGGCGCTAGCCTATATAAAGCATGGAATGGAGGTAGAAGAAGAGGTCACAGGTGGGGTGGTAAAGTTCAGCACAAACCCACCAGTGGCAAACCAGTTACTGAATATAATGATCAATGGGTCAGCCATTTTGCTCCTTTCGCTCATTTCCAAAACGTGGATATTGTATTCGTTTTTTTTTCCCCTGCGGATGGATTTAGTTAAAGGGGTGGTTCACCTTCAAATTAGCTTTTAGTATATTGTAGAAGGGCCAATTCTAAGAAACTTTTCAATTGGTCTTCATTATTTATTTTTCATAGTTTTTTTAATGATTTGCAATTTTCTTCTGTTTCTTTGCAGCTTTCAAATGGGGGTCACTGACACCATCTAAAAACAAATGTTCTTTAAGGCTACAAATGTATTGTTATTGTCACTTTTTATTACTTATCATTCTATTCAGCCCCTCTCTTATTCATATTTCAGTCTCTTATTCAAATCGATGCTGGGTTGCTAGGGTAATTTGTACCCTAGAAACCAAATTGCTGACACTGCAAAATAGAGAGCTGCTGAATAAAAAGTTAAATAATTATAAAACCACAAACAATAAAAAATGAAAACCAATTGCAAATTGTCTCAGAATATCACTCTCTACATTATATTAAAAGTTAACTCAAAGGTGAACAACCCCTTTAAAACGTTTACTCTTCCCCAATGGTTGCGCTACTTCTTTTAAGACAAGATTGCTAGGGAACAGTCACTGTTCTCTTGCAAGTGAAGGATGAAAAACACATTCTATGGATATTGCTAGGTTTAGACCTGTCCCTGTCAATCAGTTGTATCATATATATATATATATATATATCTATAATTGGCTCCCTTTAGAGGCATGCGGAATGCTTATACGGCAGTGTTGAATTAAGTCTGCTGTGTTCTCGTTCTATCACCCCCTTTTGCAAAATCCTATTAACAAAGGAAATAATTCAGAGGATCCTAGGAGCTGTGGTTGAGAAATGACCTGGCTTCTCCAAAGGAAATCTCTGCTACAATTCTCTTTGTGTTGATCCAAAAAGAGCAACATTTTAAATAGCATAAAGTTAAAATAATATAAATAATATTGTTCTATTTCCTGGTAGACCGTAAACTCTTTCGCTCTTTCGTCTGGTTACTCTCTATGTCCTACCCTTGAGTCACTATCCTGCAATGATGAGCTCTAACAAAGCTGTAGCTGTAGGTCTACCAGTGGGTCAAAATGGTTTATGCCCTCTAGTGGGTGGTGGCTAGGGATGGGCACATTTTTTCACCTTGTTTTTGACACCCAGACTGTAATGGGCGTCACCGATGATTCGCCCATCCCTAGTGGTGGCTCTCACTCAATACCAGTTTAGTCCCTTGATCCTTTCCTGCCATATCACAACCAAAACATTGAGCCGCTGTTCTTTATAAATGTCAGATGACATCAGAGGTGGGAAGGTCAGGTGAAGTATCCTATATAATAAAATTCAAGTGTCTCTGCGTCCAGTCCCTGTGTCCGTGGAATTGCGC
>CM044448.1:103448975-103464063 GCA_024363595.1 Xenopus borealis | reverse complement strand
ATATTTTTATATTTTATGGTTGGGGGTCACCGCAACATGAGGAACTGTATTAAAGGGTCTGCAGCCTAGTGCCAAAATGAAGCACAGAGACCAGTGTTCCCCTTATGAATGCAGTGCTGTATTTATGAGGGGCAGGTGGGGGGGAGGGGCACATAAGCCTCCTACCCCAAGTTAACAGTCCAATATGCAAAAGTCATAGTCATTTTTCAGTGCTGCTATACTTACCTATCCCTCCCATACGCGTCAGACATTAAACCTGCGAGACATTGTATTAAAATACTGCTAAATCTATTTTATCTTTTCTAGGATCCACAGCAAGAATGTGTGCCTCAAGCCAGCTGTGTGCCTGTATTAAACAGGGTTTGTTCCATTCCAGCTCTGCATGTTTCAGCGGCATCAGAGTAAATCGTGTATCGGCTTCACAACAGACCGCCGAGAAGCAGGAACATGACTCACAGCCCCTTGGAGTCTGGAGAGCGGAGTCTGATTTGAATTGACCAAGACTTATTAATAAGAGCATCTTCATCAATCTTACACCGCTTCAGCCAAGAACTATTGCTGCTTATTGCGGTGGGATGAAAAGCTTCTTCTTCGAGAATAAAAACAAACCTCTGCTAAATCAATACAAGGCATAACACCCTTACCTTTAGATTGTAAGCTCTTTCTGTCTAGGGCCTTCCTCACCTTTTTTTTTTTATCGCCATTGATTGTGATTGTATGTAACTCCATGTGTATGTAATTCATGTGATTTAGTTGTATAAACACATTTACTTTAAAGGGCAAGGAAAGGAAAAGAAATAAAATCCCATTTTTACTTTCTTTAATGAAAAAGAAATCTATCTCCAATATACTTTAATTAAAAAATGTTTACCATTTTTATAAGAAACCTGACTATATGCAGTGAAATTATCCCTTTGTTTAATGCTGTGGATAGGAATTGTCAGACGGTCCCTTAGTTCTAGCAGGGAAACTATCATACTTATGAACAGCAGGGGGAGCCCCTGCCTTACTTACCAGCCATGCAGAACTCAAGCAGCTTTGTTTTTTGATCATTTATGACGATCCCTAAGAAGCCCAGACCACACTGAGCATGTGTATGTAGTCTAGTCTTGCAAAGATGTATAACAAAGTTACAAGATGACAGCCCCCTGTGGCCAACTTTGAAAGCATAAATCATTTGTTTGATTAGGCTTGTGGTGCAGTAAGTTCATGTTTATGTTTAGTATACAAAATTCAGCTTTTCTACCCTTATTCTATTTTACACTTTCCTTGCCCTTTAAAGTGATATTCATTATGTTGGCGCTATAGAAATACATGTTAATAAAAAATAAAAATAAAGAACAAGGCAGTGTATAGACGTACCTTATCTGCACATGGTCCCTGCAGAGCTCAACATTAGGTCTGTATGATCTCTCATGCAGCCTGGTCTGAGCAACCTTCAGCGGAGGAGACTTGTCATTGATGGCCTGCTTTACAGCAGCAATATTCTTCTCCTGGTCTCCGATTTCTTCCAGAGTCTGTTTAAAGGGGAACAAAAGACTCTCAGATGTTACGCACTCATTTATTCCTGGGGTTAATAGTTGTACTACTATCCATATCTATAGGCTGGACAGTCCTATGTTATATCAGAGACCGATCTCTGCAAAGTCAATAACTTATATTTTTAGTTTAAGAATAATAAAGTACAGAACCAATTATATTAAAATGCACATCAGTCAAGGTACAGTGGGTAAAACAAAAGGTTAAACAAACTAAAGTAAATTGTAATTATAAAAAAAAAAGAAGAACAATATGTCGGATTTACAGGGTATAGTTTGGTCGGCTTCTCACCACAACGCAAAATTTGCAGTAGCAGTTTGTGTATTTTTCTAGTGGCTGCAACTAAAGAGGGATAATGGTAATGTTCAAAGGGATCTAAGTTCCCGGGGTGTCCAAACCCTTAAAATTGGGGGGATTCGGTTTTGAATGCAAAAGATATTGTAATCCCTATCCCCTCTGTGGTCCCAAAAGTGGTCTGGCCCAAGTGACCCAATCTAACATGTATATAAAAAAATGTATAATGTTACCCTAGACATATCCCTGCACATCTGACTGCTTTACTTGACTGGCTATCAACCAGAGTGTTGGCTAATTTAATCACTTAAAGGGATACTGTAATGGGAAAAAAAGTTTTTTTTTCAAAACGTATCAGTTAATAGTGCTGCTCCAGCAGAAGTATCCACTGAAATCCATTTCTCAAAAGAGCAAATAGATTTTTTTATATTCAGTTTTGAAATCTGACATGGGGCTAGTAGTGATGGGCGAATCTCCCCCTTTTCGCTTCGCCGAAAAATTGGCGAAAAAATTAGCGAAACAAAACGACGCGCGACTCGTTTTTTTCGCCGAATTTTCGCTGGCGTTTCACTAATTTATTCGCCAGCGGCAAATCGCAGGAATTCGATGCAAATTCGTCTCTGGCGAATAAATTCGCCCATCACTAGGGGCTAGACATATTGTCAGTTTAATTGTTTGTATATACAGTAATACAGTAAATAAAGAGGGATAGAAGAGAAGGGTTGAAGTTGCTGGGCAGTTTTCATTTGACAAACATCCCTGCCATAAAGCAAGATTGCTGCTGCTTGCAAGAAAGGTACTAGTCAGGTGAGTACAAAGAAATAGGTTCCGCCATGCAAGATTAAAAAGTAGGGATGTGCCGAATCTGGGAGTTGGCCTCTTTCAGCAGGAATCGGACGAATCCTTCTTCCCGATCCCTATCCAAATTTACATATGCAAATTAGGGACGGGGAGGGAAATGTTTTCCCTCACCCACCCCTAATTTGTATATTAGTGGATTTGGTGCAATCCTAACTAAAAGTGCAAAAAGTGGCAATATTTTTTAGGTAAAGCATTGCTTCAGTCAATGGGGAACATACACCTTTGCTGAGCGCTCTGAACAATAAGCATCAGGCCAATCCATCACATTGGGCTCGCTTATCAAGGAATACGGCCAAATGGCATAACATCTGTCTGCACTGACTTAAAGGGCAAGGAAAGGCAAAGAAATAACATCCCATTTTTACTTTCATTAATGAAAAAGAAATCTATCTCCAATATACTTTAATTAAAAAATGTGTACTGTTTTTATAAGAAACCTGACTGTATGCAGTGAAATTCTCCCTTCATTTAGTGCTGTGGATAGGAATTATCAGACGGTCCCTAACTTCTGGCAGGGAAACAATCATACTTATGAACAGCAGGGGGAGCCCCCGCCTTACTTACCAGCCATGCAGAACTCAATCAGCTTTGTTTTTTGATCATTTATGACGATCCCTAAGAAGCCCAGACCACACTGAGCATGTGTATGTAGTCTAGTCTTGCAAAGATGTATAACAAAGTTACAAGATGACAGCCCCCTGTGGCCAACTTTGAAAGCATAAATCATTTGTTTGATTAGGCTTGTGGTGCAGTAAGTTCATGTTTATGTTTAGTATACAAAATACAGCATTTCTACCCTTATTCTATTTTACACTTTCCTTGCCCTTTAAGTAGCCATTACACTCTCAGCCACCCTTTCTCATGGATATAAATAGGATGCATTTATTCTTTACAGCTCCCCTGGACTCATGGCATTTGTTAAACGTTCATAAAATTCCTCTACTCTAAGACTTCTTACTTTTCTGGAGGTCTGCTCAATTAAAAGCAGGACTTATTATTACATGGGGAAGCTCCTGTGCCATAGTTCAGAAGACAAGAGAAATAAATAAATGCCTAATGATGACTCTGCTATATCCGGGCACGGCTACCATGGAAACGAGAGGTGAACGTCTAAAGGGACACTTGGGGGGGGAAGAAAATATGGGCTAAATTAATTAAGCTAAAAATAGCTGGATGACGGATACTGAAATTAAATGCCATTATCTTACAGTAGCATCTGCAGTCTTTGTCAGGACCTTAAAGGGTTTGTTATCCTTTGAGTTAACTTTTAGTATAATGTAGAGAGTGATATTCTGAGACAATTTGCAATTGGTTTTCATTTTTTATTGTTTGTGGTTTTTTAGCTTTTTATTCAGCAGCTCTCTAGTTTGCAGTGTCAGCAATTTGGTTTCTAGGGTACACAATACCCTAGCAACCCTGCACTGATTTGAATAAGAGGCTGGAATATGAATAGGAGAGGGACTGAATGATAAGTAATATAAAGTAGCAATAACAATACATTTGTAGCCTTACAGAGCATTTGTTTTTAGATGGTGTCAGTGACCCCCATTTGAAAGCTGCAAAGAAACAGAAGAAAATTGCAAATCATTAAAAAACTATTAAAAATAAATAATGAAGACCAATTGAAAAGTTTCTTAGGATTGGCCCTTCTACAATATACTAAAAGTTAACTTGAAGGTGAACCACCCCTTTAACTACTGTGCCGAAAAGCACTGCAGGGGGAATAGACTGCGGCAATGAAGAAGTCTCTAACCTGTAGCATGATGCAGTTTTGGTGTTAATTTTTAGAAGCCTTCCATAAATAATACTTGATATACATTGGAGCAGATGCACACGCTACAGGTTTAACAACCCCAGGGCCACACAGAGAAGCAGATGCTCCCGGGTACTTGAGAAACAAGTAGTGAAACAAGTACTAGAGCAACTCACGCCAAATACACACCAGAATTCGACTACGGAATTTAGGTTTTTTTTTTTTTCGATTTTCGAGATTTATCATACTCTGGTCCTTTAAAAGAAAAGGTTAAAACTAAGTAATCAGAAAGGTCTATATACTCTTACACACTGGCATTTTGAGCTGCATCCCCGTGTTCAGCCGCAGGAGAGTGCCAGGAGTAGACGACCGCCATTACTGTCAAGGGGGCTGTACTCGAACAGACACATGTAAGCGCTAAACACAGGATGGAATGCAGAATGTTGCATTTTACCTGCGTTTGGCGCTTACATTCGTCTGTGTGAGTATAGCTACCTTGACAGTAAAAACATGCGTCTACTCCTGCGCTCCCCTGCGGCTGAATCCATGAACAGGAACACAGGTGATCGCAGCTCAAAACGCCCGTGTTTAAGGGCCCTAATACTGCTCTGATTCCCACATTTCTTTCCTTCCATTGTTGTCACATGGGCTCCTGTATCAGACTTCTTGGCTTCAGCTTAAACCTCTTTGCACTGGGTGTAGTCATGCTCAAGTTTGCTCCTCTTTCCCTCTCCCTCTCTTCTCCTTCTTCCCTCCCAACTGTAATCTGAGTCCAGAGCTATGAGTGAGCAGGGAAAGGCAGGAAGTGATGTCACATCAAGCTAATATGGCAGCTGCTATCCTAAACAAATACAGAAGCTTCTAGAGCTGTTTACTCAGGTATGGTAAAGCATTTTACGGAATAAATATATAATATAATGTATTCTAGCTTGCACCATTATGGCTAATCTATTGGTAATTTCCTTCTTAAAGGGCTCGACTATTCGACTATTCCCTACCTAAAACCTGCTGAATTGCTGAAGTCAATGGGAGATATCCTGGGATCAATTTGGAGTTGTTTGCAACCTTCCTAACACAGTTTTATCAGAGGAAAAAACACAAATTATGTTTTTAAATCAAATTTTACAAATTCAATTTAAAAAAAAAAAAATCGATTGGTTGAATTTGAGTTCATGGGAGTTTATAAAAACTCACATGAATTTGAAATTTGGCCTTTGATAAGTCTGCCTCCCCATGTGGATATCATACACTGGTTTGGCAGCATGGGACAGTAAAGCAGTAAAGCAGTAAAGCAGACGGCCACCACATCTAGCCAGTCGGCCTCTGTATGGCCTGCGTTAGCTATTTTGCCTGGGAAGGAACCCCCAACAAACACTTAGAAGGTTCTGTGGTTTATCTTATTCTCACAGTCCCACAGTATCTCAAACATCCTTCTTCCTCAGGCTTTCAATTCAGTTCATTAAAGGATAAGTAAGCCTTAAAAATAAGTAAATGTAAAACTGCCAAGGGTTCTATTCTAAGCATTTTTGCAGTGTACCTTCATTATTTATTCTTTTTAAAATCCAAGATATTAAAGGATACATGTCCTGTTAACATGAATTCATTTTGTTACAACAGTGCCACCTGCTGGTCCTTTTATGACCAGTCTGATCATCAGGTAGTCAAGGAAGTTGTCAGGAGAAAGTAAAGAGGCTGCTCTGATGTTCATCTGCTTAGGAAAAAAAATAGAAACCCTTCTCAAATGTTTCCTAACCAGAAGAACATCAGAGCAGCCTCTCTCTATCTCCTGCCTGCAACAAGAGTCACATTCCCCGTTCAAGTGAAGGGAAACCATTGGAGAAAGATGTTCTTGATTGGCTGGTCCTGTGTGTCATTGTCTTTAGGGTTAACAGACCTGACAAAACCTCCTGACACCTGTATTGATATAGCACAGCTGGAGCAAAGGGGTACTGCAGACATGGACAACAGTCACCTGCACTTGGTTCCATAGAGGCCGATGTTGTACAATACTTGCCTTGAGTATTGCCCTTTCCAAACAGATGTTCAATGGGTTGTATCCACTTCCATGCCATTATTTTGTTGTGTCATGTGATACAAGTAAACCAGTAAAGGTGTGCATTAGGAAAATAATAAACTATGGCAGTTAAGGTGGCCGTAGACAATTAAGATCTTTCCAAGAAAGAATGTTCGTTTCAATACACGTGTGTAGAGCCGAAGCACATCATCAGATACACAGGTAGAAACTAGCATTCTACCTGTATCTGACGATTTAGCACATTGGGCGATGTTCGGGTGCCTTCAAAGACTCCCAAAGAAAATTTTCTGATCGAGAAGCTGATAAATATCTCTCGTCTCCCGCCATAAACACACCTAATATTGTAGGAAAATGTATTATTTTTTTTATAATATCTGTGCATCTATGGCCAAATTTAGTTCTGGTTCACAGTTTGAGATCAACAGAGAAAAAGCAGTATAGGAATGTGACGAACACTCACCCTGGTGGTCTAGTGGTGCGGCGGGGACGCCCGCCACGCCGCCTTCTCCCTCTGCCAGCATCTTCTTAGTGCGCGCGCGGCGCACACTTCCTATATTTATAGGCGCAGGCGCGCTGGCGTGTTCACGTAGGCGCGCAATGGCGCCAAGTTTGAATATTTAAAGGGGCATTTTTATTAAACTGATTGCCCGTGATAGGATTTGCTCCTGGTGCCTTTCCTGTGCTGTTTAAGCTTCTGATCAGTTCTGCTTCCTGTGTTTGACCCTGCCTGGCTATTGATTACCCTATTCTCTGTATCCTGACCTGTGCCTGTTTCTCACTACCGATTCTGCCTAATCCTACCTTATTGATCACCCGGTTTGACCCATTACCTGCCTGACGACTCCTAGCTATCAGCCTGCCTCGACCCTGCCAGTTTTGACCACGAACCTGCCTCATCCTGCTGTACCGTGACCTTCGGCCTTAAAGACTCTAATACAGTTGTGCCCCAACGCTGGCCAGAACTCCTGCCCTGCACCTCTCGTTTAAGTCCAGGTGGCATATGAGTAGCTGAGGGCCTTTCCGAAGCCAAAGGCAGTCAAACTACTGGTGAAGCACGAGCCGAGACCAGGGTGCTTGGCGTTTGTTCTGGTATCGGATGCCGACCGTGACAAGGAATCTGTGGGCATATCACTTTATGGCCAGTAGGTCTTCTTCACAGAGAAGCAGGTCAGTATTAAAGAAATGGGGTCCGATAAAGGTACAATGTAAAATAGTCTTGTTACCTTTTTCAGGTGCATCTCCAGCTTCTGCTTCGCATCTTCCATCTCCCTGCAGCGTTTTTCAAAATCTACGGCAATGGCGGCAGATTGAGCTTGTAAATCTTCACTGACGTCTTGTAGGATGCTGTCTATCAGCGAGCGGAGGTTAATGGATGCCATTCTCTCTCTTTCTGCTTTATAGATGTTTTCATGGGTATACTGAGCCCAAGACTCTGGTGTGGAAGTGCTGTAAAAACATTAAAAAAAAGTACAAATTATTCTAAAAGGTAATCTTATTTATCTGAAGACCGGCAGATATACCACACACCAATCGCTGTGGCAGCGCACGCCGGGATATTTGTGGAAGAATCACTTATTCTTAAGTTGTAGACTCTACATGTGTCGGGAGTGTTAAAGGGCAAGGAAAGGCAAATAAATAAAATCCCATTTTTACTTTCTTTAATAAAAAAGAAATCTATCTCCAATATACTTTCATTAAAAAATGTGTACCGTTTTTATAAGAAACCTGACTGTATGCAGTGAAATTCTCCCTTCATTTACTGCTGTGACGATCCCTAAGAAGCCCAGACCACACTGTGGATAGGAATTGTCAGACGGTCCCTTAGTTCTAGCAGGGAAACAATCATACTTATGAACAGCAGGGGGAGCCCCTGCCTTACTTACCAGCCATGCAGAACTCAAGCAGCTTTGTTTTTTGATCATTTATGACGATCCCTAAGAAGCCCAGACCACACTGAGCATGTGTATGTAGTCTAGTCTTGCAAAGATGTATAACAAAGTTACAAGATGACAGCCCCCTGTGGCCAACTTTGAAAGCATAAATCATTTGTTTGATTAGGCTTGTGGTGCAGTAAGTTCATGTTTATGTTTAGTATACAAAATACAGCATTTCTAGCCTTATTCTATTTTACACTTTCCTTGCCCTTTAAGTGCCAGAAGCGTTTTGTCTGGGGCGGGATGCACCCAGACCACGAGATTTAAACGGTGAGCAGGGAAGAAAAGGCAGTAATGATGCAGGATTAACAAGGGGACCCTGAGTGTAGTGTTCCAGCAGATATGCCACACATGAAAGCAGACCAATTGATCAGTCGTTTGGCAGCCTCTATAAGTAGCTGTGGCAAATGTAATGTCTGTACTTGACATTTGAAACAGCTCTATACTCTGGGTATACAAGTGTCCATTAGTATGTCACTTACTGTATGTAAAGTAGTTATCAATACTCAAGTACACAGCAGGTAACTTACTATAATATATCCTATAATGGACATGCTTCCCATATGCATCAGTCTCCTTAAGGCTGAGTCCCCATCATTATAGTGAGACAACTTCTCTTATTAAAGAAAAAGGTAAGCTCTATAGGCAGTTTATAGTGCAAGCTAGAACACTATATTTATTCTGTAGAATGTTTCATCGTAGCTGTGTAAACAGCTCTAGAAACTCTCTCTGTTTGTTTAGGATAGCAGTTGCCATATTAGCTTGCTGTGACATCACTTCCTGCCTGAGTCTCTCCCTGTTTCCTCGTAGCTGTGGGCTCAGATTACAGCAGGGAGGGAAGAGGGAGAAGGGAGGGGGAGAAAGGCCCAAACTGAGCATGCACATGCCCATGGCAAAGAGGTTTAAGGTGAAGGCAGGAAGCCCATGTGTACACAATAGAAGGAAAGAAATGCTGTGTTTCTTTGGACTCAGAGCAGCATTACTTTGAGGGTTTACTGGTGTATTTATATAGATCTTTCTGATAAAGCTTACTCAGTTTTAACCTTTCCTTCTCCTTTAGCCAGGTCATGCTGGCACCCATCTCTCAACTTATTCATAAGGGATACCTGAGCAAAGGCTTTGGAAATGGCAATTTACCTTCTGCACAAACTGTGGGCACAGCTGTCTTTAAAAGGAGGCTACACAAATTGAGGCCCCACCGTTACCAACAGGATTTTATCCAGCTCCCCCCGTAGTTTTGTGTCGCTAACTGGAAATAAAGATAGCAGAGGTGGGTCGACTAGTATAAAAAAGGCAACCCTATATAAAACAAAAGAAGAACAATCCTTGAGCAGGAAATGGAAGAAATTTGTATTTTGAATTGGAGTAATGATGGCACTTTGCATCTATTAAATCAGTGGTGTTTCTCATTACTTTTTGTTAAAGGGCTTTGTTATAATATAATGGTGGATGTGTAATTTATACTGCACCAATGCTATTTTTAATAAAATGAATTTAAATAAAACAAATTCTTAGTTTATCATCTGTGTGTATTTATCGTTTTTGACTTACAGGTGTCTCCATGATATGACAGAAAGTATTTTAGAATATGCATTACTGCAGGCTCCGTGATGCAAGATAAGCACCTAGGGCAGAAAAGGTTGGCCCTGGCCCTTTAAATATGGCTGGTTTGTTGACTGCTCAGTATTGTGTGGCGATATTAGAATATTGCCTACCCTGAGCAAAACAACTATTGTTGCCCGTAACATGGTGCGGCAGTTGGTCAGTTTCCACCGTACTGCTCTACCATCTGGTTATGACAAGTCAAGGCTTCTTTCATACATTATTCTGGTGGATTGAGGATTCTCTGTTCTGATTGGGTGAAAAGAAGTAAACAGCATCAGTCTACCAAATGATAATGGGGTCCTAGGAAGACCCTGGTAGAGGACCATTTGAACAATCTGGTGACGCAATGACATTGCTGGGCAAATTTCATCCATATCAGTTGGACAGGCCGCCCAAGGACTGCCCCATCCATGAAGCTGCCCACTTAGTCTGGAGGGGGTGAGTTGGCATTTTAATGGCTCTGTTTCAGAATGGCTGCAATTAGTGTCAGCAGAATAATACAGACTGCCTGGCACTGACACTAGAAGAAAGCAGTATGGTGTTCTACAATGTGCAAATTTGCATGCATTTAAAGGGCAAGGAAAGGCAAAGAAATAACATCCAATTTTTACTTTCATTAATGAAAAAGAAATCTATCTCCAATATACTTTAATTAAAAAATGTGTACTGTTTTTATAAGAAACCTGACTGTATGCAGTGAAATTCTCCCTTCATTTACTGCTGTGGATAGGAATTGTCAGACAGTCCCTAACTTCTGGCAGGGAAACAATCATACTTATGAACAGCAGGGGGAGCCCCTGTCTTACTTACCAGCCATGTAGAACTCAAGCAGCTTTGTTTTTTGATAATTTATGACAATTGCTAAGAAGCCCAGACCACACTGAGCATGTGTATGTAGTCTAGTCTTGCAAAGATGTATAACAAAGTTACAAGATGACAGCCCCCTGTGGCCAACTTTGAAAGCATAAATCATTTGTTTGATTAGGCTTGTGGTGCAGTAAGTTCATGTTTATGTTTAGTATACAAAATACAGCATTTCTAGCCTTATTCTATTTTACACTTTCCTTGCCCTTTGTTGTGCTTGTAAATAAGGCCATAGATTCAACAATAAGAGGCTTATTTATTAAAATTCGAATGCCAAAACTCGAAAAAGGTTTTTGTTTTTTTTAACTATAACATCCGAATTTTTAGTGAGAAAAACCCTCAGATTTGTCGTGATTTATTATACCCCGAGGTTGCTAAAAGCTAAAAGTTACAATCCGAAAATACTCCACTTACAAGCTGTTGGAGTCTTGTAGAAGTCAATAGCAAAGGTCCCATTTAAAATTTGAAAATATTCGAGCAATTTCCAGAAAAATTTGAGCATTTTCGGCATAATTTTTTGGTTTGTTTTTCTGAACCGATTTTATAAAGTATTTCAATGATAAATAAGGTGAAATCGTGGATTCTAGTTTGGTCGGACTTTGAAAAATAACCCCCTAAAGCCAAAGATTATAAGATCCGCTCGTTTGGCGACATCGAGGATCTTTCCCTGATATGCCATGAACGGCAGGGCTATACTGGGGTAATCAAAATCAAACCATCCTGATCAATATCAAGGCCAGATATCGATAGGGAAGCCCCCATACATGGGCAGATAAGCTGTCGAATTGTTCTAAACGACCGATATCTGCAGCTTTATCTGTCTGTGTGTGGCCACATTGAGTCCTATTTGTAAATGTGGTGCAACTGAACCATTGCCGCAAACCTTTAGAGACATGGGGTAGTAGGGAATGTTATAATGCAGACAAAAGTAGGTTTTGCATCTGGTGTGACCAAAACAATGGATGGATTACCCTTTTCCCCCTACAAAAAACATACCAACCCCCATTCGGATAACGGACTTTATGGCAGCTACAAGGCAGCTTACAGCATTTAGCTACCGCGTGATATTTGCTCCCACCACCACCAAAACTTAATAAGCCCCATTACTTGCTCTACTTCAGTCCTGCTCAGGGAAACACAACCTCGGACTGTGAGATTATGGGCTGAAGTTTACCAGTTATTTTCTTACTGAAACACTACTTATCTTTAAAGGGGTTGTCCACCTTCAAACAACTAGTTGTTTTCAGATAGATCACCACAAATAACAACTTTTTCCAATTACTGTCTATTTTCTATTTGTAACCGTTTTTCTAATATTGAAGTGTAAAGTGTCATTTTTCACCTTCTAAAGCAGCTCTGGGAGGGTGGGTCGCCGACTTCCCCCCCCCACACTGTTCTAAACTGATACATTTAATGGATACATTTCTTATCTTTGTCCCTGCTGAGCAGAATCTATGGGTTTCATTACAGGCAGCTGTTAGAATTGATACAATAGTTGCTAATACTCCAGAGATGTTGCTGTGAAATGTATCAATTAAATGTTGCAAAATTGTATCAGTTTAGAGTCTGCGCCTGAATTACTGAGCTGCCAGACTCAAACACCACAGACACCAACATTCAACTTTAAACTTAGATTTTGGAAAAACAGTAAAAAATAAATAATGGTAACTGAAAAAAAGTCTTTATTTATGAAGAACTATCTGAAACCCACTGAACAGAAAAAAGTGTTTGGAAGGTGAACAACCCCTTTAAATGGAGTCCAGCATTTCCTGAAGGTAGGTCTCAGGATGAAGTGCACTGCAACTACTAATGTATCCAAAATAATAATAAAAGACGCAATCATTACACATTAGAATAATTGCTTTATGGAAAGAGAGCCCTTGGCAATTAATTCCTTCCCCGGTGTTTACGGCTTTAATGCTTGTTTTTAAGAGGTCTAGAGAGCACACAATTCTGGGATTTTGTTTCATATTTCATAAGTTGCTCAAGATGGGAATTTTTTTACATATTAGCATTTATATTCTATGCGCATGAAAATATCAGGCGCTTGATTGTAAATGCTAATGTGGGGTGTGTAGGTCAATGTGAATATATATAAATTGCTTTCAGTTCTACATTTAACAACTGTTAATGTTTATGTTCCCCTTCTGAAAGGTACACGTTGAGTCGATATATAGTTTTTTTTTCTAATGCTGCAGCACCACCTGCAGGTCTTTCTTCAGAAAAAGCAAGGTAAAGTCTTCTGAAAACGTTTATTTTTTTGCCTTGTGCCATATACATTGCCTTAGTACCAAAAATTTTAGTTTAACGCTCACATAAGGCGTTATGGGTGGAGACATGAAAATCCCTCCTTTATGTCCATGTGGTAAAAATAAATGAGCTTGGGGGATTTTCCATACAGTGGTCTCCTTGTGCTATAGCCCCATGCACAAATACATGCCATCTTCCCATTACAGTGCCCTTATATGCATATGTGTCTAGTGGTGGTAAACAGGTCCGGACTGAGAATTAAAATAGACCCTGGCATTTCAGGTACACAGAAGTCCAATCAGCCCACATAGAGGCCCAAACAGTCCCCACCAGCCCACTAAATACTGACTTTCTATGGGACCTTATAGCAGCCCCTCTGGCATTTGCCAGAACCCACAGATTGCCAGTCCAGGCCTGGTGATAAACTGGGCTTACAATCAACCTCCCCCCCCCCCCTGCATTATGCAAGAATGGTTTCACCTGGTTTCAAAAACTCCCGACTGGCTGCACTTACTTGTCTTCATATTTCGAGGAGTTGAGGTGAAACTGGATGTCAGTGCTCTGATTGTTATATCTTCCACATTTGTCATCAAATTCGTAGGCTTCCACCTTATCCGAATAGTCCATCTCTAGGGCTTCCTTAGAGTCTCGATTCAGCCTGCAAGAGAAAGAGGACATAAAATATTATTATAACAAAAATATTATTATTCCTGCTCTTGCCCAAAAACATTTCCAGAACTGGCTAATATAATAATAATATAATGACAGTGGCACCCAATCTAGCAAGCAATCGGCACATATCATTTATTGGGGATTTCCTAGATGAACCCTATTATGTTCTACTGCAATCATGTTTAAAGGCAATATTGGGGGTTTGTGTATTATAGAGCTAGAAAGTATTCAGAGCATGTCAGAGCTCAATGCTGCAAGTGATCAGAACAATTAAAGGAGAAGTAAAGAATAACTAAAGAAGTAGGTAGAAATGTTGTAAATTATGTTTTGAAAGTCTCTACCAGCACAAGACAAAGATCTGTGACTCCCCAGTAGATGCCCCAGTAGCTCCCCATCTTCTTTTCTGATTCTGATTCACTGATTCACTGATTCACATGCTCTGTGCTGCTGTCACTTACTGAGCTTAGGGACCCACTCACAATATACACCCGATAGTGTCATAAAAATATAGTCTAAGGCTGATTAGTCATTAATACAGATAATTAGAAACCAGTGCAATTAGCTGCATTACAATTTGATAATCAGCAAACCTGTAGCATCATCTTATATTACAGGGGAACCTCATTTTCTGCTGGATAATTAGTGACGACCCCTAAGCTTAGCTTCTCAACAGCTGCTCAGAGCCCACTGAGCATGTGAGTGTCACAGACACTTTCCAAGATGGTGACCCCCTGTGACAAGTCCTGGATCACTGCTGCTATTGACAAGCTGAAACTTTAGCCTCGTGCAATAAGTTCACTATATAAAATACATTTTTAGCCATATTCACTTCTAGGGTTTAGTTCTCCTTTAAGTGAAGGGTAGCTTTAATGCAATGGAATACCCAGGGCAAAGATCCTACAGGTTGGGCAGTCTACAAGAAGTCAAGATCAGGCAGTCAGATGAAAAGTATATCTATCAATCAGACACTGTATGTTCAGGGGCAGCCACAAAGAAGAAAATGAAGAAACGAACATAATCTGTACCCAGAATTGACATATAGAGAAACTTGCTTGGAATATGTCCTGCCATTTTGGCAAAATGATACTATTTAATTTGTGACCCCCAAACGTTCACAGAAAAACATTTCACCGCATTGTATCAGCATTTCAGCCCCAAAGAATCTGGGCATACGGTCAACTATGATCTTTTCTTTGTTCAAACACTGTTGAGTGACAAACAGTTACAATTAAAGGGGTTGTTCACCTTTGAGTTAACTTTTAGTATAATGTAGAGAGTGAT
>CM044448.1:103430985-103443283 GCA_024363595.1 Xenopus borealis | reverse complement strand
TATTTTTCATCTCCTCAATCAACCTCTATTCTCCTAATTTGTTTTCTTTACATACTATAACCAATTATTCCATCTATTTAGCCTCCTTGTTCTCATAGAAATAGAGAATGGCCATGAAATAGGCCAAATGTTTAGCAGCATGAGGGCCCACTGACGCCTTGGCCCACCGGGAGTTTTCCTGGTATTCTGGTGGGCCAGTCCGACACTGTGTGCCACTAAGATCCCTGCTCTATAAAGCTCCGCCCTCCCTCTGTGTGGTAATTTCTGCGCCTGCGGCACTTTTTCAGCGTTGATCCGGGGACTGGAAGAAATGTTCTTGTGTGTCAGGGGCTTGGGGGCCAAATGCACTGCAGTTAGGGTTGCCACCTGGCCGGTATTTTACCGGCCTGGCCGGTATTTTTGATTGTTGATCCCAATGTTATTAATAGAAAAAAAGATAAATATATAGGAAGGCCGGTATTTTTTTCAAGAAAAGGTGGCAACCCTAACTGCAGTGAATTCACTCAGGGTCCCCGGACGCGGGCAAAGACATTAACAAACTGATTCAGGCAGGGGCTGATATTCCCATTATTAGTGGAAGGCAGGGGCCCCTTTAGGAATCGTAGCATCCGATAGACAATAATCTAGTGGGTTTATTTCTGACATTCGTTTACCCTGAAATCACACCCCTGTTCATCCGAATGAGTAGAGTCAGGAAACAGGGCCAGACCAAGGGGTAGGCAGAGTAGGCATGTGCTTAGGATGCAAAACTGGAGGGCACCAGGCACTTACCTCCTCTGTCACCTACAGGCCCACCATCGGGGGGGAGGGGGGACAAGTGTCCCGGGGCTGAGGGGCTCGCTGCTCTGAAGTCCTGCACAGAATGCGGAAGTGCCGAACGTTTGCAAAGTCCTGAAGAGGCGGAAAGACCCGAAGTCACGAAAGGAGCCGACACTGAAGTCCTGAAGCGCCGAAAATACCCGAAGTCACTGAAACATCTATAATTGAAGTCCTGAAGCCACGAGTTCAATTCTACTGACACCAATGTGGGTTTTTTTGTTTTGTTTTTTTTAATTCTCTGGCCACCAATTTTTTATTTTAATACTCTATAGGCACCTGCACCAATTTTTTTAAAAAAAATATTTTTTGGGGCTCCAAATTTTTTTGGGGAACCTTGGGGGGGTTACGTTTTTAGCGCTGATGTCTGTGTGGTCTTTTAACTTTGATGTGGCGTGGGCGGGATTAGGGGTGGGGCTTGGGTACTAGGGTGGGCGGGGCTGGGCCCCAAAAATTTTGTTGTGTGGGGCCCCGTGATTTCTAATGGCGGCCCTGGTCACCTACCCCCACTCTGGTCCCCTCTCTTTCCGACTCTCTCTGCCCTTTTCTTCTATATGTGCTCAAGCAAGCATAAGTAGTGATGGGCGAATCTATCCCGTTTCGCTTCACCGAAAAATTAGCAAATTTCCAGCAAAATTCGCAAATTGCTGAAAAATTTGCGCAACGCATGGTTTTTGGCACGCAATGCGTGGTTTTTGACATGCATTGCATTGTTTTCAGTGTGCGTTACTTTTTTTTTGAAAAACATTTCCAGGGGTTCTGTATCTTAGGGCAGTGGTTCTCAACCTAGGGGTCGGGACCCCTTTGGGGGTTGAATGACCCTTTCACAGGGGTCACTTAAGGGGTTCCAGGAGCAGGTTCATCTCTCTCTCCACTAGCCCTGGGGCAAGGTTGTAGCTCTCTGGGTGTTGGTGCTGGGAGTTGTAGTTCAGTAATCTGTGTAGGGAAGCCAGTTGCACTACAACTTTCTATATCCCCTTAGTAGGGACTGCCATACAGCATTACCTGCCCATTTAAAGTGGGCAGTCATATTTGTAAAATTAACATGGTAATAGGGGGTGTTTTTTAATATTTTATGGTTGGGGGGGTGTCACCACAACATGAGGAACTTATTAAAGGGTCGCAGCATTAGGAAGGTTGAGAACCACTGTCTCAGGGCTACCAGCGGTATTCAACAAATGTAAACAGATGTGATATAAACCACATACAATATCCTAATATCCGATCAGCAAAGAACAAGGCTGAACAGGCGGCATATACAGGTATGGGATCTATTATCCGTAAACCTGTTATCTGGAAAGCTGCAAATTATGGAATGGTCATCTCCAATATTCAAATCAAATAATCCAAATTTTTAAAAATGATTTCCTTTATCTCTGTACAGGTATGGGATCCATTATCCGGAAACCCATTATCCAGAAAGTTCCATATTACAGAAACAATGTCTCCCATAGACTCCATTATAATCAAATAATCAAAATTTTTTAAAAGTATTTCCTTTTATTCTGTAATAATAAACCAATACATTGTACCGGAACCCAACTAAGATATAATTATTCCTTATTGGAGGTGAAACCAGCTTATTGGGTTTATTTAGCGTTTACATGATTTTCTAGTAGACTTAAGGTATGAAGATCCAAATTACGAAAACGACCCATTATCCGGAAAACCCCAGGTCCCGAGCATTATGGATAACAGGTCCCATACCTGTAGTAATAAAACAGTAGCTTGTATTTGATCCTAATTTATCAATACATTTTCCAAAAACTTGCGAAAAATTATAATCATACACATTTTTCGGATTTGACTACAGAAAACTCATTTTTTTCAAATTTTTGCTCGACAAATCTTCAGGTTATTGCACGAAATCCAACGCACATCAGGATATCTTTGAGACTTCTCCCACTGACTTCTACGTGAAGTTGTAGTACTTTTTAATTCAGACTTTTAACACGCTAAGGCAGCGTTTAATAAATTCTGGGGGGGAATTTTTTTTTTATCCTCTAAAAATTTAAATTTTTGGAGTTTTTGGCATTCAAACTTTAATAAATAAACCCCTAAATGTAATCATTATTTTCTA
The DNA here is from genome assembly GCA_024363595.1 of Xenopus borealis. Classification (NCBI taxonomy): domain Eukaryota; kingdom Metazoa; phylum Chordata; class Amphibia; order Anura; family Pipidae; genus Xenopus; species Xenopus borealis. The sequence goes on along the minus strand of CM044448.1, from coordinate 103,440,387 downwards.
GTAGACATTAGGTATGAAGACCCAAATTACAGAAAGAGACATTATTCGGGAAACCCCAGGTCCTGAGCATTATGGATAACAGGTCCCATAACTGTATTTTGGTTGCTCAAATCCTTTTCTTGTTGCAATCCAGGTATGTAAGGCTACAACTCAAAGGGGTAGATTCATCAAAGAGTGAAGTGAAGTTCCGCCACTAGAGGGAAATTCCGCAGTTCTCCATTCATTTCTATGGGATTTTGAAAGGCGTATTTATCAAAGGGTGAAATTTCACTTCACCCATTGATAAATAGGCCTTTCAAAATCTCATAGAAATAAACTGAGAGCTGAGGAATGTCCCTCTAGTGGAGGAACTTCACTCTTTGATGAATCTCCCCCAAAGATCGAGGGTGCCTTTAGCAATCAGAATAGGGTTACTGATGAGTCATTAATTATATGAATATAGCAGATGCCTAGTGGCAGCAAATTAGAACATTTGCTTAATTAGCCTGCCTAATATTTACACGTAATAACCTTACTCGTTCATTACTGCTCAGTTTCATTGATCAGCTAAATGAGTCAGAGTCTTTTATTGACCTTGGCCTTGAGCTTTAATTCATCAAATACAATTCCATTCACATCTGAGATGCTATTTGGATACTGTGATGGGAAAACATGTTTTTTTTCCAAACACATCAGTTAATAGTGCTACTCCAACAGAATTCTGCACTGAAATCCATTTCTCAAAAGAGCAAATTGTTTTTTTTATATTCAGTTTTGAATTCTGACATGGGGCTAGACATATTGTCAATTTCCCAGCTGCCCCTGGTCATGTGACTTGTGACATTGGTGAGTGCTGACTAATGTGCATTGCTCTTTTTCTTGCAGGCGGAATTGAGAAGCCTTGGAGATGTACAAGGTGCATGCCTACAAGTTGGCAAATGCGGATGATGGAAGGCCTTCTCCATTCTCAAGGTTTAGCAGATGGGACCGATCCAGAAACTGCAGGTGGGTCTAGAAGTATAGAGGGAACTGAACTGGGCATTAGTGATGCGCGGGTTGACCTAGAACCCACAGTGACCTACAGTTGACCACTGGTTGAGTGAATTTTGGTTGTTATTTAGTCAACCATTGTAGGTTAGGGTTGAGTGCAGGTCAGATTGCAGGACACTCCTCCACCGCCCCCGAAACTTGGAATCGTGGGTGCATACAGAAGTAGCATACAGAGCAAGAAGACACAGGTATGGGTTGAGTATGGGTCCTAAAATGGCAACATTTTGTGGGTTGGGGTCAGGTATGGGTTAAGGTTTTGGGGTTAGAGTTGTGTTTTTCCCTGCCTGCACATCACTACTGGGCATAACTATACCATGTGACTGCTGTGGTTCCAGGAGATATAGGGGCTATATAATCTGTAACTAGTGATGGGCGAATCTCCCGCGTTTCGCTTCGCCGAAAAATTTGCGAATTTCCAGAGAAATTCGCGAATTGGCGAAAAAATTTGCAAAACGAGTCGTGCGTCGTTTTCGCCGCGTCGCGTTGTTTTCGCGCGACTCGTTTTTTTTGGTGAATTTTTTGTCGGTGAATTTTTGCTGCCTTTTCGCGAATTTATTCGCCAGCAGCGAATCGCGGGAATTCGCCGCGAATTCGCCCCTGGCGAATAAATTCGCCCATCACTATCTGTAACCTTTGGCTCCAGGCCAGTGCTCCACTATCCCAGTGTATCTTTTCCTCTGAGTACTGCACCACTACATTCAGGGTATCCCTTGTTGCTGTCCAAAAAGGAGCACTGGGTTAGCAATTTCTGTTCACTGGGGAATTGCCTACGAATTTGTATCATCCCATGACCCAGCGATTTGTACTGTCCTTATTTATTCGTTTAGCTTCCAGTGATACATTGTTCAGCTTCATACAAGAATTGCACTTTATCTTTATAGCTATACAATTCCTATAAGTTTTAGAGCAAAACTAAGTGCTAAGAATGCTTTACACATCTTGGTAAAAAAACACCTAGGGGCAAATTCACTGACATCCGAAGTTGCGCCAGCGAGAGCTTCGCCGCACTTAGCCATGTGTAGTTTTGCCAGTGTTACGCAAATTTACTAAAATGCAAAGTTGCACTCAGGGAGGCGAACAGTAGCGAAGTTACGTTACCTTTACTTCGTCAGGCAAAGCGAAGTAACGCTAGCGATGCCTAATTTGTATAAGGTGCATACTTTAAAGAACAAGTAAACGTTTTTTTTTTCTATCTGTAAATTTGCTCTAAACAGCCCCTCAAATGAATGTACCTTAGTCCCTGCTGCAAGTCTGCTCTGGTTTCTGTTTTATCAGCAGCTTGTTTCACCTTCTTCCTGGTGCAGAGTGAAGCCCCGCCCCTTAGCTTACTGAGCTGACCTTATATCTTGGACTAGTCCAGTTTATCATTTGCATACTATGACATAGCAGAGAGCAGTGTGTTTAGCACCTTTTGCTTGGGGAAACTAGCTTACTAATGAAACACTGGCTCCCTCTTCCTCTCTATTGTGGAACAGCAGCAAATGGACTGCTCAGTAAACTAAGGGGCTGGGCTTCACTCTGCACCAGGAAGAAGGGGAAACAAGCTGCTGATAACACAGAAACCAGAGCAGACTTGCAGCAGGGACTAAGGTACATTAATCTGGGGGGCTGTTTAGAGCAAATTTACAGAAAGAAAAAGAAAAACATTTACTTTTCCTTTAAAGTCTAATAGAAGTGTATGTTACAGCCACTACATTCCACTACACAAGCCCAGGAAACCTTTAATAAATAAAATAAAGTTGTCCTATTGCCCTAAACATGTGCCCCCTGTATAGTTGTGTTGCCATATGTTAGGAAATGTAGGGGGGAAGGAGGGTACCCTAAAAAATCTTTTAAGAAACTCCTATCTACGCAACCTGGTCTGAGGTGGCGAAGTCAAATCTTGTGCAAGAGGTAACGTTCAGTAAAAACCGCATCTCGGTGAATTAGCGTATCTACGTCCCTTTGTCACTGCGCAACTTGGCCTGGTGTAATGATTAGTGATGGGCGAATTTATTCGCCTGGGGCAAATTTGCGGTGAATTCCCGCGATTCGCCGCTGGCGAATAAATTTGCGAATTACCAGCGAAATTTCGCGCAGAAAACGACGCGACGCGCGCAGAAAACGACGCGACGCGCTGAAAATGACATGCCGCACATCGGAAACGACGCAACGCGACAAAGTTGACGCGACGCGTGTCAAAAGCATGCCGCAAATTTTTCGCCAATTCGCGAATTTCTCTGGAAATTCGCGAATTTTTCGGCGAAAGCGAATTTCGGGAGATTCGCCCATCACTAGTTATGGTGCAAAGTTGCGCTAGAGTCTGTCTTCTTTGCTAACGAAGTTACGACAGGGACCGTTAGTAGATCGGCGAAGTTCCGAAATGACGTCACGCAAGCGAATTTGTGCTAGCGTTAGCCACTTCATGCTTTAGTGAATTTCCCCCATAGAATGTGATGGCTTTAAACACTTCCTTGTGGCCAAGGAATCACTAAAAAGAAATCCTTTATCCAAAATTATGATTCTGCCGAAGCAGTGCTGATGCGAGATGATCTGACCTCTGATAAATTAGACGTACTGGACCGCGCTAGATGTTTCACAGTAGGGGGGAAATTAACGTAATTGGATGAATAATGCTAGTAGCGTAAATGATCTTTATCAGCTTGATCAAAGGTATTGAAATGAGAAATGATTACTGCAAGAAGATGCATGTTAAGGGCTGGGACAGACAGACAGGGAGATTCGGGGAGATTCTGTTGCCTGGCGATTAATCGCAGGCAACAATCTCCCCGAACTGCCTTCTCCCTGTCTGCCGCCTGTTAAAATGAAAAAGCGCCAGCGCTAATCCACACGCAGCGCGGCGATTTCCGGAATCGCCCGAAGTTACTGAGGAAAGTGTAAATTAGAATAAGGCTAGAAATGCTGTATTTTTTATACTAAACATAAACATGAACTTACTGCATCACAAGCCTAATCAAACAAATGATTTATGCTTTCAAAGTTGGCCACAGGGGGCTGTCATCTTGTAACTTTGTTATACATCTTTGCAAGACTAGACTACATACACATGCTCAGTGTGGTCTGGGCTTCTTAGGGATCGTCATAAATGATCAAAAAACAAAGCTGCTTGAGTTCTGCATGGCTGGCAAGTAAGGCAGGGGCTCCCCCTGCTGTTCATAAGTATGATTGTTTCACTGCCAGAAGTTAGGGACCGTCTGACAATTCCTATCCACAGCACTAAATGAAGGGAGAATTTCACTGCCTACAGTCAGGTTTCTTATAAAAACGGTACACATTTTTTAATTAAAGTATATTGGAGATAGATTTCTTTTTCATTAAAGAAAGTGTAGTTGTGCCTTCATTCATGCAGAATGAAAGAAATTACAATATTGTATGTACTACACTTTCAGATTTTGAATCTTTTTGTCTTCCAATTTGAACGTTCAACAGCCGTCTGTTTTCTAGGGTCCAGTTTATCCTAGCAACCAGTTTGATAAGGAAGATAAGGAATCCAATGTTGCAATAAAAAAACTGTATCCTCCTAAAGCAATAGGGTTTTGGCTGGCAGTGTCAGTGTAAAATGAGTCAAATTTCAGATGTCCATGGCTAAACAGGATTCAGATTTTCTGCACGGAGCTTAAGCCGCCTCATGATGGTGCTGTAACGCTGTAAAATAAAATGTAGATATCAGTGACTAGCAATAAATTAGCTTTCCTGCTCAGAGCATGAACGGCCTCATGATGGTGGTGTAACACTGTAAAATAAAATGTAGATATCAGTGACTAGCAATGATTTAGGTTTTAGCTTGAATATATTGTTATTTTCTTTATAGACACTTTTCTACTTGTACAAGTCCTGCTGATTCTGGGCCCATCTACAATTTTCCAGCCATGTATTTCTTCAACGTTAGTTCAGCTTCATCTCCAGACCTCTGCAAATCACCCTTTATGTCGTTGCCCTGTAAGTGACACATATTAAAGGACAAGTAACATCAAAAAATGACATTGTTTTAAAGTTATAAAAATATAACGCAGTGTTGCCCTGCACTGGTAAAACTGCTGTGTTTGCTTCAGAAACACTACTATTGTTTATATAAATAAGCTGCTGTGTAGCCATGGGGGCAACTAGTCAAAGGAGAAAAGGCTCAAGTTACACAGCAGATAAGCTCCGTAGAACATAATGTTATCTGTTATCCATTACTTATCCTGTGCCATATAGCCGTTTTTCAATTCCCGCCATTGCTACACAGCAGCTTGTTTATTTGAACTATAGTAGTGTTTCTGAAGCAAACAGATCAGTTTTAACAGCGCAGAGCAACACTACATGATATTTTCTTCACCTTAAAACACGTAAATTTTTTGGAGGGTTACTGTTCCTTTAAATGATTCTTCTACATTTTATTACTAGCGATGAGCAACATTTTCCCCAAGGTTTCCACCATGGACTCCATTGGGTAAAAAAGGTTTGTCGCCCTTAGAATGCATTTGGTGTTGTTTGGCGTATTTTTGTCGCATCAAAAAAAAAAACAGATCAGATTCACCCATCACTATTTCTTACCTCCTGAGCCCATAAAAACCAGTTATTAGTGATTAAAATAAGGACAGACAGCTGGAATCCTACGGCAGGCAGGAGGTAGATTAGAATATTAGGGCTCACTCAGGTACCCCCAGGGCACCCTTTGATGAATTGATTCAAGCACCCACCTGTGACAGTGTACCCCATCCCACCTGCATCAGTGCTAGCTGTAAATATGATGGGCTTGGGTGTCAGGAACAAGAGTGGGTGGGGGGATGTTGGGGGTCATGTGGCCTTACCCTTCTGTTTGTAGGCCCCCATAGTTACTGCATACCTCTCAAGGGTCCTGTTTTTCGTAGGCCAGTCCTGATCTTGACAGCTTCACCTGCAGTTCTTGGGTTTGCTACTGAAATGTCCCGACTTTCTCTTTGATCTCCTGCACTGAACCTCCAGAAAAAGCTACAGAGTTTCTAAAACTCAATTGCCTTTTGGCAGAGAGTCCAGAATACGTGGCAGGTGCACTTGGATACTTTTGTCACATTTTAGGATAAGCAAAGAAACAATTGTAACAATTCAAGATAAGCAGGCCTCTTGGAGAAACTGGGACTTGCCAATTAACGGGCAATTCTCCTTCATTAGAAAAACTGTAATAACACATAAAAACCACAGCAATGTGTTCAAGCTTTCATAACCTGCTAAATTTAGTAAAATGAACATGGTAACTAAGAATTGTGGCCACAAAACGGGTGTGGTCAAAAATGCTCATTCTATTTCCAAATTGTTGGGAGGTACTGTATGCTACTGTAAGTGCAAGTTCTGAGCGAAATTGGCTTTACTACTACTTATCAGCTGCGACCATTCCTCCTTACTAACTCTGGGAGGCGGGGTCATGATGTGGTGGGGCGGGATGTGACAGAGAAGGGCGGGACTATGACATGGTGATTGGCTGTATCACTCGCAGGGAATCAAAGGAAAACCGGGCAGGCAGTTTTGACCGGGACAGCCCTTCAAAAAACCGGGCTATCCAGATCAAAACTGTACAAGTGTCAACCTTTACTGAGACCTGTGGGTAAAACAGGGTGATTTTCACCTGAATTTTGCACTTTGCTTTCATAAATAGGGATGCACTGAATCCACTAATTTGGATTCGGCTGAACCCCTGAATCCTTCCCAAAAGATTCAGCCGAATCGGAACCCTAATTTGCATATGCAAATTAGGAGTGGGAAGGGGAAAACTATTTTTATTTACTTTTGTGCCAAAAAGTTACGTGATTTCCCACCCTGGCCCTAATTTGAATATGCAAATTAGGATTTGGTTTCGGTTCGGCCAGGCAGAAGGATTCGGCCGAATCCAAATCCTGCTGAAAAGGCCGAATCCTGCCCGAATCCTGGATTTGGTGCATCCCTATTCATAAATGAACCTAAAATTCTGTAACGTGTCTTTGATCCCGCCTGTTGATGGCGCCATAACCTTGTGAATTTAAAGGAACTTGCCTTTCCTACTAACCCCTGCACTAGAAAGAATAGCCCGGCCGAAGCCATGAAATCTGCTCTTATTCTAATATCTCTTTATACCTATTTCCGCATGTTCTTTCTGAACCACGGTGAGTTGTGGTGCACTTTATCGTTTGCCAGTAATGTGTAATCCCCTCGTTACAGATTTGGCTTTGGATGAAGCTGTGAATAAATCTGCGAGCCCGGAGATCATTTAGCAGTAAAGATCCACTTAGTGCTGATATGAGACTTTCAGTAAGTGGAGCCACTCGGCTCCTATACTTAGCGGGAATTGTCTCAGCTTCTCCTTCCGCATGTGATATTGCAGCCCCCGGCATGCGGAGTGCCCATAAGTACCAAACAAATTGTTCCGCTCAACGTGCACTGCGCTCCATTAAATTCATTTGCATTGGGATTTGGAGGTACATATGGCAACTTATTTCCTTTTTCAAATTATTTATAAAGTTTTTTCAGGGCCCCATCAAGGCTGGTCAGGTGGAAGTTCTATTGGGGGGGGGGGCATACCACTAACATGAACTGCTGGGGGGGTTCATTTGTTCAGGAGACAGTCCCCTGTTTGACTGTGGGGTCCCTTCAGGTGAGTGGCCCTTAGAACATATAAATAGGAGTTACCATTGCAGAATAAAACACTGTCTGATTGGTGTTCTCATTGACCCTTAAGGTGGCCATACACGGAGAGATCCGCTCATTTGGCAATGTCACCAAAAGAGAGGATCTCTCCCCGATATGCCCACCTTGAAGTGGAAGATATCGGGCTGATCCGATCGGGGGCCCTAGGGCCCAAAGATCGGATCATACCATAGGGGAATGGGTGGTCGGATCGCGGGACCACATCAATGACCAGATGCAGCCGCGATCCACCGGGATTTTTAGTCCCGTCCGATCGACATCTGGCCGACTTTTGGCCAGATATCGATTGGTAGAGCCCATTGGAGGGCCCCATACACAGGCCAATAAGCTGCCGACTCTGTCTGTCGGCAGGTTTTATCCCACCCTTATTGTAGACATGATTAGGACCAGGGCTGAACACAATGTCAAGTAATTAATTCTAATCTTCCATCGCAATCAATTTTTGTCTGGCTCTCCCTGACCCTAGCAACCACACAACACAATAAGGATAAAGCCTCAAAACAAATGAATCTAGCTCAGAGAGAGTTCTCTTCTGAGCACTTTTGCAAATTGCATTATTTTTTTCCCCCTCGTTTTCAAGATATGAGCAGTGTTTAAACTGCTAATATAATACATTTGAAACAATAGCGCCACCTGCTGGACTTTCTCCAGATGACTGGATGTTGCACCGCTTGGAACAGACCAGAATAAATGCAGGTGACTTCACTGACTTCATTTTCTAAGCAGATTAAACTCTCAAGATTTTCTTTTTTAAAGGGGTGATTCACCTTTTAGTAGGGATGCACCGAATCCAGGATTCGGTTCAGGATTTGCATATGCAAATTTGGGGCGGGGAGGGAAATCACGTGACTTTTTGGCACAAAACAAGGAGGTAAAAAATGTTTTCCCCTTCCCACCCCTAATTTGCATATGCAAATTAGGGTTCAGATTCAGTTCAGTATTCAGCCAAATCTTTCGGGAAGGATTCAGGGAATTCGGTGCATCCCCTACCTTTTAGCATACTGTTAGTATGTTATAGAATGGACCTTTCTAAGAAACTTTCCAATTGGTCTTTGTTTACAGTTTTTTAAAAAGTTGCCACCTTCTGACTCTTTCCAGCTTTCAAATGGGGGTCACCCAACTAACCCCATTGCCCTTTTTCAGCAGGATTCCGAATCTTAATTTGCATATGTAAGTGAGGGTCCGGAAGAGAAATCAAGTGACTGTTCGTTACAAAACAAGAAAGTAAAAAAAAATGTTTCCCTTTCCCGACCCAAATTTGCATATGCAAATTAGGATTCGGTTTTTGTTCAGTATTTGGCCGAATCATCATAGGATTTAGGGAATTAAGTCGAATCCCAAATAGTGGATTCAGTGCATGCCTACTATTCATATTCCAGTTTCTTCCTCAAATCAGTGCATGGTTGCTAGGGTAATTTGGACACTAACAACCAGATTGCTGAAACCAGCTGCTGAATAAAAGCTAAATAACTCAAAAACCACAAATAATAAAAACTGAAAATCAATTGCAAATTGTCTCAGACTATTGCTCACTACATCATATTAAAATGAATTCAATAGGGAAAGAAATGATGATGATAATCAGGGGCGTAATTACCGGGGGAGCAGGGGGTGCAACTGGGCCAGGGCCCACATCCCTGCAGGGCCCCCACCCCCCGCCGGCAGTCTTGCGCCCGCTGCTGCTGGATCGGCTGCAGCAGTGCAGAAATCAGTCACGGACGGGGGGGGGGGGGG
>CM044448.1:103384668-103417475 GCA_024363595.1 Xenopus borealis | reverse complement strand
TTTTTTTTTTTTTTTTTTTGCTATCTATTACTTGATTCATTACTTGATTTAGTGATACTTCGACAAACTTAATATTAGTGGATTAACTATCCTATGAAAGAGATCCTTGTGGACCTTATATTCTAAGAATCCCTTTTCCCTCCATTCTTCACTTTCGATATTCAAGGAAACATTTGATCAGGACTTACTGAGAAGATATGTTCCTAATGTGTGAGATGCTACAACCTTGGGCCTTTGGGGTAGGGTGGAAGGGGGTTTTCTACCAGGAGTGGGGTGAACAGGAACCAAGTGCATGTGTGAACCAATGAACAAGCAGTTATCAAGAACCCCTCAACCACCACTAGGTGTCAGTCCTGAAACAAATGTAGATGACCCAAGAGTAAGTCTGAAGCTACACACCTTTAGAGTATGTCAACCCATGAACCAGGAATAGGTCTAACCTAAGATTTGGGGGTTGAAGTCAAAGTTTGTGCTATCCATAGTACAATAATTGGTCAGAGTAAATAATGAATAGGAGAGAGATATGGAACTTTCTGGTGCTCCAGAGGTTGTAAAATTCTCATCTCCAGAAATCCATGCAATGTACTTTAGCTAAACATAAACTACAGGTGACCAATCCCTGGTCTGAAATGTTAAATTTTGTCCCGGGATAATTGCTGGATTGCAATTCTCATTTTTCGTCATCATATAATGAATCCATGCTGGAAGCTGTAGTAGATATAGAAGGGGTCCAAGTCTAATGCAATATATAACACATTAGGGGGTCTAGCTGTGTACGAACAGTGGAATGGGCTGTGTATCAGAGGAATGCCTAGAGAAGCTCTAAATTAAGTAATATAATTACTGAACATCCATATCTCTACTGGCCCTCATTAAGTCCAATTGTCTGACCATTCATTATTTCCTTAGTGCTTAAAGGGCAAGGAAAGTGTAAAATAGAATAAGGCTAGAAATGCTGTATTTTGTATACTAAACATAAAAATGAACTTTCTGCACCACAAGCCTAATCAAACAAATGATTTATGCTTTCAAAGTTGGCCACAGGGGGCTGTCATCTTGTAACTTTGTTATACATCTTTGCAAGACCAAGACTGTGCACATGCTCAGTGTGATCTGGGCTAAGCTTAAGGATCATCATAAATGATCAAAACAGCACAAGTCAAATAATATCTGCCAGAAGCCGATACAGCAAGAATATACAGACTGCACTGGGTCCTGTGTTGTCATGTAATCTAATGTGGATTTTATAGTTTTTGTATTGTTTAATACAAACTTTCTCCAACTCTGCAGAATCAGTGGCTGCAGCAAAATAATCCTCCAAATAGAATCCCAGTTTATCTGTTTAAATCTGGCTCCATGATCTTTGTCCCTGCAGCTGGAGTTGGAAACATTAGGGGATGTAAAGGCAAAAATAAAATCCAATACAAATCTCTACACAGTCGCCAACTGCTCTACAGGGAAACAAAGCTGCTTGAGTTCTGCATGGCTGGGAAGTAAGGCGGGGGCTCCCCCTGCTGTTCATAAGTATGATTGTTTCCCTGCCCAGCAGTTAGGGAACATCTGACAATTCCTATCCACAGCAGTAAATGAAGGGAGAATTTTACTGCATACAGTCAGGTTTCTTATAAATTCAGTACATATTTTTTAATTTAAGTATATTGTAGATAGATTTCTTATTTTTTTGCCTTTCCTTGTCCTTAAAGACCTACTGGTGCCTATATTGCGCCATGCTCCAGTCATGAATGGGGACCATCCAAGAATAATAGGATTTTATAGTAAATCAGGATTTCCTTGTGGAACATTGATCTATAAAGCCTCCTGTTAACAATAATGTTCATTCCATTTGATAAAAAAATTACATTATTATTAAAGGAAAACTATACTCCCCAGATAATGTAGGTCTATATGAAAAGATATTGCATTAAACAACTCATATGTAAATCTCTGCTTCATGTAAATAAACCATTTTCATAATAATATACTTTTTTAGTAGCATGTGCCATTGGGTAATCATAAATAGAAAATAGCCATTTAAAAAAAAAAATAAGGACAGCCTCCTGTTCATATGATTCAACGGTGCACACAAACATACCAAACAAACTACCCACCAACTCACAACCACCCAATGAGCACATTTTCTGAAGATGCCTGCAGGACTCCAATTCCAATAGTTAGATAGCATCCCACATACTCATACTCTTTAGCATTTCTCTTATATAATATTATAGCTTGGGTTTCACCCTCAGTCTATAATAATATACCATGATTTCATTCCCTGAAAAATAAATCTGTATCATTATCCCTAAGTTCTTATTTTTCATTGGCTGCCTGGAAAGCGAATGTTGTGTGTTACCTGCCATCACCTCTCGTTTCCCCATTCCACTCACAGCCTGTCATATTTCGCCTGCAAATTAGCAGACTTCTTCCATTGATTGACGTTTCTTTTATCTTCCATCGGCTGTTCTAATCAATCTTTCCATACTATGCTCTCTAATAGACTGGCAGATCACATAATTCCGATGAAAGTCAATAAAATGCCTCATTACCGACCACGTGTCTCGAATATGCCGGCAGAGCTTATGGATCCTGTATTATTTATTTCCATTAATTGGCTCATATCGTTTAGACTAGACTGTCGTTATTTTGCATTTACAATGAAGTGGCTGCGGCGCAAGTTACGGGTTGGAGAGGTGAATTTTGCCAGACTTAAAAACTCGATATCGGACGCAGGAGAAAGGGAAGCATTTTCCAGGAACAGCTGGAAGGTTCCCAAAATCTAGAAAACAGGTAAATCCAAGTTAAATCAAAGGCAGGAATGCTTATGACAAACCATATACATATGCAATATCCATAAATATCAAATGGGCCTAACTAATGCTGTATGGCGCTCAAAAACCTTTGATGTTCACTGTACATATTGATTAAGTGTAGGCTAGTACTTCACACCTGGACAGATGTTGTTCCAATTATAAAAGGACCCTTTGGGCCAGATTCGGTAAGATGGATTCAGTTCCAGATTTTCCCAGAAAGCCAGATGCAAGTCGACAGGAAAAACTGTAGTCTAAGGAAAATTAAAAAAAAAAAGAAACAAAAACTTGGCAAACCTTTTGTTTTTACTTGAAACACCATGGGTCACAAATAGGGTTGCCACTTGGCCATTAAACATCTGCCAAGGCCTGGGCCGGTATTGGAAATGTAGCTGCCGGTAAATTTTTAATATCCTTAATAAAACCTCATGACCCACCCGAAATCCGCTGGAAACGTAATTTTTGATCTCCTTCTGGCCATCGCTGAGACACGACCCCGCCATGTTTACGTCACAGCCCATCCCTTTTATGTCATGGTCCTCCTCTTTTGTTCCCCTCCACCACCAACTGGTAAAAATTTTAGGAAAAGCTGCCAAGCCTAGTCACAAATATGCTAATTTTAGAGCAAGGTAACATAAATTGTAGCACTAACCCCAAGAACTATTAAAAAGAGAAGGATTTTGTATCTGGGTACTTGACACCTAAAGGTCTGAATGAGTGTTGGAATTTGGATTGTTATTCATAAAATAGTACACATTATATTTTGTTTTTTTTCCAGATACTAATCCAGTTGGAAGATAAGCAGACTGCTAAAAAGTAAAACTCTAGCTGATATACTGTATGGTGTGGAATAATTAGCCATACCTTTCTTGTTGTTTATTTTATGCATTAAGCGCAAAGAACTTCTTCAAAGGATTTTCTGTGGGACGTGTGCTGGACTTCTTTGCACTTATGTTAAGATTTGCGTGATGTTACTTACTAATTAAGTAATTAATGGGAGGAGTTTTGTAAATATCTGTACCTAGCACTGTTATGTTAAAACTTTGACTGCCAAAACTTTATTTCTTGTTTGCATTCTCTGAGGCCAACTAAAATTTTAACTTTAAAGCTGCTTCACAAAGTATGTACTAGTTATACCACTCCAGGTATCCAGGGAACATCTGCACCACCCCCACGTGACTTCTGCAAATAGTGTGCGGGGCACCTTCACAACTAAGCCAGGGGGTTTCACAAGGCATCCTTGTCAGCCACTTTGCCCACTCCCCAGGGGGTGCATGATGTTATGATTCACTGGAGGGGAGTGCGAACAGAGGCACGCGGAGAGTGCTTGTGTGGGAACAAGGGTCCGGACCAACGGTAAGCGAAAGAAGAGGTATGTGCTTGGCTCTCTCTTTCGTTGCTCTCTAGATACGTGACTCTTCTGCCTAGCCCTATCTCATGAAAATAACACTTGACAGTTTCCAATATATTTTGCATGATCAAAAGGTACAACAGCAACAACAAATCCTTCTATATACATACAGGTTCATTCAAAGCCCAGAGAAGACTCCAAGTAAATAATGTCTGAAGAGTAGTAAAGCAGTAGATCTGACACGCAGGAGCCCTTTCCTCTGTCCCTGAAGACTGTCTACAAAGTCTCTCCTGGTGGTTCCTTTATGCCCTTGTTGGCACAGCCTTCCAGGAGGCCCTATTGCCCTCATACAGGTGAGTGGAGACATATTGTAACCTAGGATTATCTCCCCTAGCTGGCTCTGCCTATTGTTCTGTTCAGGCAGACTTGTTAGATCTTCTGGAGGTATCATTACTTATCTGATTCCTATTGTCTATATAGACACACCTTCAATATGTTCTTAATCATTTGGACTAAGATTTTAACCAAGGTAAATCTATGAACTGAGCATCAAACTAGGATTTTAGAAAGAAATTAGATCAATTTCTCAATTTTTTTTTGAGAGTTCCATCACACCCTAGTTCCGGCCCTGCTTCACAATATTAGATGACTCTCAAATATTCTCAAAATACAAGAGGTCCTCTTCACTCAACCCATTAACAATATATTTAAGCAAAACAGGGATTGTTTGTCCATATATTGCAATATAATAAATGGCAAGTAAATGCAAAAAAATTAAATCCTGTTTTTACTTTCATTTACTTCTGTGGATAGGTATTGTCAGACAGTCCCTAACTGCTGGGCAGGGAAACAATCATACTTATGAAAAGCAGGGGGAGCCCCCTCCTTACTTTCCAGCTGTTCAGAACGTCAGCAGCTTTGTTTCCCTGTAGAGCAGTTGGCGACTGTGTAGAGATTTGTATTGGATTTTATTTTTGCCTTTACATCCCCTTTACTGTTTCCAACTCCAGCTGCAGGGACAAAGATCATGGAGCCAGATTTAAACAGATAAACTGGGATTCTATTTGGAGGATTATTTTGCTGCAGCCACTGGTTCTGCAGAGTTGGAGAAAGTTTGTGTTAAACAATACAAAAACTATAAAATCCACATTAGATCACATGACAACACAGGACCCAGTGCAGTCTGTATATTCTGATTATTAATCAGTCTTGCTGTATCGGCTTCTGGCAGATATTATTCGACTTGTGCTGTTTTGATAATATATGACGATCCCTAAGCTTAGCTGCTTAGCCCAGATCACACTGAGCATGTGCACAGTCTTGGTCTTGCAAAGATGTATAACAAAGTTACAAGATGACAGCCCCCTGTGGCCAACTTTGAAAGCATAAATCATTTGTTTGATTAGGCTTGTGGTGCAGTAAGTTCATATTTTTGTTTAGTATACAAAATGCATAATTTCTAATTTCTTAATGAATCAGATGCAATTTGAGAGTAGAACTGGCCAGATATGGGATGACTTTGATGTAGTTGGCCAGCTTAAATATATTGCAATATATCGACAAACAATCACTATTTTGATTAAAGGATAAGGCATTTTTTTGGTAGCGTAAGGCACAAAATGTCCTAAATATATTGATAATGAGTTGAGTGCAGAGGACCACTTGTATTTGTCTATGTGAATTTTGTGGTCAAAGCCTCATTGCACCCCTGCCTAATGGTTTTAAAAATTAGTGGTGAGCACAACTTTTCCTTGTTTGTTATACAGTATCTTCCCAAAATAGTCATATGGTAACATACAAAGGCTCGCTGTAGACAAATAGTACTTTCCCCAATCTATATTTATTCACAAAATATGTGTTTGTTCTGGAATTTGAGACACTTTATGGTAAAAATAACACTTTCCAGTGCAAGCATAAAAATAGGTGCTATGGGCTCATGGACCACAGGACCACCATTGGGGGCAAGGGTTACCAGGTTAGTCGGCATCTTGCTTTTAAAGGGCAAGGAAAGGCAAATCATACTTATGAACAGCAGGGGGAGCCCCTGCCTTACTTACCAGCCATGCAGAACTCAAGCAGCTTTGTTTTTTGATCATTTATGACGATCCCTAAGAAGCCCAGACCACACTGAGCATGTGTATGTAGTCTAGTCTTGCAAAGATGTATAACAAAGTTACAAGATGACAGCCCCCTGTGGCCAACTTTGAAAGCATAAATCATTTGTTTGATTAGGCTTGTGGTGCAGTAAGTTCATGTTTATGTTTAGTATACAAAATACACCATTTCTACCCTTATTCTATTTTACACTTTCCTTGCCCTTTAAGCTGTGACTCCACAGGAAAAGGTGGGGTTTGTCTACATTGTGGGTGTAGCTAGCAGTATTTATTTTTTTTAAATTCCAAAATTTCACCCAAATGCACTCTAGTCAACTGACGTTTTCATCTTTCTCATGCCAAATGCTCTTTTTTTTTTTATCCCTGCACCAAATGCAATGAATTCAATAGGCTCCTTTGCCTTTTCTCCAGTGAAAAAGCTGCAGATTTGCAAACATATTTGCCACTTGCAAAAACATGGATTTAAAAACAAAGCATTTTTTTTTTGCAAAAGAAAAAGTTGTCCTTCATAATACTAAAAGGCTGAATCATTTTACACCTAGATAAAATAAAAAAAGTTACCGAAAAATATGTTTATTTATTTTTTTAAATAAACTTGCCACTGAGAGTGTGGAACCATAATCAGCCCAATTAGATAAGCAAAAGAATTTGAGAAAACGGCTTTGGGAAATCAGATTACTCCTCTAATACGATTTTAGGTTTTTCTTCTGCTATTCAGCTGCTTGGGGAATGGAAGCCGTTACAAGGCTAATAATGGGGCTCTACCTGGAGGAGAAAATGAAAGAGGATATGAAAAAAATCAAACCAAAAAAAAAAACTCGGGGAAACTTGATTAACGAAAAAGTGTAGAGGGATGTTTGTAATTGCTACTATAAAGAATAAGCTTTCCCCACTTCACGCATATGCATATGCAATTTAAATATTAATTTATGTAGATTAAAATGACATTCCTCCCTCCCCTGTATTCAGTTAAGCTCCCAGGTTCCCTATACACAACCGTCACGTTGTGACTATGAATAGCAAAAATCTTCTGTCTTTAAAGCTGGTGGAGCGAATGCGTCTTCCCTCGTCTGCCTGTGCAATTTAATGATCAAATCCCAAGGCCAGGATTCCATATCAAACTATTACACAGCCTTGTATCACACTCCCCTAATATGATTATACATGACTTATATTTCATTTCGGCTGTATTGAATTTGCTTAAAATAGTATTATTTAAAAAGAGATGGTGTACATGGTTTCTGGTATTATTTGCCCTTTATCAACATTTAATCAGATGCTTTGGGGCCAGGGCCACACTATATGTCGGTAGATGATCTCTTGTGACATCGCTGATTCTGAACTATGTCTGAGATATGATGTCACACACCCAACCACATGCTAATTAAAGGGCAAGGAAAGGCAACAAAATAAAATCCCATTTTTACTTTCTTTACTGAAAAAGAAATCTATCTCCAATATACTTTAATTAAAAAATGTGTACCGTTTTTATACAAAACCTGACTGTATGCAGTGAAATTCTCCTTTCATTTTCTGCTGTGGATAGGAAATGTCAGACGGTCCCTAACTTCTGGCAGGGAAACAATCATATTTATGAACAGATGGGGGAGCCCCTGTCTTACTTACCAGCCATGCAGAACTCAAGCAGCTTTGTTTTTTTATCATTTATGACGATCCCTAAGAAGCCCAGACCACACTGAGCATGTGTATGTAGTCTAGTCTTGCAAAGATGTATAACAAAGTTACAAGATGACAGCCCCCTGTGGCCAACTTTGAAAGCATAAATCATTTGTTTGATTAGGCTTGTGGTGCAGTAAGTTCATGTTTATGTTTAGTATACAAAATACATCAATTCTATTATTCTATTTTACACTTTCCTTGCCCTTTAATAAAGTTTCATTTGTCTTGGTGTTTTTTTTTTTTTTCCAATGTATACTAACAAATATATATTTTTTTATTTAGATTTGATGTTACTGGTCCTTTAAGGGTAAACCACATCTGTAAGATGTAGAATTAAAGCCTGAAAAGGAATAAGACTAGACATTATGGGGGTTATTTATTAAAATCCGAAATGTTCTCACTGTTTTCTGAAAACCACTGCAACCAAATGCGTAAAGATCCCCCATTTATCAATAAGTTTTCATAAAAAAAATTTTTGTGCTGGAAAAGAATCATGAAAGAATCCGAACCTTACAAACTTGATTTTTGTCCAGATATCGATCAGGGGGGGGGGAGACCTGTGGTAAGCCCCACACACGGGGCAGATAAGCTGCTGAATCGGTCTAAAGGTATTTGTACAATTGTATTGAATTGTAGTTCTACAACATCCTTTGTCTGCCATGGAGGAAACAAGGAAATAAATGGAATCACCCACCGTTTGCAGACAGCCCTGATTTAGTTAATTGGATCTGTGTGTGGAAAAGATAAGGAGTTAAACTTATTTCTGAAATGCAACCATCAAAGCCAATATGTGCTCAATGGAATGGATTCCCCCTGGGAACTGACGAGCTCTAGACTATGTCTGTTCAATGACTAGAAAGCAGAAACCACATCCGTTCCTTTTGTCCCATGGGATCCTCGACCCTAATTAATATTACGGTAATTACTCTCCTATTGTTCGCAAGCTCTGAAGAAATAGGTTTTCCTCCAATTAATAGACCTGCCTTGCATTTTGCCCCAAAGCAGATGGCATTGTTGGAAGACGTTCTAGTCAGCAGTGAATCAACAGGATATTCCAGAGCACTTTCCTATGCCGGCTTACTGGATAATGAAGTGCAAATGCTCTGCTTAATAAACAATAAAAATGCCGGTACAGGTATGGGATCTATAATCCGGAAACCCATTATCCAGAATTACGGAAAGGTAGTCTCCCATATAGACTCTATTATAATCAATTGAAGGGGTTGTTCAGCTTTGAGTTAACTTTCAGTATAATGTAGAGAGTGATGTTCTGAGACAATTTGCAATTGGTTTTCATTTTTTATTATTTGTGGTTTTATAGTTATTTAGCTTTTTATTCAGCAGCGCTCTAGTTTGCAGTGTCAGCAATTTGGTTTCTAGGGAAGAAATTACCCTAGCAACCCTGCATTGATTAGAATAAGAGACTGGAATATGAATAGGAGAGGGACTGAATAGAATGATAAGTAATAAAAAGTGGCAATAACAATACATTTGTAGCCTTACAGGGCATTTGTTTTTAGATGGGGTCAGTGACCCCCATTTGAAAGCTGCAAAGAAACAGAAGAAAATTGCAAATCATTAAAAAAACTATGAAAAATAAATAATGAAGACCAATTGAAAAGTTTCTTAGAATTGGCCCTTCTACAATATACTAAAAGTTAACTTGAAGGTGAACCACCCCTTTAAAAAATGATTTCCTCCGACCTTTTCTCTGTAGTAATAAAACAGTAGCTTGTACTTGATCCCAACTAAGATATAATTAATCCTTATTGGAAGCAAAACCAGCCTATTGGGTTTATTTCATGGTTATGTGATTTCTGGTAGACAAAGTATTACGATTCCGAAAACCCCAGGTCCCAAGCATTCTGGATAACAGGTCCCATACCTGTACTATAATCAGTTCCAGGTATGTAATCATTTGTCTTGGCTCTGGCATTAATACACTCCACTCCCAGCTGGCATATTGCACCGAAATCTGCCAAAATTGTTTGGAGCCAACACAAGGGTTCTGGACCTAAAGGACCATTAACAGCAAAATGTTTTTTTTTTTTTAAATCTGTTCATATGCGACAAAAGAACACTAACATATTAAACTTGCTAAGTCTTTATTAAGAAATAACTTACGAAACTCTGCTTGTGCTCCTCTTCAGAAAAGGCAATTGGTGATCCATTTTTGCTGTTACTGGTCCTTTAAAAACAAAAGAGGATAGTGCTTGTGGTGAGGGGCTGAATTCGGATTTCAGCAGGCTGATTTCGGCCACGTCTGGCCCAAGCCAAAGTGTATCTAATCCCCCTTTGCTTTTCTTTTATATCTTCTTTTATATATGTAGGGACCCATAGGTTTCTATACGGCACCTATGGAGTTAAGTCCCTGATCATCTATCACTAGGCAAAAGCTTATGTTGTATTTCTATTATTATCCAATAGCTATAGCCCAGAGAGTGATGACCACTTCCTGCCACACAGTTTTATAGTGCTGGGAAGGAGTGGCCACTTCCTCTTTGGCTGCTGGTACTGAACAGGCTGGTTGTCTCCACTGAGCCTGGGATCACCAAGGCCCCAGTAAAGCCACCTTCCCTATCAGGACCTCCAGCTATTAGTGATCTGAGCCGGGGACCAGGCAACCCCGTGAATGAGGATTAGCAATATACAGGTTATATTTTGTAATAGTCTCTCTAGAGAGTGAAAGATAGTGAGTGTTATTTAGTGTGAACAGTTCTATGTTCCAACAATGAGTGTTAGAAGGAAGAGATTTTCCTACAAGGCTTCCCCGTATGCCTTTAGCAAAGGGACCTCAGTTGGAAAGGTGTTAGGATTAGTGCTGTTTGCCTGACTATTCCACTGAAGGGGATCCTGATTATTTAAAGATGCACACCGGAGGGTAAAATCCCAACCATAATACGTGTGTGAGTATTGCTTGATAAATCTGCAGCTGATAACCTGTGACTGTTCTACAACCTATGAACTATCTGCTAAGATCCACTCCTGCGTGAGTAACCTAAACCTGGGGACATTTGCCTTGTGCATAATAAACATCAGTTACTGTTTTCATCACAAGAATTTCCTGGCGTCCATCATTCACCATTATATGTAGCACCATAGCTTGTGAGTTGTAGTTACCTAACCTCATCTCAATGGAATCTTCCACTTAGCGAAGGCCCTGACCCTGAAGTGTGAGTCCAATGTAACCCATGTTCTACTAATAGCTGGTCACCTTAACTCTTTTGTGCTGTATAGCCCAAAAAAGCGTTACATATATTACTGAAAAAGTATTTTGGGATCAGCAGAGCAGTATAAGGAGGTGCAGTTGTATTTTCGGCTTTTACATTCTAGCCATTAGACAGAATTACACCAAGGTATCTTTTCTGGGCCTACTTAGGCTAAAAGCTATGCAAAGAAAATAAATAAAACATAATATTCATATTCTTAAAAGCTTTGAGGGCAACAGTGTCTGACACTTCAACATTACTTCATGCTTCGCTCGTACATACTATCCCAAATTATTTGAGCAAATGCATTTTTCCCCAATTGACCTAATTAGTGTTTTACAAGAAATACAAACCGCCAGACCTCGGGCAGGATGGAATCTGGCACCAACCGCGCAGAGCTAATATAC
Organism: Xenopus borealis; assembly: GCA_024363595.1. NCBI lineage: Eukaryota > Metazoa > Chordata > Amphibia > Anura > Pipidae > Xenopus > Xenopus borealis. The sequence continues at coordinate 103,405,907 of CM044448.1, read as the reverse complement.
CAAGGAAGGTCATCTTGGTAACAAACATCCCAAGAACTTTTTTTAAATGTTCACAACTACTTCTTTATTTTCCCATCATCTTCTGTTAGTTTTCTTCCGTTTTTTTTTTTTTTCTGAACCCGACCATTGCAATAATTGCCAATGATATCTCTCAGATTCTTTGTTTGTGGTCTCATACTCTGTGTGTGTGAATACAGCATTGGGATATGTGTCATGGACCTTAGAAATAAAGACTTAAAGGGCAAGGAAAGGCAAAGAAATAAAATCCCATTTTTACTTTCTTTAATGAAAAAGAAATCTATCCAAAATATAGTTTAATTAAAAAATGTGTACCGTTTTTATAAGAAACCTGACTGTATGCAGTGAAATTCTCCCTTCATTTACTTCTGTGGATAGGAATTGTCAGACGGTCCCTAAATTCTGTTAAAGGACAAGGAAAGCATAAAATAGAATAAGGCTAGAATTGCTGTATTTTGTATACTAAACATAAACATGAACTTACTGCACCACAAGCCTAATCAAACAAATGATTTATGCTTTCAAAGTTGGCCACAGGGGGCTGTCATCTTGTAACTTTGTTATACATCTTTGCAAGACTAGACTACATACAGATGCTCAGTGTGGTCTGGGCTTCTTAGGGATTGTCATAAATGAACAAACAACAAAGCTGCTTGAGTTCTGCATGGCTGGTAAGTAAGGCAGGGGCTCCCCCTGCTGTTCATAAGTATGATTGTTTCCCTGCCAGAAGTTAGGGACCGTCTGACAATTCCTATCCACAGCAGTAAATGAAGGGAGAATTTCCCTGCTTACAGTCAGGTTTCTTATAAAAACGGTACAGATTTTTTAATTAAAGTATATTGGAGATAGATTTCTTTTTCATTAAAGAAAGTAAAAATGGGATTTTATTTATTTTCCTTTCCTTGCCCTTTAACCAAAAGAAATAACTCCTTGAGTTGTCCTCCTGCCATATGTCTGCAGCATCAGTGCTGTTGTGAGATACGTCTGGCAGCAGGGGCACTGCTAACCATAGGGAGTTTTTAGACCAAGTTATCCTCAACATACATTTAGCCTGCTGATATACAAAGTTAGCCACGAGAAAAAGCCTTGTAAATCATCCATGTTAATGTAACCAGTAGGCGCCCATGCTTGAAAGGCGTCCATGTAAATTTAGTCCTAGGACATGGTTCAGCTTCATTTAGCCAACAGACCTATGGACTAATAGAGCACTTTAGCCAAGAGAGATAAGGGTTAAACATGTTAATTTAGCCAATAAACAAAGGATTAATAGAGCTCCATGTCAGTTTCACTTATTATTTATTTATTAGCAACGCAGTGCAAACTTAACACTGTTTCTTTCTCAAGACTGTGTGAAGCCCCCATTTACTTGTGTTTGGAGAATTTCTTAACTTAATTGTCCTTTTAAAGGAGAACTAAACCCCCTCCTAAAGAGAATACCCATCTAAAAGCCCCCATTGGCCTTCCTCCCCGCATAGTCCATTATTTAGAAGAGTGTCACAGAAACTCATACAGATCTCTCCATGCACAGTACCACAACGAACACATGGACTCCATCTTTGGTATCTTCGGAAACCTCTTCTTCCCATAGGCTATTTACGGAGTGTTCCGGAAAAGATGTCTGTGGTCCTGTAGAAAATGTATCTAAAGTTACCAAACACGGTGCCTGTGAGCTCCGCTGCACAACTCTGTATGGTGAGGTTTGTACCACTTTCTACGACATTTCTAAACAGTGGACTATGCGGAAAAAGAAAGTGTGGAGGGGGGTGAAAGGAGGCTACAGGATGGGGACTCTCTCTTTGGGGGGTTAGTTCTCCTTTAAAAATTCATTGCTTATGACCCTGTAGCATCCAACTTGATTTCTGCTTGATTTTTGATGATTTTCTCAGCAGTAGCCCAGACCACACCGACACTCAATATGGCGTCACAAAATCCACGATGACTGGCTTGTGTGAAAAATGTTGAAAAAGTCCAGATCATTGCTAGTATAGGGCTGCTAAACCTCTGGGCTTGTACATAGTACTACAGCAAGATTATTAATGCTACAAAACTTTTATCAAAGCAAAGGCTTTTTTCAAAGCAGGCTCATCAAAGCCTAACGCCTGCAAACAACATTTTGCACCTAGAGACCAGGCTCTCTAACATTAATCCTGTGGTTTAACTTTAATCTTTTGGCCTGAACTATCTCTTCTACAGTATGTGTTGTGGCATCATTGGATGTATTTGAATAGTAATATGTATATACATTTTAAACTGATCCACGGGAGGAATGTCATCACCATGACACTGTTAATTAACAGAGCAGGACTTGCCAACTCAACGAGAAATCAGTCTTTTCATCTGTCAATCAGTTTTTTTTTCTTAAAATCTGTTAATTGCACTGCCAAATCAGTAATTGTGACAACATTATCACCTTTCAAGGAATGTTTCAAAGTCGGCTTTCTCTTGAAGCTCTTGCAATTTGCATGTGCAATAATATCTTTTCCGGTGAGGCAGAGGGAAATATGAAAAACAAACCTTCTACACAACACAAGGTTGCAAATCCCAGCATATTCCAACATGTTATCAAGGTTTATAGGGGACAAATACTCGTATTACAGCTTACTCTTTGTATAAAAGGATTATTGAAAAGAGTCATCCCTGCTAGCACACAAAATTCAACATACTGGGAGAGCTGGGCAACTGTGATTGCATGTTAAAAAGGGGGGATATAGTGGTGTTAGGGGTTCACAGCAAGAAATAAATTGCATAATTCAGCAAGGATCATATGAAACCATTGAGAGCCAAGAATAAGTAGAGCAGATAGGATTCTCATTGAAAGGTACATTTACACCAACGATGCCAATAGCCTTGAAGGACATGAAAAATGTGTGGCTGTAGAATCTATTTTTGTAGTTTCTGGAATTCAGTCAAATAGGATTTTAGGAGCACTTCTAGCACGTCTATGGTTTAGCCATCTATGTCCAAGTCAACAGTGTCCAGAATAACACAGTGACTGCTTGTTTTGAGTCATTCCAGAGATGACACTGTTGGGGTAGTCATCCCACCTTCATCAGACGTTGTACTCGGAATGAGACTGAACTTCAAACTTCATTACACTGTTGTCCTCTGCGGCCCCTTATTTTGTGCATCCTTCTACCTGTTGATTGACAGCTCCTATCACTATGGAAGGCAATCGTCTTCTTTTCCACCAATGGGAAAACTGTGTCAGTACTGGGTTTCACCTTATTTGGATTAAAACTCTTTAGGAAATGGGATTTGAGTATGTAAGAGATGTAAAGCTTATCTAGAAAAAAATTGTATGATTTGGTGCTTAGTTCCTTTTTTGTCTCTCCATGGATAATGAGATGCTATAAACCCTGGGAAGGGAGGAGGGCACTGCTGATATTAAAGAAATCAGTGTAAATAAAGGAAATATGGAATTGTGGATGGGGGTTGATTTTACAAGAATTGATTATTTTGATGCTATCTAATAAGACTTTAATTTTTATATTTTTTTATCTATAGTTTGGTTTGCTAATTTTGGATTTTTTGAAGGGTGTTTTCTTGTATTGTGTGATACAAATGTGACATGGCAGGTCATGTATGAATGTGAGTATGACAAGTGTATCCAATATGGCTCCTTAGTTGTTACATGGATGCATTAGCGTTATTTGTAGTGATGGGCGAATTTATTCGCCAGGGGCAAATTTGCGGCGAATTACCGAGATTCGCCGCTGGCGAATAAATTCGCGAATCGCCAGTGAAATTTCGCTTAACGAAAATTTGCTGAAAAAACGAGTCGCTCGTCGATTTTGATGCGACGCATCGAAAACGACGCGACGCGTCAAATTTTACGCAACGCGCATCAAAAGCATCCCGTGACTCGTTTCGCGAATTTTTCGCCAATTTTTCGGTGAAGCCAATCTCGGGAGATTCGCCCATTACTAGTTATTTGGAACAGCAGGAATTGAGTTAGTTAACTCGTAAACATATTAACATGGCCGTTCTCATGGTCACAGTTCTGAGCGTGTAGCCATCTATTATTATTTCAGTATAATAATTCCTTCTTGTATATCAGGCACATGGTTATTCTCATTGACTTGATCGCAGTAACGGAACTAGGTGGGGGGCGGGCCATGCAGCTGGGCCCACCCTTGTCCTTGACGAATTTTATGCTGCTGCAGTCGACTCCATCTGCGGGGGGCGGTCCCTGGCCCAATTGCACCCCCTGCTCCCCCTGTAGTTACGCTACTGTGTGGTCATCCTCATGGTCATCGTTTTGGGTGTGTAGCCATCTATTACTTTGTTATTATATCGCTATAAAGAGGAACTCAGCGGAGGGGACTTCATCTACAAGCAAACTTGTTGTTTAGAACCTTGCCCAATTGATTTGGCTTTGAGAGTTGGCTGTATTTGGCCCGGGGTCCCCCAACATTCTGGAAAGGGGAGCTATAATCTTATCTAATCTTGATCAATGTGCGTGTTTGAGTTTTATTTGTATCCCTGTATGTGATAAGTCTGCCAAGGGAAGCTCGGCAAGACATATTGTTGATTTTATTTTTAATAAAAATCCCTATCACTATGGAAGGTTTAGGTGTCTTTGCAACTTGCCCACATGTGCGTGAAAAGGTGATCAACTGTAAATAAGTAAATTCTAATGAAAATAATATTCCTTGCTCCATTTCTTCCAGCTCTGATAAACTTCGGCCAACTACTGGTGTCTTGTGTGTCTAACTCATATTTAGAATTCACGGCGCCACAAATCCAACATCAACACATCAGTCTTCTCTCAGCTTCTTTTCCAAGAAACATCACCTGAAATGAAAAATTCATAGAAATCTTTCAACCAACAAGTAGTCGAAGCAGGTAAAATGCGCCGAAGACTGAAACAGACTGAAACAGGTGTCTGTCGAGACTGTGTGTCACATCTACATGAAAAGACGTCATTGCCGTCGGGTGTAAAGAGAAGTCACAGCAGATTTCTAGTTTCATGTGACTCACTGGCAATCAGAATGTGCCAAGGTGATAATAAGATTCTTTATTTTGAGAACACATTTGCATTACGAAAAAAAAATTGCTCCTATAGGGCAAAAAAAAAAAAAAACAGTTGCTTGTGATGATGAAAAGTATTCGCTTACCTCAGTAATTGAGACTTAGACATTTTTGTGTAAAGCGTGAAGGAGAAGGAAAAGTTATAATCATTTAAGTGAAACCCCAGAATTTGAAATACTACACCAGCTCAGGGTAATTTTAAGTGAGCATTATCTTATTCTACAAATGTATAGTTGAGTGTTTTTTGCTGAAAAGTTTAGCTTTTCACTCTACAGAACAAGTGCTCCCAGTGTGAAAAGGAAGCAGCAGAAAGATTATGCTCAAAAATACCCTGGGCTGGTGCAGCTTTCTGCTAACAGGAGTAATGCCCTGGGGTATCAAGTGAATGATTATAATCAATGGGGGTTGTTAAAGGGCAAGGAAAGGCAACAAAATAAAATCCCATTTTTACTTTCTTTAATGAAAAAGAAATCTATCTCCAATATACTTTAATTGAAAAATGTGTACCGTTTTTATAAGAAACCTGACTGTATGCAGTGAAATTCTCCCTTCATTTAGTGCTGTGGATAGGAATTGTCAGACGGTCCCTAACTTCTGGCAGGGAAACAATCATACTTATGATCAGCAGGGGGAGCCCCTGCCTTACTTACCAGCCATGCAGAACTCAAGCAGCTTTGTTTTTTTATCATTTATGACGATCCCTAAGAAGCCCAGACCACACTGAGCATGTGTATGTAGTCTAGTCTTGCAAAGATGTATAACAAAGTTACAAGATGACAGCCCCCTGTGGCCAACTTTGAAAGCATAAATAATTTGTTTGATTAGGCTTGTGGTGCAGTAAGTTCATGTTTATGTTTAGTATACAAAATACAGCATTTCTAGCCTTATTCTATTTTACGCTTTCCTTGCCCTTTAACATTTGTCAGCCCCATTGATTTCGCTATTCAAATTAATTAAGCTATAAGGGGGTCTTGAAGAAACGGAGAATGAAATTTAGCTCAACTATGAGTTGGTTTTTGTATTTTTAGGGCAATAACTCATAGAATCCAATATCATGTTTGCTTTCATTATTCAACTGCATTAAACTGGTATTAACTGCCTGGTAACTAGTTGTTATTGGCGTGGCATCTGTTACACAGAAATCTGTTATCCAGAAAGCCAATTAATAAAACAGTAGCTTATCCTTGAGCCAAATAAGATATAATTAATCCTTATTTAAGCCAAGACCAGCTTGTTGGGGTTATTTAATGTTTACATGATTTTCTACTAGACTTAAGGTATGAAGATCCAAATCACAGAAAGATCCATTATCCGGAGAACTCCAGACCATTCTCCATAACAGATCCCATACCTGTACTATATGTTAAGATGATTCTCATTCGGAGCATATTTTTTCTGATTAAATGTCCATGAAGCCAGTGGAAAACTTGGTCCATTCCACCATGGTTCTAATTTCTAAAAGTTTTTGGGGGAAAACGTGTTGCTTCAAATGAAGGTCTCTTTCCTTTTCTGCTGAGACATTGTGTTCACCTGGGATCCAAGAAATGACCCCAGTTCTTGAACGTTCTTGTACTGGACAAGTATCATAAAGCAGGTGTAGCTGTAGATACTACAGTTTCAAGGATCTGCTGACTCAGGAGACTTCTCTTGTCCTGTCGGGCTCTCTTTTGTTTGTAACTTTCAAAGGAAGCCAGCTTTGGTCATCACCAGGGATGGAAGCCTTTTCTCCCAGATATTGAAGTTTTACCATACTTTTCTAATGAGAATTTTATGCAAAGTTAAAGGGCAAGGAAAGGCAAAGAAATAAAATCCCATTTTTACTTTCTTTAATGAAAAAGAAATCTATCCAAAATATAGTTTAATTAAAAAATGTGTACTGTTTTTATAAGAAACCTGACTGTATGCAGTGAAATTCTCCCTTCATTTAGTTCTGTGGATAGGAATTTGCAGATGGTCCCTAACTTCTGGCAATGAAAACAATAATACTTATGAACAGCAGGGGGAGCCCCTGCCTTACTTACCAGCCATGCAGAACTCAAGCAGCTTTGTTTTTTGATCATTTATGACGATCCCTAAGAAGCACAGACCACACTGAGCTTGTGTATGTAGTCTAGTCTTGCAAAGATGTATAACAAAGTTACAAGATGACAGCCCCCTGTGGCCAACTTTGAAAGCATAAATCATTTGTTTGATTAGGCTTGTGGTGCAGTAAGTTCAGGTTTATGTTTAGTATACAAAATACAGCATTTCTAGCCTTATTCTATTTTACACTTTCCTTGCCCTTTAAAGTATAAACTTCAAGTTGCTTTGTTTAACCAAAGAGCTGACTGTATTTATGGTTTTAGCCTTGTCTAAGCTGGTCACAACCTTCTTCAACACGTCCAATAACCTTACTATTTTGAGATAATCTCTTTGTGTTAGGTGAGTTAGCAAAGCCTAGTGGGCTTGCTCATAGATATTGGAGGCATGGCCAGATAGCCAAAGATGGAATTCTCCAGGTTCATTGTATGCAAGGAAAACATATACAGGGCTATCCCATCAAACATAGCTGACTTAAGTGGGATTTCCCTGTACTAATTGCAATTCTGTACATCAGCACTTTATATTTTACTGTGATTGGACAAGGTGTCCAGGCTTTTCTGTCTGTCGGGCTGCTTTTCAACCTTTGCCCTCAAACTCAAAGACAAGTCGAAGATAAGACCTAAAATAATGGCATATCGGTATGTAATGGCGGTTATGGCATATGGATCTGTTATTTCATCATTATGTCTCAGATTACGTGTTTTGTAGTCCAAATTGCATTGCAATGTAGTAACAGTATTATCTCCTTCAGTGATTTAAAAATCTGCCGACAAAGAGACCGTAGTGTCATTAATATTCAAGTAATGCGGGAACTGTCCAGGATAACTAATCTAAATATTCTGTTATAGGGAAGATTAGCGGTAGAGTAAAAAGGGACTATAAGAGATAACACTGAATAGCAAAGGACAAGGAGCAAAACATTAGGAAATTACATTTTTTTAATCAAGATAAAGCATTTAAACCATGAGATGTATTTGTGTGCATGTTTGTATTTGTGATGTTCTTTCAATTTCCATAGCTATTGGAACTTGTGATCGACGGACCATACAAATTTGAGAAACGTTTTTCTACTTTTCATGTTGGTACCTAATATGTAAATATATCATTAAAGGGCAAGGAAAGGCAAAGAAATAAGATCCCATTTTTACTTACTTTAATGAAAAAGAAATCTATCTCCAATATACTTCAATTAGAAAATGTGTACCATTTTTATAAGAAACCTGACTGTATGCAGTGAAATTCTCCCTTCATTTACTGCTGTGGATAGGAATTGTCAGACGGTCCCTAACTTCTGGCAGGGAAACAATCATACTTATGAACAGCAGGGGGAGCCCCTGCCTTACTTACCAGCCATGCAGAACTGAAGCAGCTTTGTTTTTGATCATTATGACGATCCTTAAGATCCCTAAGAAGCCCAGATCACACTGAGCATGTGTATGTAGTCTAGTCTTGCAAAGATGTATAACAAAGTTACAAGATGACAGCCCCCTGTGGCCAACTTTGAAAGCATAAATCATTTGTTTGATTAGGCTTGTGGTGCAGTAAGTTCATGTTTATGTTTAGTATACAAAATACAGCATTTCTACCCTTAATCTAATTTAGACTTTCCTTGCTCTTTAAAGAGTAAGCATCAGAGTTTCATGGTCCCATGCATCAAATCTTACTTTGGCTTATACATTCTTGTGTGTTAGAAGGAAAGGAGATTTATTATGAGTTGCAGGTGTTGGGTTATAAAGTTGGACCATCAGATGCAAGAAGATCCTTCTGCACCGAACACCTAAATACTGAAAAATGACCTTTGTTATTTATGTTTGTTATTGTTTGTGACACATACTCCGGAGACCTTGGAGGTTGTTAAAAAAGTTTATTTTAGGGATGATTTATGTCCCCTATAAGGCCCTCATCCTGACAAGAGCTCCTATAAAAGCAGGCGTGGAATGAAAATGAAAGTGGTTCAAGTAGCGAAGACTTGAGAAGACACAATTTTTAGTTGGAAGCAATTTGTGAAACGGGTAACTCAAAAAAAAAAGAAAGCTTGCAAAAGTCTAAAAGTACACCTTTGTAGAAAATTTCACCGCTGCCCAGTATCTTTTATCTATACCACTAAGAAATACATCTAATGTATACCACAAAACTCAAGAGAGACAGTCCCATTCTCTACCGCACTCATTCAAAGTAAAGATGTCCTGGCCTGGCTCCAATACTGCCTTTCTTCTGTGGCTGCATCTTTGCAATGAAACGGACCACTAATAAATAAATGATTGTGTTAGATGGTTTTATTTTGCCCTGCTCCTTTTAATACTCTGATAAGCCTTTAAATACATAGGTACCTATACCCCATGAATTAAACAGTATGTGGTCTGCCTAAAAGTGACAATGCGCTCTTCATGATTGTGGTACGATTGTCTGTGTTCTTTCCCCTTTGTCGGAAGATGTTTCTCATTCCTATGGCTTTGTTGTAGATAAGAAAAGGCAAACAAAAGCTTTTCAAAGTCTCAGCATGCCCATATCATAAAACTATTTTCCACGAGCAGCTACGAGACGAACAGAGGTCTATGAATACTTCAAGATAATAATGGGTAAGGGAAAAAAGTATGGAAGCTACTGGGCCGAGAAAGGCTTTCTGGAACGGCCCCTGAGTGAATTGGTCTGAGTACGTTGCTGATCTCTGATCGGACCCTAAAGTGTTCCTGTCCTTAAACACTTCCAAATTCCATTGTTATCTGCAGCTCGAGAGATATCACCCGTCTGTAGCGGAAGCCGCCAGGGACGACTCTTTGAAGGCTTGGTACAAAAAAAAAACACAAGCAAGATTTCAACATCTCTACATTATCACCTTGCACGGTGCCAAGATGGTACAGCTAGCCAAGTAAATAGACTGCCGGGCTCGAACAAGAAACTGTATTTCAAAACAGCCAGAAAGAATATACTGCTTTTAAATAAGTCTTTATGAAGGCACAAGAACACCTGATGAAACTGTCATTTCCAATCTTGTCTTAATGGTTAGAATAAATAGCTCTCTTGAAGAGAGTACATCAATAGACTGATATTACCGGCGGCCTGACACAATCAAATATTAGAAATATAGAAGTCATTGTTTGTCTACTTGGTTTTTTTTTTTTTTAAAGAAAATGTTTAAAGGGCAAGGAAAGGCAAAGAAATAAAATCCCATTTTTACTTTCTTTGATGAAAAAGAAATCTATCTCCAATATACTTCAATTAGAAAATGTGTACCGTTTTTATAAGAAACCTGACTGTATGCAGTGGAATTCTCCCTTCATTTACTTCTGTGGACAGGAATTGTCAGACAGTCCCTAACTTCTGGCAGGGAAACAATCATAGTTATGAACAGCAGGGGGAGCCCCTGCCTTACTTGCCAGCCATGCAGAACTCAAGCAGCTATGTTTTTTGATCATTTATGACGATCCCTAAGAAGCCCAGACCACACTGAGCATGTGTATGTAGTCTAGTCTTGCAAAGATGTATAACAAAGTTACAAGATGACAGCCCCCTGTGGCCAACTTTGAAAGCATAAATCATTTGTTTGATTAGGCTTGTGGTGCAGTAAGTTCATGTTTATGTTTAGTATACAAAATACACCATTTCTACCCTTATTCTACTTTACACTTTCCTTGCCCTTTAATATATATATTTTAAAGCAAAATAGCTGAAAAAGTTAAGTGAACAGAAACATCATGGATTATGGATGGACCTATCATCGGAGTAGACATTGGCATTGAAACCTAGAACTGTTGAGCAATTAATTGCACGGAAAGTGATACAAGGCAGAGAGGCAGAGAGGAGCCCCGAGTAGTGCTGCACAAAATGTCTTTGGACACTGTAAAGATATTGGGTTTGTAAAATATGTTAGACAGCCAATCTTTAGTGCAAAATAAACACTCCAGATCCCATTATTTCTATGATATAGGATTGCTGAAGTTAGAAATGTGCTGAAAGGCCAATGGTTGGGCAGTAGTGATGGGCGAATTTATTCGCCAGGGCCAAATTCGCGGTGAATTCCCGCGATTCGCCCCTGGCGAATAAATTCGCGAATCACCCGCGAAATTTCGCCTGGCGAAAATTCGCCAAAAAAACGAGCCGCGCGTCATTTTTGACGCAACACGCGCCGAAAACGACGCTACGCGCCAAAATTGACGCGACGCGCGTCAAAGATGACGCGACGCGCGTCAAACGCGTCCCGCGGCTCGTTTCGCCAATTTTTTCGCCGATTAAATTCGCAAATTTTTAGGCGAAGCGAATCGCGGGAGATTCGCCCATCACTATTGGGCAGTACTGATATTTTTATAAAAGGTTACTGATGTCCTCTTGACCTAAAAAAAACTTGGTATCCTCCCACTCTTCCTACCCTACAATTTCAGCCTTGTAGGGTTCCACTAAATACCTCCCAACTATTGCATTTTTGCAGTTGCAGTCCCGCTTTTGACAGCTCAACCAGCAGTCCCTAATTTCTACTGAAATGCACCAAATTTATCTTTTATCTGCACTGAAAAGCCAGAAAAAGATACAAAGTTTCTAAAACTTCATTGGCTTTTGGCATAAAGCCCAGATTACATGGCATGTGCACTTTGATACCTTTGTTACAATTCAAAATAAAGAAACAATTGTAACTCTTTAAAATAAGCAGGTCTCTTGGGGAAACTGTGACTTGCAGCTTAAAGGGCAATTCACCTTCAATAGAAAAACTGTTATAACACATAAAACCTGAAAAACCCTCAGAAATATGTTTAAATGGACATGCTAATGGGGGGGGGCTGCGAGCACAAATATTTGTGTCCCTCTTTCTATTTTCAAAATGTTGGGAGGTATGTGACTATATTGAAAAAGTCTTGGTAGGTCATGCCCATTTGGGCTCCCTAAAGACAACTCTACGTAGTGCAATGTATAAATGAATGTCAGTAACCTCCAAGGCTGCGTCCTGTTGTTTCATCCATACAGGGGCGATCCTGGAATCTCCGGCGCCTGAGGCAGCTTGGTGTTGTTATAGAAGCGGGTTGGCGGTTCTGTGGGTTTGCGGGTAGAAGATGCGGGTTGGATTTTTCTGTCGGGCTGCGGGTCTTCTCAGTAGCGATTTTTACAAATTTTTTCTGATCACGCCTACTTCCAATGATGTCACTTCCGGTTACAATGACAGCACTTCCTGATTCTTGATGGTCACCATGACAGCACTTCTTGATTCTTGATGGTCACCATGACAGCACTTCCTGATTCTTGATGGTCAGCGGGTCTGGGTTGCGGATAAGGTACTTGCGGGTTGGGAAGTGGTTCCAGGCGAGTAAGAATGCAGGGTTGCGGGTCCAGGTTGCGGATTGCAGGTTGCGAGTACGGGCTGCAAAAAATTGACCCACGCAGGACTCTACCAGAGGGGGTGCACAAGGGCAGCGGAGAGGGCCAGGATGGTAGCACAGAGATTTATTGAAAGTTTCTTCAAAAACCCTACTAGTCCTGCCCATCTCCCAGCGGCCAGTAGCATTCAGCAACCCACACACTATAGAATAGAAACCAGTCAGCAGCTAGAATGACCTGATAAGGAAAAAAAACCTGTCTTTGCATGAGTGACTGCAGGGCTGTGATTAGCTGTCTCCCTCCTATTGTGTTTCTGGCAGGGACCCACAGAAAGGGAAAGTAGCAGATCTATAGGGAGCTCCAACAGTGAGCCATATTAATTTCTATCCTAAAATAAAAGCAGCACCATATATTATACATTATTGCTTACAATAACACTTATCCTACAAGTCTCCATTAAAGCGACCCTGCAAAAGGATCCTTTTTCCCAATCCTTAATTAAAGGGGTTGCAACCCCAACTATAGCACTGTCCCAATGTGCCCCCTGGTTTTCTATAAAGTCCACTGGCCCAACTGATGCCCAAGGATTCAACAAATGAGTCGACTGTCATTCAATAATATTTTTCAAGCTCTAAACTTTGTAAAGTTGGCATAGACGTTACAATTACCATCTTTCCTGCTACCAGTGGTTCATTTACATAGTTACATAGTTACATAGTTACATATTTTCAATACTATCTGCTAGAGCTGAATTGTCAGATATACAGGGAGAAACAATAGAATTCTACCTGTATCTGATGATTCAGCACTAACAGTGGTCAATGTCTGGATACCTCCAAAGGCCCCCAATCCAAATTTTCCAGCCAGCTTGTCTCCCACCATACACGCACTGAATATTGTGTGAAACAATATTATTGCTGCATCTATGGCCACCTTAAAGAAGAAGGAAATGCACTTTTTACTTGGGGGTGCCAAGGGTTAGGCACTCCCAAGTGATTGCATGTAATTACATACCTCCCAACATTTTGGAAGTAAAAAGAGGGACAAAAATGTATTTTGCCCACAGCACGGCAAATTTTTTGTGTGTACGCCCATTTTCTGGCCACAACCCCTAATTACCATGTTTATTTTACTAAATTTGACAGGTTATGAAAGTTTGAAAATATTTCTCCTTATCTAAACTGTTACAATTACTTATTTTCTTATCTCAAAAGTGTTACAAAGCATCTTATTTTCACCTGTTAGATGTTCTGGGCTCTCTGCCAAAAGCCAATTAAGTTAAAATCTTTGTTTCTTTTTCTGGCTGTTCAGTGCAGAGAAAAGAGGGGCTTTCCAGTACAAATGAGGGACAGCGGGTTGAGCTCTCAAAAGAGGGACTGTCCCTACAAAAAAGGGACAGTTGGGAGGTATGTAATTACCTGACCCCCCCAGACTGGTGCTCCTATCAGCAGAAAGCTGCACTGACCCGGGTTCTTCCAGTGACCACCATAGAGCGATCATCTCCCAGCTTCTTCTTTCTTCTTGCAGCAGCAGCTGTGCATGTGCAGTAGAGCAAAAATCGGAACTCTAATGAAGAAGTTGGCTATTTCGTTCTACTGTGCATGCCTCTGCCCCGGTAAAAGCAGATACCCTGTAATGTTAAATAAATGTGTTTTTGAATGTTAATTACCATTAACACAGAGAAAAGTGTAACACAGGGAGATGAGTAGAAGGCTGCAAGAGGATTGTACAACATATGCTTGTCTACTCTGCAGATAAAGGAACAAACAAGGGCTAGTAATAGTAATTAGTGATGGGCGAATCTCCCGAGATTCGCTTCGCCGAAAAATTAGCGAATTTCCAGAGAAATTCGCGAATCGGCGTAAAATTCGCGAAACGAGTCCCGGGACGCGAGTCGCGTCATTTTCGCCGCGTGCTGCGTCGTTTTTGGGCGCGTCGTTTTTGACGCGCGACTCGTTTTTTTGGCGAATTTTCGCCAAGCGAATTTATTCGCCAGCGGCGAATCGCGGGAATTCGCCTCGAATTCGGCCCTGGCTAATAAATTCGCCCATCACTAATTCGAAAATTGAGAAGGTCTCAAGGGAGCCAAAGGGAAGAAGAAGAGAAGCAATATGGCAAAACAGCTTATTATAATAATAAACAGAAACAACTCAACACAACATATGACATTTGCAAGAATAGAGCATTTTCTAAAGTAAAGTCAATGTAAGCCAACCGTAAAACTATCCTATCACACTCACTTCTTCAACATAAAGGGCAACCCAAAAAGAGGGGTCATAATTGTCCCAATGAATATGGCTTGTACTAAGATTGCTTTTTACCAATTCTTTTAATTAGGACATAGGTATGTTTTTGTTGCAGTGAACACGACAAAATCCGAAATTGAAAGTAAAGTCACATTCTACTTCCGCTTCAAACGATTCAGAAGTCAACTGAGGAGCCGCTGTATAAACAAACCTCCTCATCTCCACTAGCTGCAGCCTTTTAGATAATTATACTTATACATATGCGAAGCTTCCATTGGATTGCTGATTTGTTTTTATTGTGCTCTTCAGAACCAGGAAGTAGAATATGATTTTACTTTCAATGTTTAGGGCAAGGGACAGGGAAAGATATTTTATTTTCCCAGCAATTCCTTATGCCTATGGGTTATCTAACATAGGGAGACCAAAAAAAAACAAAAACGTTTTATATGTATGTACATGGAAACGCTTGGTCATTTGGGATGCAACATACTCCAGCAGAAAATCCCACCCATTTGCAGGGGTGTTTAGGAATAACGATGCAGGCAATAGAGATCCTGGGTGTGTGTTTACATTCTCTGATGAATCTATACAAGCTTGGAAACAAATGAATAGTCTCTTCTGCACGATGAAGGAAGCATCGTCTGTATCAAAACAGGGCAAATATTTTAATAATAAAGCTTGTACAGGGCATCTGAAGGCCTGGCAGAAGGGGTTAAAGTCATGCAACTGATCCCTCAGTGGGGTACAGACAAACACACACACATTAGAAAGACTCCTCGCCTCTGAAATAATGAACGCTGGTGGGGACGCCCCTCCTATGAATTTTTAATCCCCCGGCTTCAGAAAGAATTTTACAGTGTAGGCCGAGTGTTTGATCCTCTCTGTTCTGCCTTGATCTGTTACAGTAGTTGGAACGAGGGTGTTGGAATAGGATAATGGGACTCGTTTGGAAAAGTACATTTACATCTCTCAGAGCGGCAGAGCTGCTTAACCCCTTGGCTGCCGAATGGAAGAGGCTCTTCTTTGTTAATGGAGCCGTTTCACCCCCGACATACCAATTATTCTCAAGGACTAATTTACTAATAACATTAGGCTCAAACACAGATTAGTACTCTGTCAACACTTCCCCTGAACCCATTACTTGTGCATTAGGCTCTAGAAGGCACTAGGGATCCTGTACACCACCTATTGAACATTTGTAAAGACCAAGGTTACTGGGCTTTTCTATTGTAGCGCTATAGTAAATTGATTTTACAGTGTTCAACTTAAAGAGCAAGGAAAGGCAAAGAAATAAAATCCCATTTTTACTTTCTTTAATGAAAAAGAAATCTATCTCCAATATACTTTAATTAAAAAATGTGTACTGTTTTCATAAGAAACTTGACTGTATGCAGTAAAATTCTCCCTTCATTTACTGCTGTTGATAGGAATTGTCAGACGGTCCCTAACTTCTGGCAGGGAAACAATCATACTTATGTACAGCAGGGGGAGCCTCCGCCTTACTTACCAGCCATGCAGAACTCAAGCAGCTTTGTTTTTTTATCATTTATGACGATCCCTAAGAAGCCCAGACCACACAAGATGACAGCCCCCTGTGGCCAACTTTGAAAGCATAAATCATTTGTTTGATTAGGCTTGTGGTGCAGTAAGTTCATGTTTATGTTTAGTATACAAAATACACCATTTCTACCCTTATTCTATTTTACACTTTCCTTGCCCTTTAAGCTGAATGATGTGATACCACAAATGAGGCACTCTCAGGGGTACACCCTCGCAGTGGGGGTGAAGGCAGGGTGTGTGATAACTGTAACCAAGGTGCTATCTAGGGATGCACCGAATCCAGGATTCGGCCTTTGTCAACATGATTCGGCTGAATCCTTCTGCCTGTCCAAACCGAATCTGAATCCTAATTTGCATATGCAAATTATGGCCAGGGAGGGAAATCACGTTACTTGTTGGCACAAAACAAGGAAGTAAACAATGTTTTCCCCTTCCCACCCATAATTTGCATATGCAAATTAGGCTTCGGTTCGGTATTCGGCCAAATCTTTCGGGAAGGATTTGGGGGTTCGGCCGAATCCAAAATAGTTGATTCGGTGCATCCCTAGTGCTATCGGACAAGAAAGGGCACCAGTGGTTCTTTAACCAGAAACAGTATATTTATTTACAGGAACAGATATCCACATAGGAGTATAAATAGAACATAATATAAAGGATGCTGGATCCCTACAGGCAAGGGTTCATGTCAGCAAAGGTTAAGCAGCAATTGGATGTACAACCAGGTTTCAGCCTTTCACCTAAGTGACACACAGGAGTTTCTAAGTTCCCTGAGTCTAACACTTGAGGGTAGATTCATCAAAGAGTGAAGTTCCGCCACTAGAGGGAAATTCCACAGCTCTCAATTCATTTCTATGGGATTTTTAAAGGCGTATTCATCAATGGGTGAAGTGAAAGTTCACCCTTTGATGAATACGCATTTAAAAATCCCATAGAAATGAATGGAGAGCTGTGGAATTTCCCTCTAGTGGCGGAACTTCACTCTTTGATGAATCTACCCCTTAGTCCCTACTTCTGGGTTATTTGTATCCGGGATCTTAATCCCTCTAATATCCTCATCAGAGCCTTGAGTTGCTCAACTACTTAAACTATCTATCACTCCTAGAGTACTCTATGACATATTGCTATTCTCTTTACTAGGACCAACGCTCCTAGGGACCACTACCCATTCCCTTCCAGCCTGCAGGATTGGGCTAAAGTAATGGACCCAGACTGCATGGTTCCCAGGACCTTTATACTATGACACAGTGACATCTATCTTAAACTGGGAGAACTACAGGGGCTTACATAAGCAGAGCTAAGACACAAGGGGGCAGATTCACTAAAGCGCGAAGCAGCTAACGCTAGCGCAAATTCGCCAGCGTGACGTCAAATCGTAACTTCGCAAATTCACTAAGACCGTCTCTAGCGAATTTACGCTAGCGAAGTAGATAGACTTTTTGCTGTTCGTTAGCACTTACGCTAGACGTAACTTCGCCAGCTCAGGCGAAGTGCAATACAATAGATAGGAGGTTGAAAAAAAAATTTCAAATTTTTTCTAAGTCCCAAAAAACGCTGTGGCGTGTTTTACCATTGTGGGTTATAGTCTGAAAAAGATCGATTTTTTTGGGGGTGGTTACCCTCCTTCCCCCCTACATTTGGCAACACAACTATACAGGGGGCACATGTAGGGCAATAGGACAACTTTATTTTTTTGATTAAGTAGTGGCTGTAATATACACTTCTATACATGTATCTATACACGTATGCAAATTAGGCTTCACTAGCGTAACTGCGCTTTGCCTAGCGAAGTAACACTAGCGCAAATACGCTACCGTTCACCGACCTGAGCGTAACTTCGCCCTTTAGTGAATTTGCGTAGCGCTGGCGAAAATTCGCCTGGCGAAGTACAGCGAACGCTAGCGAAGCTTGCGCTGGCGTTTCTTCGGATCTTAGCGAATGTCCCACAAGGTCCCTATTAGGACCCATTTTGGTGTCCACATTACTAGGGATGCGCTTGTCAGTAATATGTGGGTGTCTACATTTTTACATCCCTACACTATAAAGCAACATTTACAATTATGTGTGATTGCGGTACATGTGTTATGGCCTTTGTGGAAGTACTAAAACTGCCCCAGCTACAACCCCCCTCTAATGCCCACCAGCTGCAACTGCCCTCCAACAGCCCCCCACCCACCACCCCTGCACCCACACCTTGTTTTCTCCTCTTTTAGCTACACAATCAGGTCCAGAAGGGGAGGCCAGGGAGTAGTGTGGGTACTGGATCTGGATATGCAGGACCCACAAGGACCAGGCCCCACTGTGTTTTTTTCCTGTTGTCCTACCGAGTCTGACCCTGATACTTAGTAAAACATCCCCATGTAGATGTAAGCCTTATTCTGGATCAATATATATATATATATATATAGAAGGTGTAGGGGTCACGGCACTCACGATAAGCAGGGATCTTGGTGCCTGGGTGCAATCCAACGAGGTAAAATGTAAACTTGTAGAAAAGGGTCGCACTCACAGGTCTTCTAGAAAAGATAAATCATCTTTATTCTTAGCAGCAAAAACTGACGTTTCGGCTGTGTCAACAGCCTTTCTCAAAGTGCTAAAACAAATAAAAAGCAATCATTTAAACATACTGTGGCGGGAAAACCAAGTGGGGCGCACCAACAGTGACGTGTATGGAGAGTGAGTGTGTCAAATCGTGAGTGAACAAATAATCCTAGACTATTTCAAATTATATATGAGTCTCCTTTTTGATAATGAACTGTGTTTTATTATAACATCTAATTTATGCCTTGACTTCCCTGAGGTTCCGACAATATTTAAAAACATCGATATTGATAAGGCTGTCGGTTTTGACACTAAAACTTTGGAATTGCTAGTACTTTAAACACTCAGATCTCTGGTTTAAAGAACAAGTAAACGTTTTTTTTTTCTATCTGTAAATTTGCTCTAAACAGCCCCTCAAATTAATGTACCTTAGTCCCTGCTGCAAGTCTGCTCTGGTTTCTGTTTTATCAGCAGCTTGTTTCACCTTCTTCCTGGTGCAGAGTGAAGCCCCGCCCCTTAGCTTACTGAGCTGACCTTATATCTTGGACTAGTCCAGTTTATCATTTGCATACTATGACATAGCAGAGAGCAGTGTGTTTAGCACCTTTTGCTTGGGGAAACTAGCTTACTAATGAAACACTGGCTCCCTCTTCCTCTCTATTGTGGAACAGCAGCAAATGGACTGCTCAGTAAACTAAGGGGCTGGGCTTCACTCTGCACCAGGAAGAAGGTGAATCAAGCTGCTGATAACACAGAAACCAGAGCAGACTTGCAGCAGGGACTAAGGTACATTAATCTGGGGGGCTGTTTAGAGCAAATTTACAGAAAGAAAAAGAAAAACATTTACTTTTCCTTTAAGTACTTACCTCTTAGATGTGTTTCACTACTATTTTCTATATTCTTACCACTACAAGTGATTTAGTGATTTAGGATTCGCTATTTAGTATCAGCTAGTG
Source organism: Xenopus borealis (assembly GCA_024363595.1). Taxonomy (NCBI): domain Eukaryota; kingdom Metazoa; phylum Chordata; class Amphibia; order Anura; family Pipidae; genus Xenopus; species Xenopus borealis. The sequence continues at coordinate 103,386,172 of CM044448.1, read as the reverse complement.
GTTCAACCGCATTCGGCTACTATTTTGACACTTGTTTTTTTACTTGCACACCGGGGTTACTTGTGTCTATAATACTTGATAGATGTTATAATAGTTGTTACTTTTTAACCTTACACTGGTGTGGTTATGTGATATCTGGGTTTATAATGCCTACTGAAAGATCTGTTTTTTTTTATCTGTGTTTATTTTCTTTTACTTTATTCTTTTACTCTATTTTTCTCGCTTCGTTTGTTTACACTTTATTGTTCACTCACGATTTGACACACTCACTCTCCATACACGTCATTGTTGGTGCGCCCCACTTGGTTTTCCCGCCACAGTATGTTTAAATGATTGCTTTTTATTTGTTTTAGCACTTTGAGAAAGGCTGTTGACACAGCCGAAACGTCAGTTTTTGCTGCTAAGAATAAAGATGATTTATCTTTTCTAAAAGACCTGTGAGTGCGACCCTTTTCTACAAGTTTATATATATATATATAGACAAATAGAAGAGGTCCTCTGCACTCAACCCATTATCAATATGTATTTGTGCATACAGCTACTAAAAATGCCTTACCCTTTAAACAAAACAGGGATTGTTTGTCCACACAAATATATATATACATTAAAGATTTTTCTTCCTTCTCATTTTTAAACAGGAAGCTTAAACTTACAGTCTTACGTGTGCCCTCACTGAATGCCCATCTGCAACATTTATAAGTTGATTTATATTTGAGCGTGTCCCATACAATCTCCTGCTGCGAGCTGGCATGCTCATTTCAGCTGCTCTTAGCTAAATTAAAATCTGGTCATAAATTAGGGGGAGGAATACACCAATCATAGGGAAGCAAATTGTCCGTCTGTCCCTAAAATACCGAGCTGGCAAATGCAGCGTATATATAAAATGTTTTGGTTTTTTTTTAACATTTATTGAAACAGGAATACTTTGTACTATAAAGAAGACATATTTGGGGAAACTATAGGATCCTTAAAATGAAGGAGGTGCCGTAGGGAAATGATAACATTATAAATAAATTAAATTTTACAGGTGGCTTGAAAAGTACAGAGAGGGTGTTTGCTGCTCATTTGGCTGCTGGGAATTCCAGGGCTATATAGGAAGAGTGTTTTGTTTCTGGCATTGGGTGTATGGAGAGTATAAGTGGAAAGTATTATATTAGAAGCCTGAAATTATCCTCCCGGACCTTTACGCCCAGCTGTAAACTATACTATCGCCACCTTCTGGTAACAAAGCCAACTGCAACTATGATTGGAAATATGCACAGTCTCAAAGGTACTGAGAGCAGAAAATTGTGAAGCAGACACCAATAATAATAATAATAATAATGGGCTGTCGGGTTCCAACCCCTAAAGGCTGTGCTGAATAGACCCAGAAGGTAGTTGGAAACTGCGACTGAATGGGGTATAGGGCTTATAACCATGGGAAGCAGCCCATCGGCTGTGTATCATAATGCTAATACAACAAAACTATATATATATATATATATATATATATATATATATATTA
>CM044448.1:103365517-103379292 GCA_024363595.1 Xenopus borealis | reverse complement strand
AACGCAGCCAAACGCAACGCAGGGGAGCGCAGGTCACAAACGCCCGTGTGTAAGGGCCCTTAAGATGCAAAAATCCTCCAATGAGAATCACAGCTGATCTGTATAAATCTGGCTCCATGTTCTTTGCTCCTGCAACTGGAGTTGGAAGCTTAAAGGACCAGTAACATCAAAATTAAAAAAAAAAAAATAGTAGAATACATTGAAAAAAAACAACAACACAAATGATACTTTAAAATTGCAAAGTCTTTATTAAAAAAATAACTTACAGAAATGCTGCTTGCGCTCCTCTTCAGAAACAGCAATCGGGTGATCCATCGTGCGGCACTCGATTTCTCCTCCCTGCCTTCCTTATAGGAGATAGCCAAGGAGGAGAAATCGAGCACCGCACGATGGATTGTCACCCTGTTGCCTTTTCTGAAGAGCGGTGGAGCAAAGTTTCGGTAAGTTATTTCTTAATAAAGGCTTTGTGATTTTAAAATTTCATTTGTCCTGTGCTTTTTTTTCAATGTATACTAACACATCATATTTTTTTTTTAATTGATGTTACTGGTCCTTTAAAGCAGAGTTTCCCAGCACTGAACAAGTTTGTCCTTTATACCCATGTTGGATTCCAGTGTAATATAATGAAAAAAGAAAATATTATTTCTATGTATAAGATAAGAGCAAGATGCCTGACGATGCTGGGAATCAGCTTTCTCATTGGTCAGTTCTTTTGCATTTATAATGAAGTTTTTGATCAGTCATTTCTCATTGGTGAATTTTCATGCATCTATAATTGTGTTTTTCACAAACTTCTATAGAAACAAGGGGGCTCTGTCCCAGGATTTACATCCCCTTTAAATAAGAAAATCTGATCATTTAATACATCTATATGACTTTTACATACTGAGACAAGGACCAAAATATGGAAATATCTATTTGTCATTCTCTGTTTATTTCTGAGGCATTTTTTTTCTGTTTGTTAATAATCCTTGAACATCAGCATTTTGTTTTTGAAAATAAACAGGAAGATAAAACGGAAAAAAAGTAATAGAATGGCAGATAATGGCAGGAATGACCTTGGTGCTGAGCAGAGAACCACTCCATCCATGTTCAGCTGTAAAGCAAAGAATCCTTTAGCTTTTCTGTTGTAACCCTGAGCTCACAATACAGCAGGCTTTTTTACCTTCCATAAAGAAGGGCTTCCATGAAAAGATCTTGCTGCATTTATATAGGTAAGACACGAAGATCTTTAGCAACTAGAGTCTTCTTCACAACCTGTTCTTCCAAAGCCTCTGAATGCAGATATTCCATGCATGAGAAAAGTTCTTTATTTAAATCAAACACTGATTGATTGATTGATTGATTGATTGATTGATTGATTGATTGTTTAGATATTGCAGTGCCTAGATATTGCTGAAATTGCAACTGGAGAAAAAAAAAAAGCTTCATAATTAAAAAAAAACTACAAACAATAAAAAATGAATACCAGTTGTAAATTGTCTCAGAAAATCCCTCTCTGCATCATACTAAAAGTAAACTTAAAGGTGAACATTCTCTTCTGGCAGGCAGCTATTTATTTCCAGAAGCAGGGACGCTTGGCAGTGGTGAAAGTGATGAGTCCACTTTAACGTATCATGCGACAATTCTCAGAAACCACCTCCAGACACACTTGTGTTATCAGCTCTGCTCTCCTTCATCAGAAGGACCTTTCATGAGTTGACTTCTACATTGTAGGGCACACACAACACATAACAGATTATTATAACTATAGGCTTGCTCATTGCTGTCCATTGTTATCATAGTAACGGGCTTCTTATTCGCTCTATCACCAGCTTGGGGTTCAGAAGATGTCATGCAAGGAAGTTCAGGGGCCTTTAGGTGGGCTTCAAAGAAACCTATTAGCAGGGCCAAGTCTCTGGTGGGAAAAAAATTTAATCGAAACGTTGCTCAAGCTTCTTTACATGAATCATGGTCCCATAGCAATGTTGCACCAGCCATATCTTCCCAGGAGTGAAACAGAGCTGGTTAGATGGTTAGAGCAGGGGTCCCCATCCTTTTTTTTACCCATGAGCCACTTTCAAATTTAAAAAGATTTGGGGAGCAACACAAGCATGAAAAATCCTGGGTGACAAATAAGGGTTGTGATTGCCCATTTGGTAGCCCCTATATGGATTGGCAGCCTACAGGAGGTTCCTTTTGGCTGTACATCTGGTTTTCATACAACCAAAACTTGCCTCCAAGCCTTGAACTCAAAAATAAGCACCTGCTTTGAGGTCACTGGAAGCAACATCCAAAGAGGGTTGCTCACAAGCCACTAGTCGGTGATCAGTACATTAGAGTATAATGGGCCTTGTTTAATGACTGCCATCCTGAGATGATGCTGCTGATGGCTTCCCCAACCCTCCTGTGTTGCTCTTCTTGTAGCGAAAAAGTACAGGGACCACTATAACCGGCAATATTTTTAGGAGGGTCCCATACAGGGGTGCCAGTACAGGGCCTCATGTATGAGGTTTCTACTCTTGACCAGAGTCTGCCTCCCCAAAATTCTTGCAGCTTGACAAACATTTTTCATGTCTGTCTGTGACGTTCCTGCTGATTTGGTGGCCCAGCTATAGTTTTATAAAGTTACTGTCACTAACGGCACCCAATACCAGAACAGTTGCTAAGCACCCTGGTCTCAGCTCGACTTCACCAGTTAAGTGACCGTCTTTGGCCTCGGGAGGAGCCCTCGGCTTACTCAGATGCCACCTGGACTTATCGAGAGGTGCAAAGCTAAGAGTTCTGGCTAGCATAGGGGCACGATTGTCTCACCAAGGATACAGGATTGAAGAATACCACCAAAGTGGAACAGGCGGGCCGGACCAGCACAAGCGGAGTAGAATCATCAGACAGGCCAGGATCAGGATTGGAGAGAGCAGAATAGTCAGTTAGCAGGCAGAGGTCAGGTTTGGAAACAATCAGAGTAGTCACAAACAGGCAAGGGTCAGGATAGGAGAGAATCAGAGTAGTCACAAACAGGCAAGGGTCAGGATTGGAGAGAATCAGAGTAGTCACAAACAGGCAAGGGTCAGGATAGAAGAGAATCAGAGTAGTCAGGCAAGCAAGGGTCAATACACAATAGATCAGGCAGGAAATCACACAGAAAAGGCACCCAGGAACTTCTAGATAGAACCTAACAACGGGCAAGGATCTGTAGACTCAATCCCCTTTATATAGTATTTGAATTTCGCACCATTGCGCGCAACGTCATCACGCCGGCACATAAACCCAGAAGTGCGCTGGCACGCTCGCCATAGAGGGTGCCGTCACAGAAGAGAAAGGATGCACTCTGTGAGCATCCCCACTGGAGGCATGGCGGGCGCTCCCGCCTGGTTGGGGGTAAGCCACTAGACAGTTACAGTTATACAGTTATACTTCCAGTGACCTGATAAATATAATATCTGCCTTTGCATGAAATGCCAACAGCTCTTGTGAGTGATACAAACCCCTGGGATTTTATTTGGGTTCTATTTCTCCCTTTCTCTTTTTTTCAACTGCAAAAATGTTTAAATGCGCAAAAAGAAAATAGACTCTAACAGTGTGCAAAATACCAAAATCTCAATTATAGTAAAGTTCCCTTCCTCCTCGCAGACATTAACATTTGAAACACTCCCCCAGGAGACATAAGGAATCAGGGCTTTACACTACGGAGTTTCTGTTTGCTGCTTATCATTTTCCCGCATTCATGTTTTCTCTCCCCAAATAGCCATTTTGCATCTCCCGTGCCATTTACACCGCTCTGCTATATTCCATTCTTCAAATATCCTTTTGCCTGCGGCCTTGGATGCATCCTTGTTAAAAACACTTTAATTCAACAGAACCCTTTTATCTCATTCTCTGGCAATGGGTTATTCAAAGTAGAATCCTGGAAAGGGTGGGGGGTTGGTAGAAGGAGACTTCAACTTCAAGAATGTTAGAATAAATGTAAGGGGCTATTACATAATTGGCAACCGATTCTAGAGACCTGCTTGGGTCTACCTAGTTGGACGCACAGCTGACCTGTGACCAGCTGATGAACCCACAACACACATTTTTAATCACTTTGGGCCACTATCTGCACTATCCATTACCTATAACCTACTTGCCACCCATCCTGAATCATGAAAATTACAGATCATATGAGGGTCTAAGGCTGGACGAGAGGCAAAAGAACTTGAGTGAAGCAGAGCAAAAAGAGACAAATGCAAAATTAGGAGAATGGTGCAGAATGTCAGTTCAAGTATAGGCATTACCCAAGTACTATATATTACAATCCAGTAACAAAAGTAAATAAGAAGGGAGGAAAGATTAATTTAAAGGGCAAGGAAAGGCAAAGAAATAAAATCCCATTTTTACTTTCTTTAATGAAAAAGAAATCTCTAATATACTTTAATTTAAAAATGTGTACCGTTTTTATAAGAAACCTGACTGTATGCAGTGAAATTCTCCCTTCATTTAGTGCTGTGGATAGGAATTGTCAGACGGTCCCTAACTTCTGGCAGTGAAACAATCATACTTATGAACAGCAGGGGGAGCCCCTGCCTTACTTGCCAGCCATGCAGAACTCAAGCAGCTTTGTTTTTTGATCATTTATGACGATCCCTAAGAAGCCCAGACCACACTGAGCATGTGTATGTAGTCTAGTCTTGCAAAGATGTATAACAAAGTTACAAGATGACAGCCCCCTGTGGCCAACTTTTATTAGGATATGGAAGGCAAATGCAAAACGCATTTTGTGCCGGCTGGGGAAATTACTTAAAGTCTTATTTTAAAACTCTCTAGACCCCATCCACAACACACAGGACCATTGCTAACCACTAACTCTTCAAAGTAGGTATTGGAGTCTTAATTTAAAGAGAATTATTCAAGGGGAATCATAATTGCCAGATATATCAACCATTTTTTGGTTAATGCCTACAATGATGCTTACTTGAACAAAGAACCAGCAGCTAGGTCTATATAAAAATAGGATATTCTGGTATCAGTCGGTTTTTGTTGAGTTATGTTGCTTAACTATTGTTACTCTACACAGCTTGCAGGGTTTGGCAGTCCAGCAAAACCTTTAGATATAACTGGGATTGAGGATAATATTTCCAAATACATATGGGCAGAGATAGCCAGAAGTAAAGATGATCAATTAAGAAGGCACAAAGTTGCAGTCAAAAAGACAGCAATTGATCAATAACTCCTGCATTAGTATCTTGAGTGCTACAATTGGTTGCAAAGTTCTTTGACTCCAAACACTATATGAATACACCCCCTGCTCTAGGCTTTCATGAGTAGAGGATATGAAGAATTATCTAAGGTAACTTAACGGGTTAAGGGAAGAAAACAGGCTTGAGAAATGTCCTTTCCATATCTGGTATAAAAATGCAATCTCTCATTGGAATTAAGGTCGTTTCCAGTGATTGGAAGTGACATATGTGGATATCATGGTGAGAAGACTAATGCAAGTAAATGGTGGGTACATGAATCAGTCAAGGAGGATGAAGTTGATACATGGCAAACAATTGATGTGTTTCCAGATCAAGAAGAGGAAAACAACAATCATACCTTAAAGCTTAAACCATGGGGGGAATACTAAGAGGTTTAAGTATAGCTGAAAGAAAATCCATGACATTGTACAAAAGAAAGCTTGTTCTCTTTCTCTGTTGGCTTTATCCCATTTAAGGAGTGGAACAATTCAATAAAATGCCTTGATTTGTCAAGTATACCTGATAAATGGAGGAGAGGCCTCCAGAGAATTTGCCTTGATGAAGGAATGGATGTGGATTATATGGAGGAGTATATTTTGTGACATTGCTGTCCATGCATGGGCTGATATAAGATCAGATCAGCAGATCATTGGTCCTTGTATGGGACCTTCTCCTCAATCTGCATATATGATGGCTAGCCAGACACTGCATGGGGGGGGGAAGGAGGAGCGGGTGCCAGGACCCAGTGACAAATTGGAAATCGCAGCCTGTATGTATTTATCTATGTTTAAAGGGCAAGGAAAGTCTAAATTAGAATAAGGCTAGAAATGGTGTATTTTGTATACTAAACATAAACATGAACTTATACATCTTTGCAAGACTAGACTACATACACATGCTCAGTGTGGTCTGGGCTTCTTAGGGATCATCATAAATGGCTCGTAAGTAAGGCAGGGGCTCCCCCTGCTGTTCATAAGTATAATTGTTTCCCTGGCAGAATTTAGGGACCATCTGACAATTCCTATCCACAGCACTAACTGAAGGGAGAATTTCACTGCATACAGTCAGGTTTCTTATAAAAACAGTACACATTTTTAAATTAAAGTATATTGGAAATAGATTTCTTTTTCATTAAAGAAAGTAAAAATGGGATTTTGTTTCTTTGCCTTTCCTTGCCCTTTAAGAAATAGAGGCTTGGTCATAGCATTCAAGTTTCTATGTCAGGCTCATGTCTGAAAGCATACAGTATATGACTAATTTGTTAATAGCCAGTCTTAACAAATACTATTGATTTTAATGGTAAAATATTCATGTATTAGATTGGCCTTAATTGCAGAGTAAACGGAAGTGGGATGGTAAAATTTGAGGGAGAGAATTATCAGAGAGAGAGAAAGAAAGAGAGAGAGGGAGAGAGAGGTGTGAGATCATGGCCACTGGAGAGCTATACAGTAATGTAACAAAGTGTTGCAATTCCAAGTAATTTCCTGAATAAACACATTTGTAAGATACTTTGTTATTTGGTAGAATTTGATGGTTGCATTTTATGTATACCGTATATGAGTCTATTATCACATATTAAAGGGGTGGTTCACCTTCAAGTTAACTTTTAGTATATTGTAGAAGAGCCAATTCTAAGAAAGTTTTCAATTGGTCTTCATTATTTATTTTTCATAGTTTTTTTAAGGATTTGCAATTTTCTTCTGTTTCTTTGCAGCTTTCAAATGGGGGTCACTGACACCATCTAAAAACAAATGCTCTGTAAGGCTACAAATGTATTGTTATTGCTACTTTTTATTACTTATCATTCTATTCAGTCCCTCTCCTATTCAAATTCCAGGGTCTTATTCAAATCAATGCAGGGTTGCTAGGGTAATTTGTACCCTAGAAACCAAATTGCTGACACTGCAAATTATAGAGTTGCTGAATAATAATATAAATAACTCAAAAACCACAAACAATAAAAAATGAAAACCAATTGCAAATTGTCTCAGAATATCACTCTCTACATCATACTAAAAGTTATCTCAAAGGTGAACAACCCCTTTAAAGATTGGGTTAAGCTCCATCAAGAAAGGGCTGCATGCACAACCATTTGTTCTCCTTGCACAGTGGATTTTTTCCTCTGTCCCGATCAAAACTTGACCAAGCACTACCCTACTGAGATATCTGTTGGGCAGTCCATTGTCTTTGCTTCATGCATCAGCCAAAAAGCTCCCACCTCGTACTTAGTCAACAGCCAATGTCAACCAATGCTTTAGACAGTTTAAGACACATCTGGTTATTATAACAATAGCATCATCATAGTATATAGAATTTATTGAAACATTATCTGACCTCCCAGACCTGCTTTTCTGAACATTTACTTTGGTGTATCATGAACTAACTGAAACCTTCTGTCAAGAGCAGAAGTTGTCAGATGTTCCTCCAAGTCATTAAACAGACCTCATCGCTCAAAATCTTGGTTCAGAAATCATTTGCAATGTAGGGGGAGATGGGAACTATATATAGGTGGGTTGATGTTATATGATGAGCATGGATTCTGGATTCTATATTCTGATTGCAGTTACACACACTATTCACAGTAGGTGGAACACTATAAATGAGATAGTCGAGCTGGGTCTGAATATTTGAATGCACTCTTGGTTTCTGAAGGAATACTTATAATAATTCTATGGTACTGTACCAGATCCAGAGAAGAAAGAATGGAAAGGCATGATTAGACACAAGGATGATGCTGTTTATTTGATGGCCATAAGGGCAATTCCTTCAAATACTGAACAAATACAGTAAAGCTATTTATCTTTTGCTTTGTATACATTCAGCATGAGCAAGAATACCAAGCAAAAGAATGCGCGTCACAGAAGTAGTCAGAAAGTCAATTCTATTGTTCCACGGAACTTATTCTGATACGGTTCATAATCATAGTCAAGGACTTTATAAAAGGAATTGTCATGGAACTTGGTGACAACCTAGAAATGTGTCTCCCTGATCTACTGTCTTCTAGGAGATTACTTTATCCAAGATGCTCTTGAAGAAAGTATAATCTTTATATTAACAGCCCCTATGGTTTTCTTTCAACAACTTGTGAATGATGAGCTGTCCTGTGGAATACGCAAGCCTTGGTAACAGGTCTAAGTCGGAATGACAATGCCTTTATAGGTTATAGGAATTTTAATGTTACTGGCTTAAGGTATTCATGTTGTACCTCCTAGTAATGTTTTGTGACAAATTCACTAATGGATTTGACATTGTTTGTCAAATCCTTGTGCAGCTTTCATCACACAAGTGTAGCATGGCACTAGTAACGTGCGAAAGTTGGATACTCTTGGTTTATGTTCCTATTTTTTACATTAACACAATGATCTTTCACACAGTAATACACAGACTGAGATTTGGAGTCAACATGAGAAATCCTGGGGCCCCATAAAAATATATGGGTCTGGGCTCTTGAGTGCCTTTCCTTGCTTGCCCAGGAGTTGAAGGACACCTTCTGAAAAACAAAAAAGTTGTCTTGGGACCACCTGTCAGTTGGCTGTACCCCAAGATGGTCACATCAGTAAGTTTCCACACATGCCTCAACTCACTGTTTCAGTCTGCTTCTACTTTTTCAACATTTTCAGAATCTACCTATGAACCAGAACCAATACCAAATATCTCTGCACATGCTATGCTATTGAAATAGTAATTAGCACATTACCAGTGCCAGGAATATGGAACCACATCCCTTTCCCAATAAAATCACTGATTAGGCATTTGTGCAGCTCTGCACTTTAAACAATATGCATAGATTGTGGTGGTGCCATATTTACAATTAATACTCAAGGAAAAGTCAGTTGTATGCTGATTCCAACACAAGGGCACAAATTCCCCACTTTGGTTTCTGGAATAGTCTTCATTTAGTAAGAGAAGTGTGTAATTATAGAACCTGAAGACACTGGATTTTAAAGTACGGTGGGACCAGTTGCATCTTTAGCGGAATTAAATAAAATTTCTACAACATGAGATACAGTACCTATCACCTGTTATTTGGTATTGTGGTTTTGTTAACCACTGTTGTTGGTTACTACCTGTTCAAATTAGCATTGGTGAACATTATGGGGGTGTGGCTCTAGAGTTTACAGCATTGATCTCTGGTGCTCCTGAGGAACAATGGACTCTGATGCACCTTTGGCACTTTTAGCCCTTTGGAAGTCTTTGAAGTCTTGAACCTCAACCTAAGTGCACCAATGACAGCCGTAAAAAAAAATGACAAATTCACAATAAACTGAAAGAAAAAAACTATACAAACAATTTATCAAAGTGTTTTAGTACAAATGCTTTATCAAATGTATATGTAGGGATGTGGAAATTAGACACCCTCACATATATCTAACAGGCACATCCTTAAAGGGCAAGAAAAGGCAAAGAAATAAAATCCCATTTTTACTTTCTTTAATGAAAAAGAAATCTATCTCCACTATACTTTAATTTAAAAATGTGTACCGTTTTTATAAGAAACCTGACTGTATGCAGTGAAATAAAACCCTAACGCTGTGCCATGTGTTACTTACTAATGGTTTTGTGCTCTGCGTTTAGCCTGAAGGAAATTTAATTCAGCCTGAAAAATTACTTGAGCATATAATGCTAATGCTTGTGTTCTTTTACTAAAGGAAGTAATTAAGTAATAACTGCCCGCCCCTAAGTCTATTGAAAAGAGTCGAAGAGAAAGTTGCAAATGAAGCTTCTCTAAGGTTTTGAGCTACACCAGCGCTTTTGCTGGATGTCCTCACACTGACAGATGACATTGACAGATCTCTTCTGACAAGTCAGGTGCAATTACACATCTAAAAATATGATATTAAAATCTTATCTGAACATGAAGAATTTGTCCTTAGAAGTGAAATAGCTCTTGGAAGGGAATGCTACCTGCCATATTTTCCTCTACATAAAGTTGGATAGAACTTTTTTCCCTCATGAAAAAATACATTGGCTGTCAAATGTAAGCTCATGAAACCCATCCTACTTTCTATAATCAGACTCTATGTTTCAGCATAGAGAATCAACCTGGGAAGACAGAGAACCTTGTTCCATGGGTGGCTAATAAATATTTCCTTATTACAGGGTGAACAAAGATTATTGTTGCCTTCCCATCCTGCTGTTCTGAGTTATTGCACCAATCTGTCATTATTACAAAAAGGGACATAAACCTTCCAGAAAGTAACGTTGCTAAATTACATCTCCCTACTGACTTCAACATTATGAAGCATTACTGCAAGCAACATCACTGTGGAGTTTGCTTAATACAACTTTACCGAACTCCCAAGGGTCAGTAGATCCTTCAAAAGAATATTGCCTGGACATCCAGGTCATAGTTCATTTTATTGCTATTAGGGGCATGAAACTGATGTTTCCTACCACCAAATACCTAAGCAGAACAATGCCTGCCCATCATTAGTTGGATTAAAATGGGAAAGCCAAAGTTGCACAGCAACCTTCTTGTATTAGATAAAAGCTACATGTCTTGAACTTGAAAATGCATAACAAGGTAAGCAGGCTTACTTTCTCTTGAGTTGTGATATCAATATTTCATATTGCATTTATTTGGAAAATTATTTGTGCTTTATCATTGACCAGGGTTCCAGAAGAGCCGCAATGGAGTGGATTATTCTCTAAGTATTTCTGCTGCAAGGAAGTTAAATATAAGCCAGTCATCCTCCAGGGGCCTTTTGTAAGGGGCACTCAGTCTGAAGGCTATTTAGGGTGTGGTTTGAGAATAATGTTTATCTGGTCTCCTAGAAAGCCCAGGTTAAAGGTCAGTTATGGTTAGATTTTGGGTAAACTCTTATTTGTGTCCTTGGAACTAGGGTTGAATTTCTGATACCCAAATGTTTTTCTAGATTGTTAAAAAATATGTGAGTCCCTTACCAAAGGTTGGACCTCCAAGGGGGCTTGAACTGGACACGTTTTACAACAAATACTACCCATGCCACATACCAGGCACTGTACCTGACCAATGAATGCAGCCAACGCCAAAGCCCTTGCCACAATTCAAATTGTTAAACTTTTTTAAAAAGTTGGTAAAATATAAGATAATGCACAATAACAGCATCCCTATCCAGTTTCTAGAATGCACTTGGCTGCATATGACAATACCCATTCCCAAGCCAAGTTATAAATCTAACACTATATCAATGTGGTGCTGATATTATAAGGTTTGGCACTCAGTAGAAAAATTTGCAAGCTTATAATTATTTGATTCAATGTGACACGCAAAGCAATAATGATCCCATGGGTTTCCATCTATACTTGTTTCATTTTCCGCAGTCTCCTTTTCTTACAAGCCTTGGCCATTCTAGGTGACTTGGATCCAGGTTTATTTATAGATTTAATAAAGCTGGTAGTCAGCCCTTGATCTGACCTCCCACAAGCATCTTGTTTTCCATCCACCATCACGGAGAGGAGACGAAAGCAGAAAATGCTGAACTTGATAACAGTAAAAAATAGCAAAAGTGATAGAGTGATAAATATGGTAGGAAAGAAGGGATGGGACAGCGGTGGGAAAGCAGGGGAGGTGAAAATTAGCCAGTGGCAGGAGATGACTGGAGACAGCAAAACAGGGAGAGATCACATCAAACATCTCCTTGAACTTATACGTTCCTTCCCAAAATCAGATGTTGCCACAAATGACAAGTCAATATTAATAAGTTGTTCTGGGTATGGGGCCAATAGTAAAGATCACATCAAACATTTCATTGAACTTATACGTTCCTTCCCAATATCAAATGTTGCCACAAATGACTTAATATAAGTAAGTTGTTCCAGGTATGGGGCCAATAGTAAAGATCACATCAAACATCTCCTTAAACTTTTACTTTCCTTCTCAATATCAGATGTCGCCATAAATTAGTCAATATAAGTAAGTCGTTCCAGGTATGGGGCTGTTATTAAAGATCACATGAAACATCTCCTTGACATTATACTTTCTTTCCCAGTATCACCGTAAGCAAGTCAATATAAGTAAGTTGTCCCTATGGTGCAAATACCTGGAAAATTAGAAAGTCCCAACAGGCAAAGTCCACATTGATCCTCTCCTAATGGCTCTACAGAGGTCTGAAGAGCTGTTTGTGTTTATAAGGGTTCAAGTAGGTGCTTCCATGTATCCTAATATCCATAGGAACATATATGTATCATGGGTGCAGCAAACAATATCCCTGTTTTACTACAAGGGACAACAATCATGAAGCATTGTGTGTGTGTGTGGCAAGGCAAGATGGGATTGGGATATTTGTCTGTACTTGTAGGCTAGAGTGTACAGTAACACAATATGGTGACAGGAGATGAGACAACTGTTGTATAGTGTTTATATTTAATGCAAGATGAAAGATGAAGGTGCTATAAGTTTCACATAGTGTTTATAGTGTGACTAAATGGTGTCAGTAACATTTGAGATAATGATTTTTCATCCAGTCCTCAGTCTCAGGAAAGAGTGTGTGCCATTATATATAATCTACACCTCAGAACATATACTAAACCAACAGATAGTTTATATCATATTTAATGACATATTAAAGAATCTTATCAAACTGGAATATAGATATCAGTAAATATTGCCCTTTCACATCTCTTGCCTTGAACCACCATTTAGTGTTGGTCTGTGTGTTGCCTCAGAGATCACCTGACCAGAAATACTGCAGCTCTAACTGTAACAGGAAGTAGGGTGGGAGGAAAAGGCAGAGCTCATGTGACCCAACATGTAGGGTTTTTTTGTGTGCACTGTGGATGGTACAATCCCAGGGGTCGTAGTCCTTAAAATGGCAATTTTATGTTTAGGATTACCCAATGGTACATGCTAATAAAAAGTATAATATTATGAAAATGGTTTATTTAGATGAAGCATTTATTTAGATGAAGGTTTTACGTGTGAGTTGTCTCATGCAGCATGTTTTCATAGAGAGGGGGTATAGTTTTCCTTGAAGTCTCAGTTTGTAACCCATAGCAACCAAGCAGCAATAACTCTGATTGGTTGGCTGCAGTAAGACAAATAAAAGTACATTGGGTTTCTATGGGTTAAAGCTCTGCAGTAAATATTGCACCCACCGTTTGATAAATCGACCTCTCTGTTTTGATTACCCTTGCGTGAATAGGAAATGTACAGTATTATTAGCCGCCTCAGCAACATTTACAGGCTTGAACTCTGTCCAGACCTAACTGAACGGGACTTTCACATGGAAACAGGCCTTGCCTTCTGTTCTGTCTTCCCTCGGCCTTCGGGGAAATCAGGTCAGGTTCACCAAACAGGCGATTCACTTTGGTTGCTAAGCAACTGTCTCTCTGTGTTTATCTCATTTATATATATATATATATATATATATCCACAGAAATAATATTAACAGTTAATAGTGGCCTATTAAGCCTTATCTGCTGGAGAAACCATCTTGGGTCAAAGTGGTGCCCCTAGAGAATCCACTAGATACAGAGATAAAACATAGGATATTTGTTAATGATTGTGTGATGTTTTGTAGGGCTATGTTTGAAATAGATATATATATATATATATATATATATATATCCCCCAACCTTCCCAGCTATAGTCAGGTGATC
>CM044448.1:103337496-103362881 GCA_024363595.1 Xenopus borealis | reverse complement strand
TTTTTTTAACTTATAAGGGAGCCGTGACCACCAGGGGTGGGGCTTGGGTGTCAGTGTGGGTGGGGCCCTGAAAATGTTGTTATGCGGGGGCCCCGTGATTTCCAATGGCGGCCCTGTGTATGTGCCTGGCGCCCCCACAGCTTTGCTCCCTAGGCATGTGCCTACTCTGCCTACCCCTAGTTCCAGCCCTGGTTGCAAAAATGAAGAGGCAGGATCAGCACACTCTGTTGGTGATGAAAAGGTGACTATTTCTTCCATGAAAAGAAGCATTTTATCTGACGTTTCAGTTCCACATGGGAGAACCTTGAGAAAGTTCCCCACGTGGGACCAAAACGTCAGATAAAATTTTGGAGTCAGGAAGGAATATTTTTCCCTTTGAGGCAAATTGGCTTCCGAAGGGTTTTTTCGCCTTCCTCTGGATCAACTAACAGGTATATAGACTTAAGGTTGAACTTGATGGAGGTGTGTCTTTTTTCAACCTACTGTAACTATGTTCCTATGTTACAATGTAAAATAATAGCGGGACCTTTTTTTTTATAACCATGTTAATCAGAATATATTGACTCTTTCCGTATCACAAGTACAAGTGCTGATTTCACGGCAGGACAGTCTTGGATGAGGTTCATTTGCCAAGTGACATTTTAAATAATTACCCAGAGTCTAAAATGTCATATCCCACAGCCTCCTGGGAATGCCATCAGAAGTCCCATTAATAATACGCAGCGCCGTCCAGAGCATTAACTAAATAATTATCAAATATAAGCATTTTCATTGTTATATTTAGTTAAGCATTTCCTCGGTCAATAGGCACAAATGTAACTTGCTTTGCTTTCCTTGGATAAAGTCCATAAAAATATATGGGGTTACAATTGCTGACCAGAATATAGCATGAGGGGGGAGGAGTTGGGGCGGGGTAAGAGACAAAGGTGACATTTTTGCTATAAATAGTGTTCAGCGATGCATTTAAATAATGACACGGGGAGAAAAGAATAAATAAAAAGCTGTTATTGCCCGTAATAATATCACAGGGGACGTTTATTGTTATTATTCTGAGAAGAATGATTAAAAAAAATACATTATAGCTCTGGAAAGTGCACAAAATCAATAAAATTACAAAAAAATTCAGGGCAACAGAGGGAAATGAAATAAAGGTCACATATATATTGTTTTATTATTAGTGATTTGCGAATTTATGCACCAGGTGCAAATTTGTGGCGAATTCCCTTGATTTGCCACCGAAAATTTGCTGGTGTAAAGAAAAACGACACGACGTGCGTCAAAAAATGTGACTCGCTCCGCGAATTTTTCGCGAATTTCACTGGAAGTTCGTGAATTTTCAGCGAAGCGAAACGGGATAGATTTGCCCATCACTATTTATTATATATCTTTACTATATTAATTTTTTATTCTATTGATGTTTATTCTTTTTTCTATTACAGATAATAATACAGATATTTTATTCAGAAAGTCCCGAATTACAAAAAAAATAGACTAAATTTTACACAAATTATCCACATTTAAAAAAAAAAAAATTCCTTTTTCTGTGTAATAATAAAATAGTAGCTTGTACTTGATCCCAACTAACATATAATTAATACTTATTATAAGCAAAACTAGCCTATTGGGTTTATTTAATGTTTACATGTTTTTCTAATAGATACATTTTCTAATAGATATATGGTATGAAGATCCAAATTACCATTATCCAGAAAACCCAGGTATATATATATATACTTTTTATTATAATTCCAATTAAGTGTGCTTTACTTTTAAAAGCACTTGAGTATTAATAATGCACTTCAATATTATCACACTTCATTCATAATAATCAAATAATTGTCATGCATTTTAATTGCTCACAAGGATACATTCTATACATTCTAAACAAAAATTATGTATCATCAATAAATACATTTTGTAGTAGTTTTTTTCAAGTTATTTACAATGAAAAAGAATATTATTATTGGTATTATTAAATGCATATTTCATACTTTACCTGTGGTATGCAGGAAATTGTAGTGTAATAACCTCTAGCAAGTAGTGGTAGGTGAATTTATTCGCCAGGCGCGAATTCACAGCGAATTCCCGCGATTCGCTGATGGCGAATAAATTCGCAAAACACCACGCCTGGCGAAAATTCGCTGGTGTGGTAACAAAACGAGACGCACATGGAAAATTACGCAACGCGCAGGGAGAATTTCACTGCATACAGTCAGGTTTCTTATGAAAACAGTACATATTTTTTAATTAAAGTTTATTAGAGACAGATTTCTTTCTAATTAAAGAAAGTAAAAATGTGATTTAATTTTTTTGTCTTTTCTAGTCCTGTAATGTTTAAATTTGTTTTAAGTAAACTTGGAGGACCATTTATTAAAGAATGAATTTAAGTGGCATTAGAGTTTTGAAACCATGATCAAACTTTTTTTTCTCTAAATTAATAGGGAAAAAAAATTATTAAAAAAGTCTGAAATGATAGAAAATGAGATCCAAAAGGACCAGCACAGCTCTCATTGACTTCTATAAGACCTCAAATTGTTTAACTTGGCAAAGTTCGGCAAAGTTCTTGTGGTTTTAGAGACCTAAAGAAGTTTTTAAAAATCACAAATATTTAGAGGAAAAAATATATGTTAAAAAAATCCAAATCCAAATATAAGTAAATTGACCCCATGATCGATGGACCTCCAAATTAAAGATCCGTTATCGGAGGAAAGCCCCAAGTCCTGAGCATTCTGGATAACAAGTCCCATATCTGTATTTTTAATTGAGGATGCACCAAGATTAGGTTCGGGATAAGGCCTTTTTTGGATTCTGCGTAGAGTGCGCTGGGATCTCCTGCAAACAAATCTTCAGAGGGGCCCATCACATGCGATCCCCATCCTCCTGCCCAACTTCACACCCCCAACTCCACCCTCTCCAACCCAACTTGCGTCCCCCTTCCTCATAAATGAGCAGCTGGGGAGGAGGGTTTTCTAAATTATCTATAGAGGAAACAGACCCCCCCCCATGACTGTGGGGCCTGCTTCCTCTATAGTTACACCACTGGGCCGAATCCTTGGAAGAAACTAATTTGAATCCTAATTTGAATATACAAATGAGGGGAGGGATGGGAAATCCCGTGGCAAAACAAGGAAGTAAAAATAAATTTGCTGCAAGGATTCGTATTCAGTTTGGTATTCGGCTGAAACTTTCACAAAGGATTTGGGGATTCAGCCGAATCCAAAATAGAGGATCCGGTGCATCCATAATTTTAATGGGTTTGGTGAAAGCCCATGTCAGACCTATCGTATACCCTATAGCGTGCCTATAACGACTCCCAGCTTCTTCCTATACATGTCGGCTGATAAAGGCTCTGCGTGGTGATTCCCAGCTGTAGGTACAAAAGACTTTATGGCAGAAACAATCCCACAGTCTCCCCCCTTGTGCCATTCCCTGCATCCGCCTGCCCTCTATTCCCCTCTATTGTCCTTTCCTATTCACTGCACCTCAATCCTCCTTCCCTCCTCTGGAATCATCTTGCTCTTTTCTTCTTTTTCTTATCTGTCTCCTACACGTGCCTCGTGTTTCACAGAAGGAACTTTGAGCTTCTCTGCGTTGCATAAAGGTAAACTCCACCCGAATTCTTTTTTTCTGGCACAATGAAAGAAAATACAATGCTAAGCAACGTACACATTCTGTAATGCAATAGGTTTAAATTTATTGGTGAATGTAATTGCTATTGAACGCAGGCATTTGTTTCTGACTTACTATTTATTCGGAAGCTATAACTGTTGTAATAGAAATGTGTGTCTTAAAGGGGTGGTTCACCTTCAAGTTAACTTTTAGTATATTGTAGAAGGGCCAATTCTAAGAAACTTTTCAATTGGTCTTCATTATTTCTTTTTCATAGTTTTTTAATGATTTGCTATTTTCTTCTGTTTCTTTGCAGCTTTCAAATGGGGGTCACTGACAGCATCTAAAAACAAATGCTCTGTAAGGCTACAAATGTATTGTTATTGAGACTTATTATTACTTATCATTCTATTCAGTCCCTCTCCTATTCATATTCCAGTCTCTTATTCAAATAAATGCAGGGTTGCTATGGTAATTTGTACCCTAGAAACCAAATTGCTGACACTGCAAAATAGAGAGCTGCTGAATAAAAAGCTAAATATCCATAAAACCACAAACAATAAAAAATGAAAACCAATTGCAAATTGTCTCAGAATATCACTCTCTACATTATAATAAAAGTTAACTCAAAGGTGAACAACCCCTTTAAATGAAAAAGAGCCACAATGAGCCTGTTTTGCGTTTCACTATATACTTGTGTGATTCCATTAGGATTCCAGCTTTTATTAATAATGAAGTTATCATAATGCAGCCGCATGTGCATTTTAAAGTCCTGCTTAATAATTAAGAAAGGAGACAAATGCATAAAATATTTTTTTGTTGTTGTATGGAAGTTGCCCTAGTTCTTCACAGAAATCTCCCAGAAATTAATTAGTCCTGAGGTTGGTCCTGTTGAACTTGACTATTGTGAATTAGGGCTGTCTGCAGTAGTTGCTATACATTACTACTACTACTATACCTGCTATCCCACAGTCACACTCCCTTCCCAGAGACTATTATCCACTGTTACTATAGGCACCATCTCTCCCTACTATACCTGCTATCCCACAGTCACACTCCCTTCCCAGATACTATTATCCCACTGTTACTATAGACACCATCTCTCCCTACTATACCTGCTATCCCACAGTCACACTCCCTTCCCAGAGACTATTATCCACTGTTACTATAGGCACCATCTCTCCCTACTATACCTGCTATCCCACAGTCAGACTCCCTTCCCAGAGACTATAATACCACTGTTACTATAGGCACCATCTCTCCCTACTATACCTGCTATCCCACAGTCACACTCCCTTCCCAGAGACTATTATCCCACTGTTACTATAGGCACCATCTCTCCCTACTATACCTGCTATCCCACAGTCACACTCCCTTCTTTGTGCTGCATTACTGAATTTTACCAAGGAACTCACTGCTGTCCACATAGACCCGGGCCTAGGGCGGCAAGTTGGTAGGGACAGAATGCCATCCAGCCATTTGCTGAGGAGCACTGGGGACACATAGCTCCCCAGTTCACCAGTGCGCTTGCTTTTGTGGGCACTTGGATCACGTGAACTAGGGGCACCCTGCCTTTATAAAGACTATATCATTTGAAATGTCTCGTATTGAAGACGATTAGTGATGGGCGAATTTATTCGCCAGGGGCGAATTCCCGCGATTCGCGAAACGGCAGGAAAAATTCGCGAGCAAAAATTTGCCGCCAAAAACAAGTCGCGCGTCGTTTTTGACGCGATGTGCCGAAAATGACGCGACGCACGCCGAAAACGACGCGACGCGTCAAAAACGACGCGCGACTCGTTTCGCGAATTTTTCGCCAATTTGCGAATTTCTACGGAATTTCGCGAATTTTCCGGCGAAGCGAAACACGCCCGTTTCGCCCATCACTAAAGAGGATAAATGAGATTCTGGAATCTGGCACAGAAGTTGCAGGGGAAAAAGTTCTATCACAAAAGTGCTCTCACTCTCTGGGACATGATTAAAACTGGCAAACTGCCAAAGTCACATTATTAGAATTGACTTAAGGCTTGAGTTATATTATATACTGTATAAATGACTCTCAAGTGTTCCATGTAGTGATCTCCAAAAGGAAAATTAACTTCACCAAGTTGCCAGATTTCAACAGAAAACCATTGAAAATAGTTTTCTATCTGGGTCAGAGTTGTTGATGATGCCATATGTCCTCAATGCAATGGAAGAGGTATTTTCAATCCGAGACTTTGTACAGTAGGAAAATTACATTATGTGGCATTTGTTATCATAGTGTACCATTTTGAATAAAAATTACATCATACATACAACTAGGATATGTAATAGACAATATTGATTGTGAATTCACATGAATTAAGAATCCATAAAACCTTATAAAACATTTTTAATCTATTCAAATATTTCCTTTTATTTAAACTTCCAATGCACAATAACGAAATGATGCAAGAAGCTGTTTTTGGGAAGAGTTCCCCTTTGATGATATTGTCATTCTTTTACTCGTTTGCTCAGGGAAGCAAAGCTGTTTCATCATCATCATCATCATGTAATAAACACTGCTTTAACATGAATTTGCATAATCCACTTCCTATTTATAAAATATGGAATTAAGATAAGGATTAGAATATGCAGAAACCAGTGGAAAGGTATTTAGTATCTGTTAAGCATGGCTGGAACTAAGGGTAGATAGAAGAGGCACATGCCTAGAGCTCTAGGTGAAGGGGGTGCCAGGTAAGTATCTCTTCCATCAACTTACCCCCTGGTCCAGGCCCCATGCTGTAGATTGTACCTCCGTTCTCTGGTGTCTCCATGTGATGTCACTGCACAAACAAGTTCTCATGCATGACATCATTTCGAGAACTAACCCGTGTGAGGGGGCATTGTGGCTGGCCGGGTTGCCTAGGGCACCTGACTGACTTTGGCCTGGCTGTGCCTTTAAGCCATAAAAGATGGGTAAGGGAAGTTCCTCCTGCTTAAAGGGCAAGGAAAGTGTAAAATAGAATAAGGGTAGAAATGCTGTATTTTGTATACTAAACATAAACATGAACTTACTGCACCACAAGCCTAATCAAACAAATGATTTATGCTTTCAAAGTTGGCCACAGGGGGCTGTCATCTTGTAACTTTGTTATACATCTTTGCAAGACTAGACTACATACACATGCTCAGTGTGGTCTGGGCTTCTTAGGGATCGTCATAAATGATCAAAAAACAAAGCTGCTTGAGTTCTGCATGGCTGGTAAGTAAGGCAGGGGCTCCCCCTGCTAGTCATAAGTAGATTGTTTCCCTGCCAAGGTTAGGGACTGTCTGACAATTCCTATCCACAGCACTAAATGAAGGGAGAATTTCACTGCATACAGTCAGGTTTCTTATAGAAACAGTACAAATTTTTAATTAAAGTACATTGGAGATAGATTTATTTTTCATTAAAGAAAGTAAAAATGGGATTTTATTTCTTTGCCTGTCCTTTAATGCGGGCATAGACCAGGCTGCAGCAGGACAGAACTAGTCTTCAACAACACAGATTGCAGCAGGAAAAGGACAGACTGAAGTAGGACCATTGCTGTACAGTTGGCAAAGAAACCAAGATAAGCTTTATTTATCTCAGCCCAGTGAAATCATACTAGAACGTGAGGATGTTCCTATTGTTGACCTTTCTGTTGTTTCTATGGTTCTGATTTGTACATCTGCAGTAAATATTATGCATCCTCTTCCTAGTGCCCTTTGTTTTTATTATACTATATAATACAATGCTGTGGGTATGCCGTGTGACTTTCTCTGTAAACCGTACATCGTAAGTGACATTATAAACACAACCAAAAAGGTTGTGACATTGTTTATGCGATTGACTTGCTGAGTGCCCGTGAAAGGGAAAACATTGCCTCCCGTTTCCAATAAATGATTAAAAACGCACATCAAAAATAAGATCTGCTTGGGAACTAGAGGTGGCATTTTATAAAAAGTGTTGCTAACTTGAGGAAGAATAATGTTTGAAGTTTATGTAGTTTATGTAGAGGTCCCTGCAATCTCTTGAGTCCCTACTCTGGTTTCTTATTGGGTAATGCTTTGGAGAGCTCCATTGGATAAGGGATGTTCTATGTTACAAGGGAAATTAAAGAAGAGTGATGGGTCTAGGGTAGTGCTTGTCAAACTTTTTCAGTTGAAGTCCCACTTGAAGGTCAGTCATTCACACAAGAATATGTAGGACTGAAACGATATTATAACCCAAAATCTCACCCTAGCTGGCCTTGCAGCTGGGCTTTGAGGGGTATCTAGAACAGAGGGAAGCCAAGCCAACTGGGCACCCTAGCCAACCAGCTGGCCACCTCGCCTTCCCTTGTGCCCATGCCAGCATGAGGCAAAGAAATGGACACGATCGGGGAGTGCAGCAGCAGGAACAAGAGAGCCTGGGCTAGGGAGGCAATTGTTTGGTATTGCCCAGTGGCCCCTTCCACCATAGTTTTGCCCTAGGCCGGTGGCTATTCTACCTACCTGTAACAAATTGTATTGTCAGGAACTGCCTGTATTCAAACACTGAACTGTGTGGTTTTGTGGCAGTGCATTATTCTTTCTAGCCACTGGAGACTTTGGAACCCAGCATTTCACATAATGTTAAGTCTCCACTTGTTTTCTCTCTCATCACCTTCTCCCTCATTAAGCCCATGTGTTTGTGTGTAATTTCGCAATTAAGGGCTATATAAACTTGTCTCATGCTACAGAGAGTGCTTGATCATTAAAGGTCAAGGAAAGTGTAAAATAAGGCTAGAAATGCTGTATTTTGTATACTAAACATAAACATGAACTTACTGCACCACAAGCCTAATCAAACAAATGATTTATGCTTTCAAAGTTGGCCACAGGGGGCTGTCATCTTGTAACTTTGTTATACATCTTTGCAAGACTAGACTACATACACATGCTCAGTGTGGTCTGGGCTTCTTAGGGATCGTCATAAATGATCAAAAAACAAAGCTGCTTGAGTTCTGCATGGCTGGTAAGTAAGGCAGGGGCTCCCCCTGCTGTTCATAAGTATGATTGTTTCCCTGCCAGAAGTTAGGGACTGTCTGACAATTCCTATCCCCAGCACTAAATGAAGGGAGAATTTCACTGCATACAGTCAGGCTTCTTATAAAAACGGTACACATTTTTCAATTAAAGTATATTGGAGATAGATTTCTTTTTCATTAAAGAAAGTAAAAATGGGATTTTATTCCTTTGCCTTTCCTTGACCTTTAAGCCTCACCGCCAGATCTATATCCTGTGACTACAGACCTGTGACTACTCTGCCTGGTTCCCTGTTCCTGCCTTTGTTCCTGATTCCTCCCTTGTTTCTGAGTCTCCACCTGGTTCTCTGTTCCTTCTCCGTACCTGTCCTCTTTACCTGCTCTCTGTTGGATCTCCTGGTAATTGACCTTGGCTTGTTTACTGCCTACCCTCTGCCATCAGCCTGACTCTGACCTCAGCCTGCCATACAGACTTGATACTGTCTTCAGCCTGCCCCCGACCTTGGCCTGTTTATAGACTTGTCTTTATTGTCGTCTCCCCTAGACCACTGGCTTGTGTAAGGACTTGCATATTCTTATCTTTTATTCTTCTGTTATTTTGCCATCATTTTTCAATATGAAAACATTCTTCTTCAAACTATGTTTCCAACCTATCAAAACCTCAAATACCTGCTGCACCAGTGTTATACAGCTCCAAGGCTCCTACCTGCAAGCCAAACAACTGTGGTCTCACCTGATATCCCAAAACCCAGGACTAACACAAAGGTCCCAGTCATGCTCCTTCAAGAGAACCGAGCATGTACTGGAAGGACGTGGAACAGGAAACGTAGTTGTGGAAGTGGCCGGTTCTGTACCAGATAGGCAGAGCAGTGCAAAATCAAGGACCAAAAGTGTAGTTGAGGTCACAGGTCGAGGTCAATGCCAAACAGACTGAACGGTATAAAATCTGTAAACAGAAGCGCGGTCAGGATAAATATGCCAGGATCAAAACTAATTGGTACTGTGGTACAGAAACGAAATCAAGAAGAATTATCAGTAACATGCTAGGGTTGGTTCAGGCAGCAATACAGCATTGGTCAGGGACAGACAAGGGTCAAGGACATCATCAGAATTGAATAAGCTCACTCAGGAACTATGAGAAGAGACCTACATTGGGCAGTTCAAAATTGGTCCCTTTAAAAATTCACTCACCACCTCCCAGGTTATTTCACACTACCCTTAGTTCCGGCCCTGATCTACAAGAACAAATGGCCCTTTTCCCCAATTCTATACAATACTTTTCTAAAGCATCGAGGGCCAGTGGCCCAACTGATTAAAAAAAAATCTTCCAATGAGAAACCTACTTGTTGGATTGAAATTGCAAGAGGCACTCTGGATACCTTCAAAGCTCGATTTACTTATTTAAAGGTTTAATCTCTGTAATTGTGCATTTATTATGAATGACTAATCGCTGCCATGTTCTGGCCCTGAGGCATACTGTATATTATTGGTTCATAGATGACATAAATAGATACATTTCTTTCTCCCTAGCTGTCAGGTGGCCATTTATTTATAATCGTTAGAGGTTCCGGTTCATTTGTCATTAAAGGGCAAGGAAAGGCAAAGAAATAAAATCACATTTTTACTTTCTTTAATGAAAAAAAAAATCTATCTCCAATATACTTTAATTAAAAAATATGTACCATTTTTATAAGAAACCTGACTGTATGCAGTGAACTTTTCCCTTCCTTTACTTCTGTGGATAGGAATTGTCACACAGTCCCTAACTTCTGGCATGGAAACAATCATACTTATGAACAGCAAGGGGAGCCCCTGTCTTACTTACCAGCCATGCAGAACTCAAGCAGCTTTGTTTTTTGATCATTTATGACGATCCCTAAGAAGCCCAGACCACACTGAGCATGTGTATGTAGTCTAGTCTTGCAAAGATGTATAACAAAGTTACAAGATGACAGCCCCCTGTGGCCAACTTTGAAAGCATAAATCATTTGTTTAATTAGGCTTGTGGTGCAGTAAGTTCATGTTTATGTTTAGTATACAAAATACAGCATTTCTACCCTTATTCTATTTTACACTTTCCTTGTCCTTTAATAAAAAGAAAACTAAAAGAGGTTCAGTCTTATCTTTGAGTTAATTCCATAACAAAACAGTCTAAGCTCTGTGACACGGTGGAAAAAAACATATTGATGTATCTGGGGCATGATGTCTCTGTTTTTCCTTCGAAACATCACAACTCATTTTGATAAGTGCAAGTAATGCAACTGACAAAAGCTGTCATATCCACAGCGCCCCCTTCTGAGAGAGTCATCCAATCAGTTGCTTGGCATATCCTTGACTTGTCTAAATGATATCGAATGAGTATGCAGGACAAGAACTTTAGAAATTCCATCACTTTATCTATCTGAAATAACCCTAATAAGTAGGGGAGTCCCTACAATTACAGTGGGTGTAACTAGAGGAACATTGAATTGAGGACCAGCAAGACGTGATGTAGGGAAACAATTACACCTGCATCTGTGTCAACTGAGCGTTCATAAGAAACACCATTACTGAATTAAGCTTCTGAAATAAAAATGGCAAAATATGACAAAGCAAAGATCCAGTTGTCCGCTATGGGGGAAACTGCACTAGGTATGGCGCGAACAGTTCTCCGGCGAACTTGTTCGCGTGAACATCCGCTGTTCGCGCTCGCCAAAAGTTCGCGAACGTCGCGCGACGTTCGCATTTTGGGTTCGCGTCAATTTGGCGCTTTTTTTTGCCGCATTTTTTTTGCCCTCTCACCCCAGACCAGCAGATACATGGCAGCAAATCAGTAAGCTCTCCCTCCTGGACCACCCCCACACCCCCTGGACCACTCCCCTTCCCTATAAAAACCAAAGCCCTGCAGCGTTTTTTTCATTCTGCCTGTGTGTGCTGAAGAGCTAGTGTAGGGAGAGAGCTGTTAGTGATTTCAGGGACAGTGGATAGTAAGTTTGCTGGCTAGTAATCTACTGTACTTCAAACAACTGCCATCTAGCTGTGTCAGCTTGTTCACATTCTGTCTAAATATCCATAATATTACCCTCTCCAGAAAAAGCACCTGAGTGACTTTTTTCAAGCAGCCATAATATATTTTACGTAATCCGTATCCACCGGTGTAGTAGTGTATACGTTGACCTTGTAGGCATTATTTGCCCTGTAGCCATTTTTTGCCCAGTGTGTTCTTCAACCATCTAGCTATGTGAGCTTGTTCACATTCTGTCTAAATATCCATAATATTACAGTGTCCACAACCACCTGAGTGACTTTTTTCCCTTTACAGCACAAAACGCAGCGCTGTGTCAACAATGGATTTTTAAGATACATTTTTGCCCTTGATCCCCCTCTGGCATGCCACTGTCCAGGTCGTTGCACCCTTTAAACAACTTTAAAATCATTTTTCTGGCCAGAAATATCTTTTTTAGCTGTTAAAGTTCGCCTTCCCATTGAGGTCTATGGGGTTCGCGAACCGTTCGCAAATTTGCGGAAGTTCGCGAACTTTTTTTCGGCGGTTCGCGCCATCCCTAAACTGCACTGGTAACACCTTGTACCAAACTCAAAAAACACATTTCTGCATGGGCTTATATTGACTGCTGACTCTGCCTCTCAGCTTGCCGTCCCATATATAGGGGCAAAAATGATAGTCCCCAATTGATGTGGATGCTGTCAGATATTAATCATTAGACTGAAAAGTACCATCATGTTCAAAACTTAACAAAACACATCTCTGCGTGGGCTTATATTGGCTGCTGACTAATGATGGGCGAATCTCCCGAGATTCACTTCGCCGAAAAATTTGCGAATTTCCAGAGAAATGTGCGAATCGGCAAAAAATTTGTGAAAC
Source organism: Xenopus borealis (assembly GCA_024363595.1). Lineage (NCBI taxonomy): Eukaryota > Metazoa > Chordata > Amphibia > Anura > Pipidae > Xenopus > Xenopus borealis. The sequence continues at coordinate 103,350,419 of CM044448.1, read as the reverse complement.
GAGTCGCGGGACGCTTTTGACACGCGTAATTTTCGTTGCGTCGCGTTGTTTTTCCGCCGAATTTTCGCCAAGCGAAATTTCTCTGGTGATTCACGAATTTATTCGCCTGCGGCAAATCGTGGGAATTCGCCCCTGGCGAATAAATTCGCACATCACTACTGCTGACTCTTTCAGCATGCTGTCCCATATATAGAGGCCAAAATTATGGTCCCCGATTGATGGAAAAATTGTCAGATATTAATCATGAGACTGAAAAGTCCTGGTGTGTGAGGGACCACAGCAGGCGTGGAAGATAGGTTATCTTTGATAGGATCTGCACAGGCCCCATGGGAATAGAATAGTTGGCCTGCAGGTCAAAGGTGGCAATGCCATCCTCACTAAGGTAAATTGGTCATGTCTCCGTTATGCTCCCTTGCTACCAGATCATCCTGTGTTACACCACTATGACCCAATTCAGCCTCACCCCCCCAATCTGGTGTACAGATCCATCTACAGGTTATGGGCTATTGTGAACCTGATGAGTCCTAGTACAGCTGAACTGCAGGAGATGAATTGATAGAGATACTTTATCTCTTTGTTCTCTTCCATACCCCATCAACCAGCCACCAGTTGACTTAATATGGAATACCTGTAGGGTCTAAATGCAAGCAAATAAAAACTGTACCCCCCTATTGTTTATATAAAGATATTTTTTGTAATGGCATTTTATTTACACTGATTTTTTTTTGGTCCTGAAAAATAAGCCATTGTTTGTGCAATATCCCTTCCCCCAGGCAACAGCCTGGACACTGATTAGAGTGGGAATATGGAATCAGGTCACGGTGCCTGTATCTTCGAGCATTGCGGCTGTTTTTTAGAACAAGGTTCAGACTCTTATTGATCAAATTTAAAAGCAAAACCATCACAGCCGAGTGGGAAGACTTTGCAGTCCTTTTGCTTCCCTCACAGTGAGATTCATGAATTTCAAATTAAGCGAAATGGGAGAAATGAAACAATCAGCCGATCTGTGGCCAACCTCAACCAGGGCTCAGGCCAGAGGTTAAAAGGCAGATTAGAGTATTGAAATGCTTGAATATTTAATTCATACATACTGCTTGGAGGCAATGGAGCAGCTGGTACTAATCTCCCACTCTTTCATGGGTTTGGTCATCTCAGCGATATTGAGTAATATACAGTATTTTCCATTGTTTCATGAACCGGGCTTGGTCTGTATATCCTCAGAACTATATATTTCACTGGAAAAATCATTTTCTGAAGGAACACGGTAAACAGTCTATTTCATGTATATTTACTACTAATGAAATGTATTTAATGAACGTAAATTCAACATCTAATATCAGTATATGATTAAGTTATGCATTTTGGTGCTTCAACATCACCTGGAGACACCTCAACTGTTCCACAGATAGGTAGCATCATAAGTCAGCTCACATTGATAGTAGTCTGCCTTCAGAAGAACAATTGGTTTCAATCAAGGGCCAGTAGTAGCTGGTATAGCACAAGGTTACATCGATGGCTGTATGCTGAAGGTAGGTTGGCCTGACTCAAAGTCATGCCCAGCCAGGCAATGTATACAATTATTTTTGCCACCGCACTCCCGCAATTAACTCACACTGCTTGACGTGGTGCTGGACTTCCGTAGACCCGGTAAGGTCCCTTAGCAACAACAGTATTGAAGAAATCGGATCCGCACACACATGCTCTTGCAGTTGGGGGGGTTCCCCTTTTATTTCACCAAAGATTCAACGTTTCGGGGGGAACAATCTTCCCTTCATCAGAAGGGAGGATTGTTCCCCCCGTAACGTTGAATCTTTGGTGAAATAAAAGGGGAACCCCCCCAACTGCAAGAGCATGTGTGTGCGGATCCGATTTCTTCAATACAGCCAGGCAATGTCCCATCCACATACCTGTAGAAGGAATCACAAGAGCAGATTTTCTTTGTGGAGAAACCAACAACAATCACATTGGATTCAGGACAGTTGCTTAAACCTTGCCACCCTGTACTGCTATTAGATTTATCTAGTAGAAGTAAATCTGGAGCAACTGGACTTGATGAATATTCATTCATATTCATTTCACTACTCATCCAAGCAGCTTCTTCAGTTCAACTGTCTGATAGGGAAGTCCTCTGCATATAACTCTGGATTTACTTCTACTAGATATACCATGACCTGGATGAATGAAAACCTTCATAGCCATTGGACTTCATTTCCTAAAGCCACAGGTCCAGAGAACATGACATCAACACTCACAACAATCACAACAACAGGTCCAGGTGACCAATGGACAAATAATAGGTGGCTCCCTGGGAGGGGTGGGAGGGTCCTACAATGGATGATAATTGATGGCAGCCCTCATTATTAACATGTATTTCTATAGCGCCAACTTATTTCGCAGCACTGTAAAGTGAATGTGATTATACAATTAAATCACATGAATTACATACATAGAACATAAGGAGTTACATACATCACAATAAATATGGAGTTACATACATCACCATAACTTACAATCTAAAGGGAAGGGAATGATACACAAGGTGTGGGAGTGGGCAAGATCAGAGTAAAGTGGGTGAGAGATGTAGTAATGTAAGCGGTATTGCATTGGTAAGTTAACAGTGAGAGTAGGCTTCTCTAAAAAAGTGGGTTTTAAGAGATTTCTTGAAAGCAGAAAGGTTGGGAGAAAGTTGGACAGACCGTGGGAGAGAATTCCAGAGGAGGGGTGCAGCTCTTGCAAAGTCTTGAATGCGAGCATGTGAGGAGGTAATGAGAGAAGAGTTGAGTAGCAGGTCAGTAGAGGAGCGTAGTAAGCGGTATATGGAGATTAGTTCAGAGATGTAGGGAGGGGCAGAGTTATGAAGTGATTTGAATGTCAGGGTCATTAGCTTGAATTTAATTCTGAAGGGCAGTGGAAGCCAGTGCAGGGATTGGCAGAATGGTATGGCAGAGGAGGAGCGGTTGCTGAGGTGTATGAGCCTAGCAGCAGTGTTCATTATGGACTGGAGAGGTGACAGTTTCTGGAGAGGAAGGCCAATTAAAAGAGAGTTACAATAGTCTAGACGCGATATGACAAGAGAGTTAATAAGAATTTTGGCAGCATCTTGGGTGATAAATGATGGTATTTTGGATATGTTAATTAGGTGGAAGTGACATGACTTAACAAGTGACTGGATATGAGGAGTGAATGTCAGGGCAGAATCTAGGATGACCCCAAGGCACCGGGCCTGGGGAGACGGGGTGATAGTGGAATTGTTAACTATGATGGATACTTCTGGGATGTTACTGGTTTTAGTTGGAGGAAAAACAACCATTTCCGTTTTGGAGAGGTTTAATTTAAAGGGATCCTGTCATGGGAAAAAAAAATTTTTTCAAAATGCATCAGTTCATAGTGCTGTTCCAGAAGAATTCTGCATTGAAATCCATTTCTCAAAAGAGCAAACATGACAGTTTCCCTTTAAGGTAGCGTTGTGGCATCCAAGTAGAGATAGCAGATAGGCAGGAGGAGACACTAGTTAGGAGTTCTGGGTTGAGATCAGGACAGGAGAGATAGATCTGAGTATCGTCAGCGTAGAGGTGGTAGTGGAAACCATACAAGCTGATTAATTTGCAGAGGGAGGAAGTATATAGAGAAAATAATAAGGGTCCCAGGACAGAGCCTTGAGGAACCCCGACAGAGAGAGGTAGGGGGGAAGATGCTACTCCAGAACGATCGGTGAGTTAAGAAGAAAACCAGGACAGGGCTGTGTCACGAAGGCCAAGCGAATGGAGGAACTGGATACTATATTGCACTATGCTGGATTCTTAATCCATTTGCATATCCTATTACACTATGAGTGTTGCCAAGTGTTTTTAATTAACACTTTTTTAGCTTTATTGGATTCATGATGATCATAGTTGTAATCCTACTTCATGGCATAGTAATGGAATGACATACTTTTTTCCAGTATGTCTGAAAATTACACACAATATAGTCTGCGGAGCTAAGATAACAGCATGTGTGTTTGTCGATAACGATAATTGCAGATTTTAATTTCTCTGCCACCCCGCAATATTGATCTGGTCCTATAATGGGAAATACTACTGGGGGCAGTCCCAGTCCCTCCACAAAACTGGAAATTGTAGTAGGGAGAGTATTAAATAATAAATTGGAAAGGAGCATTGTATGTGTGATACCTGCTAATCTCACACGCGCTATGAAATCATCTCGCTTTCTGTTGGATTGCTAATTTTTACAGAAAGACATATGGAAAGAATCCTGAATGTTGGCGTTTCAGGAAACTACACTGATGCCAAACATAGAAGAGTAGGGGGAAAAAAATAAAGTGAAAAACACTCCCACACAATTCCTTGTTGCAGACTTTGTTGCTTTTTAAATGACTGTTCAGAGGGGCATTTTGGGTAGGTTTCCACCAGCGAGTCACAGAGTAAAGGAGGCACCATGACCAATGGAAAGGGAACAGGGGGAACAAAACAGCATATGGTTTGTGTGGGATCAAGATACTGAAAGAGGCGATTGATTCAGAACAACAAAAATGTGTTAAAATAGGCTCTGTATGCTTTATATCTTTATACCACTGTAGAGAAGTACCGCTCTTATTTCAAAGGTTTTGACCAACAAGTCCTTTCTTCCCATCGTTAGCAGAAAAGGCAATAAATGCCCAGTACCAGCTCCTTATAATGCTTCTCCAAGTGTACTGTAGAAGTACTAGAGGTACTGTATACTTAACTTTGTGCAGTGCTCTTTTATGCCCCTTAGAGCTCTTTCTTTCTTTCTTTTAGCCATAGGGTCCCCATTCTTTTTTTACCTGTGAGCCACATTCAAATTGTGATTGGCTGTTTGGTAGCTCTGATTGGCTACGTGGACAGCCTACAGGAGGCTCTGTTGGGTAGAACACTTATTCTTTATGCAATTAAAACTTGCCTCCAAGCCAGGAACTGAAAAATAAGCACCTGCTTTGAGACCACTGGGAGCAACATCCAAGGGGTTGGTGAGCAACATGTTGCTCATAAGCCACTGGTTGAGGATCACTGATATTTATTTCATATGTTTGTAACCAAGTTAACTAGGTTACAAATATTGGAAAACAATATCCTCCCAGTCATTCAGCCATAGTTCTAATAACAAGGACAATTAATAATTCATTGCCACCAAATTTTACTGTAATTAAGCTTAAGGCTGGGCTTCTATAGGTATATAGGAGAGCCAATAAACATTCTCAGGTTAGTCTCCTTAGCCACTGCTCCAGGCCACCAAGATGGGCCAGCCCCACAATTTTGGAACCACTGGCTAAATGACTTACTCATGACAAGAATGTAGCAGTTAGGTTAAGGAAAGGCAGTGTCAAGAGTGGAGAGTAGGGATACCTTACTTTACTTTGTTGTGTACATTTCCTCATATGCTCGACCCGCCCATCTCTCACTTTATTTCCAGAAACTGTGAGGTTCTGTTAAGAATCTTGATGACTGTACCTCACAAGGTTCTTCAATGTCAAAAGTGAAGATTGGAGGTACCTCACTTTGCTTTGGGGAGTATATTTCCTTATAGGTATTACTCATGTATTTCTTAATCTCCAGATGTGAGGTCCTGCTAAGAATCTTCGTGACTGGTACCTCACAAGGTTCTTCAGTCTCAAAAATAGAGAGTAGAGGTACTTCACTTTGTGGAGTATATTTCTTTATATGCATGATCCATGTCTCGCTTTACGTCTGGAAACTGGGAGGTGCTGCCAAGGATCTTCTTGACTGGTACCAAGGGAGTAACTAAAGAGGAAGCATATCCTGCGGTCCCTAATTAATGAGCAATTTCAATATTTATTGGTAAAGCAGGGCAACCACTAAATATGTTGGGGGCTCTAAAATTAACTTGGTGTGGGGCCCAGTTATATCTAGTTATGCCACTGACTGGTACCTCACAAGGTTCTTCTCTCACTTTCCTGTGATTGCTGCACACTGAAGTTTAAGTCAACAAGACATAGTTATTGAAGGTATCTTCAGGTATTTTCCGTTGGTTCTGAAAGGGTTTTAGTTTCCATCTTGCTCTACTGCTGACACATTGCCTTGTAATAGCTGCTGCCTCATTGTCTTCTTAGCTCGAAACTGCTGCTCTGGGGAGCATGATGCACCATGACTGAATGAGCACTGATAACTCAGGAGCTCTGTGAAGCAGTCTGAATTATTCTCCTGAAAATTAGACATCAGCGCTAAAAGGATAACAAAGATGAGGAAACGCAAGCCAAAGAAGCAGGGGGTCACAATCTTTCCCTTCCTGAAGAAAACGCCCAAAGACAAACACCTCGGAAGCCAAGCTGGTGGTGCATCTCCATATGCAGTTGTGGCTGAGGATGCACCGGCGTTGTCTCCTGCCTCCTCTGGTATCGAAGGCAGTGGATTGGCACAACAAGAGGTAAGTTAGACTTTTGATAAACACTGACACTGATTTTATAAATAGCTCCCCAGTCACACCACAAACACTAGCTCACAGCTTTCTCAACTTAAAGAAGGCCTTGCGACCACTCTTACTAAAGCAGTATCTGAAGCTGTAGCCACAGCTATTTTAAAGACACACATCATGATCTTAATGAGCTGGGAGATTGTACCGATAAATTGGAATATATTACTGACGACTTGGCACAGAGACACACTAACTTAGAGGAAGAATACAAAACACTAAGGGAAGAAATACAGTACTTCAGCTTAAGAGTATTTGCGAAGATCTTGAAAATACTGTAGACCCGGGAGACATTTCAATATAAGGGGGGTTCCAGGAGATAGGGGCACAAGAGATGCCATAATACCTGCAAAATATGCCCAGATATTACTCCTGATAAATGGGAGTTTGAGAGTGCACATGGCTAACTGGGGCCGAAACCAACCTTAAGTAAACCTCCCAAAGGAAGGAATCTTTGCTTACAAGGGCAGGGTCTATTGCCTCACTGGAATGTCTAAACCATAAGATTCAGATATTTGCTAATATTTCTCCAATCACATTAGCAAAGAGGAGAGACCACTTGCCCAACTTCTGAGAGACAATAACATTAAGTAATGTTGGGGGTTACCCCTTCAGGCTTATAGTGCATATTGTGAACAGAGCTACTCCTGCATAAGTGACAGCCATTCCTACAAGCACTTGGTCTTAAAGCCACATGGTTCGCCCAAACAATCTCCAACTAGATCCAGTGTTATTCCTAGGAAAATCCCCTTCGCAAATGCTAGTCCTAAGCCCATCTCCAGCATCGGGGTCTCTGATACAAGGCACTTGATTCAGCTTAATAATTATATTTGGTTAACCTTCACACTAATAACTTTGGTTACCATTGCAACTCTTTGCAACCAACCTGCTACACACAACTGTCTATTCCCCCATCAGTTATTCTGGCACTACTTTCCCTGGAGCAGGAAACCTCTGACAAAGTTCAATGCTGAATGTTGAACTTACCTTAGATATAACAGGAATTTGATATAATTTAACCTTTTTTATACAGTTCTTCTTTTATATATTGTATTTTAGAGATTTTTTTTTACGTTATAACCATGCTACGCCTCTCAAATTTATTATACTCTTATTATGTCTCCCAAGCAGACCTCCTGAGGTACTACTCCCCACAACACAGTTCATTTAATAGGAAAGTCGAAAATACTAGTGATTATCTACAATTTCTGAAAAAAGTTATAGGTAGAGTCTAATGCATTGGTATCTCACTCCAGTGGGACTACTAAAACATTTCCTGAAGTCTCAAATATATTTTGGAGGTGCGAAGTACCTCACATCTTCTGGTATTGCTCTCGTATTCCACCCCTTTGGGAAGAAATCCAAAATCTACTATCATGACTTATGCATGAGGACTTACCAAAGGATATTCTCACTTTTTTCTTACTAGCCAAAGCACAACAAAAGTTAAATTGTGTGTAACCCTAATCTCCATTGCGGCAAAATGGAAAACATGAAATCTGCCCTCACTAAGAGACATTTACCAAAAACGTAATAATAATAATAATAATAAGAAGAACTTTGAATTCCCAAGGCTGCTTGGGAACTTCTTTCACCTATACAATGAAAGTATTGGTAGATATTGCTATATTGAGGTATTAAAGGGCAAGGAAAGTGTAAAATAGAATAAGGCTAGAAATGGTGTATTTTGTATACTAAACATAAACATGAACTTACTGCACCACAAGCCTAATCAAACAAATGATTTATGCTTTCAAAGTTGGCCACAGGGGGCTGTCATCTTGTAACTTTGTTATACATCTTTGCAAGACTAGACTACATACACATGCTCAGTGTGGTCTGGGCTTCTTAGGGATCCTCATAAATGATCAAAAAACAAAGCTGCTTGAGTTCTGCATGGCTGGTAAGTAAGGCAGGGGCTCCCCCTGCTGTTCATAAGTATGATTGTTTCCCTGCCAGAAGTTAGGGACCGTCTGACAATTCCTATCCACAGCACTAAATGAAGGGAGAATTTCACTGCATACAGTCAGGTTTATTATAAAAACGGTACACATTTTTAAATTAAAGTATATTGGAGATAGATTTCTTTTTCAGTAATGAAAGTAAAAATGGGATGTTATTTCTTTGCCTTTCCTTGCCCTTTAAGGCCAACAGAACTCATGGGGGCTCATTTATCAACACTTTATCAACACAAATTTGCCCATGGACAGTTACCTATAGCAACCAATCAGTGATTAGCTTTTTAAAGCCAGCAACAAGTAGAGCACTGAATACAGTAATCTGATTTGTTGCCATGGGTTACTGCCCATGGGCAACTTTGACCAGTGTTGATAAATAACCCCCATGGTTACAATTATACTGCATGTTTACATTAATGGTTATTATAAAGGTTTTATCGTTTCTTAAATGTATCACTTTTGCCTCTACCTTCACTTGGCTGCTGTGATCATAACAAAAATACTTTTTTTTTTTTTTGACAAGCAACGATAATTCCAGGGAAAGCTTAAAACACAAGACAAACTTGATCTACAGCATTTGGCATAATTGAAGGTTTCTGAACGGAAGGCATCGTGAAGAAACAAAAATTCCTTGCCGTCTTCATTATTGGAATTGTCAAACAACATTCAATTTGTACACTGCTTGAAATGTGAATTGTGTATTTTTATTTGCATCCTTTTTCTTAAAAATAATAAAAAATATGTTACAAAAAAAAAAAAGAAATTGCTGCTCTGCATTACACCAGACTGTTAAAAGCAAATGCCAGTTGCGTCTATTCTCAGCTCCCTAGAGAGAGAGACAGATAAAGAAAGTAGCTTCCATATGTTATTTGCATTATCGGTTGCCAGTGCCTCCCAGTCAACTTAAAAGAGGCAGACAAAAAGCACTCATCGGCAATGCATTCGCCCTTCATGAAGGACCAGTTTCCCCATACTATAGACAAGCAGTCAACCAAAGACCTTGAGACAATGTACCACTATAATACCCATAAGAATTGCTAAAGCTACTAGCCAATTAAGGTATAATTAATCATACTCCTCGGCCTCCATTGTCTCGCAACGTGCCCGCCTCCATTCATCGTTAGCTCATTCACAAGCACCACTGTGATGACAAGTCTTCTGTGTTGGCTTCATGCTTGTGAAAGGAGCACTCACTCAAGGACAGCCATTGACGGAAGAAACAAGTGCGGCAATGTCATTGGCTGACAGAATGTCAGGTAGAAACATCACAAAGATGCAGTTGTAACTTTACTATCAGTCCTCAAGGTGTGTTTGCTTTAAATTGTTAGCTCCCATGAAGATCGATCTTGGTGATCGTTTGTGACCAAGAATTATGTATCAATTTCTCCCACCATTTCTCAGAGATGAGAATTGTGGTGGAACACTGATAAAAAAAAAACTATTTAATATATATAAACATAGCTTTTGTGAGCCTTATTATGATTGGGAGTTCCCTATGGTGGCATTAACTTCATTTCTGGTGGTGACTCTTTCTGAACAGGCAATAAGCAAACATAGATGTTAGTTCCCCAGTGGTTTAAGCTGACAACCCTAAAAATAATACTAGAACATGGCTAATAGATGATGACCCTTTCCTACTGTGTAAGGCCTTTGTTATCCAACTGTTGGGCTGGTCTCCTAGGTGGTTTAGTAAGGAGAGCATGACACTACAACAACTTGGCCCCCCCATCCCAGAAGATATAAATAATAATCTATTGCACTGATTTGATGCATAGTTTAATTAGAATTTGTATGCCTCCTGAGAGGTGGGCAGGAATCAAACAACAGCCAGGGGTGTAGATAGATACTGCTGAAGTCCACTCTATGAACTTGAACTTGCTCCTGCCATTCTGGGTTCTCATACCCATAGAGAACTGTGGCCTCATAATTCATAATTGTCTTTGAACTTTCTCAGGAAATTCTAGGGTCATCAACAGTGGAACCAACTGGACTGATACTGGGGGCTTGGCAATTTTTTCAGCCTGGAGAACCAAGAGCATCATCTTCAGAGCCACCAACTACTGTGATGTGGGCATGGGGGCAGAATGGGGTCTGTAAATATGTAAGTATAATGGGTACCATTGAGGAACTTGAGGGCTCACTGGAGAACTTCATGCCAAGGGGCCACCACTATGCACCACAGATGCTGCATACCTAGGTAGGAAAAGGGTGTCTTAAGGTGAATTGGTGGTGGGAAGAAGGCTATGTACAGTAGATTATAGACCAAGGGGGTGGAACCAGGACCAATTACGATTCCCAGCCCAACTCTTATATCTATATTGAGTATCATTTTGCAAAGATGTTTCTCCATATGTCTTGATTGCTCTGGGAGATAATATAGAGTTTATACTGTAGGATGTGTAATGGAAGTGCCCTCCTGTTTCCACCAACCAATGTGATTGTCTTGCCACTAGTTTCTACAATTTATTCTCTTTTCCTGCCTTTCGCAATAAATGAGCCAGTAAATTTTATGTATTTATGTAAAATTATTTCAGCGGGGAGGCACTCCTGAGATGAGGTCTTATTTGAATTGTTCCACAGTAAATCTTACATTTGCATTATAATCTGTGTGCAACACCGAGCATCTCCCTTGCAATGTCAGGCCGGGTCTCTCTTTAGTAGTACTGGCCCATGGGGCTATGCAGACTTTGCCCTGCCCTGTTAGTATGATTTTGAATTATTAAGACACTCTTTCTAACCTATAGGCTCACTAAAATGCACATCTAAGAACCCACCAAAGCCTTTAGCTTTCAGACTGTAAGAAGATAGTGCTTCACTTAAGCATAAAATTTACCTCCTACCATTCTTGCTATCCCACAGTCACTCTCCCTTCTCAGAGACTCCCACTGTTACTATAGGCATCATCTCTCCCTATTATCCACTGTTACTATAGGCACCATCTCTCCCTACTATACCTGCTATCCCACAGTCACACTCCCTTCCCAGAGACTATTATCCACTGTTACTATAGGCACCATCTCTCCCTACTATACCTGCTATCCCACAGTCACACTCCCTTCCCAGAGACTATTATCCACTGTTACTATAGACACCATCTCTCCCTACTATACCTGCTATCCCACAGTCACACTCCCTTCCCAGAGACTATTATCCCACTGTTACTATAGGCACCATCTCTCCCTACTATACCTGCTATACCACAGTGCCTTCCTAGAAACTGTTATCCCACTACTACTATAGGCTGCTAGGCCCCATCTCTCCCTACAGTACTATACATATATTTTACTGAACAAAATTTGTGTATAGTGTCTCACTATTGTTATACAGCCAGGTATGTTACAGGTTCAATACAACTCCCAGCATCCTTATACATGCTCTGGGAGTTCATCAACTGCAAATGCAGATTCCCTTTACTTTTTTTTTTTACAAGTTTTGGGTCTTGGGTAGGCGACTGCTTAGCATAAAGAGAGCAATCAGCACTGCAACAAGAGCTAATCAAGCCAAAAAGCAGCAGACAAAACCCTGTGTAAACTGATCTGGTTATATAAGGGAAAATTGGTCTATGTTATATAAGCACGGCAGTGCCATTAGTGCTCATGCACAGGGATATGTTTCACTGCTAGCTGCAGCACTCACAGGGTACACAGAGCTTTATAGCAGATTAATAAATATATCTGGAGCAATAAAGGTTGGTAAGTTCCACAGGGACTGGTCTGAATGATATACAGTATATTCTCCACAAAGCTACGTGGAATATACAAGATGCCTAATAATAATAATAGGCAATATCACTCTGGTTTGATAGATCATTATCACACATGTATCAGTGAAATTAATGCCATGCTATGATAAATGAAAGGCGGTTCCATTGGTAGCAGTGGTTACTACACTGTTGGGCTGGGAGAGGGTTATGCAATGGGAAGATAGTTCCACCTTGAAGACCAGTTGTGGTGAGATTTCAGAGTAAGTGGTTATTTATTGTTTTGGATACATGCCGAAATCAAAGGTATTCATATCAAGTTACTCCTCTCTTTTTTACTAAAATAGCCTCTACTCTTCTGGGAAGTGGGAAGCCTTTCCACTAGGGGGTCATTGTTGGTTTGAGTCGCTACCTTTTAGCCACAAGAGTATAAGTGAGGTTGGTCGCTGATTTTAGGGATCAGATCTGGCTCACGTCCAGCATTCCAATTCATCTCATGAGCATTCCGTTGGGTTGAGGTCAGTGCTCTGTGCAGGCCAGTGCCGTTCTTCCACTCCCATCTCAGCAAACTCATTCTGTATTGACCTGATTTTGTTCACAGGACTATTATCTTTTTGGGGCAGGAAATAGCCTTCCAAAAACCATTATTGAAAAAAACCACACCTACAGATGCATTTTATTTCCAATAGATTAGCTGCAATAGTGCAAGCTAGAATGCTATCTTTATTCTGTAGAATGTTTTACCATACCTGAGTAAAAAGCTCTCTATTTGTTTAGGATAGCAGCTGCAGTATTAGCTTGGTGTGACATCACTTCCT
>CM044448.1:103320166-103331183 GCA_024363595.1 Xenopus borealis | reverse complement strand
TCTGGGAAGGGAGTGTGACTGTGGGATAGCAGGTATAGTAGGGAGAGATGGTGCCTTGGTTGTTGATGGAGTTGTTTGCAAGAGAGTAATACACTGTGCAGTAATGCTTTAGCTACATAATGAAAACATAATGTCTATAGTACAGGCCAGAAAGTGTATGTGGTCCTACCATAATCACACCAGGAATACTGAATTTGATGGAAACAGATGTGAGTGATCCCCAATGTACAGATCACAATAATTCAGGTTGTTTTGAGCCCTGATAAGAATATGCAAATGGTCCCAGCTCAATCTAAGATGACCTTATATTGACATCTCTCTCTGAAATCCCCTTCCAATTCTTTTCAAATTTCATTAGTTCCTTAATTGCTGTGAGATAATAATAATAATAATGAACATAGACAAATTGCTTACACCCCCCCATATACAAACATACGCTGTGGTTACAATCAATTCTGCATTGCTCACCATGGACGCACTGTTGTTTAGGAAAGCCTGAAACTGAATAAATTTCCTTTCGCACTTGGGAACTTCATGAGTTGGATCTGTCCAATGTCTTGAAATATGTGCACTTTTTGCCAAGTTTCATAGCAGTGTTACTGCCTGCCCTGCTTTTTTATTTTTGACTGCAGAAATAATGAATGGTATCATAAGATATGTGCCCAATATATAGTGACACAGACAAGGGGATATTGTTGGAAGGGTTGTTATCTGCTTATATTTTCCCTATTGAAATACTAGACAGGAGCCTAATATATAGAGACAGAGACAAGGGAAATGTATTGGAATAGTTATCCCCTGCACGGCTTCATTTCTTCTACAGACATAACGATTGGTTATACTAGATGCCTAATACACACGGACAGATATATTTGCTTGCTTCCTGCTCTACTTTCATTTCTTTTATAGAAAATGGATAGCCAGGTGTCTGTTATACACTCATTACTAAACTGATATCATATTGAAGACACCTAAAGTAGGGTGTTCACTTGATATATTCCCATTTCTGTTGAGTCTAGCAAGATAGATAAAGGCTTATGCTGCCCATAAAAGGCTCATTGTGCAGTTATCACTGGGGAAAGAGGAGGTTCGGCTGTGGAGCAGTAATGGGCTTTGAGATTTATTGTGACTCGAACAAATTTGGTTTCAGCTGCAGGATTTTTTTCCTGGGATATAAACCCTACAGAATATCTAATACAGAATATATAGGATCAGTTGGGAAAAAAATTCTAAAATTCTGGAAACTGGGCACATGCACAGTACATGGTAGAATTCCTTGACTGCATATCCAGGAGAAACAAGGGATACCAGGGAAGCAGATAAACCATGGCTTTTTGGCTCCTTTCAGTCCTTCTCACCCTAACCAGGTTTGGTTTCCCTTTTTGCTGCTCTCCAAGTCCTACCTCTCAGAAGCCATGTTCCAATATCTTGCACTGATGAGATCTAACTAGATTGAAACAGGTTGTCTGCAAGTTTGGATATATGGCTCTGAACTATTAGGTTGTATCTGTGCTATAAACCAGCGGTTCTGGATGCATAGTTGGCCACGGGGACATAAAGGAGTGATTTACATGTCTCCGCCCATGATGCATTATGGGAGAATAAAACTCTCAATCTAGGCAGAGCTATATGTATGGCATGAGACAAGTAAATACCTTCTGATTTCAGACGACTTCACTTTGCATGCTATTGCTTGTGAAGGGCTTTTTGGCTCCTTTCAGTCCTTCTCACCCTAACCAGTTTTGGTTTCCCATGTTCCTAGTAAATTAATGCATTTGTCTGGATACACACAAGTTACTACAGAATACTTACAAATCAGCCAGAAGAGCCCTAATCTCATGACCATGTGGCTGGGCCACAAGTACTCAGCAGAGGAGGCCAGGTAGGTTGCAGGAGTCTGTAAAGTATTGTTAAAAAAATAAAAGATGATGCTCCATGTTGATGGCACTTCCAGTTCATCATGTTGGTCGTCTCCATGCTACTTGCAGATTCAAGAGGCTCCCAATGGGACAGTTGAGTCAGCTATAGGAAACCTCTTGGTCAGACAGGTTTGGGTAGGCAGAAGGTTGGTGTGCAGGTGTGGGTTGGATTGTGAATGTGCAGGTCCAGCTCAGGGTTTCATCGGCTAAAACAGACAAGCACCATTTCATGTTATTTAGTGTGAAGAGTGTGTGATTCAGGCTTTACACAGGACTGAATCATTATCTCCCTCATAACATGAAGATGGCTGACATCAACCTCTAGATGCCGCTAGATGACAATTACATTTTTCTTTTCAAGGTGTTGATAAGTAAATGCTCCCCACTAGTTGGTTGCAATGGGCTACTAACCTTGTGCATTAGCCCATTTGTGTCCTTGGATGTGTCAAAGAACATGTCGCCCAAAGGCAAACAGTTATGGTCCTCAAAATGGCACTCCATTCCAGCAGAAAATGGCTTGTGTCGTTTCCATTGCTTGCGTTTCACTTGGAATCTCAGAAGTTTGAGTGATACCCATCTAAGGTGATTTTCATAAAGCAGCCAATACACTTACAGAAGAAGGGAAAGCTGATGAGGATGGGATAGTGGATCACCATAGAGAGGAGTACAGCATAGATAGTATTCTCTACAGGCCAGAGAGTCAGTACTGTGTCTAAATATACCTGCTGTTTATTGTATATAGATAATATATATAGTACAATAAAGAATACATTTTTATAAAGTGCTTAGTAGTACAATACAGTATATACCAATGAAACACAATCATTTATACAGAGATAGCACTGGCCATCCAATGATAGTTACAATTTCTAAGCTCATTTCTATACTTTCATTAAAATATGATGAACTCCCCAAATATTCACATGTTTTCATCCATCTGCAACCACTTATCCCCTAAGAGTATATCTTAGACAACATAACTATTTGGGATACCCCAAGAAATTATTTAGGATAGTGACAGGGTGGGACTGGCCTGCCGGGAGACCGAGGAATGTCCCGGTGGGTCCCTCTATATGAGCTCATGAGTTCTCTAAGTTCCACCACAACGCTGTGTAACACCATGGATAATATTTAGGAGATTTATGTCTCTAATTAGGCATACAGTGAACCCTAGTTGGTACGTTTCTGTATTGGAGGCCCACTACTACTCCATTTGTAGGAATTTAATTTAGAAATGTGAGCTGTACGGGAATTATTTCTTCCTCTTACATTTTGAAGACAAGGGATGATGGAGTTGGTATCATAATGCACATTGGGAAATAACTGATAATAATTATGCTTATGTTAGATGGATAGAGTGGTCATCAGATTTCTATTAAAAATAAATGACACTTCCAGTGCTGTAAATATTCCATTGGGCAACGTCCCTACCGATGGGGAAAGAGATTTTCTATGATTTCCATAATTTTCAAAATCCAATCAATGATGATAAAATGAGCCCTTTTCTCGTTCCTATGCCTACTTGGCAAGCATTAATTACTTTTGGTTACTTTTGGTTATGCCTCAACCACTAAAAATCACGCCAGGCTGATGCGTAAGCGCCGTACTACACAACAGTTTTCCAATATATCTGTGGCAACCTCATTATGTCTGTTTTTAATGTATTTTTCCCCTGTGCACTGCAGCTTTTAAATTATGAATATGAGTCAAGCGTGCAACTCCTTCTACGTTATTAAGTGGATTTACAGAGGCTCCAGAACATGCCGGAGAATCAAATGGTGCAGTATCAAAGACGGGGGAGACTTTCTGATCAGCAAGTAGAACAGAGAACTGTTGTAATGTGAGAGGCATTTATTCCATCACCTAAACATACAGAAAGACTTGGAAGCTGGAATAAAGTGATCATAAAAAGTAAAAGAATAATGTTTTGTGATGTTGTTGCTCCAGTTAGACCTGTTATACATCAGATCAAGGAGCCACTAAGAGCGAACGGAAAAAAGGAAAAATTGTATCAGTGGAAAACAGAAAAACCTACTCACAAATATAGATATGGATCATAATCTCCATTCAGTCCATGGGGTGTTAAGGTGTTCAATTTATATGTCCGCCACACTTGTTCAATATGTCCTCCCCTCCTGGGGAGGACCATAAATTTCGTCTGATTTTCATTATGTTCATGTTCAATAAAATGTCTAGATACAGGTTATTTCAAATTACTATTTCTAAGGGTAGACCGATGTTGGGAAATACGCGTCTTGATCTGCAGTGTGGTCTCACCAATATAGAGGAGACCATATGGATAGACCAAGACATAAACCACAAATTATGTAGAGCGAGTATGATAACCCTTGATACAATATTTTGTCCCAGTTTCTGGGTTTGTAAAAGATTCAACCTTCATCACATAACTACACTGGAAACATGAGATTCAAAGATACATGCTCTGACTTTGAGACCCCAAGAACGTTTGTACTACTCTTTCCCGTGTCCTAGTATCTGATGAAACTAACTGGGCTATATCCTATAGTACAACCTTTCCTATATGAAATAAGTAGAAATTACTGAAATTCCTCCACATTTGGATAAGCTGATTTTAAGGTACCCCAGTGTTTTTGCAGAATTGCATGACCCCCTACCTACCTTCCCTCTATCATTGACGTCTAGTGCCCCTTAGGGTATCCCCTATCACAAGATTTGTTCTCCATTATATTCATTTAATGCTCGCTGACCTCAGGGTAACTAACCAACCTCTGTACCCTAAAGAATTGACTTCTTCACATGTGTGGGATTAAAACTTACATAATGTAATAGTTGATTGGGGCAGGGTTGGGGCAGATTTAGTTGCTTGGCGATTAATCACCTCTTATGCGAGGCGACAATCTCCTCGAACTAAAAAAAATGAACCGTTTTCAAAGTTTTTAAAAACACTCCTTAAAGGTGAAAGGTCCCCCATAGGCTAAAACAGCAATGTGGCAGGTTTAAGGTGGCAAACGGTCAAATTTTTTAATTTGAATCCAATTTTTTTCAATATGAAGTACCCAAAAATTACTTCAAAATTAAAAATGTTTTAATTTAAATTTTCACAATCGACCCCTATGAAATCTGCCCCTAAGAGTCTACCGTGTTTGATTTCTTTCATTGGTATGGGGTTTCAAAAATTTCTTGGTGGAGTGCACCAGTTTTGCTCCTCACTTGTTATGACTAAATGTAGTTGAAGCCAGTATTGGCTGGAGATGTATTGGCTTTTGTTATATTGCTACATGTACTACTTTGTTCAAGAGTCAGGAGAAGCAGAGAAAAGAAATAGCAAACCAGCAGGTCAAGCAGTTTCAGGCCAACTAACTTCCTCCTTGAATCATGCTAGCCCCACTTGTTCCAGGGTACACTTGTGTGTGTGTATATATATATATATATATATATATATAAGTTCAACAGGGACCCGCACTCCAGTATCCATTGAAAAAATGTTAATATTTATTAATACATACTCGTGCATGCACGAGTATGTATTAATCAATATTAAAAAATTTTCAATGGATACTGGAGTGCGGGTCCCTGTTGAACTTATCTGAATTTTTTGACCCTGCACCCACATGACTTAAAGCCTGGATTAGAGTGCAAGCGCTCTCGATAACTATATATATATATATATATATAAATATATATATATATATATATATATATCTATATATATATATAGATAGATATATTCTCACATATTTTGAAGTGATGTACGATTTGCATTCCTGCACCTGCCCCACCCCTTTCCCTGACATCATCAGAGGGGGTGGGGCAGGTGCAGGAATACAAACTGTACATCACTTCAAAATACAAACAAGTGCGAATTCGCAGCAAATTCCCGCGATTTCTGCCGGCAAATAAATTTGCGAAACACCAGCGAAAATTAGCCTGCCGAAAATTCGCTGGCGTAAAATAACGAGCTGCACGCTAAAAATTATGCAACGCGCACCAAAAATGACGTGCGTTGAAAACTACGCGACTCATTTCGCAAAAACGTGATGCGACTCGTTTCACAAAAAACGTGACGCGACTCGTTTCGCAAATTTTTTGCCAATTTGTGAACTTTGCTGGAAATTCGCAAATTTTTCAGCTAAGCGAAACGGGATAGATTCGCCCATCACTATTAATAACTGACTTTTTGAAAAACCTTTACAATATGTATTGAATGTATATTGGAATCTTGCTTAGAATTGAATCTTTTTTTCATATTAGTTAATGTAATTTTTTAAAATATGAATATGTTAATTCTAATTATTTTCTTATTAATTATTTTATTTTTTTATGTATTTACATATTTATTTGGGTTCAAGAAATGTTCTATTTGCAATTTGAAAAAAAAATAAAAGAAAGCATATATTTAGTAATTAAAAGGCCAGCATGAATACAATTCATTTTACTAACTTTATTTCTATTTATTACTGTAAAACATTTCTTTTTTTTGAGTTCAAGAAACAAATTCTGATTAATAATTGGATAAAAGTGAAAGGATACATATATATGACACAACATGAATAAAATTCAGGTTTTTAAAATGAATTAGTTGATTTCTAATGGTGCACTATTTCAGGGATCAAGAAACAAGTTTAATTTATTTATTGCATAAAAAAGAAAGTATTTATTTATAATAATCAATAAACTACTTAAAGCACAACATATACAAAATTAACTTTAATTTTACTAAATTAATTATTCAGTTTCTTTATTTTTTGGGGGTAAGAATTTAAAATCTAATTGAAACCTACTATCTGTAATATACAGTACTATGGTATTATATTTTATAATTAATTTTGTATTTTAAAATTCTATAAAATTTTTGACGTTCACTATACAAATTCAAATTATGAATTGCATAAAAAAGATAAATTATACATTTATAATGTTCTTAAAATACAGTATGAATAAAATAATTATTTTAATTGATTATTTTTTATCGTGGTATAACATCTTTGGGGTTCAATATATAAATTCTAAGTATTAATTGTATAAAAAAGAGAAAATATATTTATATATTTATAATAAAACATGACATGAATACATTTTTTTAAATTAATTTTAACGGGAGGAGTGGGCGCATATCTCCTAACTTTCAGCACACAGAAGATATGAAAACCCATATAACAAAGATTCAACTGAGCCAGTGGAAGCGCCCACTCTTCTTGGGCGCCAGTGCATTGACCTTTAGATTCCATAAGTTTGAAACCTAAGGGGAAATATCCCCAGCTCCCAGATTCCATTTCGCAATATATTTTTATTATTTTTTTGTATTATTAAAGGGAAAAGGGCCCGGAGCAATATAGTAAGAAGAAAAGGGCAGCACTAGGGAGAAAAGGTAAAGATGCACAGTTCATGTTATATTTGAGTTGATATGTTTTCACTTTAAGAATATTTATGGCTTGACTGGGGCTTACAACCATTCTGTCCCAAACTACAGAAAATGTAAGATCATGATGTGCAAAAAACTATATAATAGATTGGAATCTCTCTACGTTATTCAAAAATACAAACTTTTAGCCTTCCATTTGGTTTCCTATGGGTAACGTTGGCTTAAAGTACAAGGAAACAATCAATGGGGGTGGTAATTAATTATTGAGTAAATATAACATTCTGCCCCAAGTCGTGGCCCTTCTGTAAAAAAAAACCACACTAACCTGAGGTAGTTGGCGAGGAAGATATTCTTTGCATGGGCTTTGGTTGGGAAAATGTGTCAGTGAAGTGCTGGTCATTGTCCAAACCAACTTGCGCACAACCCATCTACCCCATACCACTTTATATACCTGCATCTGTCCCATCCCTTCAAAACAAGCACTGCATGTAATAGCATTCTATCACACTCAATCATGGTTTTGGAGTTGAAGGGATCACTTTAGTCCCATACATTCTTAGCATTTCACAGGGCTAGTATCACCTATAGCCTATTATAGTATTACAACTAGGCCAACATGTAGCCAATAAGAGCACTTTAATTTCCACAGGGCAAGATCAATATGTAGATTATTAGAACCTCCTTGTGATTAGACCAACTTGTTTTCAATCAGGGGTTAGATCAACATGTCCAATCAGCTCATTAGCACCCCATCAAGGTTAGCTCAACATGTAACCAAAGCATTAGCATTCCAAAAGAGATAGAGTGTTATAAAAACATGCAGGCAAAAAGAGTATTAGAAACTCCTCGTTAGATCAAACATAGACAACCAGAACATACATGTTTAGAACAACAGATTAGTTGGCCAGATCATTAGAACCTCCTCAGGGTTAAACCAACATGTAGATAACAAAAACATTAGAAACGCCTCATGATTAGAGCAAACATAGACAACCAGAGCATTAGAAAACATACATGTCTTGATCAATAAATAGTCATCCAGATCATGAGAACCTCTTCAGGGTTAGACCAACATGTAGGTAACATAAGCATTAGAAACATCCCAGGGTTAGACCAGACGTAGACAACACAAACATTAGGAAACACACATGTTTAGATCAACAAATAGTCAGCCAGATTATTAGAACCTCCTCCTCAGGGTAGGCAACATAAGCATTAGAAACTTCTGTGGGTTAGACCAGATGTATACAACACAAGCATTGGGAAACACTCACATGTTTAGATCAATAAATAGTCAGCCAGATTATTAGAACCTCCTCGGGGTTAGACCAACATGTAGGCAATGAGAGAATTAGAACCTTCTCAGGGTTACCCCAACATGTAGGCAATGAGAGCATTGGAACCCCCTCAGAGTTAGACCAACATATAGGCAATAAGAGCATTAAAACCTCATAAGAGTTAGACCAAACATAGACAACCAGAACATTAGAAAACATAAGTACATGTCTAGATCAACAAATACCCAGATCATTAGAACCTCCATGTTGTCAGAGGATTAGAATCCACCCCTACATGTAGGCAATGAGAGCATTGGAACATTCTCAGGGTTATCCCAACATGTAGGCAATGAGAGCATTGGAAACTCCTCAGAGATAGACCAACATGTAGGCAATAAGAGCATTAGAACCTCATAAGAGTTTGACCAAATATAGACAACCAGAGCATTATAAAACATACGTACATGTCTAGATCAAAAAATAGCCAGATCATTAGAACCTCCATGTTGTCAGAAGATTAGAACCCACCCCTACATGTAGGCAATGAGAGCAGTGGAACCTTCTCAGGGTTATCCCAACATGTAGGCAATAAGAGCATTAGAATGTCCTCAGAGTTTGACCAAACATAGACAACCAGAGCATTAGAAAACATACATGTCTAGATCAACAAATGGCCAGATCATTAGAACCTCCATGTTGTCAGATGATTAGAATCCACCCCTACAGGACCAGACCAATGTAATCATATCTACATGAATGTAAGTGTCTAAATCTAACTTGTTTCACTTGTTTTTCACGTGGAATGGCTAAAGACAACACCAAGACAGAAAACCATCATTAGGAATTAGTAACACCCCGCCCCCAAGTGCGACGGGCGTTCAACTCTCGGTTGGTTTATTGATCTGTACAAAAGCAAAGGTCCAACGCATTTATCAAAATCTCCAGTCTGATATTCAGCGGCCAATGTTTCCTCTTATAAAGATTTTATTGGAAGAGTAATGAATAAACCATTAGTTACTGCATCTGTTATGAAATTGCTTTTTTATTTGCTCCCCTTTGATAAACTGCATGTAGGTTTTTTTTCCCTTCATAAATGACCCAAGAATATTGCACAGCCAAATATGGAAATGTGTGTTATTAATATTGTTTAGTGTCAAGTGTGACGACAAAGTGGAAGCCAGGGATGGACAAATGAAGCCGTGCCACCAGCAAATGCAGCATAACTAGTGTCAGACTGGGGGAGCCCAAAGGACCTGCCAACCCAGGGGCCCCCACATATCCCTGAGTCCCTCACCTCAGTTATGGGACCCTACACAATCCGGTGCTGCAACCTCCCCCTGAACATACCTTATTCTTCTCCATTGGTGTGAGGTGGGGAGCGGATCTAGGTCAGCAGGGCCCACCGGATTTTTCCCAGTGTCCTACTGCCCAGTCCGATCCTTAGCAGAACTGCTACCCTTATTAATAAAAAACTACAAAACTGGGGATGTCTGAACTCCCATTATCCTACCAACAGTTGGGATAGGGTCCTGGGAGTGGGAGATCTGCAAGAAACATTCCATATGTCCCTAAATCATCTGTGTGTTTACCCCATGGATTAGCACAGTTCCTTGATATTAATAGGGGTATAAGTAGTGATGGGTGAATCTACCCCGTTTTGCTTCGCCGAAAAATTCACGAATTGGCGGAAAATCTTGCAAAACGAGTCGCGGCACATTTTTGACGCGCGTCGCATCGTTTTCGTTGTGTTGCGTCATCTTCGCCGCGTGTTGCGTCTTTTTCGTCACGTTTTTTTCAGCGAATTTTCGCCAGACTTTATACAGTTATGGTGTTAGGCAAAAATGGGGAGGGTTTGGGGCAGGATGGACATGTGTCTATGGCACTATTGTGCACCCCTGCTCTTCGTACAGGTAAAACAAGCCCCAAGCAGTTTCAGAATTTTGTGCTATTTTGGTATTTGTTGTATTTTTTTTTTCCCTTTCTCGCCATCATATCTCAAAGTGCTCACTATGGCTCTAAATGTGATAAAATATTCAAGGCCAAGCTGCAGCTCTCTTTAACTATGCACAGAGTGCTGTCGGATTTGTTCTAATGCACACGTAGATTATTTGGCAAATAAATTATTTGTGATGAGAGCCGTTTGGTGGGCAGTGATTTATGCATGTGTAGGGAAGTAGTTCACCACTGTAGCCATAGCTGCCTTAGGGTGATGGAATGTCCTTGGCGCGGCAATGGCCGTCAAGCAAAGAAGTAATTCATGGGCAATTAGAAGTCAAGACAAGGGGTAGCCATGTAGAAAGTGGATCTGCCAGAATAATCATAATCCTGTATATCTCACAGGGCTGCCTTTGGCCATGGTAAGGCCTAAGGATCCACATTATTTATAATGGTCATCTTCTACTATAGGCACCATCTCCCCCTACTATATCTGCTATCCCGCAGTCACACTCCCTTCCCAGAGACTATTATCCACTGTT
>CM044448.1:103308175-103320066 GCA_024363595.1 Xenopus borealis | reverse complement strand
GACACCATCTCTCCCTACTATACCTGCTATCCCACAGTCACACTCCCTTCCCAGAGAATGCAATTTTCGCTGACATGGCATGAAAGAACAGAAAAGAGGAATTGCTCCAAGAGACTCAATGACAAGTGTTAGACCAAATGCCACAATTCCTCTCTGAGATGGGAAGGTGTCAGTATATGATGAAGTGTGAGTTGGATTTGTTAGTAAAGCTATACACTGTCATGTGCTGCTACAAGGAGGTGAGAAGAGACACACTGAAAATGTTACAGTTTTGTGACACCAATGACTGACTCTTGTTAGGTTGATGAGACACAAATAAAGAAGAAAGTCTTATAAGCAGTGCTGGAAGCGAGGGGGGACAAAATTAAGCTATTCCATCCTCCAAAAAGCGACACACTGATCTGCCTGCTCTGTGTTTTGCCATTATGTGGTCTCTTTATGGAAGCTGCCATGTTGCTATCCTTGGCAAAGGAATAATGTGCAACTTATTTATAACCAGCAGGGCTGTTACAGTTACTGCAGTAAATGTACACCTTGGGAATACATTTGTTAGCCAAAAAAAAGATTCACCGAATGGAGGAAAGGCCCAGGTGCTCCAGCCCCAGTCTCAGCTCAAAGGAGTAGACATAAACCTTGTAGCAACAAAAAGGAGGGTGTAGGGCACACTGAAGGCCAAACAAAGTCAGACTGAAAAGTTAAAAGGAAAAGAATACTTTGTGGTACAATCATCTCAAGCCTTACGCGTTTCATGTTATACATTACATTTGTTAGGCCCAGAACCCTCCCTTGACCCACTGAAAAAAGGAATCATCTAGTCAAGCTCACCCTACCTGCAGCCAGGTTACCATTGGGTCCTGTGAGTTTGCCCAGTTGGCAAAAAAACTAAGGGGCAGATTTAAGAGTTTTAGTGAAATTTCAAATTTTTTTATTTTTTTATTTTTGGTCAAAACTCTCAAATCCAAATTGTGAATTATCCTAATTCGATTCAAGCTTTCAGGTCGATTCAATTCATGCGAGCTGAGAAAATGTTATTTTATTAATACATTTAAATTGGTCAAATTTCGAATTTATAGGACTTTATGGAAGTTTTAAAAAACTTACAAGAATTCAAAATTGGACCCTTGATAAATGTGCCTCTAATAGTAACTCCTCCCCCCAAAAAAAAACACACTATAGACCATACCTCCCAACATTCTTGAAACAGAAAGAGGGACAAAATGATTTGCTGCCCTAAGTGCAGCTAAATAGTTTTTGACCACACCCATTTTGTGGCCACACCCCCTAATCACCATGCCCATTTTACAAAATTTGGCAGGTTATGAAAGTTTGAACATATTTCTGTAGTATTTATGTTGTATTACAGTTTTACTACTGAAGGAGAATTGCATTTAAGCTGTGAGTCGTGTTGAGACCCTGTTACAAATGCAACGATCGGATCAGAATAGATTCGATACAGGCCGTCAGATCACGGGACCGCATACACGATCCGCCCGCGATCCGACTAAGTTTTTTCACCTGCCCGATCGAGATCTGCCTGACTTT
The DNA here is from genome assembly GCA_024363595.1 of Xenopus borealis. Lineage (NCBI taxonomy): Eukaryota > Metazoa > Chordata > Amphibia > Anura > Pipidae > Xenopus > Xenopus borealis. The sequence continues at coordinate 103,318,524 of CM044448.1, read as the reverse complement.
CGGCCAGATATCGATTGGGGAAGCCCATCGGATGGCCCCACGCACGGGCCAATAAGCTGCCGACGTGGTCTGTCAGCAACTTTTATTGGCCCGTGTATAGGGGCCTGCTATCTGGTTACCTTCCCATTGTTCTGTTGTTAGGCTGCTTGGGGGGGAGGAGAGAAAGGAAAGGGGTGATATCACTCCAACTTGCAGTACAGCAGTAAAGAGTGACTGAAGTATATCAGAGCACATAACTTGGGGCAGCTGGGAAATTGACAATATGGCTAGCCCCATGTCAGATTTCAAAATGAAATATAAAAAAAATCTGTTTGCTCTTTTGAGAAATGGATTTCAATGCAGAATTCTGCTGGAGCAGCACTATTAACTGATGCATTTTGAAAATATAATATTTTCCCCATGACAGTATCCCTTTAAGCATCTATTCTGGGCTCTCTGCCAAGAGCCAGTTAAGTCCCGTTCATATGAGACAGTTGGGAGGTATGGTATAGACCAGGGGTCCCCAACCTTTTTTTGCTCGTGACCCACATTTAAATGTAAAAAAGAGTTGGAGAGCAACACAAGCATGAAAAAGTCCATGTGGATGTCAAATAAGAGTTCTGATTGGCTTTTTGGTAGCCCCTATATGGACTGGCAGCCTACAGGAGAGAATGTTTGGCAGGACATCTGTTTTTTATACAACCAAAACTTGCCTCTAAGCCATTAATTCAAAAATAAGCACCTGCTTTGAGGCCACTGGGAGCAACATCCAAGGGGTTGGAGAGCAACATGTTACTCACGAGCTACTGGTTGGGGATCACTGATCTAGACAAAAAAAGGACAGTATCGTTATTAAATTGTTATTAAGTTATTAAATGCTACATAGAAAACATTTGCCTAAGTATAAGTTACTTTGCCCAGTGGCAAACTGACTTGACACCGCTTAGTGGTGCAAGAATATTCTCCCTGAAGTGGCAGCTTTAAGAAAGGGACGGATGCCTGTTTAGCAATCGACAATACAAGGCTATTTGGGTGAGCCCTTATGGGTCATGCGGGAGTCGAGGAGGATAAATTGGTTCAAATCATTGTTTCCTTTTCTGTATCGATCCTATGGGTTGAGCTTGATGGATGTGTCTTTTTTCCACCTCACCTACTATGTACTGTAAGTAATGGGGGTTCATTTGGTGATCCTGTAAGTGACTATTACCCTTTTCCAAAGGCTGATAGATAGAGTTGTACGTGAGCAGAGTGAGTCCTGCTCAGCATTATCATTAGCTGATGTAATTATTATAATTATGCCTACAGACAGGCCAGGAGGCACACGCAGCTGAGCACAAATCATCTCTCCCCGGAGGCGCGGCTTTATTAAACAAGCAAATACACATAATCAAATATAGGTTTGTTCAGCCGCATCTGCTGAGCGGGATCAGGGGTGCTACTTTGTATCATTGCTGCCTGTTTAGTGATAGCAGTACCGGTCCATAGTTACACGCTCACTCATTGTGACATCAACTTTAACTGCAAAGACTTTTTATAGTTTATATTTCCTTTAACTAGAGCCTACAATTACACGGCTGAGACAATCTCCATATACCAGTATATCAGCATCATATAGTCATCATAACTAGATGCCCCTCGCAATCAAGCAATATGGGAGCTCCAGTCAGGGGCAGGACAAGAAGGATTGATGCTCAAGCATCAGGAGTCCTCTCTGCTTCATTATCCCAGTTGCTTGATTCACACGGGCCCCCAACACTCACTCCCCTGCTGACCACTCCTCACTTACATCTTCCTTTCATCTTTCCTTTCTTCATCTACTCACCATTTACTCTTCGACCTCACTCCCTGCCTTCCTTCCTTCCTTCCTACCTCCCTCCTTTCTTTCTTTTTTCCTTCCTTCCTACCTCCCTCCTTTCTTTCTTTTTTCCTTCCTTCATTTCTTCCTCTCCCTCCTTTCTTTCTTCCTTCCTTTGTTTCTTCGTCTCTTTTTTCTTCCTTTTCCTTTGTTTCTTTCTTTCTTCCTGCCTTCCTTAAATTCTTCCTTCCTTTCATCTTCCTTTTCTCTTTTTCTATCTTTTTTTTCTTTCTTTCTTTCTTCCTCTCCCACCCTCCCTTGTTTCTTTCTTTCTTTTTACTTTCTTTCTTTTTTCCTTCCTTTGTTTCTTTCTTCCTTCCTTCATCCTTTGTTTCTTCATCTAATTTTCTCTTAATTTTCCTGCTGTATTTCTTTCTTTCTTCCTGCCTTCCTTTATTCCTTCCTTCCTTTCTTCACCCATTTCTCTTTTTCCTTTCTTTCTTTCTTTCTTTCTTTCTTTCTTTCTTTCTTTCTTTCTTTCTTTCTTTCTCTTTCTTTCTTTTCTCACTTGCTTCCTTCCTTCCTCCCTCCTTTCTTTCTTCCTTTTTTCCTTCCTTCATTTCTTCCTCTCCCTCCCTTGTTTTTTTCTCCCTTCTGCCTTCCTTTGTTTCTTTGTCTCTTTTTTTCTTCCTTTTCCTTCTTTTGTTTCTTTCTTTCTTCCTGCCTTCCTTAAATTCTTCCTTCCTTTCTTTGTCCTTTTCTCTTTTTCCATCTTTTTCTTTCTTTCTTCCTCTCCCTCCCTCCCTTGTTTCTTTCTTCCTTTTTACTTTCTTTCTTTTTTCATTTCTTTCTTTCTTCCTGTCTTTCTTTCTTCCTTCCTTTCTTCATCCATTTCTTTTTTTCCATACCTTCTTTCTTTCTTTCCTCACTTGCTCATTCCTACACCAATCACCCCGCCAATTGCACCTGGCTGATGCTCTAGGTCTGAGTTGGCATCTGCTGCATTAGTTCAGGAGTCAGAAACAGCAGTACAGAGACTATAAACAGCACAACAGATGCAGCTTGCATTGGCAGATTGTTGGTAAATTATTCTGGTGTAGATGAACATTATCCTGTTTTAATTTTGTGTTAAAGGGGCAGCAAAGTTTAAAGGTCAGTGGGAAAGGTAAAAAGGGCCACAGTGGCATAGACATATATGGGCTTCTACATTTATTACTGATAGGTTTGTGTTCAATCCATAGACTGATCCATTTACAGGATGGAAAGAGCAGATAATGATGTGTAAAGCTTGATGATAGATCTCTCTGTTTTGGGGTGGGACGGGGGTAGCAGGATGTGGTGCAGCATCACAGCACTGACAGAAATCAGACACTTTGCTTCAATCAGGCAAAATGAGTCTCACTTCAAAGGAAATTAAGTAGAGCCTTATTATCACCCCTGAGGCCGTGTTTAGAGAAAAGCCTCAGGGCGATTGGCCAGGATTGACAGAAATGGATGGGGAGGCAAGTGAAGTGGTTCCGTGCAGTAACAGGTGCGACTGTCTCTTCATCCATCTTCATTAATGCCCCTTGTAGTCACTCCATCACAGCGAGTGTCAGGCACAGCAGATGTCTGTGTTACGTGCAACATGTTAGTCCTGAGGCACAAACAGGTTGTGCTCATAATAATACCAGTGATGCACAGCTCAGCCCAAAACTATTGGCACCCACGGGTTTACCTGCAATTACTTGGCCCACACCAGTGTTGTCTCTTAGTTGGGCAGAGGGAGGCTACGGGCAGGCTGAACAGATGGAGGCAGGTGGGCAGGTTTAGACTGGTTGGATCACTGTTATGGACCCCCATCTCCTCTGACACCCGTCCTGCTGTGTGAAAGTTCTGCAACAACTGCAAGTAGACTCCCCAGAATAGCCTCATGATTGTCCAATGGCAATAGGAACTAGTACTGAATGTCTTCACCATTAACCATGAACCCCTTTAACTGACCCATTTCACCCATTAGTCAGTAGCCATGCTTGATAGTCCTGGGCCTCTAGCAGTCACAGGTCCTGAAGCCAGAGATACCAAGATTACTCTGACAAACAATTAAAGAGACACTAAACCCTGTCGCACTGCACTGCACAACCAAACATTACTCCGTTGTTGCTGGACTAATTTAACTTATAATGAAGGCTGAGAAATGCTGGGATCTATAGTCCAGCAACATCAGGGTTGTATACTTAAAGCAATATCGCTCAGTATAACTTTCCCCAGCTCTCCAGGGCCCACGGCAGCATTGAAATGCAATATAATCCTCCAATGAGAATCGCAGCAGATCAGTATCAATGTGACTCCATGTTCTTTGTTCCTGCAATTGGAGTTGGAAGTTTAAAGCAGATTTCCCCAGCACTGAACAAGTCTGTCCTTTATCCCCATGTTTCATTCTAGCGTAATATAATGAAATAAAAATATGGCACAGTCAGGGATGTTTCTGCCACTCAGGTGGCAGCCTCCCAGGAATTTGGTTTTTCTAGCACAGAGAGTGCAATTTCAGTCTCTCTGGGATAGTGATGTGCCCCCCCCACCAGACCCCCATTGGCGACCGTAAGTTAAGTGGGGGCGAAATTCGGAACGCCACCTCAAGCGGCATTAATACCTGAATTGAGCCTGGGCTCAGTAATAACTGTATGTAAGATAAGAGCAAGATGAATGACGGTGCTTGGAATCAGCATTCTCATTGGTCGATTGCATCTATAATTAAATTTTTGGTCAGTTGAATTCTCACTGGTAAATCGGTTTCCAGGTGCACTTTTTTTTTTACTTTTCTAGAAACTAGCTGGCACAGTGGTAAACCTTTTGGTTGGGTTTGGCATCCCTTTAAGTCTCCCTTTGCTAAGCCGCTGTCCTGTCCGGTTACACCCCTAATTTGCTCAGTTATGCCAATGCCTGCTGAGTTATCTTATTATATACAAAGTCATGTCACCAATCCCTGCCCTTCTTACATCACCTCACTCTAATGTCTCTACTGGTATTTAGATATAGAAAAAGGTGCTAGCCCTACTATCTCCCTCCATTCCTTCCTTTATTCCTCCCTCCTTCTCTCCCTTCCTTCCACCCTCCCTCTCTCCCTTCCTGCTTCTCTTGATCCCTTCCTTCCTCCCTCTCTTCCTCCCTCCCTCCGTTCCTTCCTTTGATCCACCCTCCCTCCCACCCTTTCTTCCTTCCTTCCTTCCATCCTCCCTCCCTCCCTCCCTTTCTTCCTTCCTTCTATCCTCCCTCCCTTCCTTCCTTCCTCCCTCCCACCTGTTAATCAGCTCTATAACAGTAATGATCCAGGCCTTTAAAGTTGTGCACAGCAGCTCCCCATCTTGGATCTTGTTATGGCATATTTTGTGTGTCACTGGCACTGCACATACTGGCTAACTGACTAACTGACTAAGCTTAAAGGGCAAGGAAAGGCAAAGAAATAAAATCCCATTTTACTTTCTTTAATGAAAAAGAAACCTATCTCCAATATACTTTAATTAAAAAATGTGTACCTTTTTTATAAGAAACCTGACTGTATGCAGGGAAATTCTCCCTTCATTTAGTGCTGCTGATAGGAATTGTCAGACGGTCCCTAAATTCTGGCAGGGAAACAATCATACTTATGAACAGCAGGGGAAGTCCCCACCTTACTTACCAGCCATGCAGAACTCAAGCAGCTTTGTTTTTTTGATCATTTATGACGATCCCTAAGAAGCCCAGACCACACTGAGCATGTGTATGTAGTCTAGTCTTGCAGAGATGTCTAACAAAGTTACAAGATGACAGCCCCCTGTGGCCAACTTTGAAAGCATAAATCATTTGTTTGATTAGGCTTGTGGTGCAGTAAGTTCATGTTTATGTTTAGTATACAAAATACAGCATTTCTACCCTTATTCTAATTTAGATTTCCCTTGCCCTTTAAGGATTGTGAGTGGGTCCCTAAGCTCAGTAAGTGACAACAGCACAGAGCATGTGAATCAGTGAATCAGCAGAAAAGAAGATGGGGAGCTACTGGGGCATCTACTGGGGAGACACAGATCAAAGGGCTGCTTATCCATAATATCCTTCTTCTTAGTAAAGTTTTGCTTGTCCCTCAGTGATATTTACACACATTGTGACCCCGGGTGACATTGCCTGAAAGGTTTTGACATGAGCCATTTAGTCCCATAGAGTTCTACATTTATTTAACAGGGTTTTTCTTGAATGTGCCTTTTTGTTTCTTTACAACTGTGTTACTATGTTTGGTCTGTTCTGGGATAAAACCAAGTTGTGGGGTTGTTAGATCAATGGCACATGTTTTATAGGATATCTCACGCAGCACAATAAGAACGCCACGGAGAGTCGCTGCCTCGGAGGTCCTAATGAGGGAATGAAATATATATTTATACAAGGTGTATTTATAGTAGTTATGCCAGCAGCTCCAGCAGGAGGAGTGTCTGAATCTGTCTTGGCAAGTCTATATAATACTGTGCTATGTCAAATAGAGCTATAAAACCGTATATATGCATGCCAGGCTCTCCAGCCCTGTAACATACTGTACTGATACACGGGTACATGCCCTGTAACATACTGTACTGATACACGGGTACATGCCCTGTAACATACTGTACTGATACACGGGTACATGCCCTGTAACATACTGTACTGATACACGGGTACATGCCCTGTAACATACTCTACTGATACACGGGTACATGCCCTGTAACATACTGTACTGAGACACGGGTACATGCCCTGTAACATACTGTACTGATACACGGGTACATGCCCTGTAACATACTCTACTGATACACGGGTACATGCCCTGTAACATACTGTACTGATACACGGGTACATGCCAATAATCTGAATTTTTCTAAAAGTGAAGATCTGCTGGACTGGAAATGTTGGGCAGTGAACCCTGACCCTGCCCTGCTCTCAGTCCCTCATCTCTAATTCCGGCTTGGCCAGGGAGTGGGGTCGGCAGGTATGGGTTGCTGCACTTCGCACTTGATTCTTATAAATGTGCAATTTACTTTGTTAATATCATAGTGATGGGCGAATTTATTTGCCAGGGGCGAATTCGCGGCGAATTCCCCCGATTCGCGAAACACCAGCAAAAATTTGCCAAAAAAAAGAGTAGCCATTTTTGGCGCGCGTCGTTTTCGCGTCAAAAATGACGCGCCGCACGCCGAAAATGACACGACGCGACAGAAGCGACACGCGTCGGAAACGACTCGTTTGACAAATTTTTTCGCCAATTCGCAAATTTTTCGGCGAAGCGAAACGGGTGAGATTCGCCCATTAGTATTAATATGCATTAGGCACAATTGCTGTACCTGCAGCTCAGTGTTTGGCCGCAAGGATACTGACATTTTGGGGAAAATGTAAAAAAAAAATGGAGATTGTGTCTGAAAATTGCACTTTTGTACACTGCACTGTGTCTGTATGTTCTCCTTATGCGTGATTGGGTTGATCACAGGGTGTGTGTGATAGGGGTTTAGATTATAAGAACCACTGGGGCAGGGACTGCTGTAACGGTATAGCAATTGTTGGCCGGGTCCATGAGCAGAATATGCCCCCCTGGACTTGCACCCACGCACTCCACGCAAGCTGAAGTACAAAAACCCAGGCCCTTACACCCACAATATACCTTTTGTACAGCCCAAGCCATGCTCAAAGCTAGTCTGCCACTGGACTGCTGGGAATGACTCTGTACAGCTCTGGGGAATATGTCTGCGCTATATAAATAAACATATGATCATAATCATCTATAGGTCATAGGAATGGACTCCTGAAACGTATTTTCTATTCTTCACTTGAAGCAATAAAGAGGAAGGCGCTGGAGTGTGAAGCTGCGAGAATATCATTGACTGGGAATGGAACGGCCTTGGGCACAATGAGCAGATATTAAGTGAGATCAATATCCACTTGTGATGCTGGAGTAACTCACACCTGATTGTTACAAATCTATCATATTACTGTATATATATTATATATATATACTGATTGGCATGTCTGTGTAACATCCTGTCTGGAGTTGAACCAATGACCTGGTGTTTACATGTTGAATTCATTAACTCTACTCACCAGCCATTAGCCAAGATTTAGCAGCTGTCTGTCATGTTACATGGCTGCATCTAACCAGCCCCTCCAGAGCACATGCACAAGTATAGGTGAGCAGGGTCGTTGGACTTGGCCCTGGCCCTCAATGGCTCTGCCAGCTCAGACCCAATCTTCATAGTGCCTGAGGTCAGGGTCATTCCTAAGTTATGTGCTGGCGCGGATTTTTGGGGAGGCCACATAGGCCTGGTCCTAGGGTGGCAGAATGTTAGGGGCGGCATGCCGCCCAGCCGCTTCGCGCGCTCACACCGGAGAGGGGTATGTGGGTGGGCACCAGGACCACGCAACCTTGGGGCGCCCGTCCATGAAATCTGGCACTGGAGGCAAGATGCCAGAGCGGGGTTGAAGGGGGGGTGCAGGTGCGGATGTGACAGCTCCAGTGGTTGTAGCCTGCCCCTCTTCCAGATGCTAATTGCTATCCCTGTAATTGCAAGTAGGCATGGCTTGTTTCACCTGTTGATAATCTGGCTATCAGGGCCACCATCAGGGGGCCCTGGCCTGAAGGGGAGGCCCGGCTGTGCTGCACTTTAGAAAGAGCCCCCCTTGACAGCGCCGAAGATGACGTGTGGCCAAAATGCAGAAATGCCAAATTCCGACGAAGTCCGGAAGCGCCCAACACCCATAGTCACGAAAACTGCCAAAAATTAAGTCCTGAAGCAGTGAAAATAACCAAAGCCATGAAAGGAGCTGCAATTGAAGTCCTGAAGCCATGAGTTCAATTCTACTGAACAACAATGTGGGTTTTTGTTTTGGTTTTTTTTTTTAAACCTCTGGCCACCAATGTATTATTTTAATATTCTATAGGTCCCTGCCACCAATGTTTTTAAAAAAAATAATTTTTGGGGTCTAAATTTTTTTTTTTAACTTGTAAGGGGGGCCCTGGCACCAATGCTTTTTTAAAAATATGTTTTGGGGCCCCAATTTTTTTTTAACTTGTAAGAGAAGGCCTGGAACCAATGCTTTTTTTTTTTTTTAAACTTATACGGGGCGGGGGGGGCTTACCCCTGCGTGTTTATTTCACGTCAATGATGTAACATTTCGAGGGCGGACCTTCGTCAGACATAGAGCTCAGCATGCACCAATATATCTATATAATGATATGAAACAGTTATTCAATTAAGTGAAAATCAATGTCAATTATACCAAACGTATTGTTTTTTTTCTTCTTTTGCCTTTAACAAATCACATGTGAGTAAAGTCCAAAAAAGAGCAAAAATTTACCAAAGATCCGTGGTATGTCCATTGTAAAAGCGTCCATCATCTTGTGAAAGCCAGCGATTTAGTTATCAAAAATGCCTAAAACCAGTAAATAAATGAATTACCTTATAAGCATATACAGTAATAAATACAATGGCAATACAAAGACCGGATTGAGGAAGCGATGTTACTTACCCTGGTTCAAAGCTTTCCCTGGATAGTTCCTTGTTCACTGAAACAATCTATAGAAGATAATTGTAATGTCTATTAGATCGTTCCTTATTGCTTATTGTCTGGTTTCTTGTGATTGACCTTTGCCTGTCCCTGACCACTGCTCATTCACTGACTGTACCAACCTCAGCCTGTTACTTCTGGATTATGACTTTATTTACAGACCCCAGTCCTTGACTACATTTCTGGTTCCTGATTCCATTCCTCCAGGACTCCCCCCACTTCAAGCAGGCAGTTCCCCCTTCTGAGCAGAGCCCAGTATATAAAAATCAGCCTAAGGCCAGGCCTATGCATTGCGGGACAGGGGTTCAGAGGCAACTCAGGTGTGGGTGACGGGACAGGCATAATTTTGCTCCTATATCTGGAAACCTGGAGACCAAAATAGTATTTTCAGAAAAGATATGAACTCCTTCTAAAAAAAACTAAGAGGTCAGAAGCATTCTAGATAATATTTGCCTTGCCTTGCTTAATTAATACATGACTTTAGACTGTAAGCTCTACTGACCAGGGTCTCCCAGTATTTGTATTCTTTGGCATGTTTGATATATAAAATACACCCTCTTATTGTACAGCGCTGTTGAGTTGGCTGGCGCTATATGAAAACATATTCATAATACTTATCATAATCTCCTATTGTAGAAACTACGTAACTGACTTATAGGGGGGTCTTCTGATCTTCACCAACAAATCTGGCTCCAAATGTACCACTGGTCTTGCGTGTTACACTGTAGCCAACTAGATGCACACACATAATGATATCCATGCACTAAAAGAAACCCATTTGCTTACATTACAAGCCAATAAATGGATTCCAACTGAAATAAGAGTAATGAGTAGAAAGGCTCCGGTGCCTTATTAGCCTTCGGCAGAGATTTTGCTGTGAGGCTTCCTATTGATCTCTGTCTCTCTGAGAAGTGACTGAATAGTACAGTGCAAGTGTCCACAATTTACATGGCATGTCTCCTGTGAGCAAGGCTATTGTTGTTACTATAGGCACCATCTCTCCCTACTCTACCTGCTATCCCACAGCCACACTCCCTTC
>CM044448.1:103291807-103305862 GCA_024363595.1 Xenopus borealis | reverse complement strand
CCCAGAGACTATTATCCACTGTTACTATAGGCACCATCTCTCCCTACTATACCTACTACCTACATGGTGCCATTGCTGCTCAACTTCCTCCTCCCCCATAGCAAGTTGCAGTGCTGTGTATGTATTACTTCAGGTCTCGGCCGCTCAATGTGAAATATCAAGTTGGAAAGACAAAGAGAATTGTGGATCTCAGGCAGACGCAAAGTGATTTACAGTGACTGTGTTGAATTACATTTAAGGTTCATCATGGTTTACTGCAGCAGCTCTTTCCAGATTATTTATCTTCATTTGATGCTGTAGACTTTATGGCTCTTTGTAAACAAAATTCTTGGAGCTTCATATACCTTTCCTATGAATCTGAGAAATAATAAAAACACACATGATGCTTCCTTCTTCCAGTATTTCGTAAACTGGTCAAAAACTGCCCAGTATGAACTGGCAACATGGCTGATTAGACTGGATCGTTATGGGACTTTCTCAATGGCCTCACTGATCATCAATATCTGACCCAAAATTAGCTAGATATCTAACATGCAGGTTAGAATAATCTTGGTGGGTTTCCATTATGATCCAGTCATTGACCCCCCAAATAGAAACCTTCTCAGTGTCCTAACTGACCAACATCTGACCCAAATTTGGCCAGATATCAATCAAGCAGGATAGAAATAGCCTGGTAGGTTTCCATTATGATTCAATCATTGGCCCACATATCCACCGGATTTGGCACTGAACATGTTTGGTAAACAAGTTTTCAACAGACCTACCTTGGATGTAATTTGGTTTGTCCTAAAGGAAAATGTTATCCCTTCTTGGTGGATTGACTCTTGTATAGGATGAATGACTGACAGATGTCAGAGTACCTACCCGAGTCAGCAGCTTATTGGCCCATGTATGGAGCTCTCTGAGGGCAAGTCCGACAGATATTTGACCAAATATTTGGCAAATATCAATTGGGCAAGTTCAAAAATTCCATGAGGGCAAGGACCACATTTCTTATCAATGTGGTCCTCACCTTGTCAACAGTTTGGCCAGATCAAGGTGGACATAACAGGGGAATGATCTTCTCGTTGGGCAGCCAAACCAAACAAGGGGACCTTTAATTGTATGGTCAGTTATGGTTGGCTTGTGTATAGCAGCATTTTGTCTACTGAATTGTGGCCATCCCATTCAAATACCCATTTTACCGTCAGGTTCACTTTGCACAAACTACCATTGTGATGACATCATGAAGGCTACTTATGTGCAGTGATGTCACCAAACAGTATAAAAACATTAATTACATCAGCAAATAATTACTTGGTCTATTGGATGCTGTTAACTATAGAATACTCTAGGCAACAGGGGTTTTGGTGAAGACTTATTATCAATCATTAGATACAGAGACAGTGGGTTCAACAAATCTTGTGTATGACATATCTTGTGTGTGACCTCATCATTTAACCTGCAGATCTCCAGTTGTCATTGAACTATAACTGGGAGATATAGTTTAACAAGGGGGACATCAAATATTGAGTAGCTGTGAAATAAATAAGCATAGCCCACCAGCCCATGGCTGGCCAAATTATCCTTCAGCAAAAAAAAACTGGGTCAACATAGATCTACACCCATTGCCTGCCCATTAAGGTCCCAAAGGCAGCAGGAGTTATGGGAGCTGGAGCTGTAGAACAGTTGTCGAACCCCCCGGTGCAGCTGCTCCTCACTGATTGTAATCAGTTTTTTATAACTCCGGCACAGCTCAACGCAATATGGCTGGTACGTTCCAGCTTCAGAGGAATCTTCAGCTCTCCCATAATATCTCTTTTAATTAAAAAGTGAGATGAGCAGCTCATATATCATATCAAAGTCTGCACAATCAGGATCTTTTCCGTACATGATGAATGTACATGATGAATTAACATGCACTCATCAGCCGGGTAAAAATCTCCCAGATGCCCTGTATGTTGCAAGTGAAAAATTTGTCTATGATAGATAACAGTCTATGATTATCTCAAATTATATTCTTGGTACCGATAGACATCTTCCCATCTGAATATCATAGTAAGTTAGGTTGAAAAAAGACACATGTCCATGAAGTTCAACCTTTTACTCGCTTTAACCTGCCTAACTGCTAGTTGATCCAGAGGAAGGCGAAAAACCCCATTTGAAGCTTCTCCAATTTGCCCCAGAGGGGGAAAAAATTTCCTTCCCGACTCCAAAATGGCAATCGGACCAATCCCTGGAATGGCAGCTCCCACTACATCTGACATAGGAGGCACTGGCCTTTCAATATGAGAACAGACACTAATCCCTTGGTGGTGAAACAGGAGAAATTGGAGGGGAAGGTGCCCCCTAGAGACAAGCCGTCCATCACTAAATCTCTTCACGCTGCTGAAAACTGCTTCCCCTTGAATGTGAACATTCTGGTACCAAAAGGGTTACTGTAACCAATAGCGCTGTAATAGGGAGTTTATTGCTGATCCCAGTGCTGTGGCCCCTACACTGCTGAACTCGGCCTCTACAGCATGCAGAATTGTTTTAATGAGTCCTGCAGCGGAATTCAATGGAACCTGGATCTGCTCCTGACAAAGCACTTTCCCTGCACAAAGAGGCATCTTGTCATTGCAAGGAAACTGACTCTCCTCTCATCATCCACTGAGACAAAGGGATTATAGTCTCTTTCAGTAGCCGCCTTTGGATCTGTATGCCAACAAGCTTCTCAGAGAGGCAGTATCTACACCTACAAATCATCCATGTTGCCCTTTAGCCCATCTCTCACTTTGTTGCAAGGACATGGCTGAACAGTGACATTGTGGCCCCGTTTATCACTCATTTATACGGGGCGTCTCCTCCTACACTGCCTTTCGACATGTTTTTGGCAAAGTCGGAATTGCCATATTTATAAAGTGTGAAACTCTTATCTTAAGGAAAAAGGACAAATAATTCCCAATATGCAGTTGTATTCAATTATTTCTTGGTTTAGAAACATTTTGAAGACTCTTTTGCCATGAACCCATTACTGATCAGATATGGCTAGGGTTGCCACCTGGCCAGTATTTTACCGGCCTGGCCTGGGTGTGATTGAGTCTGTATTATGTATATTTTACTCCCTCAAATTTTTTTAAATTGAATCAAAGACTAACTGTGACTATACCCATTTCTGATGTCACTTCCGGTTTGCAGGAACAGCCCTTCCTGTTTCATGGGGGTCAGCAGGTTGCAGATCAGGCTGCGGATAAGGCAGTTGCGGTTTGGGTAGTGGGTCTAAGTGGATAAAAATACAGGTTGCAGTTCCAGGTCTGGGTCAGGTCCAGGGTTTCAAAAATGGCTTCCCTGCAGGACTCTAAGTGGTGTTACCCTTAGTGATTTGGGGGTGATTAGCTTTACCCACTTAAAATAACCCAGAATACTCTGACCCAGATTACAGGCGACTTCTGAAAATGCCTCTGTGTGCCATAAGAAAAAGCCTGGTGAATAGTAACATAGTAACATAGTAAGTTAGGCTGAAAAAAGACTCGCGCCCATCAAGTTAAATCTTTTTTTTTTATTTTATTTTAACTGCCTAACTGCTAGTTGATCCAGAGGAAGGCAAAAAAAACCCATCCTAAGCCTCTCCAATTTGCCTCAGAGGGGGAAAAATTCCTTCCTGACTCCAAAAAGGCAATCGGACCAGTCCCTGGATCAACTTGTACTATGAGTATCTTCCATAACCCTGTATTCCCTCACTTGTTAAACACCATCCAACCCCTTCTTAAAGCTATCTAATGTATCAGTCTGTACCACTGATTCAGGGAGAGAATTCCACATCTTCACAGCTCTCACTGTAACAAACCCCTTCCCAATATTTAGGTGGAACCTCTTTTCTTCTAAACGGAATGGGTGACCTTGTGTCATCTGGAAAGACCTGCTGGTGAATAAAGAGAGAGATTATTATATGACCCCCTTATATATTTATACATAGTTATCATATCACCCCTTCTCCAGCGTGAACATCCCCAATGTGGCCAGTCTTCCTCATAGCTGAGGTTTTCCATGTTCTTTCTTGATGATCTCTTTGGTTAATGAAGGCAACAAATGGTGGACACCGGTATCCCCATCACAGAGGTGTTGCCACATCACTGGGTTATAAATGGAGAGACTCCAGGTCATTATGGAGATAAAAGGTCCAACGCTGTCATGTCCCGGTGTCTGTGATCGTCTAGAGTCCCAGATAAGGAATAGACACTGGCATTCCTGAGTAGTATGAGGACCATGCAACGTCACCTTCCCTTGATACAGAGGAAAGTCACCATCATATAGGGTGACAGTAATGCTCCACGTAGTTCTAAACATTTGCACAATGGACGAATAGAAAGATGAGTTGACATTGTCATTATGAGAAGAATAGAAGATTTGGCCTCAAAATATGAGCTTGGGTACCAATAGAACAGTTCCAGTTTGAGCATCCCACTTGGGGAATGGAGTGAGCTCCCCCATGAATAGTGATGGGCGAATTTATTCGCAGTGAATTCCCACGATTCGCTGCCGGCAAATAAATTCGTGAAACGCCAGCGAAAGATTCGAAAAAGTGATGCCACTCGTTTCGCCAATTCGTGAATTTCGATGGATATTCGCGAATTTTTCGGTGAAGCGAAATGGGAAAGATTTGCCTATCACTACCCATGAACAATCCCTTTGCTTCCTTGGCTGTACTATAAGCTGATGCTACAGGTTTGCTGATTATTAAATTCTGATGCAGCTAATTGCACTGGTTTCTAATTATCTGTATTAATGACTAATCAGCCTTATATTGTGACTATATTTCTATGACACTATCAGGTGTATATTGTGAGTGGGTCCCTAAGCTCAGTAAGTGACAGCAGCACAGAGCATGTGAATCAGTGAATCAGTAGAAAAGAAGATGGGGGGCTACTGGGGCATCTACTGGGGAGACACAGATCTTTACTGCTAAAGGGCTGTGGTTGCCTTGGGCTGGTTCAAAAAGAAAGAGAAAATTTGCCGGCGCTCGGTATGCCTTTAAAAAAAAATTACAAAAAATGAGGTGTTAATACCACACTTTGGCCAAAATATGTAAGCTCATGTGCCACGTCATTGTGTGTGAGTCCTACACTATTTGTGAGCATTATAAGTTTGTAGTGCATTTAAAGGGCAAGGAAAGTGTAAAATAGAAAGGCTAGAAATGGTGTATTTTGTATACTAAACATAAACATGAACTTACTGCACCACAAGCCTAATCAAACAAATGATTTATGCTTTCAAAGTTGGCCACAGGGGGCTGTCATCTTGTAACTTTGTTATACATCTTTGCAAGACTAGACTACATACACATGCTCAGTGTGATCTGGGCTTCTTAGGGATCATCATAAATGATCAAAAAACAAAGCTGCTTGAGTTCTGCATGGCTGGTAAGTAAGACAGGGGCTCCCCCTGCTGTTCATAAATATGATTGTTTCCCTGCCAGAAGTTAGGGACCGTCTGAAAATTTCCTATCCACAGCACTGAATGAAGGGAGAATTTCACTGCATACAGTCAGGTTTCTTATAAAAACGGTACACATTTTTTAATTAAAGTATATTGGAGATTTCATTAAAGAAAATAAAAATGGGATTTTATTTCTTTGCCTTTCCTTGCCCTTTAAAATCAATGTACACCATTAAAAAACCTGGTGGGCCTTGGTCACCCAGATCCTCTCCCTGCCAGAAACTCTGGATCTCTTCCTGATCGTGTTTGAAGGAGGGGTGAACAGGGGTGTAACTAAAGAGGAGACAGGGGGGCCCAAGTATGTAGAGGTAACGCCTAAATAATGAGCAATTTCAATATATCATTGTAAATAGGGAAATGTTGCAATATTTGGGGGCCATAAAGTCAATTAGCAATGGGGCCCAGTAGCATCCACACACCCTTGTGGCGGAATCATGAGGTCCCTAGGCTACACTTTCTACAGCAGGGATCTGCAACCTTGGCTCTCCAGCTGTTAAGGAACTACAAGTCCCACAATGCAATAAAGGAGTCTGTCATGATTCATAAAGGCAAATGCATTGTGGGACTTGTAGTTCCTTAACAGCTGGAGAGCCAAGGTTGCAGAACCCTGTTCTACAGGCTTCCCTTGTTGGCCACTCCCACACACATAGAAATATTGAATAATTAAATGAATAAGTTATTATAATTAATAAGGGTCATGTCTATGATCTAACTTTTTTTTCCAATTATTAATTGGCTTGTCTTTTCTTTTATATTTATCTATTCTGTTAGGCTGGGCTTGGGTCTGGTAGGGATTGGTCGGGAGAAGAACCCCAACAGGTTCCATGCGTCCGACTGGACTCAGGAACAGCAGCGCAGATACAATTATGTTTTTTTTTTTTAAATAAAATATTAATTGAAAAAGCTAGCCCCTAGACTATAACCTATGGTAGCCAGTTTATTATTCAGACCCAGGTGGGGGCCCCTTAGGTATCAGCACTGGTGGGATCTGGACACCCCAGTCCAACCCTGAATTACGTCACTGGTTAAACACCCAATGCGCCATAGGACTTGCGGCAGTGTCTGACTGGGACACCAGTGGCCCAACCAGAAACCTTTGACCAGGGGCCTACTCTTATTATATACTATTATTATACTACTATTATTATATATATTATATTATACTACTCTTATTATATACTATTATTATACTACTATTATTATTATTATTATATATATTATATTATACTACTCTTATTATTATATACTATTATTCTATTATTCTTCCTCTCCTCACTCAATATCTATTATCCTAGTCTTCTTTACATACTATAATCTATTATTCCATCTATTTAGCCTCTTTGTTCTCATAGAAATAGGGAATGGACATGAAATAGGCCAAAAGTTTAGCAGCATGAGGGACCACTGACACCTGGGACCCTGGGAGTTTTCCTGGTATTCTGGTGGGAAAGTCGCCCATCACTACTAGATACCCCAGAAAGCTAGTTATTGGTGAGAATTATAGATTGACGCTCTTGGAACTGTGGCTGCATTGTCTGATATCCCTCCTACAGTTTGAATGTTGGGGGGGGGGGGGACGATCAGTGGTTGGGGTCTGAAGCTGAACTAATAAAAGTCGGGAGAAGCAATAATTATAAGGAGCGATACACCTATTCAGAATCCTGTCTCCTCCCTTGTATTCTGTACTCCTCCTCTCCAACCCCTTCTCCTCCTCCTCCTCCTCCCTCTCTCCTCTAGTTTTGCTTTCTCCTCCCTTCTGGTACAGGAGAAGTTTCCTGCTGAGCACAGTTAGTACCCGATCCAGCGCGCACCGTGCGCTCCCTTCTCTGCGTTCTTCTCTGCTCTTCTCTGCGTTCCCTTCTCCGCTCTTCTCTGCGCTCTGCTTCCTCCCGCATTTGGACTGGCTGCCCCTGCAACTCGGATACCAGGAGGGCACCAAGTCTCCAGACTGACTGACAAAGCCGGGATTGAACAACAGATACACAAGGAGCATCCTCCAGCAAACTCACCCTCTTCACTTGGTACCCGCACAGCGCTGGGCTTGGAGAGCAAGAGGGGGTTCCCTGTGGATTTATATATATATTTATATAGAAACTTGCTCTTTTGTCTGCAACCTGCTGCCATCCTCCTTATTATTACTGTGGAGTTTCATGTAAATTGGAGCTGAGCTATGCTTTTGGGAAGCCGGGAATCCGTTAAATTAAGGTAAGTGGGGGGCACAGGTCACCCCTAAACCCTATGTTTTTAATGAACCCCTCCTACTGGCACCCAGGGATTGTTGAGGGTAGGGTGGATTCTGATTGTACCTTAGCTACAGATGAAATAGGAACAATGAGCTTTGGGAAAGCTGGGAATCTGTTAAATTAAGGGGGGGGGGCACAGGTCACCCCCTAAACCTGTGTTTAATGAACACCTCCTGTTGGCACACAGATCGTTGAGGGCAGGGGGGTTCTGATTGTACCTTAGCTACAGATGAAATAGTTACAGAGCTTTTTTGGAAGCTGGATATACCTTAAATCAAGGTAAGTGGGGGGCAGAGGTCACCACCTAAACCCTGTGTTTTTAATGAACCCCTCCATTGGCACCCATGAATTGTTAAGGGTAGGGGGATTCTGATTGTATATTAGCTGCAGATGAAAGAGGTACAATGAGCTCTTAGGAAGCTGGGAATCCATTAAATTAAGGTAAGTGGGGGGCACAGGTCACCCACTAAACTCTGTGTTTTTAAACAAACCCCTCCTATTGGCTCTCATGGGTTGTTAAGGGGGGGAATTGTACCTTAGCTACAGTTGCAATACTGTAAGTACAGTGAGCTCCAAAGCCGGATTGATATTAAACAGCATTATTTCCTTCCGTTGAATGGCCGGCGCTGCAAGCGAGCAATCTATACAGTGAGCTCCAAATCCACAAAAATGCAAAAATAATACCAAATGAAAAGGGTTAAAAGGGCTGTTGTACTTGTCTACACTAGGATTAACTGGGCCTTTTTAAGTCTGCAATGGCCTGTTTATATGTTGCAATAGACATTCATATTTATTATAATAATGTGCAGTGTGACTTGCTCCATAGAGGAGAATGCATTGCATCAGCCGTAGGGTGGTTCAGCGGAGAAGTTCCATGTGCTTTTATAATGCGATTATTTCAAGCAGAAGAATGGCACACCTCATTGTCATTTCTATTTTATTATATATATATATATAATGTTAGATATGTTATTATATGTTATATATATATTTATTTATGTGTGACAAGGTGTTTGTTTCCACACAAATGCCTCTCTGTTTCCAAATTTGGGAACAAGGAATCATTTAAGTTAGAGGGGGGAAAAAAAAAAGAGTCTTGCCAAAGTAGAGGGTAGAATCCAGTGTATGCATAACATGTGTCTGCTGTATATAAACTGTATATACTGTATGCTCAGCCAATGTGGATTGTGTTTTTTTATACAATCCCTGCGGGACCCGCCATGGTATTTGGGGGGGGGGGATTATTTGGCTGTGCCACTTGTGTGTGTGTATGTGTATGTGTGTATGCTGACCAGATGTGATCATTGTGTGTTTTGTAGGCACTTGTTTGTATCAGACATGGTGCATGGGAAACATGTGTGTATGTATGTAAGCATGTATGGAACAGGACACTTTATAAAGCACAGAAGTAAAGCGTACAGAGTAGATTGCAAGCTCTGTGGGGCAGGGACCTCATTTGTCCTGTCTCTTTATGCTTGTAACATTGCATATGTATTTTTGACAGTGTTTGCCCCTTATATATACTATACAAAGATTTAATACATGTATCTATCCACAGCACAGTGGAGTGAGTGCCCCATGGAGCTTACAATCTAAATCCGTATTGTCGCCTGTATAGTTAAGAAATGTAGATCTTTGGCATTTATTGTACATCAGTGATGTCAAATTCCGGCTGGGGTGAACTGCAACTCCCAGCCTTACCCAACAGCCAGCAGATAAGAGTTGTAGTTCTGATCAGCGCTGCGCAATATTTTGGCACTCTAAAAATACATGTTAATAATAATAATCTTACTTACCCTGTGCAAGTCAGTCCACCCCCATAATGTAGATGATTGTGTGAATATGCTTCTCTATATACTTCACATACTGTATATGTGCCACTCTGTGTGTAGAGTACATATATGCATCACTATCTGTAAATTGTATACAATAAATATGCTGTAAATGGATGTGCCCCTCTCTACATACTGTTCCTGCAAGAACAACTGTTTGCACACTGAACATGCATGTGCCAACCCTTTATACTGTACCTGTGTGTGTCACTTTCTCCACACTGTACATGTATGTGCCATTTCCTTTATACTGTACATGTATGTCACTTTCTACAAACTGTACATGCATGTGCCATCCCTTTATACTGTACCTGTGTATGTCCCTTTTTGCGCACTGTACATGTATGTGCCATCCATCTGTACTGTACATGTATGTCACTTTCTGCACACTGTACATGTATGTGCCATTTCCTTTATACTGTACCTGTGTATGTCACTTTCTGCACATTGTACATGCATGTGCCATCCCTTTATACTGTACATGTATGTCACTTTCTGCACATTGTACATGCATGTGCCATCCCTTTATACTGTACCTTTGTATGTCACTTTCTGCACATTGTACATGCATGTGCCATCCCTTTATACTGTACATTTATGTCACTTTCTGCACATTTTACATGCATGTGCCATCCCTTTATACTGTACCTGTATGTCACTTTCTGCACACTGTACATGTATGTGCCATGTGTAGGACCTTAAACCTACTCTGTACATGGGTGTTCTCTCCATGATGTGCATGCATGTGCCACTTTCTGCAAACTGTGTGTGCATGGGCCATTCCCTGTATACTATACTTGTATTTGCCATTCTCTGCCGGCTGTACATATATATATATATATATATATATTTATTTATAAACTGCTCTCTTCATACTGTACATGGCTATCACCACTCTCTGTGTTCTGTACATGTACTGTATGTGTCCCTCTGTCCATGCTGTCCTGCCTCCATTCACTGGGCACATGTCTGTGTTACACTTTCAGGTGGAGAAGAATGAATCTACCCTTCCCCTGAGGTACGGGGGAGATGAATAATGGGGGTGTATATAAAGGAGTGCCGATCACAGACAAAAGAGCCAAATTGACTTTTCTTCTCAATGAGAGAACACTGTCATCTTCTTGCATAAAGGGGGGACACGTTCTGCTGTGGGATTGCTTATAGTTAATGGTGCAGGTGCCGGACCCTTTATTACTACAGACCCTTAGATACAGTCCCTCCGGCATTTGATCCTATTCCCATTTATTCCATGCTGAGAATTTCCATGTATTTCTCTCTCTCTCGCTGTGGGTTCCATTTTCCTCCCCAGCTGCTCAATCTTCTCATTGTGCCTTTATTACTTTAATTATGTGTCTCTTTCTGTCTCCATCTTCTTTCTTCCACCCCTTCTTTTGTTCTCAATCTCGCATCTCCTTCTTGGGACTGGGCTCTGTTGCCTCCAAGGGTGATTGAAACAAAGTTACGGCTGGGTTTTGCCTAAGGATTTTCTACAGGGGCTGGTTTAGGGAAGATGGGGAGGAGCTATGTGCTGTGCCCTTGACTGGGTGGGGCTTCTTGGCTAAAAAGGTTGCGTATAAAGGTAAAACACCCCTGTCTGTGTTTAAGCTACAACTCCCAGCCAATGCCTGGGGCCCAACCTCTGATTTCTAACACTGGGGACCAACAGGACCCTGGCCTCTTTAACTCCAGCTCTAGAACATAGAGATAATTTAAGCCCAAATTTAGAACAATACTATTCAGTCCACTCTTATGACTCCTCCATCATTTTTTTCTTATATCCTCCATAATCCCTTGAACTAAATAACGTCTGCCTTCTGACTTCTGCTGCTGCTGGTTGCACATTGATGTGAGTTTCTTTGTCAGTTGCAGTTTCATGTTAAAACCTTCTGTAGTTTGCTGCTTTCTTTTACCGTCAGTTGCAGCTTTTATCTGGAACCGACAGTTGCATGTTCCATAGTCACATGGTCTTCTCTGTTGCTCCACAGGTGCCGTTTGCTATCATGACTGATGGCGAGAGGAAAGAGCCCTTCCAGCCACTGGCCGGAGATGAGGTCCGGGTGTCCATACCCCCTACACACCAAGCAGGGGACCCTAGTGAAGAAGAAGATGGGGGAAATGCAGAGAAGTCAGCTTTGGGCAGCTTGGGCTCTGGAGGTTCTTCTGGAAGAGGTCATGAACAAGGGACTGGCTCAGAGGAAGGAGAACAGGTTCCATACCCAGCCTTGGCACAGACCGTCTTCTTCTGTCTCAGCCAAACCACTCGTCCACGAAGCTGGTGCCTCAGACTGGTCTGTAGTCCATATCCTTTACATAGGTACAAAGTACCAATCATCTGGAAGGGACCCTGTCCTCTCATGCAGGATAGGCTCCTGGAACGATGGAACGTTCTTGGTTTACTGGTTCAAGGTTGTTACTGATATAAAGTTTAGTTGGAGAAAGTGTCAGAAAGTTCTTGTGTTTGTGGTGGTCTTTGGAATTCAGTCTTAGTGTGGTCCCGTTGCTCTTTGGGACCTCTTCTTGCCTTGGTATCAGAGATGGACTGTACCCTTGAGTTCACCAGTAGGACGGTGGTTCTTCTTGGTTTCTAATTACTTTAATGGATAAGTCTTCATCAAGGGGAGATGATAATGCCAGAGCTTTATCCTTAGCCAGATTGTGATTGTCTGCCTGCCCAAAAAATTCTGAAGCCAATAGAAACCTTTGATGGTGGTATCTAAAACAGGTTCTAAATAGGTTTTACTCTTGGCTTTATTAATTTATAATGTATGTAATTTGTTGGTGTTTTTTATTGCTTGTTTAATGATTTTCACAAGTACCGCATCTGATTTTCCATCATCCTAGAACGTGTTCGGCATGTTCCGTAGAATGTGTGACCAGAGACAGGTTTATTGATCTAGTGATGGGGGAAGTCTGTTTATTACTGAACTCACTTTCCATCTGAAACACTAGAAGGTTCCTCAGGTCATTGTTCCATACAGATCCCAGGTCACATGGTGGTCCAGTAAGAGGTTCAGTGTCGGGCTGAGCCTCCTAGGACCCACCAGAGAACCTGACATCCAGGAATCAATCTCACAGCAATTAAGTTATATATATGCTTACAGACTAATAAACATGCTTGTGCCCACCAGGAGATCCTCTGGTCAGTCCAACCCAGCCCTGGTGGACATGGTCTAATATATTACACCACCATTATTGGTCGGTGCACAGGGTGGGTTATTGAACCAGTAATGTCTAGGATTTGTTGCTTTTACATTTTATTTGAAAGGCTTTGATCGAGAAACAAAGCACTGACCTTACTACACAATGGCTTCTAACTATTGCTGAACTACTACTCCCTGCATCCTCTGCCAGTCAGCAGGTGTGGTATGTAGTTCAGCAACCGGGTCATTTTTTAGGGAATCCGTTTACTTCCTGCACAGTGGTATATATGTTCTGATTCAGCTCTAAACATTAACCATTATAAATACGTATACAGATATGGGATCCATTATGGAGAAACCCGTTATCCAGAAAGTTCTGAATTACAGAAAGGCTGTCTCCCATATACTCCATTACAGGTATGGGACCTGTTATCCAGACTCCTCGGGACCTGGGATCTGTAATGGATCTTTGGACCTTCCGACTTTAAGCCACAAATGCATTAAATAAGCCCAATAGGCTGGTTCTGTTATTAATAAGGATTCATTATATCTTAGTTGGGATCAAGTACAAGCTACTGTTTTATTATTACAGAGAAAAAGCTAATCTGTTTTAAAAATTTGGATTGTTTGGATAAAATGGAGTCTATGGGAGATGGCCGTTCCATAATTCTGAACTTTCTGGATAACGGGTTTCTGGATAATGGATCCCAAGTATAATAAAACAATCCAAATTTTAAAAATGATTTCCTTTTTTCTCTTTAATAATAAAACAGTAGTTTGTAATGTTTATAGTAGACTTAAGGTATGAAGATCCAAATTAGGGAAAGATCAGTTATCCAGAAAGCTCCGAATTACAGAAAGGTTGTAACTTGAACTTGATCCCAACTAAGATATAATTAATCCTTATTGGAAGCAAAACCAGCCTATTGGGTTAATTTAATGTTTATGTGATTTTCCAGTAATCTAAGGGTCAAACGGGCAGATTCAGGGAGATTTAGTCACCTGACGACTAGTTGGGCGGCAATCTCCCCACACTGCCTCCCCCCCTGCCTGCCTTCCTCCTGCTGGAATGAGAAAATGCAGCGCAATGCCGTGCTTCGATTTCCAAAGTTGCCTGAAGTTTCCTCGTGCGTCAACTTCAGGCGACTTTGGAAATCGAAGCGCTGCTAGTGCATTGCCGAAGGCGATTTTTAATTTTAGCAGGGAGAAGGCAGTTCAGGGAGATTGTCACCCAGAATCGGCCAGGCGACGAATTTGCCCGTGTGTCCCTGCCCTTAAAGGGATCCTGTCATGGGGAAAAAATTTTTTTTTTCAAAATGCATGAGTTAATAGTGCTGCTCCAGAATAATTCTGCATTGAAATCCATTTCTCAAAAGAGCAAAC
>CM044448.1:103253530-103285611 GCA_024363595.1 Xenopus borealis | reverse complement strand
AGCAAGAGAGAGAGAGAGAGAGAGGGAGAGGGGGGGGGAAGGGGCAGCCGTATGTGGTGATAATGAAAGAAACAGAATGCCCAGGGCCTGGTCACGGGGGCCCCTGGGGGGTTGGACATATTGTATAAGCATCATTGGCCCAAATATTGTGCTCTATATGTGCTCCGTGTATTGCTGGGGTCACGGTGCTTTGAAACCAGCAAATGGCTTGGAAGCTGTTTATGGAGGAACAATGGAAAACAATGCAAAATGAACAATGCCTACATAATGATTTATTTATCCTCAATAATGATTGTTTCTAGCTACACACACAGATTTAAACTGAGTATGATTTAACTCATCCAAGGGTTTTTACGGCTGCTCAGACATCATCATTTTACAGGTATGGGACCTGTTATCCAGAATGCTCTGGGCCTGGGGCTTTCCGGATAATGGATTTTTCAGAAATTTGGATCTTCATACCTTAAGTCTACTATAAACATTGAATAAACCCAATAGGCTGGTTTTGCTTCCAATAAGGATTAATTATATCTTAGTTGGGATCAAGTACAAGCTACTGTTTTATTATTACAGAGAAAAAGGAAATAATCTTTATAAATTGGGATTAAGTAAGGATAAAATGGAGTCTATTCAGACCTTTCTGGATACCGGGTTTCTGTATAACGGATCCTATAACTGTATTAGAATCTGGGCACCATCCATGCAAGATAACTAATAACTGGCTCAATGATGGGCAGTTCTACAGTTCAGCTGCAAGGGATTCTGGGATGTCATATGCCAATCCCTGGGCAAGTGTGACTTGTCTATCATGGAAGTCCAAGGCAAAATAACTCCCTTAAAGGAGAACTAAAGCCTACAAAATAAATACTGAAAGTGCTGTATTTTATATTCTTAAAGGGAAACTGTTATGGGAAAACATGTTTTTTTTTAAACACATAAGTTAATAGTGCTGCTCCAGTAGACTTCTGCACTGAAATCCATTTCTCAAAAGAGCAAACAGATTTTTTTTATTGAGTTTTGAAATCTGACATGGGGCTAGATATATTGTCAGTTTCCCAGCTGCCCCTGGTCATGTGACTTGTGCCAGCACTTTAAAAGGAACTGCTTTGTGGCAGGCTGTTGTTTTTCCTTCTCAATGTAACTGAATAGTACGCAGTGGGACATGGGTTTTACTATTGAGTGTTGTTCTTAGATCTACCAGGCAGCTGTTATCTTGTGTTAGGGAGCTGTTATCTGGTTACCTTCTCATTGTTCTGTTGTTAGGCTGCTGGGTGGGGGAAAGGGAGGGGGTGATATCACTCCAACTTGCATTACAGCAGTAAAGAGTGATTGAAGTTTATCAGAACATAAGTCACATGACCAGGGGCAGCTGGGAAATTGACAAAATATCTAGCCCCATGTCAGATTTCAAAATAAAATATAAAAAAATCTGTTTGCTCTTTTGAGAAATGGATTTCAATGTAGAATTCTTCTGGAACAGCACTATTAACTGATGCATTTTGAAAAAAAAATGTTTTCCCATGACAGGATCCCTTTAACTTATGGAACCAGGCCAGAGGTTCAGCAGCCCTATAACAGTAATGATCCAGGCCTTTTAAGTTGTCCCCAGCAGCTCCCCATCATGGATCTTGTTAGGCATCTTTTGTGTGCCAGTGGCACTGCACATGCTCAGTGGTTTCTGGGCTGCAGCTGAGAAGCTGAGCTTAGGGTTCATGGGAAAGTATCTGAAATTATCAGAGACATTAGCATAGAAGCTGATGCTACAGGGCTGAAGAAGTCTTCTGCAGATATCGGGCGGCTCTTTTCTCACCATGTTTCCTACATTATTATCGGTGGGTCTATGGGCTGGTATAGAAAACCAAAACATTTGGCGCAGCATTTCTAGCCTAATTCTTTGTTGAGATATAGATCTGTTTAGTAGTACAGGTACAGGCATAGGATCCCATATCCGGAAACCGGAAAGTTCTGAATTACAGAAAGGCTGTTTCCCACTGACTCAATTTTATCCAAATTTTACAAAATGATTTCCTTTTTCTGTGTAAAAATTAGGGATGCACCGAATTTAGAATTCGGTTCGGGATTCGGCAAGGATTCGGCCTTTTTCAGCAGGATTCCAGCCGAATTTAGAATTCGGTTCGGGATTCGGCCAGGATTCGGCCTTTTTCAGCAGGAATCGGCCGAATCCTTCTGCCCAGCTGAACCAAGCCCAACCCCTCATTTGGATATGCAAATTAGGGGCAAATGCAAATTAGGGGTGGGGATGGAAATTGCATGACTTTTTGTCACAAAATAAGTAAAAAAATGTTTTCCCCTTCCCACCCCTAATTTGCATACGCATGTGCAGATCTGTGCATATGCAAACTAGGCTTGGGATTCGGTTCGGTATTCGGCTGAATCTTTCTCCAAGGATTCGGGGGTTTGGCAGAATCCAAAATAGTGGATTCGGTGCATCCCTAGTAATAATAAAACAGTAGCTTGTACTTTATCCCAACTAAGATATCATTAATCCTTATTGGAGGCAAAACCAGACTATTAGGTTTATTTCATGTTTACGTAGTTTTAAGGTATGAAGATCCATTATTCGAAAAAGGCCCCAAGCATTCTGGATAAAAGGCTTTGACTTAAAGCTCTTTCTTTCAGGAAAAGGGGGTCACAAAGTCTGTTGTGATCTTATCTGTGATAATGATAATAAAAGGTCTACGGCGGCAAAGCGCCCATTGTGATATCATCGGCTTTGACGTGTTTGAGGCAAATAGGAAAACCAGCTTTTAATGTATTGTGTCTGGTGGAGAATGAAGAGTGATACGGGGTAGAGGGTGATTTGTCAGACTGGCAGGAGTCAACAAGGGTGTTAGAAAATAAAGTCATAGAGGCCAGGAAGGTTGGACGGCAGTGGTGGGGGGGGGGAGAACAGTTTTTGATGTGTGAACAACGCTCGTGGAGATTGTTTATAAACCCTGTCTCTAGGAGAATTTTTTTTATACACATGGATAGACCGTCTGCTTGTCTGTTTCAAGAAGCCCAGGAAACATTCCCGGTGATTGATAGAGCATTGTGAGCCCAGCTTTGCATGCAAAGATCCCATTCTTCCCCGGGACTTGTGAAATCCTGCCCCCCCCTAAACTATGTGTGAAAGCAAAAGTGTCCACCAACGCATGGAGGATCCTTCCCGGAAACTATTGCCCCCGAAGGCTGAAGCCGACTTGATTTAATGCTGGAAACTAACATGAATCGTTAAGTGAATGAATGATGTCACAATTTGCACCCAAAGTTGCTTGTCCGTTCATTTCAAGTGCTGACCTGCAGCAAAAAAATGCAGCGTATCACATTTTCTTAATTAACAACATGTTTACTGGAGCTTTTGTTTCGATTGTGGCATGAGTGTCTATGGCTGCACATCTATAAATCCCAGCATGCAATTTGGCTGCATCAGTGGCAGAGACCATTGGTGTAGCCACCCCACACTACTGTGCTCCTTTGTAGTCATCACAGCACCTAGGCCTTTATGTATATGATCTATCATGATATCATTTTTTTTTTCAAAATGCATCAGTTAATACTGCGGCTCCAGTAGAATTCTGCACTGAAATCCATTTCTCAAAAGAGCAAACAGATTTTTTTGATATTTGATTTTGAAATCTGATATGGGGCTAGACATATTGTCAATTTCCCAGCTGCCCCAAGTCATGTGACTTGTGCTCTGATAAACTTCAATTATTCTTTACTGCTGTACTGCAAGTTGGAGTGATATCACCCCTTCCCCCCCCCCCAGCAGCCTAACAACAGAACAATGGGAAGGTAACCAGATAACAGCTCCCTAACACAAGATAACAGCTGCCTGGTAGATCTAAGAACAACACTCAATAGTAAAAACACATGTCCCACTGCGTACTATTCAGTTCCCTCCTAAAGTGCTGGCACAAGTCACCTGACCGGCGCAGCTGGGAAATTGACAATATGTCTGGCCCCATGTCAGATTTCAGAATTTAATATAAAAAAATCTGTTTGCTCTTTTGAGAAATGGATTTCAGTGCTGCTGGAGCAGCACTATTAACTGATGCTTTAAAAAAAAAAAAAAAAAAAAAAAAAACATGTTTTCCCATGACAGTTTCCCTTTAAAGGGAGTATTCACCTTTAAATGAGCTTTTAGTATGATGTAGAGAGGGATATTCTGAGATAATTTGCAATTGGTTTTCATTTTTTATTATTTGTGGTTTTTGAGTTATTTAGCTTTTTATTCAGCAGTTCTCCAGTTTGTAGCAGTCTGGTTGCTAGGATCCAAATGACCCTAGCAACCATGCAGCGATTTGAATAAGAGACAGGAATATGAATAGGAGAGGGTCTGAATAGAAAGACGAGTAATAAAAAGCAGCGATAACAATAAGGGGATTATTTATCAAAATCCGAAAATTTCTCATCATTTTTCAGAAGAATACTCATAAAAGACTAAATTCGCATAGATTTTTCCTGTGCAGGAAAAAACTTGATACAATCGTGAAAAAAATTCACGATTCATTGTATGAATTTTTTCGGATTGTTGACCAATAGTGATGGGCGAATCTAGGTACATTTATTCGCTGGCGGTGAACCACGGGAATTCGCCGCGAATTTGCTGCTGGCGAATAAATTTGCCCATCCCTATTGAGTTGACCAAAAAAAAACTAAATCTTTGGAAGATTGCACGAAACCCAATGCAAATCAGGATATCTTCAGGACTTCTCCCTGAGCTTTTACATGAACTTTGAACGGGCCTTTAAATCCCGAAAAAATTCAAGTTTTATTTTTCCACAAAAAATTCAGATTTTATAGTGTAAAAAAAAAGAAAACCTAATTTCTTTGTTGTTTTTGGCATTCTGACCCCCTAAATGTGTAGCCTTACAGAACATTTGCTTTAAAGATGAGGTCAGTGACCCCCCCCCCCCCCCCGTTTTAAAGCTGGAAAGTCAAATAGTTCAAAAACTATAAAAAAAAAAGAAAAAAGAAGACCAATTGAAAATTTGCTTAGAATTAACCATTTTATAACATGCTAAAATTTAACATAAATGGGAACTGCCAGATCGCATCCAGAAACAATTACACTGCATCTTCAAGGGGAACATCGCGAAAATAAAAATGTAATATAAGCTTCCTCATACTGAATTAAGAAACTTTCTAAACAAAATGAATTAAATATTCTGCACCGTAACTGAAATCATCAAGTTTTTATCTGTTTCTCTTCATTCTGTCTTCATGCAGCAGTTGGGTGTCAGATAATCATTGACAGTTAGATCCAATATATCTTATAGGGGGGCTCCTTTCCTAGCAGAGGTATTAGAGCTCACTCAAATAACTGATTCCATCACAAACAAAATCTAACAAAATAACTGCCTTTTGTCACACCCCTTAATAACCATGTTCATTTTACAAAATCTGGCAGGTTATGAAAGTTGTTTTTATGTTTTATTACAATTTTGCTAATGAAGGCGAATTGCCCTTTAAGCTACATGTCACAGTTTCCCCAAGAGACTATCTTATCTTAAATTGTTACAATTGTTTCTTGGCTTATCTTAAATTGTTACAAAAGTATCTAAATGCACCTGCCACATATTCTGGGTTCTCTGCCAAAAGCCAATTGAGTTTAAGAAACAATTGTATCTTTGTCTGGCTATTCAGTGCAGGAGATCAAAGAGAAAGTCAGGACATTTCTGTAACAAACCCAGGACTGTGGACCGAGCTGTCAAAATCAGGTCTGTCATGTGAAAAACGGGACAGTTGGGAGGTATGGGTATGCTCCGCATCTGCTCCGCCGCCATGTTTAGCTGCAGTGGCCTAAGGAGAAGTTTTTTGCAAAGCATATTTTTTTCCTGTATTTTAACCATAGCCATGGACCTTTAATCGCGTATATATATGACAGGGGGCCAGGGATAGGTATTGTCTGGAACTAGAACTTCTGGAACTAGGGGAAAAAATTCTGGGGGGCCATGGTGCACATCAGGGGCGTAACTGCAAAAGAAGCAGACCCTGCAGTTGCAGTGGGTGGGCAGAAGTTTAGAGGGCCCATTGAGGTCCTTACCCACATCCATTTTTGAGGCCACACCCCCTAATTACCATGTTCAATTTACAGAATTTAGCAGGTTATGAACATATTTCTGTGTTTTTTTCGCAGTTATTACAGTTTTGCTAATCAAGGTGAATTGTCTTTTAAAGGGCAAATAAAGGCAGAAAAATAAAATCCCATTTTTACATTCTATAATGAAAAAGAAACCTATCTCTCATATACTTTAATTAAAACATGTGTACCATTTTTATAAGAAACCTGACTGTATGCAGTGAAATTCTCCCTTCATTTAGTGCTGTGGATAGGAATTGTCAGACGATCCCTAACTTCTGGCAGGGAAACAATCATACTTATGAACAGCAGGGGGAGACCCCGCCTCACTTCCCAGCCATGCAGAACTGCAGCAGCTTTGTTTGTTTCCCTGTAGAGCAGTCAGTGACTGTGTAGAGATTTGTATTGGATTTTATTTTTGCCTTTACATCCCCTTTACTTTTTCCAACTCCAGCCGCAGGGACAAAGATCATGGAGCCAGATTTAAACACATAAACTGGGATTCTATTTGGAGGATTATTTTGCTGCAGCCACTGGTTCTGCAGAGTTGGAGAAAGTTTGTATTAAACAATACAAAAACTATAAAATCCACATTAGATCACATGACAACACAGGACCCAGTGCAGTCTGTATATTCTGATTATTAATCAGTCTTGCTGTATCGGCTTCTGGCAGATATTATTTGACTTGTGCTGTTTTGATCATTTATGACGATCCCTAAGAAGCCCAGACCACACTGAGCATGTGTATGTAGTCTAGTCTTGCAAAGATGTATAACAAAGTTACAAGATGACAGCCCCCTGTGGCCAACTTTGAAAGCATAAATCATTTGTTTGATTAGGCTTGTGGTGCAGTAAGTTCATGTTTATTATTAGTGATGGGCAAAATTTTGCCTGGCGAAAATTCGCTGGTGTCTAGTTTTGGACCCGGGCGTCCATTTTTGGATGCCGGTGCCCATTGCTGGTGTACCGGCGTCCATAAACTGAGGCCCAGCTTCCAAAAACCAGCGTCTAGAAATTTGTGAAGAATTCGGCGAAGTGAAATGCCGCCGAATCGCCCATCGCTATTTAGTATACAAAATACAGCATTTCTAGCCTTATTCTGTTTTAGACTTTCCTTGTCCTTTAAACTGTGAGTCTAACTTTCCCCAAGGGACCTGTTTTTTTAAAATATTGTTACAACTATTATTTACTTATCTAGAAGCTGTTGTGGACTCTCTGCCAAAAGCCCATTAAGTTAGAAACTTTGTTTCTTTTTCTGGCTGTTCAGTACAGAGAAAAAAACTTGACTTTCCAGTACAAATGAGGGACTGTGGGTTGGGCTGTCAAAAGATGGACTGTCCCTCTGTCCCTGGGCCCCATGATGCCCTAAATAATGAACAATTTCAACATATATTGGTAAAGAAGGTTATGTTGGGGGCCCTAAAATTAATTTGCCGTGGGCCCAGTAACATCCAGTTGCGCCACTGGATTTGATCATGCTCCAATGAGCATTCTCCTAGGAGACAAAGATGGCAGCCTGCATTAATGTGATACCGACTAAAAAACAGCAGTGCAACTGGTCCATTCAGACTACATAGTGCAACTGTCATTTATGCAGTATTTCCCACTGTTCGTATTTATCCCCCAGAGCCCAACTAAAGGCACACGGTCTCCCCCCCCGCTCTTTTTCACGCATTCAACTGAGATGGTGACGCTCAACTAGGCATAAAAGAAACAGAGGCCGTAAAATCTCTCCCTGTGATACTTGTGTAATCCCCATCTTATGTACAAGTCCTCCTCCTGTGAGACGGAAATATCCAATTTCAGAGCCGGGAGTCACAGCTGCACGGGGGACTCTGGGAGTTTTATTGCCGCTTAAAGGAACCACATTCTCAGATGAAAGGCACGTGCGGGTTTTTGATGCAATTTATTCTACAATGGAAAGCCATTGAATAATGGGGAATAATGGATTCGTTATCCGCAAACCCGTTATCCAGAAAGCTCGGAATTAAGGAAAGGCCTTCTCCCATAGACTCCATTGTAAACATTCTTTCCTTTTTCCTCTGTAATAATAAAACAGTAGCTTGTACTTGATCCCAACTAAGATATAATTAATCCTTATTGGAAGCAAAACCAGCCTATTGGAGTTATTTCATGTTTACATGATTTTCTAGTAGACTTAAGGCATTAAGATCCAAATTACAGAAAGATCTGTTATCCGGACAACCCCAGGTCCCGAGCATTCTTGATTACAGTTCCCATACCTGTATATAAAACATAGATATATTGAGGAGCAATATTGGAATTTCAAAATGTAACTTACATCTCAACATTCTGGAAACTTAGCAATGGGACCTCCCCATCTTGGTCTCCAACACTTGCCTCTCCTGTTTGAGAGGTTACAAACTGGAACTCTCCTGCCTAAATAACTTCAACCTGTGGCCCTTTTGGTTGTTGTTAAACTATAACTCTCAGAATCTGGGACATCATCATAACAAAACTATAAGGTTAACGTTGCCTTTAAGAAGCATGGCTGCTATTAGGGATAACTTGATATTAAAGGAGGGTGTCTGGTTCAAAACCTTCAGCCCCGATTTTTATGTTTGTAAAAACCTGTAACATTTCCATAACTGCATGGAGCGTTATGTCGCAGCCCCGCCCCCTGGTGTCAGGGTTCCTCCCTTGAATATTGCTGGCCTGCCACCCACATCACCAGCCCACTTTCCCATCGCATAGCCCATCCCATGCCTACCAACATTTTGGAAATAGAAAGAGGTATAAAATATCTTAAATTGTTACAATTGTTTCTTTGCTTATCTTAAATTGTTACAATTGTTGCTTCGCTTATCATCGAATTGTTACAGATGTATCTAAATGCATCTGCCACATATTCTGGGTTCTCCCAATTAAGTTTTTGAAACCTTGTATCTTTTTCTGACTGTTCAGTGCAGGGAATCAAAGAGAAAGTTGAGACATTTCAGTAACAATCAGGGACTGTGGGTTGAGCTGTCAAGTTGGGAACTAGACATTTGGGTGGTATGCCATCCTAGGGTTGCCGTCTTTCCTAAATGAGATCTCCAGGCAGGGGGCAGCACCGTATCTGGGCATGGGGGTGGGACTGGTAATATCGGGGGGGCATGACTTATTACATCAAGTATGGGACTAATGACATCAGGGCAGGGCCGGGCCAAGGTAGTTTGGCACCCTAGGCAAGGCCTTCAATCAGCGCCCTCCCCTCCCCCCCCCTCCGTTTTGTAGGACCATTTCCCACCTAATCACTAAAGGTGGCCATAGACGCACAGATAATATCGTACGAAACGAATTTTCGTACGATATTCGGTGCGTGTATGGTGGGAAATGAGCCGACCGATATCGTCAGAAAATTAAGATATCGGTCGGCTGGTTGATCGGGCTGGACGGAAAATTTTGATCGGATGCCTTTGAAATCTCCCTGAACATCGGCCATTGTTAGTGCTGAATCGTCAGATACAAGTAGAATTCTATTGTTTCTACCTGTATATTTGACGATTCAGCTCTACACGTGTGTGTTGAAACGAACGATCTTTCTTGGAAAGATCTTTTCCGAGAAAGATTGTAATTGTTACGTCTATGGCCAGCTTTACAGTTTTTTTTAATGAAGAAACCTTACAACACATTAATGAATTAAACCTTTCTTTTATATAAATATGTAATGTTAACAAACAAAAATAAAGTAAACTAAAATCTGTTCCTGTGCCCCCCATAGTCTGTATATGTGCCAGCCAGCAGCACTCAAACTATTGCCCCCAATCTGTACCTGTGCCAACAGCACCCAAAATATTGCCCCCAATCTGTACCTGTGCCAGCAGCACTCAAAATATTGCCCCCAATTTGTACCTGTGCCAGCCAGCAGCACTCAAAATATTGAAAATTATATCAAAACTGCCTGCGCGGATTTCAAAATTTGATGTTTGGCAATCCTATCCCACCCCCTTAGTCTGGCTTTTGCCGCTTACAGAGATGGTGATCCTGTCCGCCATCAGAAATGAGGTCTTAAAATGAGCCTAAATGGTGTTAGTCGTGAGATATGCATTAGGGATCTGTGACTTCTCATGGCCACCCTCCGTGTAAATGCTAATACTCACCATCCATTTCAAAAATAAAGATTGTTGCAGTATTCCATGCAGGCCCCCTACATCATTTTAGTGAAAAACAAGGTTAACTTCCCCTTTAATTTCATGACACAGGTCTCAGCTTTCACCTACTGCAGATGCCAGCCCTGATGTGCCTGTGTGCCAGCTGCCATCTCCTTCTCTCTTCCCTCCCCGGCCGGGCAATTAGGGTGATTTATTGATGCAGATAAAGCCCTTTAAACAACTTGCAATAAGCATTTAAACTTTATATCAGTGATGGATGCTCCCGTCTGGACAAACACACCACTAGGGCTGTAACCGGCCTCCGAGACTGATGGAGACGGTAAAAGGTGCCGTGGGCGCTGAATAAAAGCAGAGGGAGATTCCTGCTCGGGGCGACGATGGAGCCAATAAATCCCTGGTACAGATGTTTTGAGTTGGTGCGTTTTATAGGCTTTCATTTGAGATTGCTTACCCCTAGAAGGAGGCATGTAAAAGACGGTCATTAGCCGGGCACTGGGAGCAACATAAACTGACTTCTAACAAAGATTTTATGCTCAGATTGCAGGGATGCAAGTCCCAATGGCTTGACTCCTGATACACCAAAACACCAGTTTATTATGGCAAGGTGAGACATATAATCAGTGGAAGGGGGTGTAGGTGTGTATCAATTGCAACAGACTCTCTTAAAGGCTATATATACCAGCATTCTCCAGCTTATTACCAATGATAGGATCCATAGTCCATAAGGATTCTAAAAGCAACACTGCACAATGCCGAGCATCTGATGGTGCCTATATTAACAGTGGGATAATAGTCTCTGGGAAGGGAGTGTGACTGTGGGATAGCAGGTATAGTAGGGAGAGATGGTGTCTATAGAAACAGTGGATAATAGTCTCTGGGAAGGGAGTGTGACTGTGGGATAGCAGGTATAGTAGGGAGAGATGGTGTCTATAGTAACAGTGGGATAATAGTCTCTGGGAAGGGAGTGTGGCTGTGGGATAGCAGGTATAGTAGGGAGAGATGGTGCCTATAGTAACAGTGGGATAATAGTCTCTGGGAAGGTAGTGTGACTGTGGAATAGCAGGTATAGTAGGGAGAGATGGTGCCTATAGTAACAGTGGATAATAGTCTCTGGGGAGATATGATGCCTATAGTAATCCTGTTAATTGTACGTTATCCTAGTAATGTTGCCACAGGTTGTTGACTATACAACAGCACTCGGCAGGCCACATATTATAAAATGTTAAAATAAATGATCCCAGTTGTGAAGCACCCATGTTTTCTTTCCACAGTTTCTGCTCAGGGGTCTCTGCTATAGGCTGGTAGTTGCAGTTTAGCTGCCTTAGCTTCTTATCTCTGTTTATAATTCACCATAGTCCTATTCCCTTGGACAGTGTTATTTTGGAGATGAGAGGGGTTAGATGGGTTTCATACATAAATAAGATGGAGAGAAAGTCCAGCTCCTCGTGGGGTGACTTAATCTGTTTTTGCATGGATTTAAAACAAGTTAATCCTTCTTTAATTGCGGCGTAGAGAGGATTCAAGGGATTTCTCATTAGGTGCGTGGAACTTTCCAAGTCCTTATAAGATCATTATCTCTCCTCATCGCACCCTCTGCATTATACATCAGTGCCAAATAATGAGAGATTTCGGGAGATCATTAATAAGCCCTGAATGTACAGTAGTGTCAGCTTCATTATGACATCTGCATTCTGCTCATAGGGATACTCACTACTGCTCTATACAGCCGGCACGCTTTGCCAAAAAAAGGGACTGCATTGATTAATATTAAGCTCCTAAATTTTTATAAACGCTACAATTAAATCGTCACTATCCTTTTAAACAAGCTTTGTTATCTTTATTATTATTTTTTTTGATATGCCTCAGCCAAGTGTTTTTCTGTCTCTCTCCCACGCTCATAGCTGAATCAGCCACAGGCATCTATAGCCCAGTAAACAGAAATGGCCCATCAGATAAAGAATAATTGCCCCCCCCCCTCCCACTTGCTCTCACCCTGCAGGGCTTCCCTGGATCTCATGCCATAAATCCACTCCGGACTTCTTGTGTCTTTTATTTTCTTTTGCCAGAAAGAGACGGGGCCCCCCCAGTTTGTAGAATGAATATAGAGGGGGAGCAGGGGCTATTGGACAAATCCAATCAGTGTGCTGATAACTGTTGTAGCAAAGCTCTTTTTAAATGGCAAAAAATAAAAAATCACTTGGGGATAGGGCTTTTTTTTTTGTAGGATTTCAGTGACTGTTGCTAATCTTCTGTCACGGGATAGCAATCCTTTAGTCACCAGACTTTAGAGCTCCCCCCCCCTCCGATGTGGAAGTGACACTGGGGCTCATTTATAAACACTGGGCAAATTTGCCCATTTGCAGTTACCTATAGCAACCAATCAGTGATTAGCTTTTTGAAGCCAGCTGCAAGTTGAACAATGAATGCAGC
Organism: Xenopus borealis; assembly: GCA_024363595.1. Lineage (NCBI taxonomy): Eukaryota > Metazoa > Chordata > Amphibia > Anura > Pipidae > Xenopus > Xenopus borealis. Next base: position 103,272,976 of record CM044448.1, on the reverse strand, counting down.
AATCTGATTGGTTGCCATGAGTTACTGCCCATGGGCAAATTTGCCCAGTGTTGATAAATGACCCCCATTGTGTCATCACTTCTGTGGCCAAGTGCAAAAACTGCACTCCTGCGACCTAACCCCCCCCCCCCACACTTTAGACGCCTGCCTGGGGGATTTTTTTTTTTATATATAATTATGTGAGGGCCACCCTTTTAAAGCTGTTGCCCTAGGCCCAGGCACTCAGGTGCCAATATTTAAAAATGGCTATGGCCAATTACACCCCCAATCCACCCTAATTCCAATTTCCAGTTCATCTGTGATTTGACTAGACCCTGCCCCTTCTCATTTAGTTCCCGTCCTATCTGCCCCACTTCATTCCGACCCAATTGCTTACGTCATGACCATGCCCATCCTTATGTAGGTGCCAAACCCCTAGTACAGAGATATCAGTACTGTGTCCTTTCTCAGCTTCTGTAGAAGTAGAATCAGTAGGGTAGGGCATGGTTTTCACATTTTGCCCTGGATTAATGGATGGGTGCATGGAAGCCTGGGACAATATGGCGGCACGCTTTGGGCAGATGTACCTTAGGCTGATTTTTGAAACATGGGAGAGCCAACCTGTGGTAGAAGTTCGAAATTACAGTCAATGGAGGGGGTCTAACAAATTGGCAATCCCAGTAGTTTTACTTTTAATTGCCCTCTAAGGCCTCAACATTTTAGCATCATTAAACTGTTGAGATTAAAAATGATCCTAGGAGACTTGAAAAGAATTAGGAATTAATATTGTCCAGGTGGTACACTATCAGTACCCAGGATAAGGGGGTGCAAAGGCTAGGCTGTATGAGCAGAGTCGGACTGGGACACCAGGGGCCCACCCAAAAGCCTTAGACCAGGGGCCCACCATAAAACCTTAGACCAGGGGCCACTCTCAGTACTAATATTCTTCATCTCCTCAATCAAACTTTATTCTCCTAGTTTGTTTTCTTTACATACTATAATCAATGATTCCATCTATTTAGCCTCTTATAGAAATAGGGAATGGCCATAAAATAGGGCAAACGTTTAGTAACGCGAGGGTCCACTGACACCTTGGCCCACCGGGACTTTTCCTGGTATTCCGGTGGGCCAGTCGGACATATATATATGTATATGAGGGCCCTAAGAAATATCTAGAGACAATCATGATGAATACAAGCAAATAAACTCCCTATAAGGGCAAGGCCAGATGGGGAGATTCGGGAGGATCTGTCATCTGTCACCTGATCTTCTCGCCGCGACGAATCTCCCCGAAAATCTAGTCAGCGCTGCGCACTCGCTAGGTGTAAAGTCGCCTGCGCTTGTTCACACGCAGCGGTGCGATTTTAAAAGTCGCTCAAAATTACCTCGACTTGTTCATTATCCAGCTTCCCCAAGCTTTGACTCTATTTGCACATCGTTTCCATGCGTTTGCCAACCAGTTGCATTTAGATGACTCTGTTCTGAGGGAGGCAACATCCCACCTAGTGGCTCCTAATATTTTGGTGTAGTGTTTATATGTGCATGACCTATATCACTGGTTTCCAGGAACAGAAATCTCCTTGGCTTCCATATTAGTCTGACTCCTTATGTTTAGACTGTATGCGTGTGTTTACTGCAGCCCTAGGGATACAGAATTGTATGTGTGTGTGTGTGTATGTGTGTGTGTGTGTGTGTATGTGTGTGTGTGTGTGTGTGTGTGTGTGTGCTCATGACTCAGCCTTTCTAAGCACAATTAGGAATCACAGACTAATTGTATCATATATTATATGTGTAAATGATATAATATGAAGAATCTGTCCAGCGGGTGTAACACCAACCCACAACATGGGAATGAAAGGGAAACCAATGCAGATGCTTTATTTTAATTCAACCTGAATTAGCCATATAGAAGTGGTTGTTGTATAAAAGCATAACCTTACAGTCCTACATCTGCCAGTGTGTCAGCCCTACTCTATTCTACATACAGGAATGTTTCCCTTTAAATAATCAGAGCTTGGGGATCTTGCTTTTCTCCAACCGGTGACTTCCCGACGTCCCATCCCATGTCGCCGAACGAAGGCAAAGAAGCAAATTTATTAGACTCTTCTTATGCTAAACAGATGTATAACCCCGAATGTAAACTTCCGTTTTATTCTGTTCTCCGGGGGCCGCTCACCTCGGCTCCATTAAGACACAATTTTCACGGGGAATGAAGTCTAGTCCTTATTCATATTTGCTGAGGAAACAGGCAGAACAAGTGACATTTTCAGTCTGCGCTGAGTAGATTTCCTCTACATTAGTCACCCCTTCAAAGCTGGCTCATGCCATTTCACAAAAGACCTTGTGGTTGTACATTACACCGGCGTTCCGTTCCTTTGTTCTAGATCAGCTCCAGGTCAATCAATGAGGCCTCCTGGCAGTCAGAGGTCATATCTTTGTTCATCCGTTTCAGGCTTCTTTGCTGTGCCTGGCAACATCCAGATCTCATATGGGCTTTGCTGCTGGTGGGATCCAAGCGCGTCAGGCTATTTATATACAGTAGGACTGTCCTATGGCCAATCAGTTGCTGTTAAACTACATTTTCCACTGGTAAATCCAAAAATAACTGACGGGCTGCAAGTTGGTCCTTGACGTTCAGAGGTTGAGTACTGAAGGTTGTGGTAGAATAAGTAGGATATGGTGAGGGCATGGTTTCCACATTTTGCCCTGTATTAAAGAACACAGAGGAACATATCTTACAGATATTCTCAGAGGACAGGGGTAGTGACCTTCCAATCATGCCAAGATTTTGATATAATCTCTTCTTGTTTGCCAGGAGTACTTTGCTTAGATTTGAACCCAGAACCCTATTTTGAGTCATTTATATAAGCAAGCACTCTTGCATGATTGGCTTGGGGCTAAAGGTGAGCATATGGTTGACACAAGCCATGGTCACCCATGTGAGCTGGGTATCATAGGGAACACCAGAGAGCCTACCACTGTACAATAGTTACATATGAATAGTGTTAGACTGTATAGGTTTGTATAATGGCCACAGTATAAATAAAGAAAGGCCAATGGGAATTGTCCAAGGTTGAGGCCCATTAGAGTCTGATCCACCAGGAGATCCTCTGATACTCTAGTAGGCCAGTCCAACCCAGCATGGGGTCTAAAATGAATGTATTGAGCAAGAAGCCGTGGGAAAAACACTTTACACTTAAGCCTATAGACTTGCAAGACCTCTTTTCAGAGCAATTTGTTGCATGACTACTTTGCAGAGCCACAAATGACAATGATCAAGTAGTCATTAGTAGTGATGTTGCATGACCTCACCTTCTGCTGCCTACAGTTTGTGAGTTTAGCCTAAGGAACTTGTGGGCCACCATAACCTATTTGACTTTTTTGGGCCCTGTTCAAGCAGGACGTTGGGGTCATACAACATAAGGAATAGCTGTAAATATCAGAACCACAGAAGCCAATGACTAGCTGCATAGGAAGGCTAGTAAGAGTAGCAAGGTCACGGCTATATTGGATCCAGTCCTTGAGAGTTACCCCATAAAGCAGAGGTTTCCAAACTGTGGAACGGGTCCCTCTGGTAAGACTTGGAGCTGTGATAAAGTCTGAAGTCTAAATGCCAATGACATTAAAAAATCCTTCTTTGCTCTCCTAGCAACACCTGGAAGGCAGATTGAAGGTCAAGCATAGTGCATTTTGACAATAAAACTTCTTTGCTGCCCTAGATAGTCTTGGAACTATGGCTGAATGACTGATTCTCCAATGTCCTTCATCTGCAACTAAGAGGGGTCTTCAACCTTGAAGCGGGATTGACAGAGTCCAACGACTAGAGGGACCCCAGGTGAACCATTATAAATATAAATAGTCTCTAACCCCCTGGCATTTCTATACTGGTAGAGAGTGCCAAATTTTAGCCTTGCAGCAGCTATTCACAAGTTGGATACCCTACTCTTAATTTTGAGGTCCTAATCCTCCTTTATACATGTTTAATATTATAAGAAAATGATTATTTCACATAATTAGAATTTAAAGTATATCAATGGTGGCACGACAACTACAGTTCTGGGTTTCTCACTTGTATGGGTCCTGTCCTGTCTGAGCAGCAGCACCTGGCATCAGAACCGGACCTTTCATCTCCCCAGATATTCTCCTTTCCTGGCTCATAGATGTGCAAGATCCTTTGAGAGGAACCTTCAAAAGACTGACATCTCTCAGCCCCAAATCTCCAAACTAATGGCAAGTGGAGAATAAGTGAAAGACATATCAAGCCTGGCTTTGAAGCATGCTAAAAGACATTGAGGCAAGGGAAAAAAGCTGGGAGAGCTGGTTAAAGAGGAATTTATTAAATGTTTTTCGTGTTACTTTGTAGCGTGCGGCTTTCAGCAAATAGCTCGGCTCAATTAAAAAAAAAAAAGTATACAAAGGGAGAGTGTAATTCAAATAAATGCTTCCAACTGTTCTCCATCCTGCAGGAGATCAAGATCGAGGTCGGAAGCAGAATAGAATGTTGTCATGCTTTGGACTTTGCCATTGCCGTAGCCAGGATATTGTTCGGAATCGGAGGCATGAGATGTTGATTTGTTTTGCTTGTCTTGTACGGCGGTATGAATTTAAATTTTTTACGTTCAGCAGCTAAATATGACCATGTTTTGAACAAGGAGATAGGAATATATAGACCCTAGAATATCTGACCCTAGGCTAACAATTACAACACAATGGGGGCTCATGTAAATCCTTCAGCCAATGGTTTCACCAGCCCACCCTATTCTATATTAGAATGAGCCCAGTCCTATAGTGATCAGGGTGGCAATTGTTGAACAGTTAACCCTGTTCCTGGTCTTTCTACAGCTCTTTTGCATCTACTTTCAAAATATGTTATATGTAAATAAAGTACACTTCCCACCTTGAGGGATACACCACCGGTTGCAAGAAACAGTTACTGCTCCAGTGGAGCTGACAATCTAAAGTCTCATAAAGTGTTTTTTTTTTTTTGGAGCCACAGAACTTGAACCAAGGATGCCAGTGCTAATGTGTGCCATAAATGTAAGGGCAATGTGCACCAAAGGGATATTTGCAATGTGAAAAGTGCAAAAATCAAGCACAATGCACCCTTTGTTTGCACTTTGCCTTCCTTGTATACACAATTGCCCCAGGATCTGCAGCTACCCCCTTGAATACATATTGCCTGTGTTCATAGAGAGGTGGGTTTAGGCAGGTAAGTGACCCCCCTCTAATGCTGCTAAATTTGCCTCATGGCTCTTATTGTTCTTATACTTGCTCCTTTGCTTATTGTAATGACCCCCTCAAGTGCTACATTTTTGGTTACATCTTAAACTCAAATTCTCCCCCCTCCTCTTGCTGCCGAAGGAATCAGAGTGAAGCTGCCGTCAGCAGTGGTGTAACTATAGAGGATGCAGACCCTGCAGTTGCAGGGGGGCCTGGACCACAGGTAGAGCCTCTTCTATGGCTGTAGGAACTAGGGACCAGCCACCCACCCTGCTTCTGTGCCCCCTTCTGTAGCCACCTGCTCCGCTCCTATCCCCACTCCCCAGCCTCCTACCTTTCTAAATTACACTGTTTACACTGAAAATAATTCACTCTACCATAAAATTTTTATTCCTGGACCAGTAAGTGTATATTTTTGCTGTAATATTGGTGTGTAGGTGCATCTCGGGTCATTTTGACTGGTCATGTGCTTTCAGAAAGAGCCAGAACTTTAGGATGGAACTGCTTTCTGGCAGGTTGTTGTTTCTCCTACTCAATGTAACTGAATGTGTCTCAGTGGGACCTGGATTTTACTATTGAGTGTTGTTCTTAGATCTACCAGGCAGCTGTTATCTTGTGTTAGGGATCTGTTATCTGATTACCTTCCCCTTGTTATTTAATTAGGGAAGGGGCAGATTCGGGGAGATTTAGTCACCTGGCTACTAATTACCTCTTCTGCGGGGTAACAATCTCCCCGAACTGCCTTCCGTCTGCTTGAATGAAGAATCACCTGCACTAATGCGCTCGCGTTGCTTTGATTTGCGAATTCGCCCGGCGTTGCCTCATGAGGAAATTTGGGGTGACTTCAGAAATTGAAGCACGCGAGTGCATTAGTGCAGGCGATTCTTTAAACAAACAGTAGGCAGGAAGAAGGCAGTTTGGGGAGATTGTCACCCCACAGAAGAGGTGATTAGTCACCAAGGGAGTAAATCTCCCCGAATCTGCCCGTCTGCCCCAACCCTTAGGCTGCTTGGGGGAAAGGGAGGTGGGTGATATCACTCCAGCTTGCAGTACAGCTGTAAAGAGTGACTGAATTTTATCAGAGCACAAGTTGCATGACTGGGGGCAGCTGGGAAACTACCAAGGTATCTAGCCCCTATGTCAGATTTCAAACTTAAATATAAAAAAAAAATCTGTTTGCTCTTTTGAGAATTGGATCTCAGCGCAGAATTCTGCCGGAGCAGCCCTATTAACTGATGCATTTTGAATTATTTTTTTCCCATGACAGGATCCCTTTAACTGATGGGGAAACCAGGGAGTGGACAGCCATGTACTTGGTGGTGTGGGCCTGTGCCCGGCCTCCTAAAGATATTTTGGTGGGGGCACCTGTCGTTAGGTAGTTACATCACTGGCTAGTATCAGGGGAGATTTTCATGGGATTTTTAGCAAACAAGCAACTGCATTCTGTATCAGGGATATTGGGGTATTGGGATATTGAAAAGCTTCTGATAAAGAGGAATACATTTAGTTGGCAGAACTACCCAGTATTCCTTGTATTCACCTTGATGGAGGACAAACAGCTCATTAGCCGGAGACAGGTTACAACTTCATTTTACTGTTAACAACTTTGTTTGCATCTTTTTGCCATGGCTGCGCTTCTCCTGACCCGACTCTGGATGTTGTAGGTCTTTGCCGCCTTCATTAGCGGCTGCAGGTACAACCCGTCGGTGGGGAGCAACAATCCGATTCATTTTAAAGGGGCATCGGCAGAGCAAAATGACGGCGTTCCCAGGTCTCCTATTAGCAAGAGAACACAATTTACTTGCCAGGCAGATTTTGGACTTTAACATTTGCATCTCCAACGGGCACCCCCAGGAGCCAGCCGATAGCTCCGAGCCCAAATAATCATACAGTCACTTGGCAACCACTTCCATTACAAAAACAAATAGAAAAATTCTGTGTTTTTCTGCGAAGACCGGTATTTGCTTCCTATCTGCTGAAATGTTACTTGACAAAATTAGAGGGTTGCGGCTGGTGTTAACTCTGAGGAGTTTTCTCTAGGACAAATATCAAGAGTAGTGATGGGCAAATCTACCCAGTTTCTCAGAAAAATTCTCGAATTTCAGCGAAATTCGCGAATTGACGAAAAAATTCGCGAAACGAGTCGCGGCACGTTTTCAACACGTGTCGCGTCGGTTTTGTTGCGTTGCAATTTTTTGCTGGCATTTCACGAATTTATTCGCCAGCGGCAAATCGCGGGAATTCGCCCCTGGCGAATAAATTCGCCCATCACTAATCTAGAGCAGTTCACTGGAAACTTAATTACACAAATTGGGACAAATGAGACCGGTAGAAAAGTGGAGAGGCTTTGAGTGAGAGATCAGTCCAAGATGTGGGATCCAGAAAGTGAAGAATAAAGAGCTGAGGAGAAAAGCTTAAAGGACAAGGAAAGTGTAAAATAGAATAAGGGTAGAAATGCTGTATTTTGTATACTAAACATGAACTTACTGTACCACAAGCCTAATCAAACAAATGATTTATGCTTTCAAAGTTGGCCACAGGGGGCTGTCATCTTGTAACTTTGTTATACATCTTTGCAAGACTAGACTACATACACATGCTCAGTGTGGTCTGGGCTTCTTAGGGATCGTCATAAATGATCACAAAACAAAGCTGCTTGAGTTCTGCATGGCTGGTAAGTAAGGCAGGGGCTCCCACTGCTGTTCATAAGTATGATTGTTTCCCTGACAGAAATTAGGGACCGTCTGACAATTCCTATCCCCAGCACTAAATGAAGGGAGAATGTCACTGCATACAGTCAGGTTTTTTATAAAAACGGTACACATTTTTTAATTAAAGTATATTGGAGATAGATTTCTTTTTCATTAAAGAAAGTAAAAAAGGGATCTTATTTCTTTGCCTTTCCTTGTGAATACTGTATTTGTCTATGGGTGAGGGACTATGCAACAGTAGCTTTCCTGTACATATTCCAAGTGGACCAACCTCTCCTGGGTTCAGAAGGATGGACTATAATATGTTTGCTGCATATGTGTCTAATTGTAGGAAAACATTGCTATGAATCAAACACAGATAGTTACCTTCTGGAAATTTCCCTGGGTGTCGCTTACTTTGAGCATGAGATGCTGGAATTGTACCCGTAGTTCCCCTTTAAACCCAGTGGATAGGTTTGGGTGGCAATGAGACAAGGTCTCCTTTCGTTGGGTCACACGTCCCATGATGTGGGAAATGTAGGGAAGACCTCTCCACTAGCAAATTCCCGCGATTCACCGCTGGCAAATAAATTCGCGAGATGGCAGAAAAATTTTAAGATGATTTAAATGGTATTCCTGTGACATATCGGAATCCGAATAATGATACAATGACAGGAAGGTCAGGATTCAGCATATCTGAGGCTCAGGCCGGGCTCTTAGATTATATCACAACATGACAATTAGGATTCTCTCCCCCCCCCACCCTCAAATGGAAGGGGAATCCCAAGTGTTATGGCAGGAGGGGCTGACTGCAAGCTTAAGGGATGGATATTAAAGGAACAGTAACATCAAAAAATGTAAGTATTTTAAAGTACTGAAAATATAATGTGCTGTTGTGCTGCACTGGTAAAACTGATGTGTTTGTTTCAGAAACCCAACTATAGTTTATATAAACAAGCTGCTGTGTAGTCATGGGGGCAGCCATTCAAGCACAGGATACACAGTAGATAACAGATAAGTACTACTATAGTTTATATAAACAAGTTGCTGTGTAGCCATGGGGGCAGCCATTCAAGCACAGGATACACAGTAGATAACAGATAAGTACTACTATAGTTTATATAAACAAGCTGCTGTGTAGCCATGGGGGCAGCCATTCAAGCACAGGATACACAGTAGATAACAGATAAGTACTACTATAGTTTATATAAACAAGCTGCTGTGTAGCCATGGGGGCAGCCATTCAAGCACAGGATACACAGTAGATAACAGATAAGTACTACTATAGTTTATATAAACAAGCTGCTGTGTAGCCATGGGGGCAGCCATTCAAGCACAGGATACACAGTAGATAACAGATAAGTACTACTATAGTTTATATAAACAAGCTGCTGTGTAGCAGCCCGGTTTTCCTTATTTGGAAATATAAGTTATGACCCAGGCAGCCCTTCATAATTCACTGCTGGCAACCCTACCCCCTGCCTGTTTCCCCAAAATAATAAAGGTGGGAACCCTGCTCCTGAACATGTAGCGTTTGCTTTCCTTATTTATACCAGTGCCTAGAGCTATACGATGAAATGATTGATCAACCATATCTGCCTATACATGGCCACGTCTGCTGGGGGCCACTTGTTTTCTCTGAGATTTGCCGCTTATTTGTGGAGTCTCTTTTTCTCTGTGTTGATCCGTTTACTCTGTGCCGTGATGCTAAACCCTTTGGGGAGCCTTTCTGGGAGTTTATTCTTGTTCCACAAGGTATAAAAATACTGTGTTTGATTTTCCCTTCTGTTCTGTTTCTGATAGTGATCGGCGAATCTATCCCGTTTCACTTTGCAGAAAATTTGGCGAATTTCCAGCGAAATTCGGCAATTGGCGAAAAAATTCGCGAACTTAGAATTGCAGTTTTTGGGTGACGTTTAAGAATATAAAGAATCAAAGAAAACCAGTAGCCTTTGAATATATTTTAGTTGGCAGAGAATTGTGGGAGTTGTAGTCTGGCCTCAGGCTGAAATGCACATGAATGAGCACAGAATGGATCCAAGAGTTTGCCTTAATTGGAAATAGAATGGACTGTCAGATGTGACAAACGCCATAGCCCCAGCATCGCATGCCTGTGTGATTAGGGAACTCCTAGCTCGTTGTTGTGATTGCCTTTATTTGAATATAAATCTCATGTTCCGAGATGGAGGGGCTACCTAGTTGTTCACATGGTGACCCATTAATGCAATTAAGCTGATAGAAGCCTAGTAGTGATGGGCAAATCTGGGGCGATTTGCTTCGTCAAAATTTCACAAATTTCTAGCAGAAATTCGTGAAACTGCGCAAAAATTTGCGAAACGCCGCCACGTCTTGTTTTGGATGCGGGAATCCGTTTTTGGATAATGCCAGCGCCCCCTAACTGGGTCGAAAAAACGTACACCCGCGCCCAAAACGAGAAATTTTGATGGTATTTTGCGAATCTCGGGAATTTGCTGCGAATTTAAGTGCAGTGGGTTTTAGGGAAAAAAAAGACTAAAAGACAAACTAAATATATTTCAAGTATGGGACCTGTTATCCAGAATGCTCGGGACCTGGGGTTTTCCGGATAACGGATCTTTCCATAATTTGGATCTTCATACCTTAAGTCTGCTAGAAAATCATGTAAACATTAAATACACCCAATTGGCTGACTCTGCTTCTAATTAATTGTATCTTATTTTGGATAAAATACAAGCTACTGTTTTATTATTACAGAGAAAAAAGAAATTTTTTAAAATTTGGATTAGCTGGATAAAATGGAATCCACGGGAGACAGCCTTTCTGTAATTCAGAACTTTCTGGATAATGGTTTTCTGGATAACGCATCCCATACCTGTAATATAATAATATGGTTAAATATGATGTGTTTAATATACTGGGGCTCATTTATTAATAGCGATGGGTGAATTTATTCGCCAGGCACTAATTCGCGGCAAATTCCTGTGATAAATTTGCGAAACCGCTGGCGTAAAAAAATCGAGATGCATGTCCAAAAAAAACGCGACACGCACCGAAAATGACGCAACAAAAATGATGCGACCCGCATCGAAAACAAGACGCGACTCGTTTCGCAATTTTTTTGCCAATTTTTCGGCGAAATGGGATAGATTAGCCCATCACTATTTATAAACTTCGCGCAGGGCAGATTGGTTCACAAAGTGAATATATTTGCCCTGCGCCTGGTTGTATTTATAAAGCTGAATAAGAGTGTGCAGACAGATTTGCACAGACCGCGGGTTGCGGTTCTGGATGCAGTTTGTGGGTTCGGATCTGGTCCAGGTCTTAGAAATTAGAGCAGGACTCTAACTGGAGCATCTTTGGAGGCACAGATCTTCTTGCTAAAGGGCTGTGGTTGCCAGGATCAGACTGGGGGGAACACCAGGGCTTCTGCCTCATGCCCCCCCTCCGGACTCTGAGGGCTGCTGCCTCAAGGCCTCCTGTCCGGCTAACTGCTCCCCCAGCGCAGTTACTGGACGGGAGGCCCTGAGGCAGTAGCCCTCAGAGTCTGGAGGTGGGGCCCTGAAGCAGAAACCCCAGTAAGAATTAGGGTGGCGGATCTGGAGTGACGGGGCCCACTAGAGCGGGGGGCCCACCGGGTTTTTTCCCTATGTCTCGCCAGCCCAGTCTGACTCTGGTGGTGGCCTTGGGAGGGTACAGAAGCCAAAACGTAAGGCGTGTAGCATTTCTACAACTATTTTTACGTTTAGTTCCCTTTAAAGTCACGCCAAAGTTCTAGACATATATATATATATTTTTTTTTCTTTTTCTGGGAAATAAGAGCAAGAGTTCAAGCCCTGAGCTCTCTTACCTGCACATCCTTGTTTAAATTCTGTCCCCGGCACTTCCATTCCCAGCTGGATTCTGTACATCTTTGCATTGAATTAATTAAAAAAAAGTTCCCTCTTGTTGCTATTAATACGTTTCCCTCCTAATCCTGGCTAAGCCCTGTATTGATGAATGATGAGAGTGTTTTTCATTTGACTCCTGATAGCACAGTCAACCCCCCCACTCCCCAATGAAGTGCATGAGAGAAATCAACACTAACATGCAGACTAGAGGGACTTCTTAGAACTGAGACTATAGTGGGGGCTTTTTTTTAACAATATCCGGCAGGATTTGGCATTGCTTCCGTCTGGGTTCTTCTTTCCTTTATACATCTTTTTTTTTTTTGGGGGGGGGGGGTAAAAAGTCTAAAATAGAACTGCATAGCAGTCGGCAATCTATAGAAGTAAATCCCATCCAGACCACTCATAGTCATCCTGACTGTATTTGTAAGAACCTTCATGATAGACTTGGGGTTAGATTTATTAAAGAGTGAAGTTCCGCCACTAGAGTGAAATTCCACCCCTCTCCATTCATTTCTAAGGGATTTTTAAAGGCATATTTCTCAATGGGTGAACTTTCACTTTCACCCATTGATTAATACGCCTTTCAAAATCCCATAGAAATGAATGGAGAGTGGCGGAATTTCACTCAAGTGGCGGAACTTCACACTTTACTAAATATACCCGCAAGTCTGAACTCTATGTGAAAGAATTTTATCTGACCTTAGCTTCCTTAGTCGCTGAAATAAGAAAGCTAGGCAAAGACAGAGAAAGTAAAACCACATTAGCTATTCATGTAATCTTATGAAACCTTAGAGGGGAGGACAACCCTTGACATCCTCCCACAGCTTGCATTGACTACAGTGGGAACTGAGCATTACAGATGTGAGTCGTTTTCTTCACCACCAATTTTTCATCAGTGTAGCTTGTATCTCTAGACATAGGCCAAGGGAATAGTTATGGGAAAGCAATAAGATGCAGGAGCAGTGCACACCAGCCAGGAATAATTCACATTTTCTCCTCAGGTATACTGTGTCCCCTGCAAATAACTGTGTCCCCTGCAAATAACTGTGTCCCCTGCAAATAACTAATATTGTGTCCCCTGCAAATAACTACTATTGTGTCCCCTGCAAATAACTAACAGTGTCCCCTGCAAATATCTAGTGATGGGTGAATCTGACCCCTTTCAGTTCGCCAAAAAGCCGAGGTGCGACAAATTTTTGTGACACGTTTTGTGTCCCATTGGAGTCAGGGAATGGGTGTCTTTTTCTTGGTGGTACTTGGTGAAAAACTTCTCTCACCACTGCACATATCTAACAAACACTGTGTCCCTTGCAAGTAATTAACACTGTCTCCCCTGCAAATAACTAACACTGTGTCCCCTGCAAATAACTAACACTGTGTCCCCTGCAAGTAACTAACAGTGTCCCCTGCAAGTAACTAACACTGTCTCCCCTGCAAGTAACTAACACTGTGTCCCTTGCAAGTAATTAACACTGTCTCCCCTGCAAGTAACTAACACTGTGTCCCCTGCAAGTAACTAACACTGTGTCCCTTGCAAGTAATTAACACTGTCTCCCCTGCAATTAACTAACACTGTGTCCCCTGCAATTAACTAACACTGTGTCCCTTGCAAGTAATTAACACTGTCTCCCCTGCAATTAACTAACACTGTGTCCCCTGCAAGTAACTAACAGTGTCCCCTGCAAATAACTGACACTGTGTCCCCTGCAAATAACTGACACTGTGTCCCCTGCAATTAACTAACACTGTGTCCCCTGCAATTAACTAACACTGTGTCCCCTGCAAATAACTGACACTGTGTCCCCTGCAAATAACTTACACCGTGTCCCCTGTAATTAACTAACACTGTGTCCCCTGCAAATAACTGACACTGTGCCCCCTGCAAATAATTACACCGTGTCCCCTGCAATTAACTAATACTGTGTCCCCTGCAAATAACTGACACTCTGTCCCCTGCAAATAACTGACACTGTGTCCCCTGCAAATAACTTACACCGTGTACCCTGCAATTAACTAACACCGTGTCCCCTGCAAATAACTTACACTGGTTCACCTGCAAATAACTAACACCGTGTCCCCTGCAAATAACTGACACTGTGTCCCCTGCAAATAACTAACATTGTGTCCCCTTAAATAACTAAAACCGTGTCCCCTGCAAACAACTAAAATAGTGTCCCCTGCAAATAACTAAAACCGTGTCCCCTGCAAATAACTAACACCATGTCCACTGCAAATAACTAACACTGTGTCCCCTGCAAATACTGTAACTAACACCGTGTTCCCTGCAAATGCTGTAACCAACACCGTGTCCCCAGCAAATAATTAACACTGTGTCCCCAGCTATCCTCATCTTACCCTTCTGTGACCATTTTGCCCTACAATAGTTTCTCCTGCTTTTCTTATAACTGCTTTTCTGTGAGGCTCCTTAGGTTTTGGGGAGCAGTCTCACAAACATAAGTATTGGACTGTTGGCTCTGTGGCCACAAAGAGAACTGCTCATGCCTGAAACATTGACTCTCTCCTCATGTTCCCATACTTTGTTTGTTTCTTTATATATTTAAAGGGGATCTTTCCCCTCAGTCGTTGCACAAAATGCTGTTTATTGAGTTGTGGGTATTGACCGGTTACCAGGGGAACCTCTTAATGAATCTCTGGAGTTTCCCCTCGTGCCTTGTCGGAGATCCAGAATCCGAGCAGGAGTTGATCAGAAACAGAGTTACCATGGCAACCCATCACTAATACCCTGGCGCTTCCCACGTACAGACGAGCGAAGGTTCCTGTTGTGCGACTTTTTTTTTTGTTATTGCTGGGGGATAAAAATGGGGCATTTTGTTTTATTTTGTTTTAACCCTTGTCCCAGGAAGTGTTTTTATTAATGTATTTGCCAATGGCAAGTGACCTTAAAGGGGTTGTTTACCTTTAAATTAACTTTTAGTATTATGTAGAGTGTAATATTCTGAGACAATCTGCAATTGGTTTTCAATTTTTAGCATTTATGGCTTTTGAGTTATTTAGCTTTTTATTCCGCATCCCTCCACTTTGCAAGTTCAGCAAGCTGGTTGCTAGGGTCCAAATTACCCTAGCAACCATGCATTGATTCGTAATATGAACAGGAGAGAGCCAGAATAGAAAGATAGGTAATAAAAGGTAGCAATAACAATAAAGTTGTAGTCGAGCATTTGTTATGTAGATGGGAAAAGTCTGAAGAGTCTAAAGGAGACGGCAAATAGTTTAAAGGAAAATTCAACCTCCCCCCTGTTTGTCCCCATCCCTGCCTCCCCCCTGCAAAGTCTCTCCCCTGAATCCTTCTCCCTTCTCCCCTAGCGACCGGAAAAGCAGAGTGAGCGCACAGCCGCCATCTTTGTGAATGGACTCAGCTTTTGCGCATGCGCAGTTGTCAAAACCCAGGAATTCGCTACAACTGCGCATGGGCCAAAACGATGAGTCCATTCACGAAGTTTGGTATCAGCTGGCTGGTTGCCCCAGGGGAAGAGGTACCTGCCTCACTGCCCGGACTGGCACCTGCACTACATCAATAAACTGGTCACAACAGTCATCAGTCTCATCTCATTGTTTCCTTTCAATCAATACCAGCAATCCCATAGGGCTTTGTAGGGCTCATTTAGGGCCCCCTCTTAATTCCACCACTGCCCTCCAAATCTACGTAAAGGGAGAAGGAAAGCTACAGAGGCATTGCATTTCCAATAGATTAGCTGCAATAGTGCAAGCTTTAATGCTATATTTATTCTGTAGAATGTTTTACCACACCGGAGTAAAAAGCTCTAGAAGCTTGTTTATGATAGCAGCTTCCATATTAGCTTGGTGTGACATCACTTCCTTCCTGGATTCTCTCCCTGCTCACTCATAGCTCTGAGCTCAGATTACAGCAGGAAGGGGGAGGGAACAGGTGCAAACTGAGCATGCTCACACCTGGGACAAGGAGGTTTAAGCTGAAAACAGGAAGTCTGATACAGAAGCCCACGTGTACACAATAGAAGGAAAGAAAAGCTGTGTTTCTTTTGACAGAGGACTCAGAGCAGCATTACTTTGAGGGTTTACTGGTAAATTTAGGTGGACCTTTCTGATAAGACTTACTTATTTTTAACCTTTCCTTCTCCTTTAAAGGGGAACACAAACTTTTAGGTTCTTGTAAATGTAATAATTGAAAGCAAGATCTGACTGTCCTTTTTCACACTGCTGGTTCTCTCTCATGGAACAATGTTGCAGAAATCAGCCATGCATGTTCCTTCTCAGATGGATTATTATAACCACGCCCATTTTATGACCACACCCCCTAATTACCATGTTCATTTTACAACATTTGGCAGTTTATGAAAGTTTAAACACATTACTGCGTTTTGTTTTTTTTGTTATTACAGTTTTGCTAATGAGGGTGAATTGTTCTTTAAGCTGCAACTCACAGTTTCCCTAAGAGACCTGCTTATCTGCAACAGTTACAATTGTGTCTTTGCTTATCTTAAATTGTTACAAAAGTATTCAAGAGCACCTGCCACATATTCTGGGCTCTCTGCCATAAGCCAATTAAGTTGGAAGCTTTTTCTGGCTGCTCAGTGCAAGAGATCAAAGATAAAGTCGGGACATTTCAGTAACAAACCCGGGAGTGCAGGTTCAGCTGTCAATATTGGGACTGTCCCCTGAAAAACAGGACAGTTGGGAAGTATGGATAAACAGCGTGGGGCAGCTTAGCCTCTCTACAGCTCATGGAGGAATCCTGCAAAGAGCAAGGGCAGCGTCTTAGTGCAGAAAGCATTGAGCTTGTCCCAATGAATCACTGGGCTGAACCCTGGAGAGGAGGCAATGTTCCCTAAATCCAGGAAAACTCACTATTTGATTGTGCACAGGGGTATTGCGGGGGGATTCATTGAGATACAAGATACATGCACAGGCCCAAATCTCCTGATCCTGCACCGGGAAGACTTTAAAGACATGGATACATTTTTCAAGCAGGGAAAATAATTATTTGGGGGAAAGACTCTAACATTGTGGGATTTGTTTTAAAATCATAGAGGACTTGTGAAACAATGTAGCAGAAGCCAGCTGATTAACAGGCCTGTTTTGGCTGGAAAGGAACTGTCATTTATAACAATGTTTCAAGAGTCTGAAGCCGCTGAGAGAGTGACAGTTTGCGGTGGGGGAGAATTCTCCCCCTGCATTATTGTTTCAGGAATCAGAACCAACAGTGCAGAAAGGGACAGATTGAGAACAGCAACAATAAGGAGACATTGCATTCACAGTAGGGATGCACCGAATCCAGTATTCGCTTCGGTATTCAGCCAGGATTCAGCCGAATCCTTGTGCCTGGCCGAACCAAATCTGAATCCTTAAAATCACGTGACTTTTCGTCACAAAACAGGGAATGCATATGCAAATTAGGGTTCGGATTCGGTTTGGTATCCGGCTGAATCTTTCACAACGGATTCGGGGTTCGGCCGAATCCAAAATAGTAGATTGGGTGCATCCCTAATTCACACAGAGGATCCCTGATCAGAACACTCATTCTCTTGGAAGCTGCAGGTAGGGTACCAGGAGGAGGGCACATCAGTACAGGAATGATAAGGACAAAAGGGACACAATATGCATTAGCCTGGCACTAGTCTCATTTACTCAATTGTTTTCTGCCGCCAATATAAATGCATTATTTTGATAACATCTCCCCACTGTAGTAAGTTATGTTGGCCAACTTTGTGCCATTGCCATTTATAGAATTGATGACTGTAATATAACCTATTGGCACCTTGGCACAGAATTCTTCTCTGCCTACACTCTGTATAGCTCGCCTATCTGCGGAGACGCAGGGGTTAAAAGAAACCCTATAAATAAGGCAGAAAGCAATGATGTCATGGAGAGGCCACAGTTTCCCAGCGCTCTCTGCAGGAAGGTGCTTGGGATGCCAGGCAAGTGCACCCACCACCCATTCAGAAAAACTTTGCTGTGACTTGGTGTCATTGGGGTGTCACTGGGGAGTCATTGGGGTGTCATTGGGGAGTTATTGGGGTGTCAATGGGGAGTCATTGGGGTGTCAATGGGGTGTCATTGGGGAGTCATTGGGGTGTCATTGGGGAGTCATTGGGGTGTCATTGGGGAGTCATTTGGGTGTCATTGGGGAGTCATTGGGGTATCGTTGGTGAGTCATTGGGGAGTCATTGGGTGTCATTGGGGAGTATGGGAAAGGGGACAGGAGGGGAGTGGCATTGTTGGTACCTCAGAGCCTGATGATGGCCAACCAGAAAACAGTTAAAGGTATATGGCTTTAATTTTTATACTTAAGGGAGCTGCCAGGATCCAGAGAAGGGGAGTCTCTGAAATTCATACTATATCTGTGTATCAGTGCATTGTGTGCAATACTGGCTTCAGTGTATGGAGTCTCTTGCACAATGAAATATATCTACCTCTCTATTCTTTTACCTTACAGTTAGAGCTGCCCCTCTCATCTCCCCATATCATTGACTTCTGCCTCCTTATATCATAAGTTGGCGTCTGCCTATTGGGA
Organism: Xenopus borealis; assembly: GCA_024363595.1. Lineage (NCBI taxonomy): Eukaryota > Metazoa > Chordata > Amphibia > Anura > Pipidae > Xenopus > Xenopus borealis. The sequence continues at coordinate 103,254,710 of CM044448.1, read as the reverse complement.
TATTTTATCCCGACTAGTGATGGGCGAATTCGCCACAAATTTCCTGTGAATTTCGTGAAATGGGTGAAAAATTTGCGAAACGCCGGCGCCCATTAAAGTAAATAGGTGCCCGTTCCATCTCAGGTGTCACGTTTGACGCCGACATTGAAAGCTTTGACGCAGGCAAATTTTCTCAGCAAATTTGCGAATGTATTCGCCGCCAGCAAAACACGGAAATTCGTCTTGAATTTGAGCCTGGCGATTGAATTCGCCCATCACTAATCCTGACACTCATTGTCCAGAATGCTCAGAATTATGGGATGGCTGTCTCCCATAGACCCATTTTATCCAAATAATCCAAAATCTTTTACATGATTTCCTTCTTCTCTGTAATAATAAAACGGTAACTTGTACTTGATCCCAACTAAGATATAATTAATCCTTATTGGAGGCAAAACCAGTTTATTGGGTTTATTTCATGTTTACATGATTTTCTAGTAGACTTAAGGTATGAAGATCCAAATTATGGAAATATCACTTATCTGAGAAACCCCAGGTCCTGGTTAGTTACCGAGTATACATTGGCCTCTGCTAATTTCTAGCGATGAAAGAATTCAGGAAAACAAGAAAAAAAATTGTGAACTGAGAAAAAGATGAGAAACACATTGAATAGGCATGAAATTTTTTTATGTGCCACAACTTTTTACACTCACATTATTTTCTCACTCCAAATGCATAAAAGGCAATGGAATTTTTTGTGATAACTTTTTTATCTAGGCAACTTTGTTGACAATGGAAGTTTTTCAAAAAATTTTGTGGAGGATTTTTGCTGCAGTTTGGTGAAAAATATAATTTGTCATCCTCTACCTCTGTCCCCATATTATACACTGACCTTTGCCTCGCTTTCCCCCTGTCATGTAATGGTCTCTGCCTCACTATAATAATGCTTTGTCCTCTGCACGTTTGTCTCTGCCTCTCTCCCATAGCATACATTGTCTCTGCCTCCCTATATCATACACCTGACCCTCCCAACAATATACATTAGTCTATACATTTGCAATGGACTCTTCGTTTCACTGTTAGTGTATCATACACCAGTCTCTGCATCGTCCTTCCCATTGTGCACCCCTGCATGCACCCTTCTCCTTATATGCCTGCACCCCTCTCCTTATATGTCTGCACCCCTCTCCTTATATGCCTG
>CM044448.1:103236436-103252401 GCA_024363595.1 Xenopus borealis | reverse complement strand
TGTCTGCACCCCTCTCCTTATATGTCTGTACCCCTCTCCTTATATGTCTGCACCCCTCTCATTATATTCCTGCACCCCTCTCCTTATATGTCTGCACCCTGCTCCCCATAAGACACCCCTACCTGTGCACTCTGATCCCTGACAGTGCGCTACACAGTGCTGAAAGTGATGCACTTGTGGGCACGGACGCCCCAACACATCTTTATCTGGGCGCAGACAGCCTGATAAATAGTCCCTTGCTGCCCGCCAGTCTGAAACCCAAAAGCAAAGATGTTAAATGGACGCGGGCAGGGAATTTACTTTGTTTGTCCGTATCGGAAGCAGCAGGAGGGGGGCCCCCACTGTGCCAGGAAGCAGCTTCATAGAAACAAGTTTGTGTCATAGACAGAATATCTGAGAGGGGCTGGCTGGGAATAAGCAATGCCATGAGTTTGTGCTGGAGACACTGTATGCAATGACACAGGTTATTATGTGGGTTCAGATCATACCGGACCTGTGGCCCTTCCCTGATGGGAGCCGTATTCTTGTCTGGGAAGGAATAATTTATACCCACTATGTTATTGTACATTAGTACTCTGGGAATACAACCAATCACAGTCTGTCCCTCCATGTTTGTATTTATACTGACATTATAATAACGTATAACAAGTTCCCCTCTAATGACTCTGGGGATGGAATAGAGATACATTCTGATTGGAGGGTTATTAGTTATTAACTTGGATTTCCCATTACCCCATGAATGTTCTGCATAAGGGCCGTGCCTACTGGTGCCTACTAATTCCTACTGGCATTATGCAGCGGCTGAAGCATTATAAAGAGTGGAGGGTCCCACGGGCTGGTTATAAGATCCTGCAGCAAGGGAAAGTGTATGGCATTGCTTGGGCTCCATAGGGACTGCATGCCTGGCAGGCAGAGGATTGTTGAGCTGTTGTACAATGGCAGCATATGCTGCTCTGTGGGATTTTACAGGAGGTGATTCAATGTGTTGCATATGGGGACAGTCAGCTCCCATGACAGATCCGTATTCCCGGGAACGTTACACTCCTCTCCTGGGAAATAATTCTCCTTTCTTGGGGGAGAGAGGGGGCTGATCCAACAGGATTAGAGAAACACCGTTATTGTATAAGGTATTGGTGATGTTTTGTGCTTCTATTTCCTCCCTGAAGGAAAACAGCAGTCCTGCCTTGCTTTATGGCACAGACAATATAAAGTCAGGATCAGGGATTCCCTAGCAGGACTGGACTGAGAATCAAAATAGGCCCTGACATTTCAGGTACACAGAGGCCCAATCAGCCCACATAGAGGCCAAAACAGTCCCCACCAGCCCATTAATACTGACTTTCTATGGCACCTTATAGCAGCCCATCTGGCATTTGCCCTAACCCACAGATTGCCAGTCCGGGCCTGTTCCCTAGGCCCAAGAGTCACCCAGGCACTCAGTTTTGGACCCTGGAGTTGGCTCCTGTAGAAAAGGCTATCATACCAGATACTAGCTGGCCATACCTGTGGAACGGTGCCAGGCAGACAAAGCTGTTGCCCCTCCCAGACAATAAAATGACAGCTCTGCCGGCCAATGGCTTCTCCCCTGTGAGCCTGTGTGCTTCCTAGAAGACGTGTTTTTCAAGCGATTTAATGAAAAAAAAAGCCATTAAATCATGCAAGCAGATGGCAGATTATATGCACCGTGCATCCATTCTCTCTAATTACAGCCAAGCTCCTTGCCTCCCTCTCTCAGCTTCCGCTCCAAGATATTACTCTGTTTGTCGCAATCCAAGGGCCGAAAAAGGATCTCAGGAAAAGATCCGAATTTTAGTTTTCATCACAATAATCTAATCTTTACACTTTGTTTTATACATATAAAGGCTCGTCGCACAAGCGGCAGCAACACAAGTTGTGCCAATGAAAGTTGTGCCTGATTTACCCCCAAGGGTGGCAAGTGCAGGGGTCCTTCTAATTTACAGCTGCCTTGAGTGCGGGAAATTCCATGTTCCACCAGTGGAGACCGCAGAAGAAGACCTCACAACCGCTAGAGAGTCCCAGAAGGTTTCAGGGGTCCTAACTGTGAAGAAAGTGGATTCTGCTGATGACATAGCTGTCAACCAATGTAGTTAGATATAGGGTGGAGCCAGGGCATGGTTGGGGCATCAGTGGGTGTGGCCATGGCCCTTAGGGGAAAAAAGACTTTGGGGTGGGGGGGGGGGTTGACATCTGTGCAAGGAGAACAGCTGCAGCTGGGAGACAGGCAGTATACTGAAGCTCATTTCAAATATAAATAATTAGGAAAGGAACTTTCTTAGAGGGTTTAGTTGACCTTTAGTTGATCACAAAAAAAGCCTATCATTTGCCAGTTTCATGTCAGCTAAGCTAACACCTGTGTGTACATCATATGATCATTCTTTATAGGGAGCGATGCCGCCAGTGTGGGTTTCTTAAACAAGCCCCCCCTCCCCAGACCCTGCCTGCTCCATGTAACTGCATTAGATGGTGTTGGAAATGCTTGTTCTTGGTGCACGGCCAGAAACATAAATCATCAGTGGTCAGGACTGAAAAAATTGAGATATTGAACAACCTGAACAACACAGAAAAGCACTGTCTGCTGGGCACCGTTGCACAGGTATGGCCAGCTAGTATCTGGGGTGATAGCCCTTTCTACAGGAGCCATCTAAAAGGTCCAAAAATGAGTGCCTGAATGGCTCTGCTCCCTTGGGCCTAGGAAATCCCTGATCCTGAATGTAGATTGTCTGTGCCATAAAGCAAGACAGGAATGCTGTTTCATGTCAGGGAGGAAATACTGTAGAAACACAAAATATCACCACAACCTTCCAGCTATTCCAACACGTAGTCTTGTCCCAAGGAAATGATTGTGGCCTGTTCCCTCTTCTTCTCCCCCCTAACATGAATCATGTGCAATGTAGGGTACAAGTATTGTTATTATTATTAATAACATGTATTTCTATAGCGCCAACTTATTTCGTAACTTTGTAAAGTGAATGTGATTATACAACTAAATCACATGAATTACATACATAGAACATATGGAGTTACATACATCACAATAAATACAGGTACAGAAGGTGAGGAAGGCTCTGTGCAGAAAGAGCTTACAATCTAAAGGGAAGGGAATGATACACAAGGTGTGGGAGTGGGCAAGATCAGTGGGCAAGATCAGAGTTAATTGGGTGAGAGATGTGGTACTGTAAGCAGTATTGCATTGGGTAGTTAAAGGACAAGGAAAGTGTAAAATAGAATAAGGGTAGAAATGCTGTATTTTGTATACTAAACATAAACATGAACTTACTGCACCACAAGCCTAATCAAACAAATGATTTATGCTTTCAAAGTTGGCCACAGGGGGCTGTCATCTTGTAACTTTGTTATACATCTTTGCAAGACTAGACTACATACACATGCTCAGTGTGGTCTGGGCTTCTTAGGGATCGTCATAAATGATCAAAAAACAAAGCTGCTTGAGTTCTGCATGGCTGGTAAGTAAGGCAGGGGCTCCCCCTGCTGTTCATAAGTATGATTGTGTCCCTGCCAGAAGTTAGGGACTGTCTGACAATTCTTATTCACAGCACTAAATGAAGGGAGAATTTCACTGCATACAGTCAGGTTTCTTATAAAAACAGTACACATTTTTCAATTAGAGTATATTGGAGATATGAGTGAGGGTGGGCTTCTCTAAATAAGTGCATTTTAAGAGATTTCTGGAAAGGTTGGGAGAAAGTTGGACAGACCGTGGGAGAGAATTCCAGAGTCTTGAATGCGAGCATGTGCGGAGGTAATGAGAGAAGAGTTAGGTGAGTTAATAGAGACGAGTTCAGGGAGGGGCAGAGTTATGAAGTGCTTTGAATGTCAGGGTCATTAGTTTGAATTTAATTCTGAAGGGCAGTGGAAGCCAGTGCAGGGATTGGCAGAATGGTATGGCAGAGGAAGAGCGGTTGCTGAGGTGTATAAGCCTAGCAGCAGTGTTCATTATGGACTGGAGAGGTGACAGTCTCTGCGGGGAAGGCCAATTAAAAGAGAGTTACAATAGTCTAGACGTGATATGTCAAGAGAGTGAATGAGAATTTTGGCAGCATCTTGGGTGATAAATGATCGTATTTTGGATATGTTCCTTAAAGTAGGAGCAGGAGGACAGCCACTTATGAACCTCCACCGCCTATCCTGCAGCAGTTCTGCATTTGAGAAAAGCAAGCATGCAAGGTGCAAATAAAGAGCGAATTGTGGCTATTTTTTGCACTTTGCACACAGCCTTTCTAACAGTGTCTGTCCCTTGATGGTTCTGACTCTCACAATGTAGCAGAAGCCAACTGATTGACAGACCTGGATGAGAACTGAATTCTTCTGCATCGTTTTGGTAGTCAAATGCCGAAACTGACGGATCAAGCTATGTTTTCGCCAGAAATTGCAAATTAACGAACTGTAACTTTAAACCTATTAAAAATGTATAATTAATTTATACAGGTACCTGGTTTTCTGTTATCCAGAATGCAAAGGACCTGGGGTTTTCCAGATAATGAATGTTTCCATTATTTAGATCTTCATAGTAAAGTCTATTAGGAAATCATGTAAACATTAAAGGGAAACTTTCATGGGAAAACATGTTTTTTTTTTTTTTTTTAAATGCATCAGTTAATAGTGTTGCTCCAGTAGACTTCTGCACTGAAATCCATTTCTCAAAAGAGCAAACAGATTTTTTTATATTCAGTTTTGAAATCTGACATGGGGCTAGCCATTTTGTCAGTTTCCCAGCTGCCCCTGGTCATGTGACTTGTGCCAGCACTTCAGGAGGGAACTGCTTTCTGGCAGGCTGTTGTTTTTCCTTCTCAATGTAACTGAATGGAACGCAGTGGGACATGGGTTTTACTATTGAGTGCTGTTCTTAGATCTACCAGGCAGCTGTTATCTTGTGTTAGGGAGCTGTTATCTGGTTACCTTCCCATTGTTCTGTTGTTAGGCTGCTGGGTGGGGGAAAGGGAGGGGGGATAACACTCCAACTTGCAGTACAGCAGTAAAGAGTGACTGAAGTTTATCAGAGCACAAGTCACATGACTTGGGGCAGCTGGGAAATGGACAATATGTCTAGGCCCATGTCAGATTTCAAAATGAAATATATATAAATCTGTTTGCTCTTTTGAGAAATGGATTTCAATGCAGAATTCTGCTGGAGCAGCACTATTAACCGATGCATTTTGAAAAAAACTTTTTTTCCTATGACAGAATTAGTGATGGGTGAATCTAGGCAGATTCGTTTCACCGAAAAATTAGCAAATTTCAAGTGAAATTCGCGAATTGGCGAAAAATTTGCGAAACGTTGCGCATCTCGTTTTTGACAAGCATCTCGTCGTTTTCGGCGCGTCATTTGCGTCGCAAGTCACGTTGTTTTCGATGTGTGTTGCGTCGCTTTCGCCGTGCGACTCGTTTTTTTTTTCTTTTTGGTGGGCGAATTTCTTCGGGTGCTACACAAATGTATTCGCCGCCGCCCAATCGCGGGAATTCGCTGCTGGCGAATAAATTCGCCCATCCCTAGACAGAATCCCTCTAAATTGTATAAGCTTGTCTTCTAACACTCACTAACGGAATGTAAAGATTGTCTATGATTTCTTCCTAATTGTCTGGGTCTACGTTAACCCCACTACTTTCCCACTTGGTGAGTATTTCATTGGCCCAGAGCCCAGAATATATACACAAGATACGTTTTGTAACCGTTTTCTCTTGGGAGAAGTTAGACTCACAGCTTAAAGGGCAATTCACCTTCATTAGTAAAACTGTAATAAAACATAAAAACTACAGAAATGTGTTCAAACTTTCAAAACCTGTCAAATTGTGTAAAATGGGCTTGGTAATTAGGGGGTGTGGCTGCAAAATGGGTGTGGTAACTAGGGGGTGTGGCTGCAAAAGGGGCATGTCCAAAAAATTAGACGCGCTACACGCAGCAAATATTTTTGCCCTTCTTTCCGTTTCCAAAATGTTGGGAGGTATGATTTGCAAGTGAAATTATTGTTGCCCTTGAAGAGTTAGTTCCTGAGTGCGGCTCTGCTGTTCTCTCTGTAGGGATCTCTATAACTGACTCCGGCAGAGCATTAGTCCAATCGTTTACATAGTCATACAGCTATTTCATTTGTAATAAGACGTATATCCATTTCTTTCCTCGGGGCATGAGCAGCAATATTTCTTGGTTAAATCAAATAACCCAGCGCCCTGGGCATTTCATGGGAGAGAGAAGTGTCAGGGGACGTGTCGCTAATTTTCCATGAAATATTACAGGGTGGGGGGGAGGTGCGGGCTTATAGGAGAGCATGGAAATCAGTGGTGGGGAGGTTGATGCAGTGTTTGAATAAAGGGAAAATAATCTCTAAAGACTGAAAATAGGGGGGGATCTTATCTTAGCATATACAGGTATGCGACCTGTCATCCAGAATGCTCTGGGTTTTCCGGATAACAGATCTTTCTGTAATTTGAATCTTCATACCGTAACGCTACTAGAAAATCATGTAAACATTAAAGGGATCTTGTCATGGGAAAAAAAATTTTCTTCAAAATGCATCAGTTAATAGGGCTGCTCCAGCAGAATTCTGCATTGAAATCCATTTCTCAAAAGAGCAAACAGATTTTTTTATATTTCATTTTGAAATCTGACATGGGGCTAGACATATTGTCAATGTCCCAGCTGCCCCAAGTCTTGTGACTTGTGCTTTGATAAACTTCAATCACTCTTTGCTGCTGTACTGCTAGTTGGAGTGATATCACCCCCTCCCTTTCCCCCCCCAGCAGCCTAACAACAGAACAAAGGGAAGGTAACCAGATAACAGCTCCCTAACACAAGATAACAGCTGCCTGGTAGATCTAAGAACAACACTCAGTAGTAAAAACCCATGTCCCACTGCGTACTATTCAGGTACATTGAGAAGGAAAAACAACAGCCTGCCAGAAAGCAGTTCCCTCCTAAAGTGCTGGCACAAGTCACATGACCAGGGGCAGCTGCAAAATTAACAAAATGTCTAGCCCCATGCCAGATTTCAAAACTGAATATAAAAAAATCTGTTTGCTCTTTAGAGAAATGGATTTCAGTGCAGAAGTCTACTGGAGCAGCACTATTAACGCATGTGTTTAAAAAAAAAACAAAAAAAAAAATGTTTTCCCATGACAGATTCCCTTTAAATAAACCCAATAGGCTGGTTTTGCTTCCAATAAGGATTAATTATATCTTAGTTGGGATCAAGTACAAGCTACTGTTTTATTATTACACAGAAAAAGGAAATCGTTTTTACAAATGTGGATTTTTTTCATTGTACAGGTATGGGACCTGTAATCCAGAATGCTGGGGACCTGGGGTTTGCCGGATAATGGATCTTTCCGTAATTTGGATCTTAATACCTTAATAGGGGAATGTAATATAAGTCGGTAACGCAATAACGATTCGCAATGCAATAACCATTTCAGGAACAATATTACATTGCGAGATGTGGATTTTTACTCTTATTGGTGCGCAATGTTTTGCTCTTTGCGACTTTAATTACATTCCCCCCTTAGTCTTCTAGAAAATCATATAAACATGAAATAAACCCAATAGGCTGGTTTTGCTTCCAATAAGGATTAATTATATCTTAGTTGGGATCAAGTACAAGCTACTGTTTTATTATAAAATTTGGATTATTTCATTATAATGGAGTCTATGGGAGACGGGCATTCCATAATTAAGTGCTTTCTGGATAATAGATTTCCAGATAAGGGATCCAATACATGTAATGGAGTCTACAGGAGAGCGACATTCCAAAACTACAGGGGATATAAGTTTGGACACCTGCTTTAGAGATCTGGGGAGGCAGAGTGGGACAGTTTTTTAAGTAGGGTTAGATCCCCTTTAAAGGAACAGAATATATGTTCAATCTGTTTAGCTCAATGTCAAGGCTTGTTTGTCAGACTTGAATGCAGACCATGCCATTGATATCATGTAAGTCGGAGGATACAATAAAACCTTTTGTATATTTTCTATTTCTCTCCTATGTGAGCATGTCCCGTCAAGTTTCCTTTTTGCTCTGCCATTACTCAACCAGTAGACTCAAGCTGATCATATCTTCTCATTGGGTCTCCTACCAAAAAGGAGAACATAGGGAACAGAAGGTCCATCATCCAAGGATCAATATTTATTGATTATGATTCACAATTAGGTTTACTTGCAGGGGAAGGCGATTCAGTTATAGGGTGTAGCACCCTTTTCTTCACTTTAGGGGATGCGACCAATGGAGAATAGTATAAAAACAATGTTTGTTGTATGCACAGAACATCTATTCCCTATAAAAAGTATCCTCGTTTGATGGTGGTGTGTCAGCCTTTAATTCACCCAGCTGATCTTAGCCAGGGATATAGTGTTCTGATGAAGATCTTGGTGGATTCAAAAAAAGCTCTATTGCTTCTCCTTCTCAATTATTGGGTCTAATTATTGGGTCTCAAGATAAAGAACCTGCAACGTACGTGGCTGAGATATGAGTAATCTATGTTTGTTGCCCAGTGGCACTCATCGTGAGATATAATGAATGTGCACAACAATAAGTGATGGGTAATAATGTTACGTACTTGATGATGTGAGAGATTTTCCCAGACCCTGGACACAAAAAAATCAGATGTACACACTGTTATTTTGATATTGTTCTAACTCATGGAGACTGAGTATGGTGTGTTTTGTCTTTGCCAAGGAGAGAGGGATGGCTTTAATATGCCCAATTCAGTCAACTGGAACACTGTATAATATTTCACTGTCATGGAAAGAACATAGCAATAGGTATAGCAAACAGAAGGGAAGGGAACTTGTAGCCCTCAGATGTTTTCTATCATTCTGATGCATCTGAAGGACTATGGTTCGACCACCCATGGCTTGGACAATCTACATTTTGCTATGTTCACATGCTTTCTAAGATGTATTTCCTCATAGTTGGAGGGATTAGGTCACAATCAGAGGGACGACCTTGTGGTGCTTGAGGACTTGAATGAAATCAATAAGCCACTGTAGGACCATAGTAGAACGTGCCAGCACAAGCAATAAACATTTCCCAGCATTATTGGAATGTTGATAGGATAGTATGAAGACCTTAGTCTGTGCTGCAGGCCAGAGCAAAAGATTGACAGTGCCTGAGGAAGTTGACCAGAGACATCAATGACATGAACAATTCTTGAGGAGTTGTCACTTGCTTGAAGACCATGTAGCTTGCTTATTGCAAAAGTGGATCCATAGCTGTAATAAAAACTCACCCAGGTAGTCTAGTGGTGCACCGCGTGATCTTTCCTCCCCAGCACTGGCTTCTTAGTGCGGATCAATTTCCTGGTGCTTCTGAGCTTCTGAAGATCTTTGATTTGACTACCTGTTGTGACCCCATGCCTGATTCTGACTATCCTGACCCTTGCCTAGTAACCGACTCTGTTTATTCTGGATCCCTTCTGATTGATCTCCTGGTTTGACCCTTGCCTGCCTGACTACGTTTGTACTCTGCCTGCCCCGACCCGGCTTGATCTGACTACTCTTTTGCATGAAGCCTTGTACCACGACTTTCTGCCCAAAGACTTTGCTTTTACGTTCATGCCCCTCTGCTTGTCCAGAACCTTTTGCTTTGCACCTCTCTTTTTTAAGACCTGGCGGCATCCCATTGGCGAGGGCTCCTCCCGAGGTGAAAGGCGGCTGTTATAGGCACAAGTAAGAGCCTATAACAGGGTGCTTGCTTAGCACTGGTTCTGGATTAGGGTGCTGATCGTGACAATAGCAGTCTTCTGTAGACTGCAAATAGGCATGGCTGACCTGGGATCTACGCATGGTAGCGGCAAAGAGGCCAATAAGAGTAGGCAAGAGGAAGTCCAGGAGGTAATGGTGGAGGTGGTGCTGGTGGACACTTGATCATCCTGGAGCCGTCCAGTTCAGTCTTCTGCATCTGTTACTGCTCTGTCCACCAGGATGCACGGAACAGCCCCAGCTGCATCATAGATTTACCCTCATACAAGTCTTCTCCATTTCAGATGTGCCACAGATTTCTCTATAATTTTACAGTGTGGAGATACTGGAAAACCTGCATGTCATTTGATGCTTACTCATGCTTTTACCATTCCCATCAATTAAAGGCTTTGCTTGGTGTTACTTACAGGGCCAATTAAACCCCTACAGCCGTATGGCCCCTAGCCATTGTTTTGGCTGAGAGGCCTAATCAGAGGTAATAGGGCATTGCAATTTCCCTGGAAGATGACATTCTGTTCAGAGAAGACAGTAATATCAGTATACTTGACATCAGTCCCAGAATGCAAAATAGACTCTTCAGACCGTGCTCATAAATACAGATTTTTTTTACTCTGTCCAAACTTAATTTCTGTCCTAATTATAAATAGATGTTCATGTTCTTTTTCTGTGACCTTTAAAAGCTGATTTAAATCACAGATGGTTTCAGGAGTATATTCAGGCAGATATCAGAGATACGGCTAAATTCATAGCCTAAATAAGACTCGTAGGGAGAGTTGGGGGCCGTGGGGGACAAAGGGAGGGGATTCTGCAATTGCCTGGGAAGGGTTATACCATCGCACACAGACTGTACACACAACAGACTGTGAAAACTCTGGTCAAAGAATTAGTAAACCTTCTATATAGGTAATTGTAACCATTGTGCAGTATGACAATGCCCAGCCACATATAGATACAAGTACAAAGAGGCGTAATATCATGTGTTAATCTATATAGCTGCATTAGTAAGAAAAAGGGCAGATTGTGATTAAGGAAACGAACCCTGAAACATTCCATTATGCTGTGCCAGGGCCCATAAAGGTTAGTGGCATGGTGGATAAATTACGGCGCTTTTATCTGCCCTTATTTAATGAAAGAGAATCAGATGAAAGCAGCCAGCGTCGGGTACCATTATAAGGAAACCACTCTAGAAATGGATTCGTCTGCTTCTCCTTCAGCACAAAACAGCTCCAGATCCAATGTCATTGCTTTCCAATCTGTGGAACATGTATCACAGGTGCTACTTAAAGGGCAAGGAAAGGCAAAGAAATAAAATCCCATTTTTACTTTCTTTAATGAAAAAGAAATCTATCTCCAATATACTTTAATTAAAACATGTGTACCGTTTTTATAAGAAACCTGACTGTATGCAGTGGAATTCTCCCTTCATTTAGTGCTGTGGATAGGAATTGTCAGACAGTCCCTAACTTCTGGCAGGGAAACAATCATACTTATGAACAGCAGGGGGAGCCCCTGCCTTACTTACCAGCCATGCAGAACTCAAGCAGCTTTGTTTTTTGATCATTTATGAGGATCCCTAAGAAGCCCAGACCACACTGAGCATGTGTATGTAGTCTAGTCTTGCAAAGATGTATAACAAAGTTACAAGATGACAGCCCCCTGCGGCCAACTTTGAAAGCATAAATCATTTGTTTGATTAGGCTTGTGGTGCAGTAAGTTCATGTTTATGTTTAGTATACAAAATACAGCATTTCTACCCTTATTCTATTTTACACTTTCCTTGCCCTTTAATAAGGGTAAATATCACTTTATGATCTCATACTATTAACACATTGCCCTGGGCATTGCCAGCACCTTATGACACTTTTTTTTAATGCGGAACTGAGACTTTGTGATTTTGGGTCCAGTATTTGGCTGCTGAGATTGGGATTGTAGCGAATAAACTGATTTGCAGACCACCAATCTGTGCTTATTGGAAGGGCCACCTGTACCCTTCTAGAGAAAAGTTCAGTTCAGTCTATTGCTGCACCTAGTGATGAGCGAATTTATTTGCAAGGCATGACGCCCATTGACTTTAATGCATTTGCACAGGTTGCCAAGACAAAATTGTCACTGAGACAAAAAAATAAGAAAAGACACCCATTGATTTGATGCATTTGGAGTGAGGACATTTTTTTTTGCGTGTGTAAAAAATTTTTTCCGTTTTGCAATTTTTTTTTCCGTTTTGTGAATTTTTTCGACAAATTTTTCAGCGAAGAGAAATGGTACAGATTCGTTTGTCCCTAGCTGCCTTCTGTCCAGTAGCTTAGCGAAAACTGTTGGAGGAGCCCGGCGCAGTGAAGTCCCTACTTGATCTTCCCTCCACCTGCCACCCACTCAGTGATGTCCCTGCTTCCCCAGCCAATAATGATGGAGTAGGTAAGACAGTAACTGGGGACAGGGTCAGACTGGGCCGGCAGGACACCGGGAAAAAACCCGGTGGGACCCCAACTCTTGTGGGACCCGCCGACCCAGATCCGCACGCACATCTGAGATAAGAATGGTTTGGTAATGCTGGAAAAATGTTATGCGCCAGCACATGTGCGCACACTCGGAGCGCCTACGCATCCGTACATACGCGGAGGGGGGTCAGAGAAGAGGGGGGGCCCTGTGACAACACACCGGTTGGTCCTGTGCCCCCAGTCCAACTCTGACTAGGGAGGAGGGATTTTGTCAACTACTGTATATGGGTAGCATACCCCTTAGACTGGGCCCCCTATTCCCCAGGCTCCCCGTGACCTTGTGCTCTTCTTCCTCTATAGTTACACCAATGACCCTGTCGGAACACCTAGAGTTGCCCATCCATTGACCTTGAGAGTAATTGTCTGGATCCAGTTGGTGCCCTCTCGGGTCAGGTGTTTATTGTTTGGAAACGTAACAATGAACCCAGTACACCAGCAGGATCCAGAGGATTACACTCCTGGTCAGTGAAAGGTCAGTCCAAAACATTTTATTGCTTCCCTGCTAGTCTGGAAACCAAGTGGGTGGCAGTTGCGGTTGGCAGTTACCTTGTGTGCCACTGCCAGAGGGAGAGAAAAAAAAGACACAAGGTCAACTATAAAACATCACTTTCTCATTGTGATCACAATTTCCATTTAAAAATTAACACTTACTGTAATGATTATCTATTTGTAGGATTTGTGAGAATGCCAGTATTTTAAAAAAAACTAATTTCCAATTATCTGTCTATTCCTGTTTTTGCACTGCTTGTTCTGACTATTGAATGTAGCAGCATCCATCTGATTTACAGGCCTGTGAAGAAGCATATGGGAATTGGTATCTTGGCTTCTACACTCAATATTAGTAATAGTTATATTAAAATATAGGTATAGGATCCATTATCGGGAAACCTGTTATGCAGAAAAAAGTATCTTGTACTTGATCCCAACTAAGATAAAATAAATCCTTATTGGAAGCAGAACCATCCCATTTGGGTTTATTTAATGTTTTCATGATTTTCTGTGGGCTTAAGGCACGAAGATCCAAATTACAGAAAGATCCATTATCTGGAAAACCCTAGGTTCCGAGCATTCTGGATAATAGGGCCTATACCAGTAATAATAATAATAATAATAAAAATAACAGTATTAGTAATAATAGCAAGTGATGACCAGATGCAGTTTTCAATTGAAAATACATTTACAAAAAACCCAAGAGACAGACAAGTTTCTGGGGTGATCTGGAAGTTGTCACACAACAGTTTACCAGATGATTGCAATATGAGCATCCTGGGTCTAAAAATATACAGTCATTTTATGGGAAAAACCTTAATTCGAAAGGGTAGGATTTCACTGGTGCTGCGAATGAACAAAGTCTGTTTTCAATCCAACCTCCAATACAAATAACTGCCAAATATTAAGTGCAGCCCCATCCCAGTGATTGAGAAAATCTTTTTATGTATCCACGCCTGTCTGATAAAGCTATGGATCAAAGGAGGAAATTTATGTTGACGGTAACTGGCCTTCCCAGTGACTTCCAGCAGGTCCAGAGGGATCCGATTGGCTTGGAGATGTTTGGAGGGCCTTGCTTTTGGTGCAACTGTCTTCCGAAGCAATTGAGATGTCCTAAGATAAAGCAAGACTAAACATGAGTTCTAGTAAATGCTTTACACCAGTGGTCCTCAAACTTGGCCCTCCAGCTGTTAAGGAACTACAAGTCCCACAATGCAATGATGGAGTCTGACAGCCGCAGTCAGGCAAATGCATTGTGGGACTTGTAGTTCCTTAACAGCTGGAGGGCCAAGTTTGAGGACCACTGCTTTACACTGATGTAAAGATCCATTGAAGTCCAAATGAGGATGCTTGTCCATAGCCAGTTAAAACTGGCCATATATGGTCTGCCAAATAAGTCTCAACGCAGTCAAACATGCACAATCAATGCTGCTGACTCAAGTCTCGAGTGGCCGATTTGGCAACTAGCTAAACTGAGGCATCCTTCAACCAAACTGGGACTATCTTTCACTGTATGGAGCAGATACTTTACCTTTATTCCGATGACAAAGTTGACTTCTAAGGATTGAAACTCCAATACAATTATCAAGGCTGCTACAAGGTAATGTTCAGGCATCCATTAAATAAAGAGGTCAACTTAATGATAGCCAAAGTTTCTCAAAAAATGACCATGGGGATAAAACATTGACCAATGATCAGGTCAACAAAACAAACTTGTAATAGGTCCAAGCTTTTATTAAGTAATTTACTGTAAGTAAAACTTGTTTATGGCCAGAGGTCTTCACAAATGACCATAGGTGAATTCCAGTGACCAAGGTCAACTTTTATTAACAAAATTGAGTCTGTCGATGATCAAGGCACCCTTTTCATAGCTAAGGTTTTATTTACTCTTGAGTCTTGGGTCAAGAATACCTAATGCTAATGAGGTTAAATGTTGCTCTTCAGTGTGCTTATTGGTGTGGGTATCCACCTTCCTGTCTTCAAAATCCATTGGTGGCTACTTTCTGGAGGCAGTCATTAACTAGACAGTTTGTTGCCACCAATGGATGGCTTGGTTTCAATTCATGTCCCTCACATATTGTTGGTGGGTATACTAGTTTCAAGTAGTGACATTGGTAACGTTTTGTGAAGTCCCACTTCTTCTTCTTCTTCTTCTCTCATGTTATAAATGTTCTTTTTCAGCAGGAATGTTCAATTTCCAATACATTCTTAACATTTCTGGTCCAATCATTGTTCCCCCTTATTCCTCCTCGTTACAATGAACTTTGATGTCCTTTCAGACAAAAACATCTATGAAATTGGTTCTCCAATTCAGACCTGGACTATTTCCATTATTTAAGAGGAGGATGAAAACCTTTTTTTGAGCCAAATAATGGAAAAACACAAACCTGGAATCTTTGCCAACAATTTTTAGATGGGATTTCAGTCACATTATATTACTCTGTTGACTTTTACAAGACTCCTTGGCCAGTTGTTTCATTATCACTTCCACTCAAAAAATTCATACGAAGGGCTGCAAAGTAATAAATATTGCTACTTTTATGCATTATAGATAGTAACAATACACCAATTAGGAAAGCCTTAAGATCAAGAAGGTGACAGCATAATATATAGGGTACTACTGTAAATTGCCCTCGTAGTAATTCTTGACAATACTTAAACACGGGGGGCAGCTCATTCACTTTGAAGGTTTTATGTTTCTTTCCCTTAATTTCTTCCTAAATCTTTGATTATTTTCTTGAACACTAAACTCAGAGCTGTCTCTGTAATTTCCAAGCAAACCGCCTTCACAATCCTGGCAGAGTTACCTGTCAAGATGAGGTTATGCTGCAGAATGATGCCCCGAGGCTTTGTAGGAACCTGTATCTGAGATGTCTAATCCCTTTAACATCTGGAACTGCTTGCAGAACACAATAGTGGCAGATTAGGGTGGGAGAAGAGAACTGTATATGTAATCTCACCAAGCTTCACCGGGACCAAATCCATCAACAATTAAAGGAGAACTGATGCCGAAAATTTACAGGCAGTCCCTATGCATTTAAATAGAGTGTAGTCTCGGCCCGGAGCTGTAAGTAATCATTAAAGGAAACTCTTTGATGCTCGTACTTTCCAACCTGGAAGTAAGCACTGTTAGATCATCCTTTATTTATTTGCTGTCTGTGGTGCAGACTTTGTTTATAAGCTCTTTATACACATGTATCTGTGATTTAGGAATTGTAGCTTTTGGCTTCTGGGAGAATAACCCCCCCCCCCAC
>CM044448.1:103203720-103235104 GCA_024363595.1 Xenopus borealis | reverse complement strand
CCCCCCCCCCCCACCCAATCACCACTTTTACAATCATAATAATTGGGCTTAATACTACAAAGATAGTAATATGGAGTAGTTGCCCTTTCCCAGACCCTTTTCAACCCATGATAACACTTTCATGCCTCTTGGGGTCCCCTTCTGCAGGGTCAAATGGGGCTAGCCTGACATTGGGAAGAAAAATCTGGTGTTTCGCTCCTCATCACCCATGCAACTCTCCCCCACTGTCCCCATGTAGCCTTGGCATGTGCAGGGGTCCTACTTTTGACTGGGGTGGGGGGGCTGGGGACATATGGGGGCTCAATGATGTGGCAGCCCTGGTGGACCTTGATGCTGCCCTTTTGCAATGGGTCCCCAGACTGAAGTGCCACCTCCCCCCCGATTATGGCCTTTACATCTTTACTCTAAGCCTTGCTGTGTCCTAGATATAAATAAAAGCAAAAAGGACAGTTGGCAGGCCTGATTTTCAAAGATACTGTAGGTGCTAAGTTGCACAAGTGTAGTCCCCCAAATCATTCAATCAAACTTACTTTCATTTACTAATTGACAGTAAGAGAAGCCTTATTCTAATTTACTTTACAGATGTGATTTGACCCAAAGTTGCCCAACCTGTGGGCCCAACAACTACCAGCCATACCATCTGGTGACATCAACAGTCTGTGCTCCCCCCCCATCCAGTAAAGAATACACAGGTGCCCCACCTAACAGTGACATCAACAAAGTGGGCACACGTCAGCTTGAGTAT
Organism: Xenopus borealis; assembly: GCA_024363595.1. Classification (NCBI taxonomy): domain Eukaryota; kingdom Metazoa; phylum Chordata; class Amphibia; order Anura; family Pipidae; genus Xenopus; species Xenopus borealis. Next base: position 103,234,359 of record CM044448.1, on the reverse strand, counting down.
GAAATTTGGTAGAAAATATTGGGCCCTGTTGAGTATCGATTGAATAGTGAGACTAATTAGGGTCAGTGTGGGTCATTGAAATTTCAACCCTTGCATCCTTAGCAGACTGTTCAAAAGAATTGCTGATTGGTTCCTACTGGCACCATCTATTGTATGTTATGCCAGTGTGTTCCTTATTAGGCTGTAATGGGCTTTGATATGTGAGTTCTGATTATTTAACATTTACATTGATTGTATATAATAATTAATGAAGTGGTTACAGTCACAGTCGAGGAGTTGGCTCCTAACTGTCATTTAGCTGAGTCAAGAATGCTCTTTTCCCAGTTGGTATTTTGTCAGTCCACCTCTAGGGGTTATGAGCTCTGCATATATGTGACAAGTACATGCTAAGAGGGTCCAGATCCCGTCACCCATCAGTCATGCAAGTCCTGGCTTATGAAAATAATGAGGATGGCCGCTGGAGAATTGGAAGCTGTTCTGTTCCATAGCCGGTGTAAACTGCTTAGTCAGGGAGACGATGCTTGCAATTGACAGGTAATAGCCAGCGGCCATTTAAAATTGTTTAAATTAGGGGGACGAGAACAAAAAGATTGCTGAAATAAGAGTTTAATGGAGTCACTGCAAAATACTTGGGGGCAGTCGCCATTACTGTCACCAGAGTCAAAGGCATGAACTTTATATATGGTCTCCTTTTCTCTCATCTGGTAGGAAATAAATAGGAACCAAACAAAATACTGAAATGAAGAAGAGCTGACAAATCGAACATTGTTAAACATTTTTAGGTTTTAGTTTCTAGGGACTTGCCCGTATAGGTGTTCTTAGGTAATTAAAGATAGCTGTGGTGATCAGCCCGTGCCTTTTGGACAAACTCAGGTTCAAGGGCATTTGAATGTAATGCAGGGATACTGGGAATTGTGCAAAGTACCTCTAAGGCTCGGGGCAATGTTTAATATTTTGCAATTATGTGTATTAAGGTCAATCAAGAGCTTTGGGGGACAGTTACTGCCTTTTAAGTGTTCAATACCCTTTCATCTCTCAAAGAACTCCCTAGACCCCTATCATCATTTCAAGCCTTCTCCTTCCACCCATATCTTGCCTTTGCTTGGCATCTCTCCATTAGCCAGTAACCCATAGTGGGAAAGGTATAAAGACATGGAAAAATATAGGCTCGTGATATAAAAATAGTTTGGCAGGCCTATCCAGCTGTGGAACCAGGGCCCAGTTAAGTACAGTAGTGGTTTTTCCATGCACCTCTAGTTCCATAGACTTCAGGGAAAAACTCAACTTGCTCCCAACCCTAACACAAAATATGGTGTCGGGTTAGTCCATATGGGAAGATTCAGGGAGATTAGCAGCCAAAGTCGCTTCTTTGGGGTGACTAATCTCCCTGAATTGCTTACCCATGTCTCGCTGCTGCTAAAATGTAAAGTCGCCTGCGCCTACTCACTGCGTTTTCTTATGTCGCTGAAAATCGCCTCGTGAGGCAGTTTCAAGCGACTTATAAAAATGCAGCGCCGCGTGTTGATAGGCAAAGGCGACTTTACATTTTAGCAGGCGCGAGACATGGGTAAGCAATTCAGGGAGATTAGTCGCCCCAAAGAAGCGCCGATTAGTCGCCTGGCGACTAATCTCCCTGAATCTTCCCATGTGGACTAGCCCTTAAGGACCATCGCCCAACCCGTATCTTCTCGCTCTGTATGCAATTATGTGTTTGCCTCTGGTTCAAAAACAGAGAATCTGCAGGGGCATGAGAAGAGTGTACATCCACCGTCTGACCTGCATCCAACCCTAACCTGCAATGGTTGGCCAAATTTCAACAGCCAGTGGTCAACCCGTGGGTCACCTCCTCGATTTTACAAGGTGCTGAGAACAAGATTTCTACACCAAACTGAAGGCTAGCAGTCATTGATTTGAAGGCACAATATTACAAATAATATCTTCCTTTACCTGTTGCCCCTTTTCTGTGGGAGTCAGTTGGCCTTGTTTGCAATTCCCTAAATGATGTTGGAGGGTTGTACTAATATACTGTAAACAAATATATATATATTACATATTTTCCTGCCTTATCTGTGATTGTCTGTGATAGTGATCTACTGCTAGCTGCTGGAGTTTCTTATGTCCTGGAGTATGACCTACTTCGATGCTGGCCAGTCTGTCTCTATGATGAGCTGCTCCGATGACTGGCATGTACCTCTTTCTGTTGGCCCAGCATTCCATCTTCCTATGCCCACCAGACTTTTATCAAATCCAGCAAGCATGTGACTTGTAGCTCTGAAATAGCTTTCTGGTTATACTGATGGCATTTTATGAGCGACATGGGGTCGGAAAGATTTCACTGTCAATTAACTTTCTTTGGATAGATCCTTCCATACTGTTGTTGATGAAAAAAGACTCCATTTTTATTGGTATTGTTACTCTTTATGATTATCTTTTTTGTGGCCCTAACCTAATGACCACTACCTAGTTCCTAGGGTAAGCGGGACCTATGGAAATTCCCAGCCAAAAGCTGACTAATCTATTTTTGCCTTCAATGTTCAAAGGCATGCCAATATATTTCACTGAAAATTCTGTGTCCCGTGAGCCTTATGGTAGATGTGTATGCGCAGTGTTAATATACAGTCACATGCCTTGGCTTCATGGAATTAATTTCATACGTTTCTAAGGACTCCAGACTCTCTAACATTCCTGTCTAACGTTGATATATTGCATGTTTATGTGTTTTGCAGACTGAATCGGGTTTTCATTTTACCACTGCAAGAAGAAAGGGGTGGGGCTGATTAAGGCCGGGGAAAACGGGACCACCAACTTAGACTTAAAATTAGGTTTTCTTAAAGGGCAAGGAAAGGCAAAGAAATAAAATCCCATTTTTACTTTCTTTAATGAAAAAGAAATCTATCTCCAATATACTCTAATTGAAAAATGTGTACTGTTTTTATAAGAAACCTGACTGTATGCAGTGAAATTCTCCCTTCATTTAGTGCTGTGGATAGGAATTGTCAGACGGTCCCAAACTTCTGGCAGGGAAACAATCATACTTATGAACAGCAGGGGGAGCCCCTGCCTTACTTACCAGCCATGCAGAACTCAAGCAGCTTTGTTTTTTGATCATTTATGACGATCCCTAAGAAGCCCAGACCACACTGAGCATGTGTATGTAGTCTAGTCTTGCAAAGATGTATAACAAAGTTACAAGATGACAGCCCCCTGTGGCCAACTTTGAAAGCATAAATCATTTGTTTGATTAGGCTTGTGGTGCAGTAAGTTCATGTTTATGTTTAGTATACAAAATACAGCATTTCTAGCCTTATGCTAATTTACACTTGCCTTGCCCATGAAAGGCCACATATTACAATTAGGTTTCTTAAAGGCCATGTAATAAAAAAAAACTTGGAGGAAGTGGGGTGAATAATGGACCTCTAGTTATCTGTATATCAGGATAGTCACAACAAAGGGTTGAAGGGGGTGGTTTGTTTACACAAAGCTCATTATCTCTAGTTAATCACAGGGGCGCAAAATCAGAACTATTCTCTGTTACTTCTTTATAATACGCAAAAAAATGTATATACTGTAGGTGTATAGAGTATTGGGTTATTTGGAAAGCAGGTGTGGATAGAGATGGAATTATGAGACTTGCTTTGGGATTTGAATACCTTCTGTGATACAAACCTCTGAAATGTCCACTGTAAGGCAGCTCAATCGCAGTGGGTAAATGTGATGTGCCTGGGGTCTCTGGGGTGAGGGGGAGGTTTCATGAGGTCTCAGCTAAGGATTAGCTGCAGATACAGCTTTAGGGATGGAAGCTGGTTATGAATCTTCCGTGAGAAAGCCAGGGCTCTCTACATTATAGTAATAGAGACTCTAAGGTCATATGTTCTTCAGATGTTCTTCAGCATCTCACTGGAGGTCAGTGGGGTTATAGTTCAACAACTGCTGAAGGGCTCCATGTGTGTTTGCACCTGTGCTTACCACTGTGGAATTAAAGGGAGTAGAGGGAGGTTCCAAAAACATAACATGGAGCAATGCAGGTTTTAATAATACTAGGGTTGAAGCAAATCCATTGTAGAAGATCAACCAGAATCATCAAGCTTGTTAGTATTTAGGTGCAACTCCTCTTAACGAGCAGTGCTTAGTGGGTGTTACTCAAAATGAAGCCTGTTGTTGGACTGTCTATTGCAGATCTAACATTAACTGGTACAGATAGTTGGTCCTCAAGGGACGCTAACACTAAAGTTCTGAATCCTTTACAAAGCCGACGATGACCTTTGGTGGAACAAAATAATAGTCCTTTAGAAGAGACAGAGCTTTCAAACTAGTGTTTTCCTTAAGTGCAGAGAAGCGTCAGGCATCCTGATTTTTAGACGGCATCCAGCCCCACTCCCCACCAGATGTCAGAAAAAATGGTGGTTAATGTTGATTAAAGACAATATGTGAAGGTTATAATCATGGAACCATGACATTTTATAGCAGCAGCCGAGCCCCCTGTGTCTTAACATTAGAATTTGAGGTTCTAACATAACATCCACTCTGTAATTGTCTGTCATTTCTGTGCAATTCCTGTTATTCCTTTAAATTGCGCCTTCCACCCATGTATTGCCTTTGCTTGGAATCTCTCCATCTTCTATCTATTGCTGCATGAAGACAATCAAGGCCTACATTTTTTACCTTACAGTATGGAACAGGGAACTGGTCACCCTAAAACAGTAATCTTTAGCCTTTTTTTTGGTCCACACCCCCCTTGGAGGTCAAAACTACATTGAGGCCCCCTTTAGCTCCGAACAAGGGTATGGATATATGAAAGCAGAGCAGTTTTGGCCATTCAGTCATAGTTTCAACAATACATACCCATACCTCACAACATTTTGGTAGTAAAAAGATTGTAATGTGGCTAATTATGTTGACCATGCCCATTTTTGTGACCCTACCCACAAATTACCATGTTCATTTTACAAAATGTGTCAGATTATAAGTTTGAAAATATTTCTCCTTATGTAAACTGTTACAATTACTTATTTTCTTATCTCAAAATTGTTATAAAGTATCTTAGATGCACCTGTAAGCTGTTGTGGGCTCTCTGCCATAAGCCAATTAAGTTAGAAACTTTGTTTCTTTTTCTGGTTGTTCAGTGCAGAGAAAAGAGGGACTTTCCAGTACAAATGAGGGACTGCGGGTTGAGCTCTCAAAAGAGGGACTGTCCCTCCAAAAAAGGGACAGTTGGGAGGTATGCTTACCCTTAAATCATACTTCTTCCAGGGGAAGAAGATCTAATACGTATTTTCTCCAAATTTCATCCTGAGTGGGCTTCAGGCCAAGCTCCCACCCCAGCTACTGCTTCTATAATTCTATTGTTTTTCAGACTGGCCACAGTCTTTCCTGTTCCCTCCTCTGACTGTGATTATATTCCCATTACAAGAAAGCATAAGGGGGTGGGGCTTCACATCAGAGGGGAGTGGTACCATGTCCTGGAGGGCGTGGCAATTAGATCTATGTCATAAATGAAACTTTGGATTAAAAAGACTCTTCTCTTGTTTTTCTTAAATTACTTTAGAGAGAGAAGCCATAACTATATGTCCAAGTGGATATTCTGCGGTACTAAGTCCAATTCAGCTGAAGTACTTTGAGGTTTTAAGGATCCTTTAATCCTGCAAACAGAATATTTGTAGCTAGTCGCTCCCTTTTTATTCTGATATAAAATTGAACGTTATTTCTGTGGCATGGAGCTGATATTCAGATTGGAGCAGAAATGAACACGGACAGAACAAAGGAATCCCATAACTTTCCAACAGCCGAGACTTTCTCTTCGACGCTTCTACGGGGAACTCTGATCGGGCAGGGTCTGGTTGCTAGGAAACCATAGTGTTCATCCAGGGAATTTCGGAGGAAATTGCGGAGAGGAGGATTTGCAGTCAAGCTGTTATTAACTGCCAGTAATATTTATCTAATATACTTCGGCTGTCCCTTTAGTGACAGGGCCATCCAAGTGCACGTATATATATATATATTTTTTTCTGGAGTTAACCCATCAGGTGCCTGCAGGCGTTTTATACTGTAATAATGGCAGCAGCGGCCTATGAGTTAATGAAGGACTAGGTGAGATTCTCGTTCACAGAAACAAGAGCTGCAAAAAAATGAGCTCAGATTTGCATTATGGTGAGAAAAATTCTGCATATATTTCCAATATCAGGGGCAGGGAGAGGCTCTCTGAGTATTTTGGAGGCTCTGTTTCTACCTGGTTTAGAGAAGCTTTGTGTCCAGGTGGGGGGGGGGGGGGGGGGGGACTGCAAACATTTATTTAAAATTTCCCCCTATTTTAGTTTGTTATAGAGCAGCCAATTCTAAGCAGCCTCTTGATTGGTCTTTATTATTTACTTTTTATAGCTTGTTAATGATTTGCCTTCTTCTGACTCTTTCCAACTTTCAAATGGGGGTCACTGACCCCATCTGATAAACAGAAGGATTGGTATGATGCCCATTCAGAGATACAAAGTAGAAGGCTGCCGTGAGTTCTGTATATTGATGCTGCGATCTGGCCATGGAATACATCTTAAATGCACAGGCACAAACCTTCTTTATGTGTTGGGAAAAAAAACAGAGCCAGGAATCTTATTATTTTCCTAATCTCATATGGATTTGCTCTTTGATACAGAATAGATCAGCAGTTCTATAACCGGTTACTACCCTGTAATATTAGATTCCCTGTCCTGCTCGGATATCGCACCAAAACCCAAATACAGTGAAACCTCAATTTTACATATCCCGATTTTAATTATTTTCTGCGGTTTACACTGCTTTGCTATGGTAACACCAATATAGAAAGCGTAATACATTTAACTGGATTTTATACAATTTTTGTTCCCCTGGTTCCCTGCATTAAATCTAAAACAGGAGCCTCTACGGTGCTACTCCTTCCTGCACCTGTATTTGAGTTTGCACTGGGTACTTTGGAGAGCCAATGGGTGGTGGAGTAGTGATGGGCGATGGGCGAGAAATTTGCGAAACGCCGCCACGTCTCGTTTTGGAAGCGCATGGCCGTTTTTGGACGCCGGCATCTGTTTTAGGAGAAATTTCTTTTCGACGTCCGTTTTTTCGACACCGGCAAGTGGGCGCCGGCGTCCAAAAACGGACACCCGCATCCAAAATGAGACGCCAAATTTTTGCCGGAGTTTCGCGAATCGCCGTAGGCGAATAAACTCGCCCATCACTACTGCTGAGTTATGATCCCATATATCAGCAGTGTTCTGGCTTATGCAATATCATAGGCAGTACCTGCATATCGCAAGCCTTTCCCTAGGCAGATGAGGCTTTGGATGCCCTCACAATACCTTGGAAGTGATGATGCTGTTGCTAAGTAACCAGTATGACAAAAAAAATATATGCACTAAATGTAACTAATGACAATTCTAGGGTTTACCAGCAATTTCTGCAAGATACTGCTCCCCATTGTTACTGTCTATAAGTGATACCAACGGCATACCTCCCAACTGTCCTGTTTTTCACGGGACAGTGCCGATTTTGACAGCCCTGCCTGCAGTCTCTGATTGTTACTGAAATGTCCCGAATTTCTCTTCGATCTCCTGCACTGAACAGCCAGAAAAAAAAATAAACATAGTTTCTAAACTGGCTTTTGGCAAGGAGCCCAGAACACTCAGCAGGTGCACTTAGATAAATTTGTTACAATTTAAGATAAGCAAAGAAACAACTGTAACAATTTAAGATAAGCAAAGAAACAGTTGTAACGATTTAAGTAGGGATGCACTGAATCCACTATTTTGGATTCGGCCGTACTCCCGAATCCTTCCTGAAAGATTCACCCGAATACCGAACCGAAGCTGAACCCTAATTTGCATGTGGAAATTATGGGTGGGAAGGGGAACATTTTTCACTTCCTTGTTTTGCTCCAAAAATTCAACTGATTTCCGTCCCTGGCCATAATTTGCATATGCAAATTAGGGTTCGGCTAGGCAGAAGGATTCGGCCGAATCTTGCTGAAAAAGGACGAATCCTGGCCGAATCCCGCACCGAATCAAAGCAAAGAAACGAACTGTACCAATTTAAGATAAGCAAGTCTTTTGGGGGAAACTTACAGCTTAAAGGGCTATTCACCTTCATTAGCAAAACTGTAATAACACACAAAAACCACAGAAATGCGTTCGAACTTTCATAACCTTTAATTGTAAAAATTTTAGGGATTCGCCGAATCTACAATTTTGGATTCGGCAGAATCCCCCAAATCCATTGCGAAAGATTCGGCTGAATACTGAACCGAATCCGAACCCTAATTTGCATATTCAAATTAGTAAGGGCGGAGGGTAAAAGCGGGAAAAAAATTTTTACTTCCTTGTTTTGTGAAGTCACATGATTTTTTTGATTCGGATTCGGTTCGGCAGAATACGAATCCTGCTGAAAATGGCAGAATCCTGGCCGAATACCAAACCGAATCCTGGATTTAAAATAAAATATACACTGCAATTAGGAGGTGTGGCCACAAAAATGGGCATGGTCAAAATGTTGTGCCCCCACGAAGCGCAGCAAATCTTTTTGTCCCTCTTTCTATTTCCAAAATATTGGGAGGTGTGCAATGGCAATAGCAAGCTCCTCATACACCCCTTTATCTCTATTGGCCATCACATGGTCAAATAAAAAAAAATGTGCAAAGTCTGCCCAGGTATAGCAACCCATAGCAACCAATCAGGTGTTTGCTTTCAGCTGACCAGTAAAGGCCTGCTACTGATTCGTTTACAGGTAACCCTGAGAAAACTTTGCACCTTTTATTACTTTGACCCTTAGCACTGAGTTTGGAGAAGGAGGGCCATCCTGTTGTAACTTTAAGGGGCAGATTTTTTTAAAGGGTCAAATTTAGAGTTCATGGGAGTTTGTAAAAATCTTTAAAATTCTTTTAAAAATGATCGAAATTTATCAAAAAAAAAAAATTTGAAATTTTTCAAACTTGAATGAATGGGTTTGACCCACAAACTCAAATTGAATTAAAATCAAAATCAAATCGAATTCGATTCAAGTTTTTTCTCCGAAAAAAAAAAAAAACTTGAATGTCAGGATGCCAGCAAACAACTACAAATTAGGCTAAAATAGCAATTTGCCAGGTTTAAAGTGGCGAGTAGTCAAATTCGAAATTATTAAAGGACCAGTACATGATACATTTTGAAAATCAAATAATTTTTTTTTTTATAAACTCTGAATTTTAACTTTCCCCTAGTCGAATTTCATTAAAAAAAAAAAACCTTGAAAATTCTAATTTCAAATTTCTAATTCGCATTTTCACTTCGACCCTGAAAATGTAGGTGGGGGGCTGCTGGGCATGGAGGAGGGGGGGGGGGTGGTCGGCCGCTGTTATCCCAGGTTCTTCACTGGAGATGTCTCACAGAGAATTTACGCTGAGAATGAGTCAGGCTGAAGGGCCGGAGCTGCAGAATGCTTGTCATACTTAATGGTTTTTAGTGTACAACAGCTGGCTGACGTTATATAAAGCTGCTGCTTGGACGCATTAATGCCGGCTCCAGAAATAGAAGCAGATATTATTCTACCTAAGGTTCATCCAGACTACAATAGCTACAGCACAACATGGGCCGAAATTCATTAAAGCGCGAAACGCCTAACGCTAGCGCTAATTCGCCCGCGTGACGTCATTCCGTAACTTCGGAAAATTCACTAACACCGGCTCTGGCGAATTAGATAGACTTGCGCAACTTCGCACCCTTACGCCAGGTGAAGTTGCGCACTGACGAAGGATCGTAATTACGCTAATTCACTAAAATCAACATTTTCCTGAACGTTACCACTTACGCTAGACGTTACTTCACTTGGTCAGACCAGGGGAAGTTCAATATAATAGATAGGAGGTTGAAAAAAAAATTTTTTTTAAATCTTCTGTCCCAAAAAAACGCTGGCGTGTTTTACCATTGGAGGGTGATAGTCTGAAACAGATAGATTTTTTTTGGGGGGTTCCCCTCCTTCCCCCCTACATTTCCTAACATAAGGCAACACAACTATACAGGGGGCACATGTAGGGCAATAGGACAACTTTATTTTATTTATTAAAGGTTTCCTGGGCTTGTGTAGTGGAATGTAGTGGCTGGAACATATACTTCTATTATACACGCTAGCGTAACTGCGCTCTGCCTAGCGAAGTAACACTAGCGCAACTACGCTACCGTTCACCGACCTGAGTGGAAATTCGTACTTTAGCAAATTTGCGTAGCGCTGGCAAAAATTCACCAGGCGAAGTGCGGCCAACGCTGGCGAATTTTCGGATCTTACTGAATTTGCCCCTTGGTGTGGAGAAGAGTTGGAATTAAAGGGCATCTGTGATAAAATGCTGTACACTGAGCTGCTTTATGCTTCAACTTGTACACCGGCTCTATTGTTCGTCTTACCTCTTACCCTAATCAATATCATTCTATTACTTCTCTAATAAATCCAAACAGCTGGACTTACAGCTCCTCGGCCAAACATCCAATGCAAGAAAGGATCCCAGCCAGTCGCCTATGTGCACATATTTATTTCATGTTCAGGGGCCAGAGCTATTCACTTGCAAATCAAATATAAATTAGTTACAAAATTGCATATTGTTATATTGTAAAATATATATTTATAGAATGAGCTTCAGTCTGTATAACTCAGCCTGCAGCCTTGTGCCTTTATATGGTCACACCCCTCAGTGACTTCTAATATCCTTATCATTTACAGTAGGGGGTACATTATCCCTTATAATACATGAGTGATACTCAGAGTTCCCTGTATAACTCAGCCTGCAGCCTTGTGCCTTTATATGGTCACACCCCTCTGTGACTTCTAATATCCTTATCATTTACAGTAGGGGGTACATTATTATGATTTACATAGAGTAAACACAGTTGTCTGACAATAAATGGCTTCAGCCAACTACTAACCATGAGTGAAATAAACGTTTTTGTGTTATAATTAAGAAATCATAAATTCTGCCAGGCACAGCTGTAGTATTCTGTGATCCAGTGGAGGTCATTAAACCCCAATACCAGGACAGGTGTGAGAGGGAAACTGTATATTGCGACTCCCACTCTCCGGATTAGAAACCAATCCTATACCAAGGTTTCCTGACAGCTGGAAGCTTCCTGTAACTAACACATCAGTTATAAAAGGTCAGCTGTCTGAACTGCTGGCAAAATCCTATATAATCCGATATAATGCAGCGTGCAGGTTCAATAAAAAGCATTTCTGTATCTGCCCTCCTCAGGTCTGAATTCAGCAAAATGGACCTTCCTATGTAAAAGGGGTTGTTAACGTTGAAATTAGTATGATGTACAGAGTGATATTCTGAGACAGTTTGCAATTGGTCTCCATTGTTTGTTATTTGTGGGTTATTTAGCTTTTTATTCAGCGGTATTCGCCTAGCTCGAATTCGCGTCGATTTCCCGTGATTCACCGCCGTCGAATAAATTCGCGAAATGGCAGTCAAAATACGCCAGAGAAAATTCACCGGCATCAATTGTCGATTTTCACAAATTTTTCAGGAAATCGTTCGAAATTCATGAATTTATAGTGAAAACCTTTGACGTTCACAAATTTTTCGTGAAAATGTTTGAAATTCATGAATTTATAGTGAAAACTTGTCACATTCACAAATTTTTCGTGAAAATGTTTGAAATTCATGAATTTATAGTGAAAACGTTGAAAATTCACGGATTTATAGTGAAAGTGTTTGAATTTCGCAAATTTAGAGGGAAATTGCTTGAAATTCACAAATTTTTCGTGAAAACTGTAAAATTTCACGAATTTCCTTGAAAACTGTAAAACTTCACACATTTTTCGTGAACTTTCCGATTTCACTATTGTCGCGAATTTTTCGCCATTTTGCGAATTTCTCGGGGGAAATTCGCAATAAAAATTCGGCTAAGTGAAATGCCCCAGATTCGCCCATCAATATTCAGAAGCTCTCCAGTTTGCAGTTTCAGCAGTCTGGTTGCTAGGGTCCAAAGTAAGCTGGCCTTTGGCTCTGTGACACTTGGATTTTCGGTTTTCAGACCGGAAATTCGGTTCTTCCAGCGCAGAGCACAATTATGCTCTCTATGCTGGCGTCCTGGCCCTCTCTGCTGCTCTCGTGGACCCCTCCTCCGGCGCAAAAAGGTGGTGCACGGGGAAGGGGGGGGGGCAGCAACACAAGCTGAACTGGTTTTGCTGCTTCTGAAGCCTTTGTAATTAGGTCTGATGCCTCCATACGCACCGGTCCTAAACACGCCCCCTACGCCGTGGGTGTGATGTCAGCAAGTCATGTGTGCGATGTCACACACACTCGCCATGGCAGTGACGCCACGTGCTGCGAGTCTCATGCTTGCTAATCTGAAATAGTTACAATTGTTTCTTTGTTAACCTGAAATTGTAACAAACATATCTGCGTGCAGGTGCTGAGTGTGCTGCTCTCTCCGCCAAACAGCTTCATATTTTAATTAAGTTTCTGAAACTTTGTATCTTTTTCTGGAGTCAGTGCAGGAGATCAAAAGGAACCCCAGGCTGAGCTGTCAAAATCGGGACTGTCCCATAGAACGGGATGGGAATTGGGAGGTATGAGCACTAGTGATTCGCCTGCGATTCCCCGCAGGCGAATAAATTCGCGAAAATTCGCCGGCATCGATTTCCAATTTTCTCGAAATTGACGGATTTATAGTGAAAAATGTTCGAAATTCATGAATGTTTCATGAAAACTGTAAAATTTCAAAACGTTTTCGTGAATTTTCCGATTTTTACATTTTTCGCCATTTGGCGAAGCGAAACACCCCAGATTCGCCCATCACTAATGAGCACATATCTCTTCTTTTTCCTACCCCTGGTCTGGACCCTTGTTCCCTCACCTGCACTTCTCTCCGCCCCCCGCGTGCATAATCACATCGGGCTGACTTGTCCCTGCTCCCATACATAAGCTAACAACATGGTTCCTATAGGTTTCACACTTTCCAGTCCTTGCCCTGAATTTCCACCTGATTTAAAGTATATTTCAGCATTTTCTTCTTGTTATAAAACTCCCCTCTTACCTGGTTAATCCCCTAAAAAGTCCATTTCCCTCTCTCGTAGTCCCGGCTGTACTTCAGACTCGGCATATTAATATTCATACCCCAGGTTCCTTTGTTTGCCCCCAAGCTCTTGTCAAACAGTTTATGCGTTTGACAGAGAACCTTTTACATAGCGGGAGCTCGTCCAAATTAAATGGAATTTGAAGTGTTTTCCTTGAAACTCTTTTGCCACCTTCTATTTTTTAATTACCTGAAACCAGTGGGTCATGCAGAGAATTGCAGGCGATTACATGTGATTAGTCCCAGCCCATTTGGCTACAGGCGTGTGTTTTCCCCTCTGGTTAAGTCTTCCCAATGCAACTTTGTTAAAGGAACACTAAACCTTACTTTATTGCACTGCCCACTGCACAACAATGATGTTGCTGGATTACAGCTGCCGGCAAGCCTTAAAGAGACACTACTTTCTATTTTGCACATCCTAGATGTACAGTAACTGCCCTCCTCACATTCCCCCTCTCTACTCACCATCTAATTGTGTAGCTAGAGCATGGGCATCAGGTCCCCAATTCTGGCACATAAATAAGATTCTGGCATGATGCAAAGCTTGCCTTAATAACAGAGCCCACAAAACGACTGCTGCCTGGTTGTTGTGATTATGAATTCCAAGACTAAAATAAACAAGATTTAAATAATTGTTATAGTGTAAGTGAAGTTTATTTTGCTTGACTTGCATCATAAAATAGGATTTGATATTATTTCCTAAAGTGACGGGTCCCCTTTAAGGCTTTCACTGCTCCCCGTGGCCAGAACTAGGGAGGTAGAGAGAAGTGGCAGATTCTTAGGGTGCAACTTTAGTGGGGTGCAAGTAGGGTTGCCACCTTTCTTTACCAACGAGAGCGGGCAGGGGGGCTGGGATGTGACATCAATGGGTGGGGCTGTGCATATATATGGGTGTGACTGTGATGACAGGGGGCGGGGCTATGATGCGTCGATCAGCGATTCTCCCATCACCGTTTCAAGTTTTGACCCCGGCAGCCCTTCAAAATACCAGGATGTCCAGGTCAAAACTGGACAGGAGGCAACCCTAGGTGCAAGGCACCTCATTCTTCTCTCTGTCCGTCTACTCTAGGTTTCCTGGGACGTTTTTGCTTTAAGGCATGGTGACATTGGTGAGAGAACCTTGGCACTTTACCATGGGCTTGCTCCAAGTTTGGACGTGAGTGAGACACTGTATGTTCCGCCCTATAGGTCTGTGTATTTCCTGAGCGATTGAGCACTGAACAGTAGGCCGACGGGGAATATTAATTGCACTTGACTTCCAGCTAAATCCACATAATTCCAGAAAAATATAAAGTGATATTGTCATTTTCTCAAAGCAAATGGAAATCAATATTCCTGGGGGAGAGCGAGACGGAAATTATTATCTGAACTTTGCGCTCAGCAAACATTTGCCGGCTTGAAGCAGTCGTACATCAGGGGAGACGGCCGAGGGGTTGAATCGGTGCGTTTACGTAAAGTAGAGTGAATAGAAAAATATTGCATATCTGATTTTTGTCTCTGTAGAACATAAGCAATTCATGGGTTAAAGACTACACTTCCCAGTTGAAGTAAGTCTCTCAATACGATGAGATGATCCAATAAGCACTTCCCTCACTTTATTGCTATCAGCCATAGGGAGACTGGAGCATCAATATTGCGCTGTAATCAAATATCCAGAGGGCTGACAAACTGGGTTTAAAGAGGGTGTAAACCCAACTACAACACCACCCTACAGCACCCCTTATTTTACTATAGAGGTTGTTAAAAATGTAATTATAGATGCAAGAGAATTCACCAATGACAATTCTGCTTCATTATAAATGCAAAATAACTGACCAATGAGAATGCAGACATGCTGTTAAATATACAAATAATGATGTATTTTTTCCCCTCATTATATGACACTGGAATGAAACATGGGGATAAGGGACAGACTTGTTCAGTGCTGGGGAAACTCTGGTTTCAGCTTCCAACTCCAGTTGCAGGAACAAACAACATGGAGTCAGATTGATACAGATCAGCTGGGATTCCCACTGGAGGATTAGTTTGTATTTTAATGCTGCTTTGGGCCCTGGAGAGCAAGTAAAAAGTTTTATTGAGCAATATTGCTTTAAGTATATAACCCTGATGTTGCTGGACTACAGCTCCCAGCATGTCTCAACCTTCATGAAATGTTACATTATTTTGGAATGTGTAGTCCAGCAACAACTGAGTAGTGATGGGCAAATTTATTCATCTAGCTCGAATTCGCATTGAACTCCCGCGATTCGCCGCCGGAGAATAAATTTGCGAAATGGCCGTGAAAATTCGCCGGTATTAGTTTCCCGATTTTCACTAATTTTTCTAACTTTCTGATGTCACTATTTTCACAAATTTTTTCGCCATTTCGTGAATTTCCAGAGAGGAATTCGGCAAAGAGAAACGCCCCAGATTCGCCCAACACTACAACTGAGTAAAGCTTGGTTGAGTGGTGCCGTGCAGCAGGGTTTTCTATCCCTTTAAGTGTTAAGAGAATTCCGATTTGTTTGCTTGAGGAGGAGAAGAACAGACAGACGGGTACTGACAGTTTTCTTTAGAATCTTTTTGTAAGCAAATGATTTGGAGCCGCGTCTCAGCCAGGCACCCACTGCGCCGCTTAGGATTCAGTCATAAACAAGCTTCCGGGTGTTATTAAAACAAACATGGGCGGATGGTGGGTGGAATTCCCACGTCCCCGGGCTGAGCGTTCCATTCTTTGTGCTTCAGGCTTTTATTCTGCTGCTCTGCTCCGACAGTAATAGACACAGAACTACAAACACCAACTCTACCTCTTGGTACCAGTACTGATGTGTCAGTTCCCCATGTTTGGGGAAATGCTGCCCTTTAAAGGCATATAAACCCCGTTTGCCAGACTACTACTACTGGGAGCAGCTTGGGTTAAAGTAAGCTGGAAGTTGTAGTCCGGCAACATCAGTCAAAAAACCTAGCTCCAGGGTCAGTGGCCCAGTGAATGCATTAACTTCCTCTAATTCAATTTGTACCTGTAAATCAGACTCAGGGTCAGACTGGAGCATTGAGGGTCCACCTAGGCTGCAAAACAAAGGCCCCTCCTGGCAGTCCCCGGGGGCCCCCTCCCGACCTCCAAAACCAAATCCCCACAGCGTGCATGCGCTAGTGCAGCGGCAGTACTTTATGGGGCAGCCGGAGGAGCAGATCAGGGCCCATGAGGGTCGGGGCAACCGTTTTTTTCCCGGTGTCCCACCGGCCCAGTCCAACCCAGATCGGACTCCATATTTAGTGGGGATGAAACCTGTCCAGAATTCTTTGGCTTTTCTTGGGGGCTGTTCTGTTTTTGACTGAGGACAGAGGGGATTGCCTGTTAAACCCATTTGTCCCATGGGATTTGGGCCAACCTGTAAATCACTAGTTGTAACGATTGGTGATATCACTTTGAGAGAAAAGCTCAGCCTACCCAAAACCCCATGCTTTCATCCATTTATTGGCCTAAACCTGTAATCCTGTAGGTTTGGGACCAAGCAATGGGCTGCTACTCCTCCAGAGTAGATGTTGCGTTAGAGTAAGTGCTGACATAAGCAGGTGACATAAGCAACTTGGGGGGTTCTTTATTTGAGATGCATTTTTTTGTGCCGCTGGCCTGGCGTTTTCTGGGGGGATCTTCTACCCCAGCTGACAGTCAGGCCAACTGTCATTCCCTTTCTCATCCCTCCGTTATGCAGGAGATTTCCTAGGCTGAGAATTCCTAGGAGCCCTAAATCAGGCAGGGGCACTTGTTACAAGAGGATGCCCTTGAAAGCTCCTGCCTTATATCAAGCGACTGGCACCACTCACCTGGCAAAATAACGGCTCCCCATCTGGTTCCTATCACGGGTCTGTGAATAATGGATGTGAATATGTTTGTGTGTGTGAGGGGAGGGGGTAAGTTGAAGAGGTTCTATAGCCAACAGAGCTGCTTGGCTACATCCTTCACTCACATGGCACTTGCTTGGCACGGGCGGTGGGAGAGTGGAATGAGCCCCAGGAACTGGCAGTTGTGCTGTCATCAGCAATAAACTTAGCACAACTTCTGCTTCTCTCATTTATACATTTCTACACTTTCCTCCAGCATTAAAGGGACAGTGTTGTAACAAAGTTTGGCCACAGTTTCTATTGGGGAGACACAGGCGTCCCAAGGCAGCGGTGCAGTTGCTCTGTTACCTTCCCCTTGTTTCAGCCCTGATAGACTACAACTCCCAGCATGCCTTGCGTCTCCAACACCCTGCCTTAATTCGGCTATCAAGCTGTGTTGTTTTTACATTTCATGCTCTATTTAAGGTCCCTCTAATTGCGGTCAGGGTACACAACATTATTATTTTAATTGAAAATACATCAGGAAGAGAGAGAGAGAGAGTTTCTGAGCCGAACATGAGGGCCTCAATTGCAGTGACTGATCAACCCCAGACTGTTGGCAAGTCTTTTCCATATCGATAACCACAGCTGAGTGGGGTTGGCACTGTTTCATCTCAATAGATATCCCCCCCCCACTCATATCATCAGCATGAAGTATTCCATTTGTTGAAGCTCATATCCTCAGACAAACTTTTATCTTTTTTTTTATTCTGCCTTCCATTAAATAATTAGTAGTCCGTGGGATGTGGAGCTCTTGATGGTTTATTGTGCCCTTTTTGTTTATGGGAGATCATTTATTTATGTATAATGCGACAGTACAATCAATGGGATGTGTTATGAAAAGCTGGAACAGCTGTCCAGTGATACTAATGCTAGCCATGTACTTAAAAGAGAAATAATGTCTAAAAATGAATCTGGGCGGGGATATTGAATTTTTAAAGTGAATTTACTGTATCAGCCCAGCGGTTCATCAACCCTATAACAGTAATGACTGAGGCCTTCAAAGTTGACCTCAGCAGCTCCGCATCTTGGATCTTGCCATTTTTTTGTGTCAGTGGCACTGCACATGCTCAGTGAGCTCTTGATTATTCTTAAAATAAGGGATTATTGTGACAATATCAGCAGGAAGTGAGGTTCATCTGTCAAAGAAGCTGATGCTACACGACTGATTATTAATCAATTCTGATGCAGAATGCACTGGTTTCTATGGTGTCGTGTGAATTTGAATTGATTCCTAATTAGCCCTATATTGAGACTTTTACAGGGCTGGATTTATAAACTGGGCACCCCTAGGCTGGCTTCGGGTTATCACCCCTCCCCCATCTCGGTCCCCTTCCCCATCCGTGTCTACCTCCATGTTGCTGAATGCGTCCCCTGCTTGTCGCCATCCAGGTTCACCTCCCCTTCCTGTTGTGAGTGAATACACGCATTATTTGCGCTCAGTCTCATCTGGAGCAGCACAGAGACTCATGTCTCTAGTGCTGGAACTGAATAGCAATGTGGCTGACCCTGAAATTCAGCCGCCATAGGCCAGAGCTTTTGTAGCCACAAATCCAGACCTGGACTTCTATATTGTATTGTATTGTATATTGTAAAAAGGAAATGTTGGCACTTAATGTGTCTTGCTGGGTTGGGCACTTAACTGTGTTGTGAGATTCAGGGCAAGGTAAGGGGGGTAGAGCTGGAGTTGTAGACTGGACTATAACATCTACACATAGTGGCATAGTATGGGAAGTTGAAGAAAGACACAAGTCCATCAAGTCAAATTAAGAATGGCACTTCTTATGACCAAATAAAAAGAGGAGGAGATGGGACTGTGAGGGGCGCTGATACTAAGGGTCAGGGTGGTGATGTGAAAGAGGTGGATTGGGCAGGGGTTGATGAATAGGGTGGGTTGATGATCGAGCAAAGAGGATAGTGTCCAAGCTTGGGAGTGTGTTCATTAGGAGTGGAAAAAAGATGGAAATTATCAGTTGCGTAACATCTCATCTGGGCATCCCAGAAAAAGCATTTTTTGGGGGCCCCCATGATCTGCCGACCTCTGCCCAGAAGTGGAACCATACAGCAGACCCCTTGGTCCAGACCCCTCGTACCCGATGTATGGGAGTTGCACCACTGGCTTTAGATACAGCAACACATCGCCACCTATCAGCAGTTACCCTATATTTGTAAGCTGTTTGAAAGCAAGCATCTGATTGGTTGCTATGGTTAGGGCTGCCTCTGCAATGGCATCATTCACATTAATTTAGTTTTAAAAATAAATAAATGATGATGATGATGATGATGATGATGAAGGCCAAAATAAGAAGGAGAACGCTGAATGCTGCTGGTAAGATAATATGGCTTGTTAAATGCTTGTCTAATGAATAGAGAACATCCCTCGAAATCAACAGACGGGGGTCGGTTATATTATGACAGTCTATCCACGTAACAAAGTTATTCTTACTTGCCCTTTAACATCAGCGAATACAGTTACTCCATAATGACAGGGAAATCAAAGAGCTTTCTCAGAGCAGCTAACTGGCTGCCATAGAGATATGCTCGCCGGGTCCAAAGTTCTGATAGGGAGAGAAATAAAACTGCCGACTGAGGTGGCTGCTGACCTGGTGAATCAATGAGATTGATGCCACTTTGTTATGGTTGAATTAAAGGCCACGTGATGGCTCGCGGATGAGCTGTAATATTGCTGTGACAGATGCCGGGCTTCCTGACATGAGCAGTAGGAAAATATCAAGCCATGCAGCAGAGCTGGTACTTGGCACCGGGCGCCCAAGAGTCAATCTGTTTGTCGACTTAGCAAACATGATGTTTTCCTGGTGAGGGAGAAGAACTGACAATTGGGGACGGGGCGGAACAGAAGAAGCAGCAGATTGGTGATCAGCAGCTCAGATGGGACTATGGAGCAAGGTGCCCAGAAGAGAACTGGATGGGGTTCAGTTGAGAGAGGCTGGCAACGGAACGATTAATTTGCACTTAATTATTGCGATTCTTTTAGTTGCCTGCCAAGAACAATTACAGAGGAAGGAACTCGCTTTATTGAATATATCCTTATCCTGGGATCAGAGATTTGCCCGGCTCCAATTGGGTCAAACCTACTGATTGGCATATACTGTACACTAGGGATGCACTAAATCCACTTTTTGGGATTCGGCCAAATCCCCAAATCCCTCATGAAAGAATCGTCCGAATACCAAACCGAATTCTAATGTGCAGGAAAAAGGCAGAAAGGTAAAGGGGGATAAAAATGTTTTTACTTCCTTGTTTTGTGACAAAAAGTCACGTGATTTCCATTCCCACGCCTAATTTACATATGCAAATTAGCACTCGGATTCGGTTCTGCCACGCACAAGGATTCGGCCGAATCCAGAACCGAATCCTGGATATATCCCTAATATACACCCACAACCTGCTGCTTGATCCAACATTCAACAACTTTATCCATAAACCTTCTTGCTGGGCCCGGGCCACCAGAAAACCAGAAGTGATATCACCATAAACCAAGGAGGCGGCATCAGCCAAGGGTGAGAGATGTTGGAAAGGGAAATGGAGTAATAAGACTAATCAATAGGTCTTGTATTAAAAAAAGTCTTTAGACTATATATATCAATAATCTCTACATTCTTCATCATTTTTTTTATTTCTTATTTTTATATTTCTTTATTTATTGGTTTGCTAGAAATTTACATACTTTCCTTTAGAGTCCTGTATCTGGAATAACCACCAAGTGGTTCGGTTTTGGCCTTTCCAAAGACCCCAAAACCCAAGCATCTTTCCAGGTTATAGAAGTTTGGACTAAAAAAAACCATGGGGTTTAGGTAGTTCAAGATGTTCCTGGACGACAAATACCAGGGTTCCTCGACGTATAACCATGGCGTAATGCATGCTGGGAGTTGTAGTCCAAGACTTCTCAAGAGCAGGGGTTTAGAAACACTCTAGTAGTGTGGGGTTAAAAATTTGGGTCAGCAGGTTTGTGAGCTAGTCCAAAAGGACCGACACAGGTCTATACCTTCCTTCTCTTCCACCAGTTACTCAAGCTGGTGCCATTGTTGGTGGTCCATAACTCTGCTCAGGTGCTGGATTTAGTAGAATCACCTCTTTAAAGGGAAAGGGCACTGAGTGCATTTATCCGAGTTCTATAATATCACATAAAGTTCTAGAGCTGACTCTGTAAGATGGAGGACCCTGCTAATTTAGAAGTATGGGGCCCATTGAGTACTGATGGAAGTCTGCTTATGCCCCTGTATAGTGATGGGCGAATCTCCCGCGATTCGCTTCGCCTAAAGATTCGCGAAGTTCTAGAGAAATTCGCGAATCGGCGAAAAATTCGCAAAACGAGTCGCGGGAGGGTTTTGACGCGCGTCGTTTTCGTCGCGTCGCGTCATTTTCGGCGCTCGTCGCAAATTCGGCCCTGGCGAATAAATTCGCCCGTCACTACCCCTGTATGATATCATTGCTGGGCTACGCTTGATGGTGCAGCGCCAATTAGTTGTCATTTTGTACTAAGTCATAACATACAGTGCAACCAGTGAGAATAGGAGCCATATTGGCTTCAGCCGCAAAATGCAAACGAGCCAATCAGGTGTCTATGACCCCTGGACTGCCTTTACTATAATATAGTAGACGTCTGGGAACGGCGTCCCAGTGCAACCAAAACTCTGGAGAACAAGGGAGGGGCAAGTGGATGAGTTGAAAGGAAGTTATTTAAAGCTGAATATAAAATAAGAATATGATGGTATTCCTTTAAATTTGGCTTCCATCGTATCGGTTCGAATCCCCCCATAGTCCATTTTTCTCAGTTCATTTCTCCTTCATACTTGAGCGAAAGGCATCAGAAAAGGGGGTTGTGTCAGGATGGGGGAAAGATGAAGAGACTAAACCAAATCCCACCCTGCCTGCAAGTTATTGGGCCAATTTGCGTAATACAAATGCCTCTGGCCGACCATTATTTATTCAGCAAGTCCATTCTGCACTAATACTAAGGAAATAGCAACTATTTACGACAAACTGATGAAAAATAAATTGTATAAAAGCAAAGGAATGAGCCCGCCGTGTTCCAGTTTCTGGGGTTTGATGTATCTGAACCTCTCAGGCTGAACCTCTGGAGAATCTCCTGCATTAGACCGGGAAAATAGGTCAATATGGCTGCCAGTCTCTCATCTACTAATTGCTCTGTTATGTATATACACATACATTGCCTTTAATAGGAATAACACTCCGTTACAGCCCAGCCCCGTGCATCAAGCAGAGCTACACCTGCAGCAGAACTACAGCTCCCAGCAGCCCCATTGACGCTGCGCTATTTATGGACGGGTCCCGTTTCCAAGGAGGAGAGATCACTAGAACTGTGAAATGAGTAGGAGGAAATCCTAAAACACACCTGGGGTGGGGGCTGCCAACGTGAATATGCACATGATTTATTGCTCCTGGACAGACAGACTGTATCACTGAACTATACCAGGGATAGAAAACCTTCCTTCCTCCACCAAGTGCTGCCCATGTCTAGCTTTATATATATAAATGTAAATAATATATATATAGATGTAGCCTGAATTATCCCAAAGCAGTACCTTAGGCTTTTCCACATAGCTGTATCTCTATGTATAGCATTGGGAGATTTTCCATAAATCCCACTGGTAAAGGAGAACTAGAGCTTGGGGTTGTGTATCAGCCCAGGGCCACCTGAAACCTTTTTGCAGTACAGGTATGGGACCTGTTATTCAGAATGCTCTGGACCTGGGGTTTTCCGGATAAGGGATCTTTCTGTAATTTGGATCGTCATACCTTGAGTCTACTAGAAAATCATGTAAACATTCAATCACGTGTTATGTATCACGTGTTATGCAGACATGTAGCCACTAATCCCCCCGTGGCTAATTAATCCCACTGAAATATGTAAATTATAATGTAAGCTTTATGTTTCATGTTAACTTTTGGATAATATGTAACGCATGCAAGCCTTGATGAACCACTGTTTGTATGCCGTTTATCAATAAACTCGACTTGAGTAACAATAAAAAAAAAAACCCAACACAGGTGCATAACTTCAGAGGAAGCAGACCCTGCAGCTGCAGGGGGTCCAGGAAGTATAGGGGCCCCACGAGGCCCTACTTAAAGGGCAAGGAAAGTGTAAAATAGAATAAGGCTAGAAATGCTGTATTTTGTATACTAAACATAAACATGAACTTACTGCACCACAAGCCTAATCAAACAAATGATTTATGCTTTCAAAGTTAGCCACAGGGGGCTGTCATCTTGTAACTTTGTTATACATCTTTGCAAGACTAGACTACATACACATGCTCAGTGTGGTCTGGGCTTCTTAGGGATCCTCATAAATGATCAAAAAACAAAGCTGCTTGCGTTCTGCATGGCTGGTAAGTAAGGCAGGGGCTCCCCCTGCTGTTCATAAGTATGATTGTTTCCCTGCCAGAAGTTAGGGACCGTCTGACAATTCCTATCCACAGCACTAAATGAAGGGAGAATTTCACTGCATACAGTCAGGTTTCTTATAAAAACGGTACACATTTTTTAATTAAAGTATATTGGAGATAGATTTCTTTTTCATTAAAGAAAGTAAAAATGGGATTTTATTTCTTTGCCTTTCCTTGTCCTTTAATGACAATTACAATATATATTGTTAAAACAGCTCAACCTCTGGATATGATGGGGGCCCTAAAATGAATTTGCTGTCGGGCCCAGTATCATCTAGTTACACCACTGAGTAGGCTGGTTTTGGTTCCAAAAAGGATTAAATATAACTCAGTTTGGATCAAAATACTGTTTTACTATTACAGAGAAAAAGGTAATTTTTTAAAATTTGGATTATTTGGATAAAATAGAGCCTATGGGAGATTGGCTTTCTGTAATTCAGAGCTTTCTGGATAATGAGTTTCTTGATAACTGATCCCATACCTGTAGTTGCAGCTCAATCAACAGAGAGCGGGTTTACCCTTTTCTCTTGGAAAATTCCGTGGGGCACAGCAAGAGCCCGGGAATCCCTGGGATGTACCCTGTGTGTTAGTGGGCAGCTCCCATGCATGGAATGAAGCCTAAAATCCTGCTTCAGGGAAAATCGTATTGGCCGGGATATTGGAGTGCGAGTTTTAACTGCTCCAGACAATCCCATTCCATCTGCCGACGGGGTCACGTGACATAGCGAGGGGGAACCCCCTCTCAGCAGCTGAGATTTCCCCCCAGAACAAAAAGAAAGAAAGAGCAGCATCATTTTGAACTTGTTCTAAAGGCAGCTGTAAACTATGGTAACAAAAGAAGAGCAAAAAAAGAGGGGTCGGGGTAATTATTCAGCCCATGCATAAGGCATGGCCGCTCGTTTCTCCAAGTAGCAGAGAAAATAGAATGTTTCGCTAAAAAGAATGATATAAATGAATAAATATGGCAAACAGCAGAAATCTGCTTAGTCTTTGACTTTCTTTTTTTGCCCATTTTGAACAGTTTGCTTTTTTTTTAATTCAAAGCCTTTTTTGGTCACCAGGGGTTAATGGATATAGCAGCCAGGGAGCAGCCTTTAAGTCAAAACAGAAGATGAATGAGAGAAAAAAGGCTATAGAAAATGTTAATAACTGTAAAACTTTAGCCTCACTGTAAGTTGTTTTTTTTATATTTATTGCAGGGGTCAGTGACCCCCCCCCCTTGACATCCAGATAGTATTTTTAGTTCACGTATAAATAGAAAGAGCACCTTCCCCCAATGTAAAGGTAGAATGATGTGCAGGGTCAAAAATATACTCAAATATATATATATATATATCAACACTATAAAGTAGAGGAAAAAAGGGAAAGTAACCCTTAAAGATTGTACTACAGGTATGGGACCTGTTATCCAGTATGCTCAGGACTTGGGGTTTTCTGGATAACGTATCTTTCTGTAATTTGGATCTTGCCTTAAATCTACTAAAAAATCATGTAAATGTGAAATAAACCCAATAGGCTGGTTTTGCTTCCAACGAGGATTAATGATATCCTATTTCGGATGAAGTACAAACTACTGTTTTATTATTACACAGAAAAAGGAAACATTTTTTTTAAAAATTTGGATTATTAAATTATAATGAGTCTATGGGAGACGGCCTTTCCATAATTCTGAGCTTTCTGGATAATAGGTTTCCAGATCCCACACCTGTACCTCATTCATAATGAGCGAGATATGTGTTCCAGACTGTTTATATTTTTAGCTGAAAAGCTCTAGAATCATGGTGGGTGGGGGCAGGGGGTACAAAAACTCCGTTTTTACATCTGCAACAAATCAGATGCAATTGAGTTTAAAAGTGTCAGCCGGGATGGTGTCAAATTGATGCCTGCACTTAATTCTTTAGGCTCACGCCTGCAACACCTATTAGTAGAGCTTGCAGTGGGGATCCAGGGCTTCCCTGCATCAATTAACCCATTTGCACATTATACTAGGAGGCGGGACTGGGTGCAGCTATTCCCAGGAATTCCTTCTGCTCTTTATTCTCGGTTCCTAATTAAAGGAGTAGGAGAAAACACTTGATTACACAATACTGTGCGCAGGGCGGTGTATGTTTCTACTCCAGTGTAAACCTCCAGGGGGGTCTATAAAATGCAGACACTCTGAATTGGTGGAGGAGGATTAATTGACTCAAGATGATGCACTTGGTTGTGTTCTCAGCAGCGACGCAATAGGCCCTGAAATTTCCAATCATTTGCTCTGCGGATGGTTATTTTGGACAAAGGGAATTGATTACAGATTGTTTGGGTGGAGACAGCAAAATAAAATGAAGAATTAAGAGACAGTGATAGAGTTCCTAAGTAGGGACCCATTCTGTGGCTCATGAAGCCATCAATGGAACTCTCATGTCCAGTTATAAGGCTTATCTTTCTGAACTGAAGGTGGTCATACATAGGATTTAGTGTTACCCATTGATTGGCTGAAATATCGGCTGATGCATTGCCTTCATATCCAAAAAGTACTGATTTGTTCTTCAAGCCAATGGCCTGACGGAGCAGATCTAATCCAAGGTGAGAGGGATCTGCTTTTGGTCTATCTCAGTTCTGCATCTGCTGATTCCCCCCATTCAGTTACCCAGGAGCGATGTTGTACTTTTCAGTGCTGGTCTTTGCCCATTGAGGTTGCAGTATGATAATCTAGCCAAGCAACAGTTTTAAAGGAGAAGGAAACCCTAAAAATGAATACGACTAAACATGCCATGTTTTATATACTGAACTTGTTGCACCAGCCTAAAGTTTCAGCTTGTCAATAGCAGCAATGATCCAGGACTTCAAACTTGTCATAGGGGGGTCACCATCTTGGAAAGTGTCTGTGACACTCACATGCAGAGCCGCCATCAGAAATCACAGGGCCCCGCACAACAAAATTGTCGGGGCCCCCTGGGCTCCGCCCACCCAGGCATCTAAGCCCCGCCCCAATCCCCCCCGAATCCACATCAAAGTTAAAAAGACCAAACAGACATCAGCGCTAAAAAAGTAAACCCCCCCAGGGTTCACTTATAAGTTAAAAAAAAAATTATTGGAGCCCCATAAAATAAAAAATTGGTGACAGGGGCCTATAGAGTATTAAAAGAAAACATTTGAGGCCAGGGGATTAAGAAAAAAAAAAAACCCTACATTGGAGTTGGTGGAATTGAACTCATGGCTGCAGGACTTCAGTATACTTGCTTGACTTCAGGTATTTTCTTTAGTGCTGGCTCCTCGTGACATCGGGTATTTCCGTGACTTCAGGACTTTAAGTGTCGGCTCCTTTGCTTCTGTTCGGCACTTCCGCATGTCGGCTCCTTCGCGTCTGCTCGGCGCTGGTAAGGGGGGCCCGGCTCTTCGGAAAATGCAGCGCTGCCGGGTCCCCCTTCAGCCCCGGGCCCGGAACACTTGTCCCCCCAGTCCCCCCCTGATGGCGGCCCTGCTCACATGCTCAGTGGGCTCTGAGCAGCTGTTGAGAAGCTAAACTTAGGGGTCGTCACTAATAATCCAGCAGAAAATTATGTTGGCAGTGGCGTAACTACTCGCTGGTGGGCCCTGGTGCAGGATTGGCACCCGGACCCCCCTATCGGACTCTCCCCCATATGAATTGCACATTGGAGTTCTCCTAGCCTCCCCGGCCGGCCCCTAGAGGGAGTGGGCCCTGGTGCAATTGCACCCCCTGCTCCCCTGGTAGTTATGCCACTGGATGTTGGCCTCTAATACAGTGTATAAACTGATGCTACAGGGCTGATTATTTAATTCTGATGCTAGTTGCACTGGTTTCTCAGCTGCCATGTAGTAATTATCCATAATAATTGGTAATCGGCCTTATATTGTGACATTTCTATTCTATGTGTAGAAAAGAAGATGGGGAGCTACTGGGGCACCTTTGGAGACACAGATCTTTACTGCTAAAGGTTTGTGGTTGCCTGGGGCTGGTACAGAAGCCCAAAACATAATGTACAACATTTTTTAGCTACTTCTTTAGTTTAACGTTCCTTGTCCTTTAAACAACAACAAGTTCTTGACCACTGCTTGAACTTGCCTGAAGTTCTTGACCACTAGTGAGTTCACACCAAAGTCTAACCAGCTTATCAGTAGGGGGTCCGCATGAGCACAGAATTCCAGGAATACTGAATATTGAATGAAAAACATCTCAACCTCGCGCATCATTTTGAAGGGGAGATGGGGTGCTTGTTAGTATTAAAATTGTGTTATACAAATAATTTTATGGATTATCCCTAAAACACATTTGGCTTGTTGGGGAACCATGCTTTAGAACTGTGAGTCCAACTGTGCTTGTGAGACTTAAACAATGTCGAACTAGGCTTCCTTGGAACCAACTATCCAGAATGACCATAGTTAGTTGGAGTGCTTAATGTTTATAATGTTATATATAGACCTGTGATGGGAATAAGACAGGGAGGAGGACAATTTCCAGTGGCTGGGCCTCCTAGGATCTAGCACACCAGTATGACCCTTGAGTCTTTTGACTCAAACTGATCACTGTCTGAAACAGGAGAGACAAGGTCTGCACTGGGGAATTGTGGACATCATGTTCCAGTTGGTGGCCCAGGCAGATACACCTGAAGGTCCAGAAAGCCCATATTTGGATGGAGCTGATAGGAATGGTGCATGGTCTAATTACAAGACCTCAGCATTGCCAATGAAATATACAGTATGCGAAGGCTTGGCGAGGACACCCCCAGGTCTAGAACATGGTTGTACAATGATTGGGTTAATATTATGAAATGTGGTTATTTTTAGTTTCAGGGACATTGCCCTGGCATTAATTTGGAGATACATGTTAAGATCAGGCATTATTTGCCCCAGGAGTCGATTGGACAATGAAGGTATTGACGTGACTCATCCCTACTGCGTATTTCAGTCCTTAGGGGTCCTACCTGCAGCAACAAAAATAGCTAGTGAGCAGCACGCAAGGATGTTCTTCACATGGCATTTTCTTTTCCTTTGATCCCCAGGTGAATTCCCAGTAAAATGTTCTCCCAGTGGAAATCTTTCATACGTGTGTTTTCTTTGTCATTGAAAACAGGGATGCATTTCCATTCGTGACTGCCTTCTTGGGCAACGTCAGCTTTGAGCCATGTACATTTGTAATCTTAAAGAGGTAGCTCACCTTTAAACTTGTTTGTACTGTAATATCCAAGCAAGAATAATGACTGCTGTCCATGTCCTGCGTTGATTGCATCTACTGTACTTACCATTACTTTACCTGTGCTGGTTCATTAAAGGGAAGAGGAACCAACAGAACTCAGGAACAGTTAGTAGGGAGGAGGATATTTTATCTGTGTGGGTCCAACCTAGCTCCATTACAACTCTGGTTCTGGGCTAGGCACAAGAATCATCTTGGGAGGTCCATGAAATATCAAGAGGCCAGCAGGTACTTGCACAAAATCTCAGTTAAAGGACAAGTAAAGAGATGGTTGCATCACAAGGACCTTACAGAAGCCCCTGTCATGAAACTTACCAACTACACTCCCCAATATTGCCCTCTTCCCCATACATGGCAATCAAAAGCACAATAGATGTGGCTGCTTCTTGTTCTAACCAGGAAAATGCTCAGTTGAAGCCAAGCCTGTCCTGTTTCCTGAAGCCAATCCTGTCTTAGTGTCAGGACAGGAAATCATGTGTTACTTTAATGTAAAGGAAAAGTATCCCAATATTTTTATTTACTCTTGGAAATGCTTGAAAATATGTTTTATCGGAGATGATGATGCCAGGCATGGCACAGTTAATCATTATCATCGTCGTTCATTTATAGAAATTACACCAGCGCTTTCCAATAAAAACAGATGACTTGCAATAAATTACCAAAATAATTAAAATTATATTGCTTGGTAGCAAAGAATGAGTCGCCCACTCAGATTACACACCAGGGTGCCCTGACCCATAGACTGAGGAAAGAGGCCTGATTTCTTAAAGTTAACTAAAGTGCAAATCCTCTAGTGTGAGCAGCTCCTTGAAATTATCCCTGCTTGACTACAGTGGAGTTAATTAGTGGCTCGATCATTTTGTGCTAATAATTCAGGTTAACGTTAATATCTGGCCTGTAATAACCCTTAATGATTGAAGAAGTGCACTCCTGGTGTAGGCAAGCAATTATAGCACTGCCATTGTCTTGATAGTAAAGAGTTAAAAAAAACTTCTTGAGTTTTGGTCTGTGTTATGACATACTCAGGGGATTTTAGTTGAAAAGAAACCAATTCACCACTTTAAATATTTGCTAGCTGCCCTTGGGCCAATGTCATATAAATGGACCCATAAATGGGTAGGGGCCACAAATGAAACAGGGGAGGGGCGAATAATGGGATGGAATATCCTGATTTTCCAACTGGTGGTGTCAGAAAGTATGCTGTATTAAATCTGGAGAAGGTGACCATGACTTTTATGAGGCCATATGGGGCAGCCAATAAATGGATGGTCATCAACACCTGGTTAAATCCCAGCTATAGATCATACAGTAGATACTGTCCCTCTGGTAATACCGAAGCTGATGAAAAACATAAGAGAGAGAACAATCTGTCGTGTGGGCATGAAAGGACTTGAAAGTTCCAGGGAAGGTGTTGTTTTTTCAATCAAAAATATGACTTTGCTGGGATTGTACAATTGTTTTTACTAGTCTCACCCAGCAGGTTAATGAGGGTGATGCAAATGCTGTATCTATTTCATGCTGATTAAAAAAATATCAAAATCTTTATTTTTGTGTAACTGTTAGTAAGACAAGCTTTGGTGGTTGAGCCTTAGCAGAATTGGGTAGTGGAGATTCAACTAGGGCGGGCACCTTTTCTGGAAAAAAATACTGGCCTTCCTTTATATTTATCTTTTTTCATTGAGATCAACCATAATTTTTACCGGCTAGGCCAGTAAAATTCCGGCCAGGTGGTAACCCGATCCTCTAAAGGATTTGGTGGTGGAGTCTTAGCAAGCTTGGGCAGTGAAGCCTTAGCAGGCTTGGATAGTGGAGCCTCAACAGGCATTGGTAGTAGAACTTACAGTAGGTAGACTTGGGTTGTGGAACCTTAGTAGTCTTGGGCAGTGGAGCCTAGACAGGTCTTGGTGAAGTGACAGGACTTGGTGAAGCTGAGTTTTTTTACTTTCAAATGCATAGAGCTTCTGCTATGTTGGGCCACAGGGCTGGACTGAAAATAAACAACAGCTCTGGCAAAAAAATCAAAGCAGCCTGCATATAAATGTGTGACATTGGTGGCCAGCTACCCTCCCCCCCCCCACAAGTAAAAAAAAAA
>CM044448.1:103093228-103180637 GCA_024363595.1 Xenopus borealis | reverse complement strand
GCAATATCTGTTTATAGAGACCTACATTGTTCGGGGGGTATAGTTTTCCTTTAAATTTTTTTAAGAAAGGCTGTTGGTGTGAGTTTTAGTCTCAGTAGCAGAAAGGATATAGTACAGTCTTACCTTATATTACTACTGGACAGGGGAAATGATGCAGCTCAGATAAGAGCATTTCAGTGCTGAGATGATCAATGAAAATGGAGCAGCTGTTTGTTATTTGACTATTTCCCAGGCAGTCAATGTGCAGTTAAATAGGATAGCTGCAAACCATACAGACCAAAGCCGGCTGCTTTCTAGGAGAAGGAAATGATGTGTAAATAAACCCAGAGAGGAGACCTCATGGTACTGAAAACAGTTGCTGTTTGTAGTTACAGATTTTATTCTCAGCACCATGGACAGTGGCACATTGATACTGTCGCTACACTCCCGGCAAGGTTATTTTCCCAGTGATGCCCCCAGCAGATCTAGATATTGGTTGTTGGGCATAACAAAACAAGCCTAACACCCCCACGTTAAACTGCAATAAAAATTATTATCGACAGTTACAGATATTACAATCGCTGGGTACACAGTGACACCGTGTAGGGAAATTTGACACTCAAGACAAACAGATAAGTCTTTGCTTACTCCCCCATATTTTTACCCCCAGTTCAGATTTTTAATACAGACGGGACCCAGTTATAGATGGTTGATTTTAGATGGATTTTTGACCCCTACAGACTGATTCATCCGTTTATTGGACCATTTTAATGAGAATTTGGCAGATATATTGAGCAGAAGAGGACCTGATCAACCTGTTGATGTGTTCCTCTCCCAGCAGGTCTACAAAGACCCAAATGGGGACATAATGATAAATCAGCACTTTTTTTTCCAGCTGGGTGGCCAAACGGACTAATTTGCGGTTTGTAGGGGGCAATTCATGGTGTTGTCTGCATAGGCCCTTAATATGCTCCAGTTTGGCCCAACTATTGCAGTGATTTTCAACCTTGTGCCTCCAGCTGTTAAGAAACTACAAGTCCCACAATGCATTTGCCTGACTGTGGCTGTCAGACTCCTTCATTGCATTGTGGGACTTGTAGTTCCTTAACAGCTGGAGGCACAAGGTTGAAAATCACTGAACTATTGGCTAATGTTGTCTAATGTTTGCAGGTCAAACCCCCTGGAGGTCCAACCTTTAATCATGATCCCCTCAGGGTTGGACTGGTGTGCCGGGGTCCCAGGAAAAAACATGGTGCGCCCCAGCCTTGGTGGGCCCCTAGGCCCTAGGTTTGGTTAATTTGTGATGCCAATCTGGGTTAGTGACCCATATGCAGGCAGGCCACCTGCTTCCTGCTTTTTCTGCCCGGAGCTGCCTGCATGGAGCTGAGGACCTTGGTATGCTCCTAGTGGTTGTCCTCACTGCACGTAAATTTTACATTTCAGGCAGTGAGTCAGGAGGCAGCCAACCTGGAATCCTAAACGTGCACCTGCTCATTCGGGACCCACTGGCCCAGACCCTGGGCCCTTCTCCCTGCATTCCCGCTTACACTTCCCTTCCTGATCGCTCTGCTGCAAAGGTAATTGTGGTGCAGGGGGGGGAGGTATTGGCAGGCTGAATGGGGGTCCCGGAGGGGGGGTTGCGGCTAGGGAGCCCGGGGTATGGTGTGGGGGGCCCCCATAGCCCATAATAAGGTTAACAATTTAGGAAAACTATTGAATTATAGCTCCAGGATTATCAAGGGCAGTAATTATGTTTTTACCCCAAGTTTATCAAACCTTCAAGTTGGGCTTTCAGTTGTATCTAGAAGAATAAATTGACATTTTCCCCAAAGATTTGAGAGACGTTAATTATTTTATTTCCAAGCAAAAAAAAAAAACATCAGAGCAGCCTCTCTCTTTCTTCTGACAACTTCCTTGACTACTTTGTGGTCAGACTGGTTGGAAACTGACCAGCAGGTGGCGCTGTTGGAACAAAATGTATTCATATTAACAGTACATGTACCCCTTAAAGGAACAGTAACACCAAAAAATAAAAGTGTTTTAAAGTTAAGAAAATATCATGTAGTGTTGCCCTGTGCTGTTAAAACTGATGTGTTTGCTTCAGAAACACTACTATAGTTCATATAAACAAGCTGCTAAGTAGCAATGGCAGAAATTGAAAAACGGCTATATGGCACAGGATAAGTAATGGATAATAACAGATAACATTATATTCTACAGAGCTTATCTGCTGTGTAACTTGAGCCTTTTCTCCTTTGAATGGCTGCACCCACGGCTACACATCAGCTTTTTTACATAAACAATAGTAGTGCTTCTGAAGCAAACACTGCAGTTTTACCAGTGCAGGGCAGCACTGCATTATATTTTTATTACTTTAAAACAATTTCATTTGTTGATGTTACTCGTCCTTTGGAATGAAAAATAAACAAATGAATGTAAATTACAAAATTGCGTAAAATAGCATTCTCATTCATTCACTTAATTTTAAGGAGAATAGAACCTGTGGGGGGAAAACCCAAACCCCCCCCCCCCCATTTCCATGTCCATTTCCATGTAATTTTGGGCATGTGCGGATTCGAAAACCGGCAAATTGCTCCAACTGCGCATACGCAGAAATGCAGATCCCTCCTTTAACTGACCTTCAGGCTGAGCTCCCTCCTGCCACTGCTCTAGGCCCCCCAGCTTGGGAACAAAAACCCTAGAGCATTTTATGACTACAAAATACAGTTTCCATTCTATTACATCATTTCCCTGAATGAGAGTTTTTATTTGATCATTCCCCCCGCTCTCTTTCTGTGCAGGCAGATTGCAGGTATCAGGGAATCCTAATAGCATTAATCAGAGCCCTTCTTTGCTCCGTACAATCCACAGCACAATTAACCTACAAAACACAATCACTGCTACCAACAAAAGAGACTTTGCCTAGTATTATGTAACCGTCCTAAAACAAAGCACTGAATTGGCCCCAATTAAGATCTTCATTAGAGCGTGCTCTATAAAGGTCATCATTAGGATAAGGGAGCTCAGCAAAGCATTGTTGCTAAAGCATTAAACCTTAATCTACTGCTCGAACTTTGTTTTTCTGCCTTTCAGGAACTGGATGTGCGGGTTGAAAGCAAAGCCACAATTATCCTGAGATACATTTATGTGTTTATGTTTAGTGATGGGCGAAATGGCCGCGTTTCGCTTCGCCGAAAAATTCGCGAATTTCCATAGAAATTTGCGAATTTTTCGCCGATTCGCGAAACGAGTCGCGCGTCGTTTTTGACGCACGTCGCGTCGTTTCCGACGCGTCGCGTCCTTTTCGCCGTGCGTCGCGTCCTTTTCGGCGCGTCACGTCAAAAAGCGACTCGTTTTTGCGCTGCAAATTTTTTTGGCAGTTTCGCGAATTTATTCGCCAGCGGCGAATCGCGGGAATTTGCCGCAAATTCGCCCCTGGCGAATAAATTTGCCCATCACTATTTATGTTTCCTTTACGCTGTGAGTGGCTCTTGGCCCAATAGGGCTGTTAGTACACATTAAGTCTTTGGAGATAGTGTTGGGTGAATTTATTTGCCTAGCTCGAATTCCTGCGATTCGCCGCCGGTGAATAAATTTGTGAAAATTTGCCGTCATCAATTTCCGATTGTCACAAATTTTTCCTGAAAATGTTCTAAATTCACAAATTTATAGTGAAAACATTCGAAATTCACGAATGTATAGTGAAAACGTTTGAAATTCACGTATTTAGTGAAATAGTTCAAAATTCACAAATTTATAGTGAAATTGCTTGAAATCCACGAATTTATAGTGAAGTCGTTCACAAATTTTTCATGAAAACGTTTGAAATTCAAGAATTTTTTGTGAAAACGTTCGAAATTCACGAATTTATAGTGAAAACATTTGAATTTCACTAATTTAGTGAAATAGTTCTAAATTCATGAATTCATAGTGAAATTGCTTGAAATTCCCAAATTTATAGTGAAGTAGTTTGAATTTCTCAAATTCTTCGTGAACTTACCGATTTTGCTATTTTCGCTAATTTGTTGCCATTTCGGCGAACCGAAACGCCCCAGATTCGGCCATAGCTATTTGGAGAACATTTTTGTCCAATCAAAATAGTTTGAGTCTTTTGTTATATGAAGTGCATACAGACAGTCCAGGACAGAAACATTGCACTTCTGGACCAGCAGAAGACCAGGACCAGGGTGGCCAAAAGTGGCTCAAAGTGGCTCAAAGGGAAAACTACACAGTCCTTGTCCTTTAACAGGGTTAATAAGAAAAGTGATTACGACAGAATGGCTTATTTTCCCAGTCGTGTTCAGTCACCAGTAGGGGACAAATTAATCCAGATTCCTATCATCAAGGTCTTTAAACACACCGACTTTGCGAGTTCTTAAGGCTTAATTATTGGGATTAATTCCTAGTCTTTTTTTCAAAGTTATCGCCTCAAACAGTTGGACGTTAACTCCGCTGAACTTGTCCTGAGCTCTGGGTTCTAAGGACTGGAGCGCCTTCTAATTTCGGCCATGAGAAGTATGACTATGAATTTCAGATTTCCAGCCTAGTCAAAGAGAGAAAGAGAGAAAAGGGAGGGAATCTGGCAATATTAGGAAAATGACAAAATTAACCAATTTACTGAGGGGCACTATCTTATGTCCAGGTTTAATGAGTTGTATCATTAAGTACCTTTGCAGTCTTGTTTAATCATCTTAATAATCCGTAAAACAATCTTTTTTATGCCTCTTGCTCTGCAATGTTCCCTTCTCAAACTTAATTATAGATGCAAAGTAATGCTCCAATCACAGCCTCCCTTTCTGTACTGCTATCTAACATAGGGGCACAGGTGTATTTATTTGGATATCTGATTATAAACTGTAATTAAACATTAAAAGGGTGGATACTTTACTGTTTACAGACCTCTCAACCCTCATAGATTTTTTCAGCAATTCAATGAGGCAAAGCAGGAGGACATGGTCTTGGTTGTTCATGGCTTAGTCTGGGCAGAATGGACAGGGTCTTGGTGTGATCTGGGCAGGCTAGGCATGTGTGATCTTGGTTGAGCCAGGCCCTGGTATTGCTAGACTGTATATATATATATATATATATATATATAATACACATATATTGGCCGGTGGCATGCCTAAGCACAGCCCAAGAGTGCACAAGTGTTTTAGCCCTGCATGGACACACACATCTGCATAACAAATTGCTTTTTCATTTTCTCTTAGTCCCTAGAATATGAAGCCCTTGCCAATATATATCTTCTCTGTCTCGAAGGGAGAAGAAAAGATTGCCGGCATGTGATCAAGCTGCGTTGTCAGTAGCGATTAAATAATGCTCACCTCAGCGTGCGAGCAAGAGATGAAAGGGGATAGGGAAAGAGAGGTTTTTCGAAGGGACAGGCTTTGTGTGTATTATTTTCCCCTGTTACCTTGTGAAACAGCCTGAGCTACTTTCATATTTCATGGAATTCTTCAGCCCCATTTTATTCCAATGGACCGAGACCCAAAACAAATTCTTTATTTTAGCATATAAATAAATTATATAAAGAAAGTTTCATGATCCGAGGTGGGTTGTTGCTAAGGCAGCTTTTGGTTCTTTGTTGCAAAGAAAGAACTGGGAAATGTTTTTAATGGTCATTGGTGGGGAAGGCTTGTAGCTCCATAACTGTGTATGTAGGAAACACTCTTTATCTGAAAGTTAATGTATCAGCTGCCATATTGTTTGCCTTGACAGTGGCCAAGATTTCAATAAAACTGCACCATCTGGTGGTCAAAAGAGGCTGGCTATCAGGGTTGACCGGTTGGTGGTTTTCCAGACAAATTTGGCTTCTAATTTAAAGCCCAGGTGGGTTTTGAAAGTACAAACTAGCCAAAGTACAGATTAGGGCTACATTTGTAATTTGGAAACCAGCCAAAGATTTCTTGCCGTAATGTTCCAAGCCTGTGTCTCCCAATTGTTGGGTAATGTAGTTTTTGTTTAGCAATTTACCAACTGCCAAGTTTAATGTAAGACTACAGTACCCAACAGGCATTGGGACTGACTTGTGTAGAATTCAGGAGTTACCAGATTCTGGGCTCTGTACCCCAGTCTTCCATCCCTTTTAAACATTCTCACATTTTCTGCTGGCCACCAAAATGTTTAGAGGTTGGCCTGTTTTACCAATATATATTGAAACTGTATATGTATTAGGTCCTTATGGGGCCCCTATACCTCCTGTGTCCCTCTGTAGTAATGCTCCTGGTGATAGGTAGGGTTGCCACCTTGTCGGCACCCAATACCAGAACAAACGCCAAGCACCCTGGTCTAGGCTCGTGCTTCACCAGTAGTGTGACCGCCTTTGGCCTCGGGAGGAGCCCTCAGCTACTCAGATGCCACCTGGACTTAAATGAGTGGTGCAGGGCAGGAGTTCTGGCCAACAATGGGGCACGGAGTAGGCATGTTCATGTTCAGACAAGCAGATAGCTAGGAGTCGTCAGGCAGGCAAAGGGTCAAACCGGGTGATCAAAATCAGATAAGGATGATATTAGACAGGATCAGAGTCAATAACAGGCAGGAGTCAAACCAGGAAGCCAATCGAAGGGTTAAGCAGAATCAAGGTCAGTTTCAGGCAAGGGTCAGCTTCCAGAGATCAGAGTAGTCAAAACAGCCAGGCACGGTCAAACACAGGAATAAAACAGATTGGAAGCTCTTTAAGCAAAAATACAAGGCACCAGGAACAAAACCTATCACGGGCAGTGAATTGCAGCCAAAAGTCCCTTTAAATATTTGAATTTGGTGCCATTGCGTGCTGACGTCATCACGTCAGCGCGCCTGCGCCTTTAAACAAACGCAGAAGTGCGCCGCGCGCGCCTAGAGGAAGCCGGCACTGGGAGGAGAAGGATGCGACGGGCATCCCTGCCGTCCCCCCACTAGACCACCAGGGTAAGTTCCTTACACACTTTTTCTTGAAGAAAATACCGGCCTTCCTATATATTTGTATTTTTTTCCTTTTAATAACATTGGGATCAACCATCAAAAACACCGGCCATGCATGTAAAATTCCAACCTTAGTGACAGGCAAATCTGTCCCATTTTGTTTCATGGAAAAAAAAATTTCTTTCACTGCACATACTGTATTGTGCTATTTTTGGGCTACTTTTGAATTGCTTCTTGGCTAATTTTGGACGGGTTTTGTAAGTAACTTTAGACTTATCACCCTGATGGCCATTTGCTGACTAATGCTCAATATAAATATCTTTGTGACAATGGCACTTTAATCCAACGTTTTGTGAACCTGAACTGTTTTCCTTGTAGGGTCCATTTATTATTTGTGCTTTCCTAGTCTTTTCCACTCTTCTTATCTTCGCCAAACTCTAGATATCTCCAACCTCTGCACAAAGAGTGCTGTGACTTGGATGCCAATACTACTTGGCCCAGGTTTTGGCTTAGAATGATGAAACAAAGGGCCATAGTCCCTAAGACATTGGTTCCTGGAGATATCACTTCTGCATCAGTAAAGATTTTCAGCAGCATCCTCACCTCTTTTTCTGTAAGACT
This sequence comes from Xenopus borealis, assembly GCA_024363595.1. Classification (NCBI taxonomy): domain Eukaryota; kingdom Metazoa; phylum Chordata; class Amphibia; order Anura; family Pipidae; genus Xenopus; species Xenopus borealis. Next base: position 103,173,137 of record CM044448.1, on the reverse strand, counting down.
CTCCCTAAAAACATTTCCATTTCCCAGTTCTTTCATTGCAGCCAAGAACTAAACGATTCCTTAGCAACAATCCACCTCGGATCATGAAACATAGTCACACGGAATGTAAAAAGTGTTCTTGTCTCTTTCACATGTCTGGCTCATTCCGCAAGGTGTTGGCATCACACAGCAGCGTAACTGAGATGGTGCCCAGACTGAACTCCCTTGTTATCTGACTCATAGACGTGCTGCTGCTCATGCCGTGGGGAGCTTTTACTTTTATGAACTTATTAGGGACCATTCTATGAACTATAGCTGAGGATGAAATTATAGATTCATTAGGCCAGTGCTTCTTTTAGTCCATTTCTAAGGGTCAGTTTAAAGTTATGGAAGAGAAGCCATTTATCCTTGGCTCACAGCCTCTTGAGGAGATTTAGATAAAAGTACAAAGGGCTTATTATATTCTGTAACAACTTTCACTATATTTCTCAATGCATGTTCAATCTATTCTTCCAGCTGAATGTGGCCCGGCAGACTTCTTCCATCACAGCCAGCTTTCACCCCTATCTGCTAGAGTCACCCTTACCTGCCTGATCCCTGATGTCCACCCCTACTTCCATGGTATCCTCGGTGGCATTAATTGTTTTATTTTTATGAGTTTAACAACTGCCTGAGGGAGAAAGATTGGCCATGATGTAGGTATCCCACTCCTACCTTTCTTTGCTAGCTGCTTGTTCTTCCCTAAAGCTGGCCATACATTATACGATTCATTCGTTCCTCAAAGTAATGGATCTTTCCCCCAATATACCCACCTAAGATTGGGCTTGATCAGATTGTTAGCTGTAGGGCCAAATGATTGGATCACATCGGCGGGTAAAGGAGTCGACAGGAAAATCAAACCTGACTGATCTGGCTGTTTTTGTCCAGATATAATTCGAAATTGCCCCACACATGGGCTACCAAATTGGTCTAAAAAACCTGAATCTGCAGCTTAAATCTGGCAATGTAAATCCCCTCCTACAAGTGAATTTGGTATGAGCAGCTCTATGATTAACCGCTGCCCGATAGAGAGAAACATTGCACAAGAAGCAAACCAAATGATTTTGTGGCAGTGTTACTGACTGCCTTTCCTCTGGGCTTCACCTCCTATGAAATATCCAGTGACCTACCAAGCACCGTCAGTCCTCGATTGCTCCTCTAGCTTCAAACTTTCCTTTAGGAGGAACCAAGTGGACTTCATTAAAACTTCTGTTTTTTCAGCTTGTCTAAAAAAGGAAAAAAATCAGCTTCCCACATATGGCCCATGGCGACATATAATTATCCCCATCATATCCAATGTCAAGCTGTCGGCATGATTCTCTCCGAGGCCTTTGCGCCACTGCAAGGAAGATGAGCTGATATTTTTATTAGATTCACAATTCGGAAGCAAACAGGGAGGGTTGGCAAGAAACAGAGTGGTTGAAAGGAAGGTATAGACTTAAAAGGCATTTATTGATTTAGCGTGAGGATTAAATGCCAATTAGTAAATACCATCAAAAGTCTGGAAGAAGGTAGCAAATAAATCAATTCAAAGGGACAGGTAATTTGGAGAGAGCTCATGAAAGTGGAACTACAGTTATCATATCCTTCATTTTCCAATGCATCATCTTTTCATAGCCAAAAAGTTTCAATCGCTGTTGAATTGCTGGCTAGACATAGAAAGAAAATCTGTTATTTTGGCCAGGTCACCAGATAAGTCCAGTCTGGCCATCCAAGCAGTAGGCAAATCTACCTTAATCGGAAACAATTAAAAAGGGTTTGGTTGTGGGCCAACACACAGATCAATAAGATGGAACCTCCAGAGCTGGCAGTTGCACGTAACTGTGGCTTGAGTAGTTGCTCAAGATTTACCATGAAAATTCACCAAGCCAAGTTAGTTTGTATTATATATACTGGTAGAGATACCTGTAGGGTAATTTTTGGCAGACCTTCCTTGAGAGATAGAGTTGGGTGCACATTCCCCCATCATATCCCACACTTTACTTCTTGGCTCAGGCAGAATATCCATTGACCTCCTGCTCAGTCAGGGAATCGAAGTTTTTTGCCATAAACCTGATAGCTTTGTGTGTATTCCCTGTGATCCCGACCCAACACAGGACTCTATTATAAACCTTGTCCTGATAAAGGCAAAGAAATCCCAGTTAGTCAACTAGGATCCCAGCTCAGGTCTCTCATTTTTGGACAATGACTACAACCTGGCAAACAGCTTCACTTCCCCATACCAGTTCTCCTAAGTTGCAGTAGCTGCCAAGTTTGGCCTCTCCGTTTTTTACTCTCTGGTGCTGATGACCAAAAAGGAGAATCCATGATAGATCCGATATGATCCTGGTTTCAGAAATGAAGTAGACAAAAATGCTGGACACCAACTCCACTGCACAGCTTTGCTTTAGGTATTGGAATAGAGCCTGTTGAGGAGCAACTTCTGATTGGGGGCCTCTACTGGGGGCCCTAAGATGTCTATGTGAAACTACCATTTCTGGGAGATTTTTCATTGGAACTGATAGTGGGTTTCAAAAAGTATTGATAACTTTGTCACTTGCAGTAACTCTTCTCTTTTCTCACAACTTCTGTAAATGTTTCCCATAGGTTTGCAACATAACTGCGCACCAAGCTATTTGTGCAGCTGTATACCAAAAAATTATTCCCATCAACCTTTAGCCCTTAATGGTCCATTGAAGTGTTCAGGGAGTTATCATCCAAGGAAAAGTGGTTTTCGCTGGGAATTTTCTTCTCTTGTTAATAGGGGATATTTTACTTCAGTAACTCATGGCTTGTTGCATTTGAACTTTGTCAGCATTCTGTTATGTCAAGTCACAGATCAGACCCAGTAATAACATTCACATGGTTATATAATCTTCCTCGCCGCATCCTTTTCAACATTTTATTTTGCTGAGCAAAAATGATTAAAAAGAAATGATTATGGAATTCGGAGAATGCATAAATAAAATATATACAGACAGCGGGAGCTGGAGACAGAGGCAAAAGGAAAGCGGAATAGAAGGAAACAGGAATATAATGAAAGGGCCAGAGAACAATCAGACCTGCGGGGATGCGCCAATGAATGCTGATGCGGCTGTCAAGTTTGCATGGTGGAAGCCCCAGTTAGAGAAGTGTTTAGAGAAGTATTCATTTATTCTGTGTTTTCTGATTATGCTTCAGTCCCAACAATAAATATATAATTGCAGTCCAGTTCTGCACTTTTCATGTTGAGTTTTCTTTGGAAATACTCTTTGTAGGACAATAGCTGAAGAGAAAGCACCCATGGGTACATCAACAGTGTATGCACTGAAGCGTATAGAACTGTGCAGGGTGCAAAAATAAGTTAGATTTCACCAAATTTTTGTTCTTTGTTCTATTTAATGATCCCTTACAACTCCTGCAATCCCATGTCCAGCGTTACTAGAATGATTCTCCAGAAGTTTTAGAACTGACACCCCCATATTGTCCTTTGTACTTCTTGGCACTGCAAGACTATGGGGCCTTTTTATTTCCATAGTTTATACAGTTATGACAGTTGTCCTTGGCTTTATGTTGGGATGGAGTCCAATGTCAGGTGATCCAAGAGCATGTGATGTGAAGGTGGCCATACAGTCTTTGGTATCTAGGCTGAACCAAGTGAGCAATACATAGTAAGGTTACCTTCCAATTCTTCCATTTGTTTGGTCCAACAACCAGAAGAACTGGAACTTCAGGAAGTGAAGAGAAGCTGCAAATTTTATTCACTTTCTCATCTCAATCACTTTTAAAGGAGAACTAAGCCCCTCGTACCATAAAAGCACCCCCCTTAGCTGCTTGCCAATGCCCCCTCTCTTAAAAAACAACCCTTTAAAAAATCTGATCCAAAAATGCAGAGCAGCGAAGTGGAGCTCCTGGGCATCTTCCATGACGATGACACTTGGTCCAAGTCGGGCTTCAATTGTGCATGCTCAAACTATGGATGCACCGAATCCAGGATTCGGTTCGGGATTCGGCCAGGATTCAGCCTTTTTCAGCAGGATTCGGATTCAGGCGAATCCTTCTGCCCAGCCAAACTGTATACAAACCCTAATTTGAATATGCAAATTAGGGGGGGGGGTTGCATGACTTTTTGTCACAAAACAAGGAAGTAAAAAAATGTTTTTCCCTTCCCACCCCTAATTTGCATATGCAAATTAGGGTTCGGATTCGGTTCAGTATTTGGCCGAATCTTTCTCGAAGGATTCGGGGGTTCTGCCGAATCCATAATAGTGAATTCAGTTCATCCCTAGCTCAAACCGAAGTTGAGCCCAGAAGAGGATACAAAGCAGCAAAAGAAGGGTTTGTTTTTTGACTAATGCACAGTGAAGGGGGCATGAGGGGGGGGGGCAATGGCAGGCAGTTTAGAAGGACTTTTGGTATGGGGGGTTTAGTTCTCCTTTAAGGTGACAGGGAGTCTTCAGAGACTCTTTGGACTTTGCTGGTGATATAGTTTTTTCCGGCCCATGAACAAGCACGTTGGGCATTTCGAAGCCCCCCTGAAGTCCCTCTGCCCACGATAAAGCTTGTGCTGCCCTCCCACCATCTTCTCTCCTGGATAGGAAAGGAAACAGATGTCATGAACCAACGAAAACTTGCAATTACAGGTTTCTAGTATATTTTTAAGTGACTCAGAGGGGTCTCTATATACTTTTGCCCATGAGGGCTTTTCATTAGTAGTTCCATTATGGCATCTCTTATCCAAAATTAGTTATGGGCGAATTTATTCGCCAGGGCCGAATTCGCGGCGAATTCCCGCGACACGCGTCAAAGTTGATGCAACGCGCGTCAAAAGCGTCCCGCGACTCATTTCGCAAATTTTTCGTCGATTCACGAATTTCTCTAGAAATTCGCGAATCTTTAGGCGAAGCAAATCGCGGGAGATTCGGCCATCACTATCCAAAATCCTTGGGACCTGGGGTTTTCCACTTAAGGAATTTAAACATGAAATAAACCCAATAGGGATTAATTATATCTTAGGTTGGACCAAGTACAATTTACTGCTTTATTATTACAGAGGGATAGCTTTCCCATAATTCAGCATTTTCTGGATAAAGGGTTTCCAGATAATGGATCCCATACCAATATTTTAATGGGGTTTAATTAAATGAGGATCACAGAGAAATGCAATGAAACAATAATCAGACACCCAACCATGATAACACCAAGTAATAATACTTAGTAGCCTGAATCCTTTTGTAGGACAATAGTTCTCTTTCTTTCTCTGTGTAGAAAGGAGAATAAAAATCCCTAAAGGACGTTGGGACTCGCGTGTCTCCTGCAGCGATCAGGATAATCAAAATCCAATTCTACATCTTCACTAGGAACAACTCAGCTCATTACTGGGAGTGACAAACACAGAAGTGCATGGGGAGGTGGATGGGATATTGTGGGCTTGAGCACCACTCTGATCACTCTTTTACGTGTTGGATTTAATCCGCATGGATTAGAGAGAATAACAAGCAAGCAGGACCTACTGGGGGGGGGGGGGATTTTTCCCAACTAAATGTTAAAGTTCAAACAATTTGCTTTAGCACTGAGATTTGATGGCTCCACAGCGACGTCACATTAATACCTTACAGCAGAATGAAGGATGGCCAAATACCCAAACTGCTTGCTAAGCCCAATGTGATCAAAAGCTAAGGAGAAGCCTCATTAAATATCCAAATTAGTCTTTAGACTGTAATACTAGAGAAAGGGTCCTTGTGATGTTATTTTGTGACAAAACCCCTAAGTGCCTTCTAATATCCTTATCATTTACAGTAGGGGGTACATTATCCCTTATAATACATGAGTGATACTCACAGTTCCCTGTATAACTCAGCCTGCAGCCTTGTGCCTTTATATGGTCACACCCCTCAGTGACTTCTAATATCCTTATCATTTACAGTAGGGGGTACATTATCCCTTATAATACATGAGTGATACTCAGAGTTCCCTGTATAACTCAGCCTGCAGCCTTGTGCCTTTATATGGTCACACCCCTCAGTGACTTCTAATATCCTTATCATTTACAGTAGGGGGTACATTATCCCTTATAATACATGAGTGATACTCAGAGTTCCCTGTATAACTCAGCCTGCAGCCTTGTGCCTTTATATGGTCACACCCCTCAGTGACTTCTAATATCCTTATCATTTACAGTAGGGGGTACATTATCCCTTATAATACATGAGTGAAACTCAGAGTTCCCTGTATAACTCAGCCTGCAGCCTTGTGTCTTTATATGGTCACAGAACAACCCCTCAGTGACTTCTAATATCCTTATCATTTACAGTAGGGGATACATGATCCCTTATAATACATGAGTGATACTCAGAGCTCCCTGTATAACTCAGCCTGCAGCCTTGTGCCTTTATATGGTCACACCCCTCAGTGACTTCTAATATCCTTATCATTTACAGTAGGGGGTACATTATCCCTTATAATACGAGTGATACTCTGGTCACAGAACAACCCCTCAGTGATTTTGAATATCCTTATTATTTACTGTTCATGCGTCATGTGAAAGCTCTGCCCATGGTCTTTCACAAGCCCCTCATCAACCTCAACAGGGTGAAATTGCCTCCCTCCGGTTTGCATTGCGGCTACAAGTGGGGGGAAATGGAGCGTATCCATCAGACGAGCAGTAATGACAAATCTGGAATCATTTCTTAAGCAGAAACACAAACCACTCAGTATTATTTAAATCTAAATGAAGAGTAGTTTGGATTGTTTGAAAATAATAATACCACTGATCACTTTTCCCTTATACTGGGAGATGGTGACAACCTACCGACCGTGAGAGTGAATAAATGCAAATGTAATTAGCTCTGTTACTGAATATATGAATGTTAATGTCCCTGTCACAAGTGCTCAGCCTCACTGTACTAGTGGCCCCTTTACACGCAAGGTTTTCATTTTTATATAGAAAACCTTAGTCTCCCAGGGAGCAGGAATCAATCAATACTGGGCAATATGCTTGGCCATAGTCACGGCCCACCCAGAGCTTTCAGCGCATCTGCAGTTTTTAGGGGTTACCCTTGCTCAACCAGTCACCCACTGTCAATAACTGACACCTGAATTTTAACATACTCACACTATTGAAATCTATTGGAAAGTTAGCAAAATACTCAGAAGCAGTCAGGGTGCTGTTGTTGGTGGAGTGACCTGGGCGGACTGGGGAAGGTTTGACCAGGGTAGGCATTTGAAGTAGCTTCGTAAAATATCCAGAATTTTTATATAATTTGGCAATTATTCTTCACAGGACTGTATTTCGACCAGTGGAGTAACTAGAGAGGAAGCAGACCCCGCAGTCGCAGGGGGGGGGGCCAGGGAACAGGGGGGCCCGGACTTTGGGGTCAGCTTCCTCTATAGCAGTGGTTCTCAACCTTCCTAATGCCGCAACCCTTTAATATAGTTCCTCATGTTGTGGTGACCCCCAACCATATACAGGAAGCCCATCAGGAGATGTTCCATTCAGTCTTCAGCTCCCTCTGCTCTGGCAGCCTCAACACTATTCTTTAACTCTCCCTGTCCAGACAATGGTTTTATAGTTTGGACACCCCTTAGGGGACCCCTGTGAAAGGGTCGTTCGACCCCCAAAGGGGTCGCGACCCCCAAAGGGGTCGCGACCCCCAGGTTGAGAACCACTGCTCTATAGCCAACAATTACCCCCCCCCTTCCCCCTAGCAAAGCTCTTACCTTCAACGGGGAAGCAGAGTGCGTTGGCACGCAGTGGATAGTGGGCAGAGGAGGAGGTAGTGTCTGGGCAGGGAGTGGGCAGAGTCCCTGTGGAAAGTGGGAGGAGGATGAGGATTGGAGTGCGCTTGTAAGAGAGTGAACTAGGAGTTGTAATTAGTTTTGTGTTAAATGGGGTTTAAATAATGTGTGCATGCATGTGTGAAACAGTTAAGAGAGCTATGTAATTGAATGGTCACTAGGTGGTAAAAAAATGGTGTAATTCCATTCCCCACCAGCAGAGGGTTAGAACAGTGATCCCCAACCAGTAGCTCGTGAGCAACATGTTGCTCTCCAACCCTTTGGATGTCCCCAAAGCAGGTGATTATTTTTGAATTCCAGGCTTGGAGGCAAGTTTTGGTTGTTTTGAGTACTCGTAAATGGCCAATCACAGCACTTATTTTGCACCCCAAGAACATTTATCATGCTAGTGTTGCTTCCCAACTACTTTTACTTCAAAAGGTTGGGGATCCCTGGGTTAGAAGGTATAAAAAGGAGCCACACCCTAGAACTAATTGCTTTTGATGGGAGGATGTCACCAGAAGTGGAAACCCTATAAAGAAGAAGATCCAGAACGAGGGAAGGAAGGTAGAAATTCATATAGCAGCTGGTTGCTTAACAGTGGTCAGTATAGCAGCTCCCAGCATAAACAAAAATATTCTAATGCTTTAACCCTTAAAGGAAAACTAAACCTAAACAATGTAAGTCTCTCTAAAAATATAATGCATATAATGCATAAAACAGCTCATATGTAAAACCCTGCAAGTTAATAAATAATTTTCATAAAAATATACTTTTTTATTAGTGTGTGCTATTGGGTAATCCTAAATACAAAACTGACATTTTAAAAAATAATGGCCACCCCCTGGGATTGTATGATTCACGGTGCACACAAACAAACCAATCATGTTAGGTCACATGAGCCAATTAACAGACAGAGTTGTGTCTTTTGCTTCCACTTTTCTTCCTGTTACAGTTAGAGCTGCACTATTTCTGGTCAGGAGATTTCTTCCTGTTACAGTTAGAGCTGCAGTATTTCTGGTCAGGTGATCTCTTCCTGTTACAGTTAGAGTTGAAATATTTCTGGTCAGCTGATCTCTGAGGAAGCACACAGACCATCACTAAATGGGGGTTCAAGGCAAGAGATGTAAAAGGGCAATATTTACTTAAATATATATTCCAGTTTGATAAGATTCTCTAATATGTCGATTAATATGATATAAACTGTTATGATATAACTTAATATGATATAAACTGTATGTGATATAATCTGTTGCTTTAGCATTACTTTTATGGGTTTAGTTTTCCTTTAAATAGCAAGTAAGAGTAAAGTATCGTCTGAAATATTTGGAAATCCCATTGCTGAGAACTGTGCTATGGCAGGTTTATATCCCTTCCACTGCAGAAGAGATGCAATTGGAGCCAGTCAGGTGTAGGAGACGAGTATTTTCGCCACAAATAATTACAGCTTCGCACTCTTCCCCAACAAATAAGAGCTGCCAGAATCTCCCCTGATCTCCATTCTTACCTGAGCTTAGACTCACACAGGGTATATTAGTGCAAGAGGCTGATTTCTGCCTCGGAGAGAATTTGCCTTTGTTTAACACCGTCGTCTTTGCTCGTCTCCCATTATCCCAAGCTGAAAGTGATGAAAAGTCTGTTCTCCTCCTCTCATGCTGCAGGCAGGTTCCCCTTTGTTTTATCTCTCTCTCTCTGTTAGTCATCTGTATCTTCTCCGCTTCGACAGTCCAACTACCAGAGCCTAATGGGCTACACTTTCCTATGTTTCTGTTCAGCTATTTACTTGTTATGACTAAATAAGCCCCTTTACTATTCCATGGGTTACTCAGGTTATGTAGGGCCAGGTCTGGGGAAATGGGGCCTTGTAAGTTCATGTGATTCTCTCCACCTGACTGCACCGGTGAGTGGAGTTGTAGTAGGGCCCAGAAGTGTACCATTTGTGTCTTCCTCTATTGTTACCCACAGCTCCAAGGGTGAAGATATTTAGTGATCTTGATGTAAGGAGCACACGGATATGCTCCTCTCCGCTTCAGCACTGCCAGAAAGATGGCGGCACCCAGAGGTCATGCTCGTCACCTCTCGACGTTTTTATACCAGTTTATGAAAATGTGCGCAGCGTCATGACATCATGAGTCAAAATGTGCGACGACAGCTTGTGATGCGTGACGTTATCGTGTCTGTTTCTAGCTGGGCTTCCTCAGAAGGGTCCATGGCTCGATTATAATGTCAGGGCCTGAGGGCTCTGGTTGGGATTTACGGACCAAGGGGGTTGAGAAGTTAGCATGGTCAAGTCCAAGCAAGGGTCAGTACAGGCGGCAAGATTCTTAGTCAATAAACAGGCCGAGGTCAAGATAAAAAAGGTATATAAATATTTAAATAAGCACGCCCAGGAATGTCCGAAGAGAACCTATAATCAGGCAAGGTTACCAGCTTCTGTAGTCTGTTTAAGGGGAATTTTTGCACCAGATGCATCTATGTCATGCATGACGCAGCTGATGTTACGTATTGAGAAGCATGAACTTTTGCACATTTTTATGAGCAACAGGGCGTGCGTGACCTATGGGCGCAGCCATCTTGCTGGCGGTACTGAATCGGAGATGAACACCACCGGGCGCTCCTTACACTTGCCTCCTATGAGCAGTGTAGACATCCTTGCTCTAAAGCAGTCATCTCCAACCAGTAGCTCATGAACAACAGGTTTCTCTCCAACCCATTTGATGTTGCTCCCAGTGACCTCAAAGCAAGTGTTTATTTTTAAATTCCAGACTTAGAGGCAAGTTTTGGTTGTATAAAAATGAGGTGTACTGCCAAACAGAGCCTCAGTGTAGGTTGACAATCCATATAGGGGGCTACCAAATGACCAATTACAGCACTTGTTTGGCACCCCAAGTATATGTTTCATGCGTGTGTTGCTCCCAACTCCTTTTACTTCTTAATGTTGCTCACGGATCCAAAAGGTTGGGGATCCCTGCTCATTGCTTTTGAATCTGTTATTACTGTGTGATGATAAGGCAGAAGCGACTTCCCTTTAATCTATACTGTTGTTAATTGCCCTGTTAAAGGCAAGAAACAAAGTGAAGAGTTTTTCATGGGACAACTTTTCCCATTTATGTTCCTAACTGGATTCTCAGCTGTGCACCAAGCTGCTGATCACATTAGGTGGGAGAGAGTCTGGCTAACTTTATTAACACTCTGCATTGAACGCTTTCTGCATTTATATCTTGTTGGCATCTGACAAATATTATCAGGTTGCTTAGAAATCATATTGTTTCGGTACCTGGATTATCACCAGAGCTGCTGAAAGAGTGTGAATATGGGTGGGCACGAGAAAGTGGAAGAAGGTAAGAAGAAGAGGGATAAAAGGTATAGTGAGACAAGATGGGTACATTAGTTCATAATGGCAACAGTAGGTGATGAAAGCGCAATATTGATGGTGAATAAGCCAAGATGGAGTCAGTAGGGCATGATGGAGACTGTTGGTGACGATGATGACATTAGTATAAGTTTGGGATAGTAAAGGGGATTTTAGAACAAGGTTATGATAATAATGCAATGTGGGAATGCAAGATGGTGATATTAGTACAAGATGGTGACAGCAGAGCAAGAAAGTGATTGTATAACAAGATAGAAACTGTAGGACAAGACGGTCATCGTAGAACAAGGTACTGACTGTAGGGCAAGATGTTGACTGCAGAACAAGATGGTGAAAGCAGAGCAAGAAGGTGATTGTAGAACAAGATAGCAACTGTAGGACAAGATGGTGATTATAGAACAAGATGGTGAAGCAGAGCAAGATGGGGGACTGTAGAGCAAGAAGTTGTTTGAAGAACAAGATACCAATTGTAGGACAAGATATTGATAGTAATGCAAGGTGGGAACATTAAAGTAAGATGGTGATTGTAGAACAAGACACCGACTGTAGGGACAGAAAGCAAGATAGTAAGAGTAGGGCAAGAATCTGACAATAAGCAAGAAGGTGACAAGATTACAAAATAGGTCAAGATGGGAACAGAAAAGCTTGAGGGTGAACAAGATACCAACATGTGACAGCAGGGCAAGAGGGGGACAGTTAAACAAGAAAGTGATTGTAGGACCAGATTTTAACAGTATGGTGACTGTAGGAGAAGATGGCAGCAGTAGAGCTGAGACACTAGCCCTGTACATCAATGGCAAGTTGTGACCCATCAGCTGTTGTTGAAGGGCCCTTCATCTGTTGGGGAAGGCTCCAACCTGCATGATGTGTGTTGTATCAGGGGCAATCACTTATCAAGGAGACCATTAGATTTGAAAGAACCTCCATTCATGTCACCGAAGCTTTAGCATCTAAATGTATCCAGCATTTATGAATCATGATAGCGGTTCCATGTGCTAAAATGATTCAGTGCAATGCTGCTAATAATGAGTATTTTGGTCACAACCCAGTGACACTCAAGCTGTGATGAGTTCCATATGCTCCCCGGCGGTCTCCACACTGCTTGCCTGGAAAAAGCTGGGCGTCAGCTGAGAGAATCTCAGGATAAGGACGTGGGAGGTGAGTGGGCAGTTTGCTGCTTGATTGTCACTTGGAATATACCTTTGTGCCTACTCACACATAATATGCTATTTGCCCTAAGGGGCCCCTCCCAACAACCTAATATGTGAAAATGTAGACCCTGTCTCTGATTTGCCCCAGTCTCAATGCACCCAAAACTGTGCCCACTTCCCAACAAGCTTCACCCCCTAATGAGGGCTACCGTTCTGTAGTATTAGATGCTGTGCACCATAACGTGTCTATTCATCCAAGCACCGTGTTCTATCATTATGCCACGGAAGTTCAGATAATAATGTTAGGCCAGCACTAGATGCTGCCTGCTAGTCACTCACGTGCTATACACCGTGACAGGCAGCTTTTGTTACATGACATTAGTAACTGCACTGCCGATAATCTGATAAGTGACACTTTAATCTCCCTCCTCCTCCTCCTCCTCCACAGAATGAGAACTCTGTTTTGCTCAGTAGGGAATCGTTGACATTGATTGTGTTGCAGAGAATTGTTGTGATCCACAATGTACAAAAATGATACCTCTTAATAAGGCATTTTGTGGGCACATGTAATGAAAGGCACTTGGTCTAGTAACCTATAGCAACCAATCAGATGTTTTTTGCATGTGAAGTTCAGTGTGGCCACCACAGAACCTAAGAAAGTAGAGGACTCAAACCCCAGTGAGTCCCTCATTGTTATGCAGTTTCAAAGTATATTTGTGGAATGGAAGCTTTGATTACACTACCACTTTTTACGCAAAAACTATTACTCCAAATAGCCCCTAGTAGACCAACATGTATGGAGGGAAGGTGATATCACATGACAGGTGCAGTGTCGAGTCTGTACCTCCCCCTTTTGCCCATCCCCAATAACACACACCACACCACTGGTTTGGAGAGAGATGGCCGCAGTTATTTATTTATAATTAACAAGAATACTTTAACATGAAAATATTTCAACTTTTTACAACCGTTTGTATAACAAACTCAAACAATATTATTCCCCCACCCAGGGGAAAAGAGGGATAACTGTGTCCCAACTGCCAGGATTGATTCCTGCTCCATTACCAAGCCCTAAATCGGGCTGCATATCTCCCCATGAGGACCCAGGCCTGCCAAACCACTTCCCATTTTAACTTCCCTTGGGGCTCCTTGCAAAGGTACCCCCCGCATAACTGCGACTAACACCTATACCCAGGGAGGGAGGGTGGGATGCTGCGTCCTTCTTCCTCCACGTCCCGGCGCCGAATGACGGTAAGCGCAGATCTTCCCCCTTTTGCGCACCGCCCACCAGGCCCGCCAACCAATCATAATCGGTCAACCAAGGGGGTGGGCGGGCTTAGGTCCCTTCCTACGCCCCGTCAAGTCCCTTCTTCCCTATATGGGTCATTGGGCCCCAGGATCAAGATGGTTAGATAACAAAGGTGGGTGGTGAAATTACAGGGCAGAGAGTGGGCAGGTATAAGGTTGTATGGTTGTAGAATGAATGTAGTAAATTTGTAGTACCAGTCGGGTTAATAGCTGTCAGGTTTTCACCCAGACAGCCTGTTTTTTATCCGAATTATCAAATTCAGACAGGAATTTTAAGTGTATTGCATGGTGATCAGGGATTGGATGATTACCATGCCATGCTATCCACTTCAAAGTCCTATCCGGATAACCTTAAAAGATTAAAAGCGTGCAGGAGTGTGCTTGTATGTAAAGCCTGAAGTAAAGCCATGCACTAAAGAAATAACCATTGCTGGCACTGATGAGGGTGTGGAATCCCTCTGGGTAGAGGTTTTGACTGGGCAAAAGGTTACAAAGAAAATAATCATAAGTGTATGCAATAAACCGCCTCATATAAGTGATGAGTATGAAGCCCAGCTACTTTTACAAATAGAAGTGGCTTCACAACTAGGTCAAGTTATTATTATGGGTGACTTCAATTATCCGGACATTGACTGGGGTAATGGGGTTGCCAAGACAGAGAAAGCTAGTAGGTTTGTAAATATGTGACAACTTTTTATCCCAGCTCGTTCAAGAACCTACTAGTAATAATTCTCTTTTGGATCTTGTAATAACTAATAATACTGAATTCATTTATAGCATTTTTGAAGGTGAGCATTTAGGGAATAGTGATCATAACATGGTCGTTTTTGAGTTTCTGTTGCAGAGTCAATTCTATAAGGGAGTAACTGAAACACTAAATTTCAGATGTGCTTTGACAGTAAAAGAGCATCTCTGCAACATATTAAATGATAAATGGTTTTCAAAGGTTTTTTTTTTGGCTCAATAGAAGTGTTGGTGTTGAGGTCAGGGCCGCCATCATGGGGCTGAAGGGGGGACAGGTGTCCCGGGCTGAAGGGGGGCATAGCAGTGCTGCATTTCCCCCTCCCCTTACGAGCACCGAGCCTGTGCAGCTCCTTCCGATGTTCCAAACGCTGAATGCGGAAGTGACGAAACGACGCAAAGTCCTGAAGCGGCGGAAAGACACAAAGTCACGAAGGAGCCGACACTGAAGTCCTGAAGCAGCGAAAATACCCGATGTCACGAAAGGAGCTGATGCTGAAGTCCTGAAGCCACGAGTTTAATTCTACTGACACCAATGATGGTTTTTTTTTTTTAACCCCCTGGCCACCAATTTTTAAAAAAAATATTTTATGGGTCTCCAGTTTTTTTTTTTTAAGTTGAAAGAGGGGGCCCTGCCACCAATGTTTTTTTTTTTTATTTTTTTTTTACTTTTAAGGAGGGCCCTGACCATCAATAGCTTTTCTAGCGAGTATCACATAGTATTGCCTTCCATCTTTTTTATTCGTGTGGGTCGAAAAGCCAAACTTTATTGAAGAAGCTGGCTATTTCGTTCTTCTGCTCATGCGTCTGCACTGGGAAATTTGAAGAAGACGAAAGCCGATCACTCGTTGGTGCTCGCTAAGTATATACAATCGCTTGGGGGTGCCTAACTTTTGACACCCCCAAATAAATAGGCCTTTCCTTCTACCTTAAAGTTTATGAGAATGCACCTCAGAGAATCCAGTAATATGGGGTATAAAATGTGCCCCTAGAGCAGACGGACTCTCACCATCCTTCCAAGCTTTGTCTGAGTTACGTTCTTCAGCATTTTGTTGCTTGGTATGTTCACTTTGCTTACACAAAGGGCTCACGTGTCCTCCTTCCAGAACATCACATTTCTCCTTTATGGAACTCCAACAAAGAAAAGAAAAATAACTTACAAAGGACTTTAAATATTTACACTAAGCTATATCTTAGATATACAAGAGGCTCACCGAATGCCATTCTGCATGCTCATGTCATGACGAAAGCTTTTGGACAAACGTGTTGTCCGACTTGGGTACTTTATTCACGTTCAAGGTATTTTATCCAGAAGGGTTTCCACAGGGTGATAACCTTAATGTAACTCAGCTGAGGCTGAAAATGAGTATATAAATGATTCTTCAAGCATTCTGAGAGAGAGAGAGAGAGAGAATCTATAAATAAGTCAAAGGACGCCATCAGGGATTTTCAAAACAAGAATAATCACAGCTTGTTACAGCTAAACTTGTGCATTTGCGGAATGGAACTTGTTCTGCTGATCTCGGGGTTGTAACAAAACCACATTCTAAAGTAAGAAACAGAAAAAGAAATTCTTGTAATTAGTTTTTTTTTATGCATAATTATTTACCTACACAAGTACATGGGACACATGCAAACTCCTTACAGATAGTGCCCTAGATGGTATTGAACCTACAGTTGGAATCTAGCTGAAGTCTGCACTGATAACTACTGCACCACTATGCTGTCCCTACTGGTTGCTATCTGCCTGCTGTTCTGAAATACTAATATAGCTTAGGAAAGCAATGTGGTTATTTATTGTAACCAGGTGTTTAAATATGAAAGCTTTTTAACCTTGTCATTTGCTTTGGTTAGCATTTAGCCAATGACTCATTAGGTGGGCAGACCTTGACAGATAAAATGGAAGCCTACAGGGATCTTTACATCTTGGTTCTTTTGAAGGACTACAAAGAAGGGAAAATATGCCTGGAGATTATGATCTCATATATAATAATGTGGAAACTGGTACAGTTTCTTAAAGCACAAGTGCAATGTTGTTTTGTAGATACACAGGAAGAAATTTACTCCCTATCACTACATTTTGAAGTGCATCTCACCTTAGAATTAAGTAAATATACTGGTTGTTTAAAATGTTGAAAGGTGTGACCAGGGGAAAGATTTTCTAGCACTGAGATAGCATTTGGCCAATGTTTCATTAAGATCTTTAGCTTTGTGTTCTACAGTTCTTTGTTTTGGTTTATAAGTACTACAAATGAGGAAATATATCTGGGAAAACATTATCTCAGATCTAATATTTCCATGTGCAAACTGGTACAGCCCCTCTAAGTGCTCCGAGTGCAACAGAGGTCTCGTTTCTTAGAGGCACAGGAAGGTATTTACTTTACTGAGACAGTAATCGTGACACATGCATCTAGTCATTTCCTAAATTAGACCCAGATCGGATAGTTAATCAGGGACATGGTTTACATTCTGCCTTTAATAGATAAGGCAAGGTTAAAATCTCGCCACAATACCGCCGCCCAATTGCTTGTAGAACGCTCAGTAATAAAGTGCAAAGGTTAATATCAGCGCTACGCAACAAGTTGGCGCTATAGAAATACATGTTAATAATAATATCATTTCCTATGAAAATACGGAACATTATAGAATTTTCTACTAAATGTTTTGTAACCTGGCTCAACCCAGTTTCATTTTCCTGGAGTGCAGTGGAAATAAAATGGAGTAGGTTACATAATCCTGTCAACCTGATGAATTTATTTTCTAGTGTGACTGTCTCGCCGGTGTACTTAGATAATCTATCATTTTAATTGGTTTTCAAAAATCCCAAGTGCTGACTTTCCCCTGGATACATAATAGCGCTCAGGATTCGGGGGCTGTATTGTTGTTGTTGCGATAGTGGCATGCTCTGGCATGGTAACAAAGCAATGCGCTGTCTGGCACTTGACCAAGAACCATGAGTTTCACCAGGAAAGGGGATGAATCAAATCTTTGGTTCAGGGCTTGGCTGACACTTTTTTACAGAATTCGGTTTTTGAACCCTAATGGTGCCCATAGAAGTTTTTCTGTCCCGAACGACAGATTCTTGTGCGATCTGACAAATTCTTCAAATTATAGTGAGGTTAGTGGGCACTGAATGATCGTGCATCTAATCATTTTGCCAAAAAAATTGATCAGTCAGGCTAGAAGATTTTCATTGGTCATTGTCCAATTGTTTGCAGGGCCAAGCAGGCAGCTAACCAGAGTTTTCAAGGCTTCAACTAGCCGATATAATTTGAAATGGTCTTTGATGGACAAATCATAAATGTAAATGATTGTTTCAAGATAAGCTTGGTCTTATGATAAGGAAAAGATCTTAGGGTAGGAACAGACAGGGAGATTCGGGGAGATTCTGTCGCCTGGCGTTTTTAGCAGGCGACAATCTCCCCGAATTTCCTTCTCCCTGTCTGCCGATCGTAAAGGGACAAAGCGCCAGCGCCTGTGCAGATGCGGCGCGGCGATTTCCGGAATCGCCCGAAGTTTCCTCACAAGGTATCTTCGGGCGATTCCGGAAATCGCCGCGCCGCGTCTGCACAGGCGCTGGCGCTTTGTCCCTTTACGATCGGCAGACAGGGAGAAGGAAATTCGGGGAGATTGTCGCCTGCTAAAAACGCCAGGCGACAGAATCTCCCCGAATCTCCCTGTCTGTCCCTATGTCTATGGCCACCTATGTCTATGGCCAAAAAATAAATATGACTAGAAATGTTGTATTTTATATGCTGAACTTACTGTACCAACCCAGAGAATTTATCAGCCCAATAACATTAATTATCTACATATAAACACCTTAGAACATATGTATAAACTTAACATACTGCAACCTATCCTTTGCCTTGGATTTTCATATTTTAATAATTAGCTTATTTTAGGATAGGATGTTGCAGCTCCAACCACCCATTAATCCAACACCCATTAATCCAACACCGCCTATAGCAACTGCCTGGGTCTTTCTTACAGAGAGGCCAAAATAGATCAGCTGGATCAATAACAGCTTTAAAATGGTGATTTCATAAAAAATGCAGATCAATAGAATGTAGCAGGTTAATAAAAATGCACAATGACTGGTTCACATTCTGCAACCCCTGGGATGCGGGTTTAATTTAATTCTAACAACGGATAAACGTGGAACTGCCTCAGAAACCCAGACTGTTTTGGCTTCTTTGGTTTTTTAATTCACTTTTTTAAATTGAAATAATAAGATGTCA
Source organism: Xenopus borealis (assembly GCA_024363595.1). Taxonomy (NCBI): domain Eukaryota; kingdom Metazoa; phylum Chordata; class Amphibia; order Anura; family Pipidae; genus Xenopus; species Xenopus borealis. The sequence continues at coordinate 103,154,571 of CM044448.1, read as the reverse complement.
GTGTGGGGCCAGGGCGACCCCTGAACATCCAGTAGTTGTTAAGCATTTATGTGAACTTTTATTTAAGATACAACACCATGATGGCTTCTCCAGTATTTCTGACTGATCTTGGGATCATCGAACATGAGCTAGTGAGTAGAATGATTACAACTGTATATATATATATCAGGACCGGAACTAGGAACTTTCTGCCTACCCTTATTCTGGTCAAGTCCTGGGACTGATCCATCAACACTCACTCCATTTTACATTTTCATAACACTTAGGGGCAAATTTACTATTATTCCCCAAAAATTATTTGTTTCTATTCGATATTCGATTAGCATTCGATTTTTGAATGTTAATCGAATAGTTCTAGGCTACCTTTTATTCGATATTCGATCATTCGACGATGAATACACATCTATCCGATCAGTCGAATAAATCATTCGACTGAACGAATAAATCAGTCGAATGATTCGTACGATTAGAACGATCGAACACTTCGATCATACGATTACTATTCGATTAGGACTTAGGGCTCCCATAGGCTTCTATTGCAATTCGGTAGGTCCAATCTGCCGAAGTAGGTAATCGAAGAAACTTAAAAAATAAAATCCTTCACTGATCGAATGATCGAATATTCGTCCATTCGACTCTATTCGAATGTATTCGATCGTTCGACCATTCCCTATTTAATGATTGAATATGCCAAAATTCACATATTCGACCAAACAAAAGACATCCTATGTTTCGAATTTGATCGAACTTCAAATCCTTCACGTGAATATAGTAAATCGGCCTCTTAGGGGCCTATTTACGAAATTCACGTGAAATGATCGTAGTTCCATCGAATTCGATCGAATAACGATCGCACGAATTTTTCGTGAAATTGTAAAGTGAAATTTGGCCTATTCGATCATCGAATATCGAATAGATCGAATGATCGATAATTCGATCATTCAATGATCGTAGGAATTAAAATTTTAAAGTTATTCAACTGCCTACTTCGCCAGATTGAACCTACCGAATTGCAATAGAAGCCTATGGGAAGCTCCCCTGCACAAATACCATTCATACGATTGGAGCGTTTGATCATTAGAATCGTACAAATTTTTTGGACGCTCTAATGAAATTTCACGATTTTTTCGTGATATCAAACGATTGGTATCCAATTGTAGGAATTCATAGAGAAATCGGATATCGAGCAAAATTATAGCCTAAAACTATTCGATAAGCATTCGATAGTCGAATACTTATTGAATTGCGAATTTGGTCGAGCTAATTATGGGGAATAATAGTAAATTTGCCCCTTATTGGATCTTTTATGAGGTAATAAGGCCCCTTCTGGTTCAATAATATTTTTCAATACAGAAGGCTGGAGAAGCAAAATAAAAACCACAATGCGTTGTGGATGCTATCACTGCATTCCCCTACAGAGAAAAGAACAAAAGGTCTCCATAAATTCCATCATCCATATCATCCCATTTTGGCCAGAGCTTGAATGATTAAAAAAAAAAAGTATGTGACCCATTACTAGACAGAAGCTGGAAAAATATACCCATTAACCTGACCCAGCTACTAGATCTACCTGTAAACTGACAGTGTTTTTACAATATATTGGCTCAACTTTTACCCTCTATTTATATACTAGAAGCTTAATGTAGACACAGTTCAGAATGTTTTTTTTGTACATTCCCAGAACAAGGTACAAAGCAGCAGCACAATAGACCTCTGGAAGTCCCTGATATAGTTATAATTGGCATAAGTTCAGAGCAAGGAGCCCTGAGCGTATGCCACGGTCCCCGTGCTGGGCGGTTGCTAAAATGAGGTGGATAAAGCCAAAGCAGCAGTGCCAGATCTTTGTATGAAGTGGCGGCATTAAGCATAGTCGCGGTGCTGTAAGTAACAGCTGTTTGCAAACAATGATCAGTAGGTGTGTTCTGCAGGTGCTCAGCCACTTTTAGCCTCGGGGGCTGATTGCTGTGTGTTTATCTACATGAGCCGTGATTGTTATGGTTCTGTTGCCCTTTTTTTTGTTTTTGTTTTGTATAGACAATTTTGGTTCTTTTCAAAATAAGCTAGTTGTATTCCTAATGATTTGTTGAACAATTCAAAAATAGGATGAAAAATACCTGGAAATAGACATGATTCAGAAATCCGAGGGCCATGGTGCAAATTATGGCCAGGGCTCCCCATATTTGTTTCCCTACAAGTACTGATGTTTCACACTTCATGGGCTTTGGCACCTCTAGTTATGTGGCATAGTGAGACGAGAACAAGAGCTTTGCCATTATAAAGAGGGGAAGAGGCGTGTGCTTGTAAGCCACCAAGCAGTGCAGAGGGCTTAGAATGATGAGATACCTTGATGATTCCTAGTTAGTAGTTAATCAATAGTCTGGGAACGTAGAAAACCATGCATGTGATTTCCAAACTTTATGATTAATAGAGTCTTTTGCCCTTGAGATGTATCTTCAGCATGGATATTGTCGAAGGGATGTGGCTATTGGGTCATAGAAGGGGGTTGATAGCAGGGAAAAAATTCTCGGAACTGATTCACTTACTATTATAGCTGACTTAACTACAGGTTCATCTCACATTCATGTCTTCTCTGAGCACCATAAATTGTGGTCATTTTGATATCTCTGATGGGCTTAGACATAAAAACGACTTTACACAGAATGAATATCCTTGTTCTGCTCTTCGAACAGTAAAGCAAAAAGTGCAGTGCAGATTAGGTCTTTGTGCCATGCTTATGTTGTAGTCTGAGATCATATATTGAATTAAAGATGCTGCTATTAGCAGGAAGAGTAGGCGTTGGGTATTGTAGGGCAAGATGGCAGCAGTAGCATGTTGCGTTACCCAACCGAGGTTTTCAAGATGTTGGGTAAGTGCATCTCCAGACCCAAGCAGGGGTGCTTCAGGTCCTGTTGCCAGTTTATCTCTACAGCTTATATGAGTAAGGTGGGTCCTCTATTGGATAAAAAACATTTGCTCTTACCTTGACTTACTGCAGAAGCATTACTAGATGTAGGGCCAAAGGTTGTGTCTAAACTCAACAAGTCATGATGTCAAAATATTTACTCGGGGCCTTATTGATCAAAATCTGATTTTTTTTTTATTTAAGTAGTTTAATTGAAAAAATCAGCCCAATCTATAGTCAACAATTGGAGCTTATTTGTTATTTAAAAAAAACACTATTTAATCAGATCTGGGGCAAACCCATAAAAATTTACTGAAAATGTGAATCGTACAATTCTGCCCCGGATGTTTTTCAGGCGAATTCCAGCATAGTCCAAAGAAATAAGAATAGGATAGGGACCTCTCCCACTGAATTATATAACTTCAGTTGGTCTGAGATGCTGGATTTTTTGATTCTGACATGTTCCATCCTCGGGGTATAATTAATCTAGAAAAATTCAGGTTCTATATTAAAAAACTCAAATACCTCATATATTTATCATATAGATTGTTTGTACTCCACAATTTTCTCTTGTTTGGAGATTGAAGAGCATATTTTATGAGCATTTATATATACAGTATACTGATGGTTCCATATTTGGAATTAGACATCCTTTAAGGGCAAGGAAAGTGTAAAATAGAATAAGGGTAGAAATGGTGTATTTTGTATACTAAACATAAACATGAACTTACTGCACCACAAGCCTAATCAAACAAATGATTTATGCTTTCAAAGTTGGCCACAGGGGGCTGTCATCTTGTAACTTTGTTATACATCTTTGCAAGACTAGACTACATACACATGCTCAGTGTGGTCTGGGCTTCTTAGGGATCGTCATAAATGATCAAAAAACAAAGCTGCTTGAGTTCTGCATGGCTGGTAAGTAAGACAGGGGCTCCCCCTGCTGTTCATAAGTATGATTGTTTCCCTGCGAGAAGTTAGGGGCTGTCTGACAATTCCTATCCATAGCACTAAATGAAGGGAGAATTTTACTGCATACAGTCATGTTTCTTATAAAAACAGTACACATTTTTAAATTAAAGTATATTGGAGATAGATTTCTTTTTCATTAAAGAAAGTAAAAATGGGATTTTATTTCTTTGCCTTGCCTTACCCTTTAAGTTCCCAACTAGCTTTTTGTCTTGAGATACCTGTTGTGTAATATAATATTGGCCAAACATTTGGGCACCATTTGTGTATAGTTTGCATCATTGTTGTGTTTATGGATTAACAGAGATGTTTTGTGCTGCTCTCTATAATTTCTCAAGACACAGAACCAGGATAGCCAATCAGAGCTTATTTTTCTTTGGTTGGCATATCAGAGCACCAGAGCACCGGTCTGTGGGCTCAGGGTCTTGTGGGCCTCATTCTGTGCTGTTACACACAGACACAGAGGGGTATATTTATCAAAGAGTGAAGTTAAGAGTGAAGTTCCACCACTAGAGGGAAATTCCGCCGCTCTCCATTCATTTCTATGGGATTTTTAAAGGCGTATTTATCAAAGGGTGAAATTACACTTCATCCATTGATGAATAGGCTTTTCAAAATCCCATAGAAATGAATGGAGAGCGGCGGAATTTCCCTCTAGTGGTGGAACTTCACTCTTTGATAAATTTACCCCAGAGAGAGGCATAAAGCACAGTTCTTCAGACTTTATTATGAGCACAGCTTGGGCTGCTGAAGCACAGGAGGATAAATGAAAGCTGCCAATAAGCCCTCAGTAAACACACAGATCTACGTCATTGTCAGAAGGGTAATCCTCTTCAACCCTACTGTGTGTCCTATACTCTTGGAGGAATAAACTAAAAAGTGTGCTGATCATTTCAGTGTAGAGGATTAATTCCATGGCTGTTCTAACAGCCTTAAGGCATTGTCCTCCAAATTATGGAAAGACACCTTATCCCAGGTCCATGATTTCTAGATGATAGCTCCCATAAACACATGTACTTGATGACCTGGAAGCAGCTGAGGTTTCTTTGAACTATAATCTGCTGATAATCAGAAATTCCCTCCTACCTCAGATTTAATGACCGTGTGGGGTCCTAACTATTAACTGCTATTTCTGATGAGGAGTCAGAATAACAAAAGAATTCCGTTTCACTGGCAGTACTTCAAAAGACAGGAGCATTGGAGGCCTTGGAAAAATGCTGAGTTGAAACCCACAGGGAGAGAGAGAAGTAATGAGCTCAGGGAAGACATGGAAATACAAGTACAAGTCAGCGGCATTTACACACGTGCCATAATTTCCTAGGCACACACACACACACACACACACACACACTAGGTAGGGCTTCAGGGGATGGAGGTGCAGGGAATAAAGCAGAGTTTGACAGAGTATTCTGATATAATATGAATTCATTGGCATAGCACCCAGGGCCATCATTAGTTGTAATGAAGTTCTGTTGTTGAAATAGATGGGTGAATTCTCCCTAACATATTATCAAGGGATAAAGCATTCTGGGAGATGTAGCACAGCATTGGTTCAACATTGAAAATAGGGTGTCCAAAATACCCCATGTGCCATTGGTCCTATTTTATTCTAGCTCTTGCTGCTTATTTACACAGTGCATGTCAGCAAGCCAAACTAGCACAGAAATCCCCCTATGTTATACTGCAGCAAGATATCAAGCAATGCTAACAGCGAAGATGTGCATTGTTCTTTTGCATCTCTGACCTAACCATAACCATAACCCTAGCCCCAACCCTAACCATAACCTTAGCCCCAACCCTAACCATAACCCTAGCCCCAACCCTAACCATAACCCTAGCCCCAACCCTAACCCTAGCCCCAACCCTAACCATAACCCTATCCCCAACCCTAACCATAACCCTAACCATGATTCTAACCATAACCCTAGCCCCAACCCTAACCCTAACCCTAGCCCCAACCCTAACCATAACCCTAGCCCCAACCCTAACCATAACCCTAGCCCCAACCCTAACCATAACCCTAACCATAACCCTAACCATAACCCTAGCCCTAATCCTAACCCCTTGCTTTTTGCAGTCAGATACTTTTACAGAGTTTCTTTATGTATCCGTCCCAAGGCTGGTTTACATTGTCCATCTGTAAGAGTGTTCCACAGCTGATCCTAGAATGCCTTTTACCCATGGTTACTAAGGTTGCCATCTGGGATGTATTTTACTTGATGCCAATGTTATTCATTGGCTTGAATAATAAAATATATATAATATGGGAAGAACAGTATTTACAGAAAATGTGGCACCCTTTCCAGTAAGCAGCACTGTTATCTTCCCCTTTAATCAAATTGCTACCATCTAGGACAGTGATCCCTTCCCCAACCAGTGGCTCATGAGCTGCTCACTAACCCCTTGGCTGTTGCTCCCAGTGGCCTCAAAGCAGGAGCTTATTATTGAATTCCAGGCTTGGAAGCAAGCTTTAGTTGCATTAAAAAACAGTGTACTACATTACAGAGACTCCTGTAGGCAACAAATTGCCAAAAAGAGGGATCCATTATGCACATATGGTTTGAATGTGCCAGAATTAAAAAATATTGGGAAGAAATATCTAAAATAATTCACTCAATAACCCCTCTCCCACCTCAGGGGAATTTCCCGGCACTAATAGCGTTACACTATAACACAAGTACAAAAGAAGTAATAAAAAACCAGTTGATGTTATATATGATCCAAGCCGCCAAGAGTCTGATTCCCAAGAAATGGCGGAGCCAGGAAGTACCCACATGTTCTGAATGGATGACACTAATGGACGAAATTAAAAAATTTGAGGATATAAGGACAATGAGACAGGGTACTTACAGAAAAAACTAAAATATATGGGAACCATGGTCATGATTCAAAGCCAACCTGTTCCATGACAATACCTCAACTAAGTAGAACTAAGCATTATACTATAACAAACCCAAGGTACAAGTAGAAGGGTTAACATGTCATACAATAACCAAGATAGAGTTGGTGATTATAGCTATAAGCGACAAGGTTTTAGTTCTTCTTTTATTTTCCTTTCCCCCCTTTCTCTCTCTCTCTTTAGTTATGCTACTTGTACAGTATTTGAGGTTTTCTTTCGAATACCCACCCCCTCTATAATACGCTTGTACACATATTGTTCCCAGTTCTAGCATTGGGAGAGATTACACGTTGATACAAAATGTATGCATGTGGCATATGTGATATAAGATTATTACTTGTGCACCCCCCTTTCTTTCTTTTCTGTATCCCTTGTATCTTGAAAATAAATAAAGAATTATAAAAAAAAAAAAAGGACTAACAAATTGCCAATCGCAGCACTTTTATGGTACCCCCCAAGAACTTTTTAAATGCTTGTGTTGCTCCCCAACTTGTTTTTTATTTAAATGTGGCTCACGAGTAAAAAAGATTGGGGACCCCTGATCTAGGACATTACGTTTATGAAGCTGATACTCCACCATGTGGGGGACAAGGAGCTTTGCAACTTCAAAAAATGTGTCCCAGGAAGATACAAAACTAAACCAATTTATAGATGTTATATTGTTATACTGTTATATTGTTTCTAATATATAGATACATATGTGTGCAAATATAGCAAAGGGACTTGGCACAGGTACTTTATAGCAGGATATGGTTATACAACCCTGTTTTACCTACTTCACAATCTCTGATTCCAGCCTCAACTATTTCCGTTCTTCTAAAGGTGGCCATACATGGGCACTGGGCAGAATAAAGCTGCCGATATCAGTCCTTTAGACCAATTTGGCAGCTTATCTGCCCATGTAGGAAGGCATCTGACTGGTCTCTCCAATCAATATATGTCCAAGATATCTGGTAGATTTGTTTTTTCATTGATGTGACCCTCGTCCCGTCAGAGACCATTTACTTAGTTGTAATCCGATCGTTTGGCCCTAGGACTGAACGATCAGATTAACCTGACATAGACCTGCCGTTGCTTATTATATTGAGGAAAGACCTCAACAAACGAGCGGATCTAATAGTGTATGGCCAACTTTAGTCAGCTTACAGACAGTGTTACACACAGGGTCATCATGGTGGAGGTGGGATGTTTTGGAGTCCTTTGGCCATAGGGTGCTCAGACATATGGAGAGGCTGCAAAAGGTTTGGGGCTTGCACTGAGAATGGTAAGGATTTGGTCAGGTCATGGGCATGTTTGGGCACAACTGGGGAGCATGCACAAACATGATAGTTAGTCATTGTTTTTATCTTGGGTCCACAGACCCAAAGGGGCAAGGGGGGCAGTAGTCTAATACCCCAGTCCCCTTGGGGGTGATCGATCTCCAAAGTAGCATGAGACCAAATAAATTCCAGTGGTGGTCCTTGTTACACACATTTGCTCTCATCATTATTATTTATAGAATAGCTTAATTGGGAAATTTAATGATCCACCCGAAACTTTCTCCCACTTTTTTGCTATTGCGTGGTGTGAATGTACATTTATGTGTGTGGGAGCTGCCATATTACCATGATAATCCTGAAAAACGTTCATGGGGATAAACAGGGGCAAACCTGCCCATTTTGCCGCCTGAGACGGACTTAGTTTTACTGCCTCCCCACGACACTCACCTTCAGCACCAGGGGGGTCCAAGTCGCTAGTGCAGAGAGCGCAGTTGCGTTCTCTGCACTAGAAGAGCAGAATTTCCCGGTTGAAAACCGGAAATTTGGTGAGAGAGCCTCAACTCACCTCATTGGCAGAGCTCCCCTGGGGATGAAGAATAACTACACCACAAATGGGATAAAGCTGAATATTCCATTTAACCATCAAGTTCTAGAAAGCAACATTCTCTTTGTATTTTCCCTGCCAATTGCTGATTTAACATCTGCCATCACCTGACAAAAAAGGGGGGGAACGAACCCCCCCCCCCCCAGAAGTCCAAGTGGTCAATCAATCACAATAAGAAAGAGACAGGGCAATTTTTCTCTGTCACTGATAAACGCATTTCCCTGCACAAATAGATTGCGAAGTTATTATTGCGACAGAGCGCGGCCTCACTGGAGAAACTCTTTTATCAGCTTAGGAGAGAATTAGAGGAACTTTTCCAGTCCGGTCTGTCCAGAAGTAAAGGTTGCCAAGATCTATAGCGCAAAACTCAAAAAAAAAATAAAGGTTTTCTGAAAAATGCTGGAACACCACCTATTTAATTCCAGTATAATTTTTTTTTTTTACATTCTAATGTCATTGTTTTTAAAAGCAGCTTGTGTACTAGACTAGTAACTAAAAGCAGCCAATCATATGTCCTGTTTCATTATTCTAACTGCCTGGGACTAGTAAAAGCTAACTGCTGATTGGTCACTGGTTGTTTCTGGCTTGTTACATAGTTTTTGAAGCTCAGTTATCTATTTAATTTGGGTTCATAGCTATATCACTTTGTAAAGTCCAAAGCCAGACCAACAGGTACAGGTGCCCAAGCCCATTTCTGCCCTGCTGACCCAATATCCCCTCCCCCCTCCAGCAAGCAGCCACCAGAGTCCATCTACCTTTCCCCAGATAAGGAACCACCAGACATGATCACCCTTTCCCCATGGAACCAGCAGTGCTAGACCCAGTTTTGCCCTCACCACTACCACCACTCCCACCAAGTCCCTCCATCCCAAACATTCCTTTTAGAGATGGTGCAGAAGAAATTGCTCCCCCCAGGTTGTACCCCTGAGCGCCTACCTGCATCTAGTTTCACCCCTGGTCCAGTCCATTGCTTTGGTGTATATATAGCTATGCTTTTATTTGCCATGATCTTTACATTACCCTAGGCCTTAGATGGCTCTCTGCTTATTACCTGACTTGAAAGTAATCCTGGCTGCTGGTCATTATGGACACAAAGAAATCAATACAATTATTTATCTATTACATTGTGGTCTTTATGTTTCTATACCCCCAGCATACCTAGAGGTCAACCCTGAGGCTATATGTCTCCATTCGAGGAGTGAGAGAAGTGATAATCTGGTTGATTAATGGAGGACATGCTAAAAGAATGACCTTGTTGAGAAGGAGGGTCCATCTCTAATTATATATATAGAATATAAACCTCTGATACTGTAGAGTAAGGGTGGCCATAGATGTAATCATTACTATCTTCCTTGGAAAATATCTTTCATTTCAATACACACGAGTAGAGCTGAATCATCAGATATATACAGTGAGAAACAGAATTCTGTCTATATCTGACGTTTCAGCCCTAACAGTGGTCAATGTTCCTGGCAAAGGCACCTGATCAAAATTTTCCGTCCAGCCTGATCGAGAAGCTGACTGATATCCAAGTCTTCTGCCAATATCAGTCTGTTTCTTTCCCACCATACACACACCGAATATTGTATGAAAATTTGTTTCGTACAATATTATCTGTATGTCTATGGCCACCTTAAGGAGAACGCCATTAAGTATCACATTGTATGAGTTGCTCCTGAGTGTTGGTGACGGTATATTAATGATATATATTTATTCTGGGCAGGAAAAATATAGCCCACGTACTGTACTGTACGTATAAAGGCAATTGTATCTTCTGTTTATTTTCCCTTAGGCTGTGGTCTGATGGACACATTTCACAGACAGATTTCTCTAAAAGAACCTTTAGGGTCAGGTACACAAATCAACTTCAGCTGAAAGATTTCCTCTTGCCTGTGGCCCCGGTTCTGCTGCAGAGACCACCAACTGCTAAACTGGGGGCCATCACTAGAAACTGAGTAGCAGGCTGAGTTATACAGGGAAATCTGAGTATCATTCATGCATTATAAGGGATTATGTACCCCCTACTGTCAATGATAAGGATATTAGAAGTCACTGAGGGTTGTGACCATATAAAGTCACAAGGCTGCAGACTGAGTTATACAGGGAACTCTGAGTATCACTCATATATTATAAGGGATAATGTACCCCCTACTGTAAATGATAAGGATATTAGAAGTCACTGAGGGGTTGTTCTGTGACCATATAAAGGCACAAGGCTGCAGGCTGAGTTATACAGGGAACTCTGAGTATCACTCATGTATTATAAGGGATAATGTACCCCCTACTGTAAATGATAAGGATATTAGAAGTCAATGAGGGGTGTGACCATATAAAGACACAAGGCTGCGGGCTGAGTTATACAGGGAACTCTGCAGTGGCGTAACTACCAGGGGTGCAGAGGGTGCAATTGCACCAGGGCCCCTACCCCCTTGGGCCCCATTGGAGCCAAGATAATGGTTATGGCACGTGGTTATCTAGGGGGAGATTTTACAGCACATATGTCATCAACACTCCAGCATGTGATTTATAGAGGTAAGGGCCCGACAGGGGGGCCCAGATGCCCATCCTGTACCGGGGACCACCAGGGAGTAGTTACGCCACTGGAACTCTGAGTATCACTCATGTAGTATAAGGGATAATGTATAGCGTTATATAAGTCTAATATCCTTATCATTTACCATTTTGGTGCCCTAATTCCTATATGTTCCTATATGTTTTGCTTCTTTTTTTTTTAATAATGTTCTGCTCTCCACTTGCCCAGGTCACACTAATGACAGCAGATGGAACTCTAAGTATGTGGCTATTTTGTGCCGCGTCTGTAAATGAACCATTATCTCGGTTGTGTGAATGTGTCAGGGAAATACGGTTAGTCCTTTGCGTCACGCCGCTCGTTAGAGAGGGAATAAATGAGAGCTACAAGTCTCGTTACTGACCCAGAACAAGAAGCACAAGATGTTCCGATTTTGTTTCAGGTGGAGAAATAAAAGAACAAAACAAAAAACCCAGCTGTTATCAGGGGAATAATCACGATATAAAATAGCTGGAAAGATATGTTGATTGGCAGGCAGCTTTCTTCCAATATAATACCAGGAGACATCTGTATAGTGTGTGAGATTTACAGCTTTAACCAGTAAAGATTACAGTTTAAACCCAGTGACATGTAAAGGTCTATATATTTAGCATGTCCAATGTATGCAGTATCATATCCAGCTAGTGATGCAGAGACCAACAAAAAGTTAGTCAATGCCCGACCCCAACTCACAGTCTTCCAATCCAAAACTAACCCGACCCCATGTGCAGTCATTACTGATGTTATTGCAGAGGGCAGGAGAGGCAGTCACATGTTTTTCAAAGAAGCAAGTGACCTGGGAAGGTGTAAGAATTAGAGCTGATGGAGAGGACTCAGTGGGGCTGTGGACAGAGTTTAGCCCTCCATCTGTCCTTGACCCACCAAATGAGGGTTGTACTGGCCTGAACTAGTGATGGGCGAATTTATTCGCATGGGGCAAATTTGCGGCGAATTCCAGCGATTCGCTGCTGGCGAATAAATTCGCAAATCGCCAGCGAAATTTCGCTTAGCGAAAATTCGCAGGAAAAACGAGGCGCGCGTAGTTTTTGACGCGACGCGCCGAAAACGACGTGACGCGCACCGAAAACGACGTGCCGAAAACGACGCGACGCGCGTCAAAAGCGTCCCGCGACTCGTTCCAGAGAAATTCGCAAATGGATTTGCGGAGAGGCCACCAAGGCCCGGGCCTAGGGCAGCAGGATTTTAGGGGGCAGCAATCTGCCCAACCACACCCACATTGGTTCAGAAATGTAAATTTCCCGTGTGCCCATTCCCATTGTTCCATCCCGATGATTAAAATTTGAGCAAATAAAAGGGAGGGGGCAGGGGTTGACAAACAACAGTGGGCCTAGGGGCGCCCGTTATGTGAATCCTGCCCTGGGCACATGGGCAGATTTGGTGAGATTTAGTCACCTGGTGCCTTCCCGTGCTTTACAGTGAAAAGTTCCCAGCGCTAAAGCACACGCAGAACTTCATTTCCCGAAGTCGCCCAAAGTTTCCTCATGAGGAAACTTCGGAAAATGAAGCACCACATGTGCTTTAGCACCGGCGACTTTTCATTGTAGCAGACGGGAAGGCCCGTGTGTCATAAGCCTAAGGGGGGAATTCACAAAAGTGTCGGGGAGGAAAAAAATGTCTTTAAAATGTCATAGCAACAGAAGACAAATTCACAGAGTATTTCCCCGCCAATTCTCCGACATATACGACACTTTTGAAATAGTGTAGTGAAAAGTGGGTGTGGTTTTTTTCTGCGCCACTTTCCCCAACATTTTTATGAATTACTCGTAAACTCATTTTTTTTGCCGACAATTTTTCCGGTACATTAGGCTCTCCAAAATTAAAATGTCGGTCGAATTGTCTTTTAAAATGTCCTGTAAAATGTCTTTAAAATGTTGTGTAACATGTCTTTAAAATGTCGTCTGTACGATGAAAAGATATACGACATTTTAGAAAATTGTCGGACTTACGAGACATTCAGAGATTCTGCCTTTGTGAATTTGCCGTTTTTACGACATTTCACAAATTTGTCGACCGCCACTTCTGGGTTATTTATTTTACTGACACTTTTGTGAATTCCCCCCTAAGAGTCCTCAAATCTTTACATCTCAACACGACTAGCAATTAGTGCAAAGTCTGTGTTTCATGTCCGCTTTGCTAGAGTTGGACTTACAACAGTATTAGAAGATCTGCTAAGGGGCAGCAGCCTAGGTACGATTCTCATCAGTCCATCCATTTTTCCATCCTGGTCCATGTAAAATATATATATATCTATATACCATTTGGCAATATTTGAGAATGGATCCAGGGTGTTTGGTTCTCTGGTGGTCTTTAAAGGACAAGGAAAGTGTAAAATAGAATAAGGCTAGAAATGCTGAATTTTGTATTCTAAACATAAACATGAACTTACTGCACCACAAGCCTAATCAAACAAATGATTTATGCTTTCAAAGTTGGCCACAGGGGGCTGTCATCTTGTAACTTTGTTATACATCTTTGCAAGACTAGACTACATACACATGCTCAGTGTGGTCTGGGCTTCTTAGGGATCCTCATAAATGATCAAAAAACAAAGCTGCTTGAGTTCTGCATGGCTGGTAAGTAAGGCAGGGGCTCCCCCTGCTGTCCATAAGTATGATTGTTCCCTGCCAGAAGTTAGGGGCCGTCTGACAATAAAAATGGTACACATTTTTTAATTAAAGTATATTGGAGATAGATTTCTTTTTCATTAAAGAAAGTAAAAATGGGATCTTATTTCTTTGCCTTTCCTTGCCCTTTAAGATACCCAGGTCCACGCAATGCTCTACTGTTGTCATCTTGTTCAACGTCTGACCTTTTCCCTTACTAAACTCCTATCCCTACTATTTCTACCTACAACTGCTCTGCCAAACCAGTTATGCAACAGCTTCAGGGCATTCCCCCTGTCTAAATACAGCCCCAATAGATTCACAGCCTTTTACTCTTTTAACTCTATCTTCTTTATAATAAACACCAATATAAAAATTGCACCACTGGGGCATAAAGAGTAAAACTCATTCATCTTTGCATTTTAAAGCAAATGTCAGTGTATGTAACAAATGATGAGGTTATCCTACCAATGTTTTATGGCTCCTACATGCATTTATGAAAAAAAACTCATCTTCTCTTAATTCCTGGAAGGCTAAAAGAGCCACTCAGTAATTACCATGAAAAATGGCACAGCGGCTGGCACTGTATTTCAGATTTAGTAATTTTTCACTAAAACCACCCCTGGCACAGACTCAAATAGAGAATTATTATCAGAATACCCTTTTTGTCATTTATTTTCCCCCCCCCCCACTTTAAAAGGGTTTTCTTTTAATTTTTTATGATGTTCGGTGAAAGCCAGGAACTATAATTCTATGTAAATGAGCATTCCTAGGAAGTGCTGAAAACCTGAGTGAATTACTGGAAAGAATCCCCTTAGTTAGAATGAAAGATAAATATTGCAGAGATGGCACGAAAGGGGAATTAAAAATTGTGGCAACAAAGTAATACCCTATGGAGTTATATTAGGGATAAGTCATGGTCCTGTCTTATTTTCAATATTTGTATGACATCACCCCTCCAAAGACTGGAGATGAGGCTCTAAGATTGAATTGTAAGGTCCAGACCAGGAACCACTGGTGACGGTGATCATATAGGAGACCAGAGGGATTATTTATGAGCATTTTTGTGTGTGAAGCGACTCAGACAGTTGTGCCCAAAGATTCTAGACAGTGGTTTCCACGCTGTGGAGGTGGTCATTGGCAGTAGGGCTTGGAGGAATGGGAGCTGGGCTTAGCCTGAAGGGTAAGACCCGGAGTTAATACCTAATTGCACTGCTAGATAACCCTAGAACAGTGGTTCTCAACCTGGAGGTCGGGACCCCTTTGGGGGTCGAACGACCCTTTCACAGGGGTCGCCTAAGGGGTGTCCAAACTACAAAACCATTGTCTGGACAGGGTGGGTTAAAGGATAGTGTTGTGGCTGCCATTTGTTATTAAGGGAATGCGCAGTAGCTGACAATTCCAGGAGCGCGCAGTGCAATCATTGCTTCATGGGGGCCAATTTACCACAGGCAGGAGGTCTTGAATCGGAGCCTTTCACTGTGGGGGCAATATTCTGGAATATTTTAGGAATTTGCTGCGGGCCAATTAAAAATGGATCGCAGGCTGAAGTTTGGACACCCCTGACTGGTAAGGCAATACGTACTTCCACTCGGCTGTTTGTGTATTTTACCGCATAACAATAGCAAAATTACAGTTATGAAGTAGCAACGAAAATAATTTTATGGTTGGGGGTCACCACAACATGAGGAACTGTATTAAAGGGTCGCGGCGTTAGGAAGGTTGAGAACCACTGCCCTAGAAAGTCCAGCTTGAAGCCAAGTTTGGGTGAAAAGAATGGTAAGAAACTACGTGCACTCCTATATACACTTAATAGCACAACCAGTTACAGTGATATTTGGGGTGAATATGTATATACTGTTCTAGATATTTTTGGAACTATGGCTGATACACCAATATTTCCCTATATATCTATCCATCTATCTATCTATCTATCTATCTATCTATCTATCTATCTATCTATCTATCTCTCTCTCTCTCTCTCTCTCTCTCTCTCTATCTATCTATCTATCTATCTATCCATATCTATCTATCTATCTATCTATCTATCTATCTCTCTCTCTCTCTCTCTCTCTCTCTCTCTCTCTATCTATCTATCTATCCATATCTATCTATCTATCTATCTATCTATCTATCCATGAGCTAAGGTGGGCCCTGCTCAACAGTTGGACCTTCAAGTGAGGCTTGAGCAGAAAGCAATTGACAACCACTGTTCTAATAGGATAACAAGTGCTGACAGGTGCAAGTACCTCTGTGAATACCATCAAAGTGCATTCAACTTTGAATCCGTTTTTGATGCTTTGCACTTGTAATTGTAATTCTAGGGTGGCCATTTCATTCAATCTCTGGGTTGTTGGAACTGCTCAATCCAACCTCTGTTTCCTGCATTCCAGTGTGATTTTGGGTCCTGCAAAATGTGCAGCTTCATGTGCCTAATGGATCAGTCCAGGTGGAAAAGTTGCACCTGCTTCACAGCTAAGGATGTATAGTTATATATATATATATATGGATAAGTCAAAGATATCCCAACATGCTATATCTCATTTTACCAGAAATATCTACCTTCGCTCTACCAGTTGTGATATCTTTAGGGATGATGGTCACAACCACTGATTCCATATCCCGCTTTTCTGATATTAATGGGACCTGGTTGCTCTATAATGGTATCCACAAATGTACCTTTAGGTATATGATTTGTGGTCTCATTTGAAAGAATCTTATAGCCCAAACTAAAATCTTGACTTTCTTATAATCCATAAGCGATATGGTATCTATGTAGGACACCACTAGAATATTCAACTATTAAAGTGATGTTTTAGATACCATACATCCACTTGTAATTGCAATGAATTACAGTAAATGAAGGAGAGAAAATAGATCTGAAGGCTAAATTTCTACAGAGTTGCCATGGGGAGTGACATATTTGATAGGTAACAAGGGAAAGACACATTTGTGTTGTATAAACCATTGAGTGGTGAAAGGAAATATTTATATTTCTCTGGCAGTAAAGCAGCCCTTGCAGTTAGCTCTGCTCCTGGGCTATTAGTTCATAGAACAGTGACACATTTATAGGAGCTCAAACATGTGATTAAATGAGAAAAACAAGAGTGGTGCACAACTCCTCTCAGCTTCATAATATAACGTTATACTTCCAAGTGTAGTGAAATAAAGCTGTCTGGAATATTGGTCAATAGCGTGCCCATATGTCCTACTCATCGCTGGTGGTCTGAAATCAGTGGTGGGATCTGCTGGGAACTAGGGACCTTATTCCTGTTTTTTTTTTTTTTTTAATCAGCCTTAAAGGAGGACTCAAGTTTAAAATAGAATATGGCTATAAATAATGTATTTTATATACTGAACCTACAATGTCAACCCAGAGGTTCTGCAACCCTATTACTGAAGGGATCCAGGCCTTCAAAGTTTTCCATGACAGTCCCGCCATCTTGGATCTTCTTAGGACATCCTTTGAGCATTAACCAGTGGCACTGCACATGCTCAGTGGGCTCTGGGCTGCTGCTGAGAATATAAGCTTAGGGTTGTTTAAACTTATTAAAACTTTATCAGGAAGTGAGTTTGCATATGTCGTAGAAGATGAATTTTCATGTTCTGTGTTAATTGAATATTTTGAGTGGGTCCCTAAGTTCAGCTAAGCACTAGCAGCACAGATCACGTACTGGGAATCAACAGAAAAGAAGATGGCAAGCTATTGGGGCATCTTCAGAGGCATAGATCTTCCATGCCAGAGGACTATAGTGGCCTCAGGCTATAACAGAATCCCAAAACATAAGATGTAGCATTTCTAGCCTACTTTTTTGTTGACTTTTAGTTCTGCTTTTAGTTACCCTTCCTTTTCACGCTTCTATTTAATATAATGGTTCTCCATGCAACGATGTGTTCTTCTTTACTCTTTCAGATCACTGCAGATCCTGCAGAGTTTTGTGTGTGTGTTCTGCTCTATTAGAGTTTGGGGATGGCGGGGTGTCTGTTTTATATCCTACAGGAAGGAAGTAGATAACGTGATATATTTACAAGGAAATAAGTATCTCCATGCAGGCAGAAAAAATTATTTGTAAGTGTTTGAAAATCTTTTCTTTATTTAAAATTTTGATAATGACGTCTTTTAAAGGAAAACCCCCTGTTAGGATGCTTACAAAAGCCTGTTGTTTAATGAGCACCATAGGGTTACCACCTTTCCCTATGGGTAACTCTGGGCAGGGAGCGGAGTGATGTAACTGGGGTGGCTATGACAAGTCAAGCTGATGACTTTAGGGAAGGGGCTATGACGTGGTGATCAGCGATTGGTCGATCTCAGCGACAGTCTTTGGGATTCCTGCCCATTTTTCCTAATTTGGAAAACCGGGCAGGCAGTTTTGACTAGGACAGCCCTTCAATACCTGGCTGTCCTGGTCAAAACCAAACAGGTGGCAACCCTAGAGCACCACCCACTGAAACCATATATATAATATTCAGAGTACAGCTCATTTGTAAGGTTTGGAAAAAATAGGCATTAATGTGCAACATGGCAACTCACTGATTGTTTGCTATGGGTTACTTACTGCCCAGGTGCAAATGTACTCAGTCTTTATAAATGAGTAGTGATGGGTGAATCTGACCCATTTCGTTTTGACGAAAATTTACTGAAATGCATTGAAATCTATGGGTGACAATTTTTATTGACATGCGACAAATTGCGAGACAGATATTTGACGAGCAACAAATGTTCTCACCTATTAGAGTCTATGGCTATAATTTTTGCTGCGAAAATGTTGCTCAATACTATAAATGAGTCCTAGTATATTTTGGGATTTAGTCCATGTGGCTTAGTTTCCCCCTCTGTTGGGAAGTCATGTGATACCACCAAGCAGTAGGGTGTTGTAATGAAGGTTTGACAGAGTTCACTGATACTCTTATCTAACAGTACAAGCTAATCTCTATGGGTTCTTCTCAAGTGGCCAGATCTATGGCCGGCACCCAGCTTGGCTCTCAGGCAGAGGGTCTCTTGTCTTTATCAGGACCAACAATAGTACAATAATACTGTACAAGATAAGAATGTTCCATCCCGTAATCCAATTTCTAACCATTTTTCTTTCACGATGTTTAAATCATTTAAAAACGGCTGTGAAATTAGAATCCATTGTTTTTTTTACTCTTCTCAATTTAAAGGAGTCTGCTGGTAAGAGGGGGAATCTCATTTTCGAAAATCCTAATGGATGACCTTCTTTTCCTGAGATGATGTGGTGGTGAAAAGATCCCTACAGCCTTCTCTGTATTGATCCTGGATGTTATTGTACAGTGTAATCTTGTCTGCTGCTAAACTGTTCTTTTCCGCTGACTAAGAACACAATTCTGTTTACTTTTCCCTTTAAATAAATGATAATGCTCTGCGTTTTCTTACAGTTTAATAATTTGTTTGGAGGGGCTGGTGTGCAGTCACAGAAGTCTGTATTTAGAAAAGCTTTCTAACAAGAGACGGTAGGCCTGTTGGTCCTAAAGTCATGCAATGAGGTGCCTTCAGCCTCCATCAGCCAAGGCCCTACTGAATCATGTGATAACCTACAATTCACAGTTGACAGTGAGAAGTTATTAAGAGTGTATGATCGTGTACCTCAACAGAAGAGAGTTTGAGAATCTGCTGTCTGACCATGAAGAAAGCTAATAACCATAAGCATTAATGGCCTACTTGAGTTCCAAACTACAGGAACTGTCCGTGACCGTTCATGTAAAACTGACCTTATGCATAAAAATAACTTTTGATTGTGGGGAACGTAGGGAAGGGATTGGTGAAGAATCTCTTCATCTCTTTATCCATTAAGTTCAACTCCTCCAAATGATTCCCAGTGCACATACCTACATACACTCATATACACTCCATTTGGTGTCTGAAATTGCTATAAGACAATGTTTAAACCACAACTGGGGGTGTTGGAAAACCCATTGGCTGACTCGATTGAGCTACAGCCTAAAGTGTTCCTCTGCTGATGAGATATTTCTGCCCAGCCTTGAACAATCATTTATCAATCAAGAAGGCAGTTGTTTTGGGGACATACTTACTCCTGTTGGCTACCAGCTTGGTCAAAACAGAGAGACTGAAGCAGCAACTAATGTTTATATCTGTGCGAGACAATATACAGCTAATGCATGATCATCAGCCAACAACATGGAGGCTAGCTGCTAATGATAATCCCTCAAAACCATGAGAGCTACAGACTGAAATATTGAAATGTTTGAGTAGTCCCTTTAAATTTATTGGTCTTCTTCCACTGGGTAACAACCACTGACTTTTTAAAATTGCCCACGTTTGTAATGTAGATGTCATGGCATCTACATTATTAGGAAGTTTGAAGAGTTCCAGATGAGCCCTGATTCGCCCGGTAGTGACCTGTTCTTGAGTAGTGATGACTTGGTTGCTCAAGCCTTGTAGACTCTAGCTCTTCATAGGTCATTCCATGTATAAATGGTTAACAGACCCAGCAGCAGCCTTGGATGTGATGCATGAACAGCATTTCCGTTGCCTTAAAAATGTGCTAATGAATAATGTGTCGGTGAGTAAACCATTGTGTTGTGTTCACGCGATACTGGTGGCTTCAAGGTGGGATCTTCTAATCACCAAGTGTTAATTGCTTTTTTTTTCATAGCTTTTACTTGGATGAATAATAAACGTTGTTGGTGGCTCAAAGCCCGTTATTGCTTGTGGGGTATAGCAGCCAGAGCCATTATTGTTTAAAGGGTCAGTATACAGTACCTGCTATTTTATATTTTTTATAACTATTGCACAGTCCAAAAATGCCAGTGTGCTGTCTTTCACATCTTCCCTGGTGAACTTGATGTTCTTGACCACCGAGAGTATGTGCCCAGTGAAAGCTGGAACCTCATGTGCTTTAATTCTCATCATATATCTGAACCAATGACTTGGTGCTTTTCCCTTGATGGTATTCCAGGCTTTCTTTTCCACTTTTTCCATGTAAATATTTACAATTGGAGACAGAAGGGAACCCATGGCATAACCATGTTTTTGTCTATGCAAACTTCCATGAGCAGAACTCATGGGCACCATCTTTGGATTTTTTCGGGTCTTCTTCCTTTCAAAAGTTTGCAGCACTTTTGGCACCAGAAAGGTTGTCTCCCATAGACCCCATTATAATCAAATAATCCCAAATTTTGCAAAATTTTTCCCTTTCCTGTAATAATAAAACAGTAGGTTGTACTTGATCCCAACTAAGATATAATTAATCCTTATTGGAAACAAAACCAGCCTATTGGGTTTATTTAGTGTTTACATGATTTTCTAGTAGACTTAAGGTATGAAGATCCAAATTATGGAAAAATCTGTTATGCAGAAAACCCCAGGTCCCAAACATTCTGAATAACAGGTCCCAATACCTGTACTTGTGACCCTCCTGCAGACTACAACTCCCAGCAACCCCTCGCCTAACAGTGTGGGTGAGTCTAGCTGCAACAAAGCATGATTGCATGTCCTAACTAAGACCAATGGCACAACAGGCTGTGAAAATGATTCCCCAAACTGCCTGCAATCACACATACAAAGTCTGTTTTCAGTATGATCATTGACAGATGGCTCTCATTCAAGGGGATATAAACCCACAAAATACAATACAATGTCAGCCCCTTTTTGTTCTCTGGTTCTGACTTTTGAAACAAGGTAGCAGAAATCATATTCCTCCAGGTCTGGTAATCTGCTGGCTTCTGTCAGCAGTGTCATGCAACTATTTCCTCACCTTGTTCCATTGAGACATGATGGACTCTAGGACTTGTTGCTTTTCATAGTGGGAGGTGCAAAGATTCTCTGGAAAGCAGAGAGATATCAAGCCCCAGAATCCATCACTTTACAATGGAATAATGCGAGGGAAGGGCTGCATGACACAGTGAGCCTAAGGTGGGGTTAAATCTCACCAATGAACCATTTGCAGCTGTTGCATGCTCTTGGGAAAGCAAACGGTTTTTAATTTTATTTTCCTGGTCTCATTAGTGGGAGTATGTGCAAATGTGCCAGCTCCAACCCACCACTCTAAGGGCTCTTACTAACGAGCGTTTTTCCCTGCGCTCCCCTGTGTTCCGTTTTGCTGCGTTCAGCCGCAGGTGAGAGCAGGAATAGACGCAAGCAATTCTTTTCAATGGGGCTGTACTCACACAAGCGCATGTAGGCGCCGAATGCAGCATGTTGCGTCTCGACCTGCGTTCGGCGCCTACATTCGCTTGTGTGAGTATAGCTCCAACGAAAAGAATTGCTTGCGTCTATTCCTGCTCTCCCCTGCGGCTGAACGCAGCAAAACAGAACGCAGGGGAGCGCAGGCCCTTAAGAGTCCAACCATGCTTAGAAGACCACTGTGGTGTGTCCGTAAGATGTAAACAAGCTGCACTCCAAATGAGAAATTAACTATGGTATGTACTGGCAGAGATGTTTACTACGCAGAGATGGTGAGATTCGATAGCCCTGGGGGCTCTGCTCTGTCTCATCTGCTCTATAAATGGATACTGGAGTTTAATATGGTAAACACTGACTTTACGGGCAGTATCCAGAGACTCACGGCGGCCGGAGTCCTCCTGTTTTCTTTTCTCCGATCGGGTGTTGCAGAGTGTTGCCGTGCGTTGCATCAGGGGAGGGGGTTCAGAGCAGGAGCTTCTGGGCCTGTGCACCTGATGAATAAATATAGGGATATATTCATATTAATAACAGAGGGGAACCCAGCAAAGGTGCTCGGAAAACAGAAATAGTTGTCCTTATATGATCCTGCGCACCCAATGAACCAGAACGAGCATTTGCTTAAAGGGAAAGGAAAGGCAAAGAAATATAATCCCTAAGAAGCCCAGACCACACTGAGCATGTGTATGTAGTCTAGTCTTGCAAAGATGTATAACAAAGTTACAAGATGACAGCCCCCTGTGGCCAACTTTGAAAGCATAAATCATTTGTTTGATTATGCTTGTGGTGCAGTAAGTTCATGTTTATGTTTAGTATACAAAATACAGCATTTCTAGCCTTATTCTATTTTACACTTACCTTGCCCTTTAAATGAATGCAGCGTGCAACGCAGGAATGTAACTACAGAGAAAGCAGACCCTGCAGCTGCAGGGTGGGCAAAGAGGTATAGGGGGCCCCATGAGGTCCTAATTAATGTGCCATTTCAATATATTTTGGTAAAACCGAAAACCTCTGGATATTTAGGGGGGGCATAACATTAATTTGTTGTGGGGCCCAATAACATCTAGTTAAGCCACTGGTTCAAAGTGTAATTTTGGATGCAATTGGCCATTTTTACCCACAATGCAGTGTCCCCCCCCTCTGTGCCTAATGCATTTGTTATAGCCCCTGCCTCAGGTTCTCTAATGGGACCCCTAGATACCCCAGTCCAACACTGCCTGATATAAATGAGTAAAGGCTGGATATGCCACCGAGGCAATACAATCCCTCCCAGGTGGTCTCCATTAGTTAATAGTTAACTTTTTTAAATGAGCCTGTTGTTCCCCCCCCCATTTCCATTTCTGCGTCAGTGGGAAAACAATAGACAGTCTCAGAGGTGAGACCTCCGTTGATGTGGTCTCATTGCTTTGCCACACCAAGTTTATTTCAAAAAACATTTTGCACTTTGATTTAGACAATCGTGTTTCCCCTTCGCATTGTGTGAACCGCAGTCTATATTTTTATAGAGACCTACATTGTTTGGGGGGTATAGATTCCCTTTAACAACTTACATTTCCCCCCCCTTACATGCTTGTCCCGTCCCTTATAGTCTCAATCATTTGTGTGTTTTGTAACTGGCGATTGCTCTTGGGGCACTAGGGCGAGGGCACGGAAAGTGACAGGTCTTGTGATTTCCAAGAAATTCCAGATCTGACGTGTTATTTTCTGAATGTCTGTTTTTAACCCAGAAACGGTGCTGTGGGCACTCAGGGAACTGGCTGGGACATGTGCCAGGCAGGGAATTGATATATTGTCTTAGTACAACAGTTTGGTGCCAAGTGGAAACTTCTCTTCCAGCTTTCCGGCGCAATGTGTTCCTTTCTAGAAGCAGCCCTCATGCAGGAATGTGCCATCTCTCCTGGGAACATCTTGGGCAATACATCCCCGATTTAGGCGGCACTTTGGCAAGTTTTGATCATCACAACATGTTTGCCATGCCAGGGGCTGTTTTAATCTTGCCAGTGCTTCATGTCGGCTCCAGTTCTATTTAGGGGCTTTCAGCCCAAATATATGACCACCAGTGGGGTATCCGTTAGTGATGGGCGAATTTATTCGCCAGAGGCGAATTCCCGCGATTCGCCGCTGGCTAATAAATTCGTGAAACGCCAGCGAAAATTCGGCAAAAAAAATTAGCTGATAAAAAAACGAGTCGCGCGTCAAAAACGATGCGCCGTGACAAAAACAACGCGTCGCGCGTCCAAAACACGAATTTCTCTGGAAATTCGCAAATTTTTCGGCGAAGCGAAACGGGGGAGATTCGCCCATCACTAGTATTCGTATCCGTACTCCGAACTTGTGGGCCAATAGGTTGAATACTGCAGAGAATGTAACAGTATATGGCACATTATACCAACATGGTAACCAAAAACTCCACCTACAGCAATGGACACCCGCAAAAAAAAAACAGTGGGCCCTGCCGGCCTGGACCTGCTTCCTGCATGAAGTTATTGCCACTGCCCCCAGCAGTGTGGGTGGAGGGGAGGCAGTTTACGGCTCGGGTGGGGGGGGCAGAGGGTTTTAGGGGCCCCTGAGGCAACAGCCCCATTCCAATGCTGGGAGCAATCAGTAAACTGGGGGCCTGAAGACCTACTGTATCAGGCCAAGATTAAGCAAATCCTTACTTTCTCCCCTAGGTTAGTTAAGGTGTGATTAAGAGTCAACATTTATTTGGGGACCTTTACTAGCCTTTATTGGCCACCTGTTTATTTCTAAGCTCATGTATGGTTCAATTCCCACAATGCCTTGCGTTCTTCTTCGTGTGTCTGTCAGTAAGCTGGCTTTCGCTAAATTGTTTCAACAGTTGGAAGCTGCAGTGCAGCGAGGGGTCAGGCAAAATACTACTTTCAATAGCAATTACATTGACAAATAACTTTAATACCAGTGTGATGAAGGGACAGCATAGAATTGATAGAAACAACTCGCAGGGTTTAATAAATGGGTCCAGTAATTAGTAGTGTTATACAGATAAAGGGCATGTGTAAGATATAACCTACATTAAAGGGGTGGTTCACCTTCAAGTTAACTTTTAGTAAATTGTAGAAGGGCCAATTCTAAGAAACTTTTCAATTGGTCTTCATTATATATTTTTCATAATGATTTGCAATTTTCTTCTGTTTCTTTGCAGCTTTCAAATGGGGGTCACTGACACCATCTAAAAACAAATGCTCTGTAAGGCTACAAATGTATTGTTATTGCCAATTTTTATTACTTATCATTCTATTCAGTCCATCTCCTATTCATATTCCAGTCTCTTATTCAAATCAATGCAGGGTTGCTAAGGTAATTTGTACCCTAGAAACCAAATTGCTGACAATGCAAACTAGAGAGTTGCTGAGTAAAAACCTAAATAACTATAAAACCACAAACAATAAACAAGGAAAACCAATTCCAAGTTGTCTCAGAATATCCCTCTCTACATTATACTAAAAGTTAACTCAAAGGTGAACAACCCCTTTAATGAAGCATCACTTTTTTTTACTCTATTCTAATCGCAAGCACAATTAGCCTTAACTTACCCTTTTCTACATGGTTCGAGCATGTCAGCATGCTGGTCATTTTGCTGAACTGCGTCACCCTGGGGATGTTCCAGCCTTGCGAGGATGCAAACTGTATGTCAGAGAGATGCAACATTCTGGAGGTAAGAACTCTGCACTGCTCATTTTGATTCATAATTTTGTACTTGATATAGTGGGGGGGAAAAAGCCTAAATTTAAAGGGACACTATATCACCCTTTCTCTCTCCTACCATAATGTTGTAAATTCTCATGGAATGTTCAACTCAGATTAAAGTTTCTGCTTTGGTTTCCATTATTTGTATTACTTTCAAGCTTATTGTCTTCTATGGCCCTCATGTTATGTAATAATTCCCTTATGACATCATAGTTATTCCCCTGTACTAAGCATAATTCAGCAAGAACAGTCCAAAAAAGTTTGCTCATAGTCTGTACAGAGAGATCCCATAAAACTATGTCACATAGGTATTCCCCTGTACTAAGCCCAATTCAGCAGGAACAGTCCCCTAAGTTTGCTCATAGTCTGTACAGAGAGATCCCATAAAACTATGTCACATAGGTATTCCCCTGTACTAAGCACAATTCAGCAGGAACAGTCCCTAAGTTTGCTCATAGTCTGTACAGAGAAATCCCATAAAACTATGTCACATAGGTATTCCCTGTACTAAGCACAATTCAGCAGGAACAGTCCCTAAGTTTGCTCATAGTCTGTACAGAGAGATCCCATAAAACTATGGCAGCATAGGTATTCCCTGTACTAAGCACAATTCAGCAGGAACAGTCCCTAAGTTTGTTCATAGTCTGTACAGAGAGATCCCATAAAACTATGGCAGCATAGGTATTCCCTGTACTAAGCACAATTCAGCAGGAACAGTCCCCTACGTTTGCTCATAGTCTGTACAGAGAGATCCCATAAAACTATGTCACATAGGTATTCTCTGCACTAAGCACTATTCAGCAGGAACAGTCCGATAAAGTTTGCTCATAGTCTGTACAGAGAGATCCCATAATTATGGCAGCATAGGTATCCCCTGTACTAAGCACAATTCTGTATAAGAAATGTTCACAAAAAGAGCAACACAAAAGGTGTCAAGTGATTGGTATTGTTTTTACAGCTACACTGTGGAAACACCTTCCTACACTGGTCTGTGCCTGAGAGTATGACACCACATCCATTTTGCTTTATAAAGTGTGAAGGTTACAGAATGCTTTTGGATTTAAAGGGGTAGTAAACCGTGCTGCACTGCTCAGCCAAACTCAGTAGTTGCTGAACTACAAATCCCAGAATAACATAGCATATAATGAAGGTTGAAGCATGCTGGGAGCTGTAGTCCAGCAACATCAGGGTTGTATTCTTAAAGAAATATTGCACAATTACATTTTTTCCCCAAATGTCCACATCCAGCGACTGCTTCATAATCAGCATTCTCATTGGTCAGTTCATTTTCATTTATAAGGAAGTTTTTGAGCACTAGAATTAGAATTAGTGAATTTTCTTGCACTGTGGGACAGAGTTACGGCTGGGTTTATGTCCCCTTTAAAGGGGATGTAAACCTTCCCTGAATATCTCCCATTTCCAGCACCCTAGGTCTCCACGCAGACAGTTACAACTGCAAACCATTCCCCTACTCATGAACATGATCTTTGCCAGCACTATCAGCACTATGTCTATCATCTTGCCATTATCTAATACAGTGAGATTAACATGCAGCACTAGCCTACTGATATAAGTAATTAAACATCAGAAAGCAAATATGGTGCTGGTTTGCTGTTGGCCAGAAGAAATATGTGTAATTCCTCCAGATTATGAGCAAGGAAAAGGGAGCTGGGCACCCACGGAGCAGCAAGGATTCTCATTGGTGGACTCCTTTTGCTTGTATTGGGACACTGGTCCTAGAGACCTGGAGAGAGATTTAGGGGGGAACTATACCCAACCATAAAGGAATCCCACTGTGCCCCCTAGTTCTCTATAGAAGTTGATAAAAAAAAACATAATTACACATGAAAACCAATTCACCCGTGAGAATTCTATTGACCAAAATCTTATTTACAAAAGAGAAGCGACCAATGAGCATGCTGATTCCCAGCACCATGTCAATCACCTTGCCCTTATCCTATATACAGAGAGTATGGCATTATTTTGGCATCATTATATTATACTCACGCCTGGGGCTCTTACACTGGGTGCATATTGGTTCCATAACTGAATATACTTAGTGGAGGCTGATATGACCATTAAAGGAGAACTAAACCCTTAATTAAAAAGAAAACCCTACCGCCCTACCCTAAATAGATCCCTCTCCCTGCCCCCCCCAGCCTTGCTGCTACCCCTGTTAAGTGCCCCTAACTCTTAACTTACCCCTCAGTGCAGATTCAGGGCATCTGAGTTTACAGGCTTCTTCTCTTTGGGAAGAGAGCAGAGTATCGGCGCATGTGCAGTTGGAGCAATCACCCTCTTCGCGACAACTGCGCATGCGCTGAAAGTCATGGAAATTGCCAAAGTGAAGTAAGAAGACCTGAACTTTACCAAAGTGCCGGAGGATGATGCCCGTGAACTCCGATGCCCTGAATCCGCATCAAGGGGAGCAGCTAGGCTGGGGGGAGCAGGGAGGGGGGTCTATGTAAGGAAGGGGTAGGGTTTTTCATTGAGGGTTTAGTTCTCCTTTAACAACAATGTATTTTTTTTTCATATATATATATATATATATATATATTTTGCAAATGGCCAAGAACAAATTATTTTGCCCCAAGAGGAAATTGTGCCTTTAACGTAGATTTCCAGTTCAATGTTGGATGACATAGGTGGTTGCCATGGGTACACTTTGTCATCTCATCACAACAACTCCTGGGAACATTCCACTGTGCCATCACAACGCCCATGGGACCTCTATTTATATACTAGTCCCACACCAGAATAGAACGTGGCTCCTCTTAAATATCATGTAGAGCCACCAGTTGGGAGACAAGTACAAATGTACAAATGATAAAAATATAAAAAAAATTCCAGATACAAGAAGAAAAAAAAGAAATCCACATATTTGCCACCACTGAGGTGTTGATGAAAGTGGCAGGTATAAATTAACAATATGTGTAATAATGACTGATATCGCTGGTAGTAAATGGAGAATCCTGGCACCCCCGTGATTGCACAGGGGATTGCTGCCCCAGTGGGCCCATCAGGGGGCTGTATTGCTGTGAAGAGAAAGCCCCCAAAGCCCAATTAATTTAACAGAGAGCAGATGGAATGGGAAAGAGGGAGCTTAGTGAAAATGTGTAAAATTGCAAGTCTTTAAAGGTGCAAAGAGCTGCAACCTTGCCAGTGAGTGGATCCAATGCTAGGAGTAGTTGTTTAATTGCCTATAGATTTATTCATTACTGTCCTGAGAAGTGGCATAATCCCTCTATCCATATTGGGGATATATACATTGGTTTCTGTTCAAATAACCTGCCTCATTTTGTTTTTGCTGTTGTGAAGCCCTCCAACCTGGCCTTAATATACCCAACGCTGAAATCCCCCACACACAAGAGAGTAGGGGGGCTCCTGGCAACAGCCTTACAGTCACTCCTAGAGAATTTGTTGGCTGCGGTTCCTACAGAGAATGAGATTGAGGGTCACACAAGCACAATAATCCTGACAGCCGTCATCTCTAAATCATGTTATCAGGAAACATATGGCCACTTCTCACCGTATCCTTAGCTACCCTGGCAGGGTGCACCATGATGCACTACTGTGTGCTTGAACACAAGCCATACAAACGTGGCCAAATCCATCAGACGTCTCTTAGCCAAGGAAATACATTTATCAGGCTGAACATATTCACTGTGCTATAGCCTTGCTGTTTAGTAACCATCTCTAGTGTAACAACGTGACACTTTCTTGTGCCGCAGGCATTCGACGGCTTCATCTTTGCATTCTTTGCAGTGGAGATGGTTTTTAAGATGGTAGCACTTGGCATCTTTGGGCAGAAGTGTTACCTGGGAGACACATGGAATTGGTTGGATTTCTTCATCGTTATGGTGGGGTGAGTATCATAAATATACAGTATATATGTTAATTCACTGTGCCAGAAGGATCCACATTTGGTCCAGTCACTGTAGGCAAGACTCTTGTCTCCAAAATAGTGCCACACTATAGTGCTCCCATACCACATCCATACAATTTAGGTGAATTCATAACATTCATATTTGACTTCCTCATGTATGGAAGGGGTTTCACATACAGGGCAGCAACGAGTTCAAGGGAATGCACTGCAATTGCTTTACATGTGAATGTATTGGATGATGGTTCATGACTAAATCAGTAACCCATTGACCCATATGTAGGGCCAAGGTTTTAATTCCTTTTCAATATCCAATTTATCTGTTTCGTTATTGATTAGACTGATAGGGATTTACCCTGGATGGATTGCTCTCTGATTGAGTTCCATCAGATACAGATTGGGAACGCTAGTTGATTGGGAAAGCAAGTTGAAGCAGTGGCTCCAGAACTGGGGGTCTTTAATGCGGACCACTACACTTGTGAGCACTACTGCTTGCTTCCCATATTTAAGGAGACTATTGTACTCTAAAGCTCTTTTCTACCAGTAAATCTGAATTTGGCAAATGAGCAATATGTGAGGTAGGTCCTTTTAGGGGTTCCCAGAGCTGTGGCTGGGGGGGGGGGCAATCTGAAGTTTGTCTAGGATATGGTTTAATAAGAATGCCTCTTTGGCCTTCTAGATAATTTTGAAAGCACAGATTTCAGGTTAGTACAGTTAAAATTTGGGGCAAACATGATATGCATAAGGGGAACCCTGAACAAATGTTTGACCTCAAAGTAGTATTTGAGATAAAAAGTCAGAACAACTGTCTTAGAACAATATAATTTGGGGGTTTAGCAACTGTAATTCTTTTATCTATGATTGCTAGTGGGAATATGTGGCTTAATACACGGATCAGTGGTAAGATCCTAAATCCTAAAGGATATGTGCCAGAGTCAGTTATTTTGTTTTTGTTTGGGTTGGAGTCAGTTAATTGAGTTAGCTCTATAACATGTACTAGGAATAGTGTCACTGGAATACCAGGAAAACTCCCAGGTGCCCAGTTTTCAGTGGGCCCTCTTACTTCCTTATTTTCCCATTCCCTATTTCTTTATGAGAAAAATATACTTAATATTGGAAGAACAGAGTATAGTAGATAGATATAAAATACTAGTAAGTGAGGGAATACAGGGTTATGGAAGATAGCTCATTATAAGTTGATCCAGGGACTAGTCCGATTGCCTTTTTGGAGTCAGGAAGGAATTTTTTCCCCCTCTGAGGCAAATTGGAGAGGCTTAGGATGGGGATTTTGCCTTCCTCTGGATCAACTAGCAGTTAGGCAGTTAAAAAAAAAGGTTGAACTTGATGGACACGAGTCTTTTTTCAGCCTAACTTACTATGTTACTATGTTACTATGTAGTAGAATAAAGAGGTTGAGTGAGGAGAAAAGGAAAGTGGGCCCACAGTCTAAGGTTTTCTGGTGGACCCACAGTCTAAGGTTTTCTGGTGGACCCACAGACTAAGGTTTTCTGGTGGACCCACAGTCTAAGGTTTTCTGGTGGACCCACAGTGTAAGGTTTTCTGGTGGGCCCCGGCATCCCAGTCTCACACTGACTAGGAAGGAAAGCCCCCCATAAGACACATTAGACCTACTTGTCAATCAAAATCTGACCCAGACCTTGCTAAGAGGGAGATACTGAAAAGTAACTTGATTATTTCATAAATGGTACAGAATGTTTAATTGATTATATTTAGAAAGAATCTTCAGTGAGATGAAGCTTATATAAAATTGTAATTTTCACAATCGATCCCCGTTAGTAATATCTGAAAAAGTGCAGTCTAGTTTAGACTCTTGGAAGATCTGATATCTTATTGTGCCCTGTACTGATGTTGACTCTTACAAAAGTTTGACAGTCTGCAATATACTTTCTCTGCCTGTGTTGTGTCATGATGGAAATCTGAAAGCAAAGTAACCTGTTTGGCCCAGGTCCCCTCTTTTTGTTTGCCAGCCCTGGTGTCTCTCACTGCTGCTCTCCAAACCTTGTCTATATTACAAGTAATAAAAGCTCTCATAGAGAGCACTAATTTCTTCTGAAGGCATTAGTCATTTTTATTTTGAAACAACCTCCCAACTGCTTAGTCGCAACTTTGCAAAATGCAACCCCCCTCATCTGTAAACAGCAGGAAAACTGAGATTACCATAACAGGAGAGGGTGGATGTGCCAGGGCACAAGCGAGTCTCAGGAGAAGAGAAGGAGAGAAATGTAGGAGTTGTTTGTTACCAAGACTTCTGGCTCAGCCGGCTGAACAAAAAGATTCAGCACTGGATTAATCAACAGGAACAGCTCACAATAAGGGTTGGGGTGGGTTTATAATACATTCCATTTTAAAGTGATTTTGAGTAGTGAAGGCACCTCTTCATCCCCCTTTTTAATTGCTAAAGGAAATGGCCAAATGTCTTGGAGTTTACCTTGGTGATGTACCCTCTACCCCTACAAATGTTCATGTTTACACAGTCTACAACCACCCCACATGGAGTAGTGAGTAAGGGAATATAAAGGTCTAGGAAGCACTGGAAGGTTATGAATTGTGAAAGGGGTTGTTATGGAATTAAAAGAGTAGGGCTAGGGTTTATGTGATGAGGAGGTTAAAGTTGGTTATCATTTGGGCTGATCAGGAAGTGAAGGTACATGATTGGCCCATGCATGGGTGTTCAAGATGTTGAAGTAAATGAAAGGGTGCTCTTGAGTCAAGGGGCTATAGGGGAGAATAGGAGGTTGAAAATGTATTCAATGAGAAAAGGGTAGTTGAGGAGTGAGACAAGAAGATAAGGTTTGAGGTGGTTATGGAAAGGGGCCGAGGGGATATAAGGAGGGAAGGAGAGTTGACCATTTTCAAATGCCCATAAAAACGTATCCAATGTATTCTCTGGTAATTGCTGTTTTTAATGGGATGGACATCAATATAAGTGGCTTGTTTTCACCGATACGTAGGCTTGGGCATAATGGTGTTATTAGCAGAGCTAGCAGATAAGCAGGGAGCAGAGGAGAAATGAATACTTTCCTTCCATTTGCCCTATTTCCTTTGTTCAAGTGAGTTTATTACACTAATAGTCCAAGTGTTGGGCTGCAGGCAAGAACATTACTACAGGCACTGGTGCAATATGTCTATTTTTCTACTGATTGTCTCTCCATTTAGCTGACTATTAACTGGTACTTGTCTGTTATCTATCTATCTGTCATCTATATATCTATTTATCTGTCTATCTATCTATGGCTTGACTTAACATCTAAAGCTTGATCAATCTGTGTATTTCTTCGGTCTCTCTCTCTCTCTATCTCTCTTATTAATTCATCTTTCTACCAACCTGTCTTATTTAGATAACTATCAATATGCATATACATTAGATATAACTGGATAAGATACTAGACATGCTATAGATGTTATACCCTTTACTGTGCGGAAGGTGGAAGACTTAAGTAGGTGCCGGATTTCACTCTGAGCCCCTTTAATGAGCCAATTTAAAGAGCATGGGAGGAAACAGTGAATTATCTGCATGAATTAAAGGGCATCTGTTGGCAAAAAATATTATCCATAACCAAAGGAGCAGACTACTAGAGCCCCAACTAGGGTTGCCACCTGTCCGGTTTTGACCCGGACAGCCCGGTATTTTGAAGGGCTGCCCGGGTCAATACTTCCTGCCCGGTTTTCCAAATAAGGAAAACCGGGCGGGATTAACTTGATTGACGCAGCGATCGGCCAACTGGCGATCGCGTTGTCATAGCTCCGCCCCATGACGTCACAGGCCTGCCCACCAACGTCATGGGCCCGCCCCCTGTCAGGGTTAAGCCACAGGAAAAGATGGCAACCCTAGCCCCAACTGTATTAAAAGTAGGTTTTGTTTTATAATTGCCCCCTGCCAGTGCTAGGACACCCGCACAGAGAGTTCCAAGTGCGAGAGACCATGTCATTGAGAGCGCAAGCGCATAACGTGCTTCGGACGCCACGCACATAAACATAATGAAAAAGTTGCAGCATTTGCTCATAATGTGCATGTGTGTGCCCCAACATCTCCGCTCGAACTGGGAGCTCCGTCCTGGTGTTGATGATCTAACACTGGCCTGGTGCAATTTTTTTTTTTTTTTAAAAGAACTGCTACCCCAACTGAAGTGCAGGCTGTATTAGCCAGCACCTTTGGTTGGGGGTGATATTTTTGGGAACAGGTGCCCTTTAGGCAGGTGCAATCCTGCAAATTGCCTTTAGTACCTCTGCAGGATTGGGGGGGGGGGGGTTCTATTATTAATCTCAGATACCGGGAAACAATGATTACAAAACAATAACAAGAACTGTATTTTCTGCTGATTATTTCCAGCAAACAGAAATAATAACAGATCCCAAAAAGAGAAGGCACCACTCCTCACGTCTATAAAGAACAAGATAGGAGAAAGGAAATTAGTAGCATTCTTCTCAGTCAGAGAACTTCTGTGCACAGTGAATGTGCCAAGGCAGAAAATAACCATAATGGCTTAATTGCAACTATATATTCATACATTTATCATAAGAACATTTTGCATTCAAAGCTGTATCAGGATTAAACTGCGGCAGTATTGGCACTAAATCATGTAAAAATATGGATGACTAAGGTGCATTTTTACACATATTCTGCTGTAGAGCATTGAGTTCCCAGTATAGTCAGGTTGACTCAACTTTGAGCTTTCTTGATATTGTTGGATGATAACTTCCAGCACACTCTAACATAACATATTTGGAGATGTAGTCCAGCAACCACAGGGATGGATTGTTATAGAAACATTATTCCACTAACTTTTACCCTAGTTGTCTAGGGCCAGAGGCCCACTTAATGCTAGAGGATCCCCCAATAATAATCTTGCACTAGGTCCACCCTGATATTTTATTTCAATATAATGTAACCAAAACAAAATTATACTACTTTTTCCCTGTGTCAGATCAGGGTCAGACTGGGCCGGCGGGAAACCGTGAAAAAACCCAGTGAGCCCCCGCCAGCCAGTCAGACCTACTCCCAGCAGATAATAGAAAGATGGCTGATATACACAGGATTTTGATCTGTAATTCCAACAGTGCTGGCTACTTTAAAGAGTTAGGAAACTGAATGTGAAAATTCTGAGCCACGTGAAAAGTAGCTATGTCTATGTTTGTCAACCTTGCTGGAAAGGATATATTGTGGTCACAGCCTCCTTGCACCCCTGCCTAATGGTTTTTAAAAATTAGTGGTGAGCACAACTTTTCCTTGTTTGCTGGAAAGGAGTCACCCAGTAAGAGGTGGACTTGAGCGTGTAGTCAAAAATAACTGGACACAGATTATGCACACCAAAGCATGGCCATGTTGCAACGGGCAAAGTAGGTGGTCCAAAAACAACTATAGCAACTTCCCACTCTAGAAGACCCTGAGGCTTCAGCAAGGGAGCAGATTAAACTGAATATTTGTTGAGCAGGCATTCAAAGGAAACCATCTTCCGCCAGGTGAATGAAAGCAAGTATAGAAATGCATTTTGTGTTACAAACTCTTAGTCATAGGCTCTGTGAGTCTGTAATCACTGTATAAGGTCACTGGAAACCGGCTCATGTTCAGGTTCTAGAGCAGGGGTCCCCAACCTTTTTTTTTTTTTTTTTAACCGTGAGCCACATTTAAAAAGGGGGTGCCAAAAAAGGACTATCATTTTCTATTTTGTGGTACCTATGTGGACTGGCAGACTACAAGAGGCTCTATTTCACAGTACACCAGGTTTTTATGCAGCCAAAACTTGCCTCCAAGCCTTGAATTAAAAAATAAGCACCTACTTTGAGGCCACTGGGAGCAATGCCCAAGGGGTTGGAGAGCAACATGGATAGGACTGCATCCAAGGTTGGAACAGGACAAGGATAGTGGCAAGGGCTTTAGGGAGCTCCAGGCAGCTGTGAACCAGAAGAAACAGTAGACAGGCCAAAGGTTAGGGCAAGTGGCAATTTTCAGATTCATAAATTGGTGTACATCAAGAGGCAAAGATGAAAAAAGTCCAAGATTAGGCCAGGACAAGAAAGCTGTAATATCTTCACCATATTGGATTAGTTCAGGAATAGTGATGGGCGAATTTATTCGCCTAGGTCGAATTCGCGGCGAATTCCCGCGATTCGCCGCTGGCGAATAAATTCGCGAATCACCAGCGAAATTTCGCTTGGCAAAAAATTGACGCGACGCGCGACAAAATCGTCCCGCGACTCGGCGAAGCGAATCTCGGGAGATTCGCCCATCACTATTCAGGAATAATGTCCAGAGGAGGGAGAGGCTGGCTTGTGAAGGCCCCTGACTACCAGTTTTAAAAAAGGTAATGGTTGGAACAGAAACAACAGCAGCTGATTATAAGAACTGAAGAACTGTTAACCAGACCAACTCCCAAAAGCTCTTGTATCTCATTGGAAAAGTTAAAGCTGTCTATCCCAGGGACCTGCCACAGTCTTAGGGTGAAAACATACAAGGCGATTGGTTGCTGTGACTTTTTTAAAACCGTGATCGCAATGAATGATCGCGGTGACCAAACAACAATAGTCATTTCGGCAAATGGCTGGCTGTTTATGCTATAGCAATAAGTTGCTGCAATTAGGCCCAAAAGACACGCAATCAATCACCATGTATATCTTCGCCCTTACAGAGATAGATGTCCTCCAATAAAATTAGAAGCAATTGATACCATTCTGAAACTGGCTACCATTAATCTGACCTCAGTGTAGAAGCAATGAGCAATATTCATTTCCTGCATGTCAAAATATTCTTAATATGGAGAACAGGTGTTTGCACAGGGGTGATAGGGGAGAGATAGAGCTGAGGAGAAACATTCATACTGCATAGAGCTGGTGTGCAAGCAGAAGCATACACAAGTTTTGTGCAGGGATGACTTTGTTTAAAGGGCAAGGAAAGGCAAAGAAATAAAATCCCATTTTTACTTTCTTTAATGAAAAAGAAATCTATCTCCAATATACTTTAATTTAAAAATGTGTACCGTTTTTATAAGAAACCTGACTGTATGCAGTGAAATGCTCCCTGCATTTACTTCTATGGATAGGAATTGTCAGACGTTCCCTAACTTCTGGCAGGGAAACAATCATACTTATGAACAGCAGGGGGAGCCCCTGCCTTACTTACCAGCCATGCAGAACTCAAGCAGCTTTGTTTTTTGATCATTTATGACGATCCCTAAGAAGCCCAGACCACACTGAGCATGTGTATGTAGTCTAGTCTTGCAAAGATGTATAACAAAGTTACAAGATGACAGCCCTCTGTGGCCGACTTTGAAAGCATAAATTATTTGTTTGATTAGGCTTGTGGTGCAGTAAGTTCATGTTTATGTTTAGTATACAAAATACAGCATTTCTACCCTTATTCTAATTTAGACTTTCCTTGCCCTTTAAGGAATAGTTATTGTAATAGTTGTGCCCCTGATTACATATGGTTGTTATTGGGATGCTGGTTAATGGCAATGGCACAATGGCTGCAGGTTGGACATTTATTTATCACTTGAACCTATTCAGATTACAGTGTACCTTAACTTTCTTTTTTTTCCCATAGGATGTTGGAATATTCTCTCGATGGACACAATGTCAGCCTGTCCGCTATCCGCACTGTACGTGTTTTAAGGCCTTTAAGAGCCATTAACAGGGTTCCCAGTAAGTACCGTGTTTTATCTGCAGTATTAACATTGTTTATAAGCCAGCAGCTCCATCATAAAACAGCTTTCCACAGAAAAAAAAACATTACTTCCAACTCTTATTCTTACAATGGATCTTTTATTTGGGGTAAATTCACATTATAAAATCCCCATATCTATGCTTTTTACTGCAGCCAATTAAAGTGATAACCACGCTGCCATTATAATATTAGAGCCCAGCATCATAAAACAGAAGCTCTAAATGGTAATAAAGGAGCTTATACATTCAGCAACATCGTGGCCACACCTGAATGTGGTATTAGGGGAAGTAACAATAATTTTATTGAGCCACCCATTCAGGGTTAGGTGGATATTTTTTTTAAAAAGTTCTTGTTCACCTGAAAATCATCTCTTTAAAACCAAAAACCACAACAGTTAGGCTAGGGCCAAGTTGGATCTCAGCCTGGGGAACAATGCAGGCCGATAATCCGCTCTTCTGTTGCTGCCTGATGCGGCTGCACACGTTAACATTACCTCTGCTTAGGTGCAGGCAGAAGTGGTGGATTTCAGAGTAGAAACATTCGATTTTGCACAGAAGTCTGCCTGCACTCGAGTGGAAGTAATGTTTCAGGGCACAGGTGCATTGGGCAAAAGGGCAGCAGCAGGGAGCGGATTCTCAGCCTGCATTTCTCCGCAGATGGAGATCTGACTCGTCTAGATCTAGCCTTAGCTATTTATTGTTTGCATAAAGGAGAACTAAACCCCCCCCCCTCCCAATAAGAAAATCCTCTACCTACTACCCTGGATAGTCCCCCACCTGCTTTCTCCCCACATAGTTAATTACTAGGGATGCACCAAATCCACTATTTTGGATTCGGCCGAACCCCCGAATCCTTCCCGAAAGATTTGGCCGAATGCCGAACCGAATCCGAACCCTAATTTGCATATGCAAATTATGGGTGGGAAGGGGAAAACATTTTTTACTTCCTTGTTTTGTGCCAAAAAGTCACGTGATTTAGCTTCCTGGCCCTAATTTGCATATGCAAATTAGGATTCGGATTCGGTTCGGCCATGCAGAAGGATTCGGCCGAATCTGAATCCTGCTGATAAAGGCCGAATCCTGGCCGAATCCCGAACCAAATCCTGGATTCGGTGCATCCCTATTAATTACCCCTGAAGTTGCCCCTAAGAGTTTGCTCACATATCGGTGCCCCTGAGTGCCATCTTCTGGATCTCTTTTCTTCTTCGGCTCCTCTTCCCTTCGGCAATATCTGGTACTTTTGTCGTATGAGCAGTTGCTACGAACTGGAAGACTGCTCCTACTGCAAATGAGCTAATACAGTGCTCACTTACAGAAGAAGACCTGACAACCAGAAGATGTCGCCCCCCGAGGGATCGGCTTTGCTTACTCTGCAGCAATATGTGACCAAACTCTTAGGGGCAATTTCAGGGGTAACTAACTATACGGGGGGACTACCAAGGGAAGTAGTTAAGGGAATTTCTTATTGGGGAGGGTTTAGTTCTCCATTAAGAATATCGTTGATATAAATATGTTGCTGTGTCAGGGTGCAGTCATTAATGTTGAAATATGGGCAATAAAGCACACATTTCTAAGCTGTATGAAATATACAGGTTTTAATACCAGTGGTCAAACTTCATTCATGGAGAACAAAAGATCAAAATAAAGAAAAAATAGGACATTTGTTGCTTTTTGTAGGCACTAGATAGACAGATACAAACTTTATATATAAAAGATGCTTCTGATAGGATTTCTTTTTTACGGCAGCCTCAGCAACCTACAGATTGAGGTTGACTAATGCCCAATGCAATGGCAGTTATTAGAAATATAATTAAGTTGTACATTATGCTCTCTGCACAGAGCTAAAGCCGCATACCAGGTTAATGCAGGAGAGGGACCAGCTGTACTTTCTCTCAAACCAATTAGGAAAATAGATCAGAGGAGGTGGAAGGCTGCAAGGCTCCTGCAGGAGGCTGCTGTATCATATGCTAATGCCATCATGGCTTTCCTTCAATCATCTTTAGAGGATGTGACTTATTAACAGGCAGATGTTCGCGGCTCTTCATTGTGTGTTTGGATAGGTCGATTGGAGGAAAATGGTCCCTAATAACCCTAAAGTAAGGGAAAGAAAATTTGTTCAATTTGCAATTTTCATTTCTGCTTGGCCGTGAAATCAACGACGTGAGATATGAACATAGTGTACAGTATTCTGTAATTACTATATACAGTATATATATATATATAGTGGCAATGTTAAAAGGAGCTTATTAACCTGCCTGTATGTATTTGTGGTGTGGGAAGAAACTAGGCATGCACCGAATCAAGGATTCAGTTCGGGATTCCGCCAGGATTCTGCCTTTTTCAGCAGGAGGGCGGGAGGGAAATCACATGACTTTTTGTTACAAAACAAGGAAGTGAAAATTGCGTCCCCCTTCCCACGCCTAATTAGCATATGCCAATTAGGATTCGGTTCGGTATTGGCCCGAATCTTTTGCAAAGGATACGTGGGTGCGGCCGAATCCAAAATAATGGATTCGGTGCATCCCTAGAAGAAACAGAGAGCACAGGCATGGGGAGATTATACAAACTCCTTGCAGACACTGCCCTGGCTCGAATCAGCCCCAGCACTGCGTGGCCAAAGTGCTAACCATTCTGCCTATTCTGAATTATTATTTTTTGTTTGCTAAGAGAAAGACGCTTGATAAACAGAAAAAATATTATTGGTTTGCTGGAGATCTTACCTCCAGAGTGTTTTGTTGGCTAAGCAATTTACAGATTGGTGGGTGGTCATCAAAATAACCGATTAAGGGAATTGATTGTATTTGCAGGTGCAGTCTTCCAGGAAGGTGGTATACCTACAAGCTAGAGCTCAAACAGAGATCATTTCTCTGTTTCTGCAACTTTGTTTCGGGAGTCAGAAACAGCAGCACCAAGAATGTAAACAGCAAGGGAGATTACAATTACATTTACAATAAATGTAAAACCATTGAACAGTTATAAGGAATGTATTTCACAAAATGGACTTGCTGTGTCATCCAACTGGTTTTCTCAATTCTAAATGACTTGTAAATAAGATATTTCTGGAATAAATAGTCTGGATTAGTGATGGGCGAATTTATTCGCCAGGGGCGAATTCGCGGCGAATTCCCGCGATTCGCCGCTGGCGAATAAATTCGCGAAACTGGCAAAAGAATTCGCCAAAAAAAATTACGCGACGCGTCGGAAATGACGCGACGCGCGTCAAAAACGACGCGGCGTGTCAAAAACGACGCGCGACTCGTTTCGCGAATCGGCGAAAAATTCGCGAATTTCTCTGGAAATTCGCTAATTTTTCGGCAAATCGAAACGCGCCCGTTTCGCCCATCACTAGTCTGGAATGTTGCTCCACTCGTACTATGCTGTTTTTGCATCTCTCCTTGGAAGGTTTAATAACACCTCAAAGCTCCAGTCATGCTAACTTCATGACATTCTTGCTGATTATGATAAAAAGATTATCATGATTTATTCTGGAAAGATCTTCTTTACAAGTCATTCTGAATTGAAAAAAAAAAAACAGTTGGATGACTGGTAAAAAGTCTTCAAGTAAAACACAGCAAGTCCAGTTGATTTGACTTATTTCTACCCATATACCATGACCTCATGGGCGATCCAGATAATATCGCCGCCTGAGGTGGCCTTCAATATGCCACCCCCTTCCCCACGGCGCTCACCTTTTCAGCGCCGGACAGGGGAAGGGGGGTCCACAGCGCTAGTGGTTGAAAACCAGAACTTCGGCTCTTAGTTACCAGGAGCAGCTTTTTTGCCGTCCCTGTTAACCAGGGGGCCGCTGCCGCCTGAGGCGAGTGCCTCAACTCGCCTCATTGGTGGAGCGCCACTGCATGACCTGGATGAATGAGAATCTGTACAATAATATTTCAGAAAGTTGCTCAGAATTACATTATTGTCAATTAGGCAAAAAAAAAAATTTTGTTTTGGGTAGATATACCCTTTAATAAGTCTTAGTTAATTAAAGGGACAATAATATGTGACCTATTAAAGGAGAACCAAACCCTTAATTAAAAAAAAACCCTACATAGACCCCCTCCCTGCTCCCCCCAGTCTAGGTGTTGGTAAATTCCCCTCTTTGCTTACCTCTCGGTACGACCCTCGGGTACCTGCAGGTTACCAGCAAAAATATTTGGTACCCTGCAGGTTGCGGGTAGAACTTTTGAGTGCGTGTATAGACTCAGGTTGGAGGTTATGAGGGTTTGCGGGTCGGGCTGCAGGTATTCTAAATAGCGGTTTTTAATCCTTTTTTCTGATCACGCCTACTTCTGATGATGTCACTTCCGGTTTACAATGACAGCACTTCCTGATTCTTGATGGTCAGTGGGTCACGGATTGGGATGCAGATAAGGTACTTGTGGGTTGGGTATTGGGTCCAATCGTGTAAGAATGCGGGTTGTGGGTGGTACAGGTCGGGT
This sequence comes from Xenopus borealis, assembly GCA_024363595.1. NCBI lineage: Eukaryota > Metazoa > Chordata > Amphibia > Anura > Pipidae > Xenopus > Xenopus borealis. Next base: position 103,112,871 of record CM044448.1, on the reverse strand, counting down.
ACGGGTTCCAAAAAATGTGCAGTTGGAGCATCTTCCAGTTTGTGACAACTGCGCTAGCACCACAGAAATTGCTGAAGTGAAGAAAGAAGACCTGAAGATTACTGAAGAGAAGAAGATGGCGCCCGTGAACTCAGCATCACAGAATCTGCACAAAGGGGCAAGTAGAGAGTTAGAGGCATTTACCTAAGGCTGGGGGGAGCAGGGAAGGGTCTATGTAGGATAGGTGTAGGGTTTTTTTTAATTAAGGCTTTGGTTCTCCTTTAAGGAATCTAACCAAATCCATATCAATTGGTATTTCCCTTCTACATGTTTTAACTTGAGCCGCCATTTTGTCATGCTCTGTGTGCTCCCTCAGAGATCACCTGACAGGAAATAAAAAAAGTTCTAACAGTAGCAGGAGGAAATGTGAGTGAAAAAGTGCATTTTTATCTGCCCTGTAATAAAAAGAGCAGCAGTCACATCAGTCATTGTCTTTTTATCAGCCACCCTATACTGAGATCACAGTCATATCAATACCATTTAACTACATTACTGCTGGCCGGGCAGCTCTCCAGGGTATTATGTTTTTAGACGGATCAGGGTGTTTGTTCAGAGGCAAGAGTGGCAGAGAGAAGTAAATATTAAATGTAGAAAAGGCTTGATGTTTTTAATTAATTAGTCCACACTGACTCAGACTGGTTCATTTATTCTACCAGTCCACATAGACTTCTTTATAACTATATCCCCCCCCCCCCCCGGAAATATATAAAAATGGTTAGCGGACTGCTGTTTTGATGTCCCTTGTTAGAGCTTGAACTTAATCAGATAACACAGATCTCCATGGAAACATACGTTTCTTCAGTTTGTTTGGGTGCCGTTCTAATGGCTTTCCATTCCACCCTTTCGCTGCTTCAGAGATAACCCTGCTGAGCTAGAGAGGTCTCTGCTGTACTGCAGAGGTACAATTTAGACATTTTAACCCAGGCTGGAAACTGCTACATACTGTTTAAACTGCCCTTGTGGTAGAGTCTTGCACCCGTGGGTTACCCGCAAAAACCTGCGGTTCCCTGCAGGTGGCAGGTGAGAGTTTCGGAACCGGGTATAGATGCAGATCGGTGGTTCGCCGGCGAACAGTTCGCGCCATCCCTAGTAAGAATGAAGGTTGCAGGTCTGGGTTGCAAAGGTTGTGCATTGCGGGTACAGTCAGGTACGGGTTCTGAAAAATGAACCTCGCAAGACTCTGTGGGTTACCCGTGGGTTACCTGCAAAAACCTGCGGTACCCTGCAGGTGGCAGGTGAGAGTTTCGGAACCGGGTATAGATGCAGATCGGTGGTTCTCCAGTTTTTTAGGTGGCGGATCAGGTCGCGGGTCTTCTCAATAGCAAATTTTACTGACACGCCTACTTCCTCCGACTTCCGATTTTGTCACTTCCGGGTTTACGGCAGGACTTCCTCTTTTTTTTCTGATCAGCCTACTTCTGATGAGGTCACTTCCGGTTTACAGTGACAGCACTTCCTGATTCTTGATGGTCTGCGAGTCGCGGGTTGGGTTGTGGATAAGGTACTTGCAGGTTGTTTAAGAATTAGTGATGGGCGAATTTATTCGCCAGGGGCGAATTCCCGCGATTCGCCGCTGGCGAATAAATTAGCGAAACTGGCAAAAAAATTCGGCAAAAAAATTTGCCGCGCAAAAACGAGTCGCGCGTTGTTTTTGACGCGACGCGCCGAAAACGACGCGCCGCGCGCCGAAAATGACGCGACCGTTTCGCCCATCACTATTAAGAATGAAGGTTGTGGGTTTGGGTTGCAAAGGTTGTGCATTGCGGGTACGGTCGGGTACGGGTTCTGGGTTCTGAAAAATGAACCTCGAAAGACTCTACCTTGTAGTAGAAATGGCCTGTACATGTGCACAAAGTGTAGTTCACCTTTTATATAATTTTTAGTACAGTATGTTATAAAATGGCCAACTTTCCACTGGTCCTCAATTTTTTATTTTATAGTTGTTTTCAGATAGATCCCCAGAAATAACGACTTTTTCCAATTACTTTCTATTTTCTATGTTTGAGGTGAGGATACAACCAGAGAAAATGAGCATGCACTCCTGGTGAAGTTAAAAATTGAAGTTTATTGCATGTTAGTAAAAGTTTCATGTACTAACGCATTTCGTATGATACATGGAATAAACTTTTAACAAACAATTTTAACTACACCGACTGGCTCCAGGAGTGCGTGCTCTTTTTTTTCTGGTTGTATCCTCCTCTCAAAATGCCGGTTCGGGGCGCGGCACCCGAGTCACCTGCTGTCATTGGTGAGATATTGTGAAATAAGCTGATTTTACCTTTGTTTATTGTATTGTACAAATTGAGTCAGAAGGTAACGGACCTGGGGTTTACACACCCAGGTCATCCTCTACTTCGGGTGAGCTGCAGTTTAACTTAATTCGCTTTTTAATACTTAATGCTCAGATTTTTTATGTTTCTGTGCTAAAATTTCAGTTGGTTAGCTTTTCACTTTTTAGGGAATAGAGCACGTAGCGTATACAAATATAACTATTTTCTATGTGTCACATTTTTCTAATATTGAAGTATAAAGTGTCACTTTTTACTGTTCTAAATTGATACTTTTTTTTTAAACATTTCTCATCTTTGTCTTATATGTAGCATGTGTTAATGAACCCATTCACAGTTCTCACTGCAAGATAACATATACTAGTGATGTGCGGGTCAGGTTTTTCCTGCCCCCCCCGACCCTAACCCATCCTCCCTTAGCCCGTGCCCACCCGCATTTGACTTCCAGGTTCCTTTTATAGACCCGCGCCAACCTGCCCTACTGAAAGAGGCAGGGTGAGCAGGCACGCGGCCATAAAGCTGGAAGTGGGAAACTGGAATTTGAAGGTGGAGCAGGAGAGCAGGAGAAGAGCTCAACCCACACCCCGAAGAGGAGTGCGAGGTCGGCCTTAACCAGCCTGGCTCGCAGGTATCGGGCTGGCCCGCACATTATTAGCATATACCCCAAAGATAAATTGTATGAAATGTATCAACTAAATGCTGCAAAATTGTAACAGTTTAGAGTCTGCACCTGAATTACTGAGCTGTCAGATTCAAACACCAGATACACTAAGATTTGACTTTAAACTCCTGTCATGGGAAGAAACATTTTTTTTAAATGCATCAGTTAATAGTGCTGTTCCAGAAGAATTCTGCACTGAAATCCATTTCTCAAAAGAGCAAAGAGATTTTTTTTAGATTTCATTTTGAAATCTGACATGGGGCTAGACATATTGTCAATTTCCCAGCTGCCCCAAGTCATGTGACTTGTGCTCTGATAAACTTCAATCACTCTTTACTGCTGTACTGCAAGTTGGAGTGATATCACCCCCTCCTTTTCCCCCACCCAGCAGCCTAACAACAGAACAATGGGAAGGTAACCAGATAACAGCTCCCTAACACAAGACAACAGCTGCCTGGTAGATCTAAAAACAGCACTCAATAGTAAAACCCATGTCCCACTGTGTACTATTCAGTTACATTGATAAGGAAAAACAACAGCCTGCCAGAAAGCAGTTCCCTCCTAAAGTGCTGGCACAAGTCACATGACTGGGGCAGCTGGAAAATTGACAAAATGTCTAGCCCCATGTCAGATTTCAAAACTGACTATAAAAAAAACTGTTTGCTCTTTTGAGAAATGGATTTCAGTGCAGAAGTCTACTGGAGCAGCACTATTAACTGATGAGTTCTAAAAAAAAAAAAAACGTTTTCCCATGACAGTTTCCCTTTAGATTTTGGAAAATCAGGAAAAAATAAATAATGGAAAGTAATTGAAAAAAAGTCTTTATTTCTTGGGAACAATGTGAAAACAACGGAACTGAAAAAAGTGTTTGGAAGGTGATCAACTCCTATGAATTAATTGTTATCCCCTTTGAAAAGAGGGTAACAGACAAAAACCACTGTTCTGTTAAGGTGGCCATACACAGGCCGATAAAAGCTGCCGACAGACAGCAAAACTCGTTGAGAAATTGTAGCAGACATTCACAAATTTTGGCACAGGCAAACCACAAATTATGCTACAAAATTGTACAGGGCATAAGAAACCTTAGCAAACGGTTGTTTCAAAAGCCTTATGAAAACTGCCTATACTCAAATCAAAACGTATCTCTACTGGAGCTAGAAACAAATGATACATAATAAATTGTAGTATCGGCAGAAGAAAATTCTTCCATGTTTGTGATGTTTACTTTATAAATAGCTGTAGTTGAGAGATGATTGCTGCTGCTCCAGCTAGAGTCCTGCAGCGGGTCGGGTACCCGCGGGTTACCCGCAAAATCCCGCGGTACCCTGCGGGTTGCTCGAAGAATTTCTGGGTGCGGGTATAGAAGCGGCCGGTGGTCCTGCAGGTTGGCGGGTTGAGGGTCGGGTCGCGGATCCTCACTATAGGGATTTTTACTCCTTTTTCTGAGCATTTCCACTACTGATGATGTCACATCCGGTTTACAATGACAGCACTTCCTGTTTTACTCCTTTTTTTCTGATCCTGGCTACTTCCGATGATGTCACTTCCTGTTTATGATGACAGCACTTCCTGATTCTTGATGGTCAGCGGGTCGCGGGTTCGGGTTGCGGGTACGGGTCGGGTTCGGGTCCCAAAAAATGGACCCGCGCAGGACTCTAGCTCCAGCACTTAATCCTAGATATGTTTTGATAGCTCCTTGGTTTCCTTAATGCTGTTTGTTTGGATAAGTTCTGTAACCTACTTTACAGGCCTTCAAAAACAAGTATACAATATTTATTGTGAGATTATGGGACGCATTCACTTTTTCATACTAATTATGTGACTTTGGAAGGAAGTTAGCGGCACCAGAACTTATGAAGGTTTCATAGTAAAGGGCTGGGAAACTGTAGACACCACAGTGTTTGTATCTGTAAATAATTATCTCTGCTAACAGATCCCTCTCCTCTTTCATATAGGTATGAGGATACTGGTGACCCTGCTGCTAGATACTCTGCCTATGTTAGGCAACGTCCTTCTCTTGTGTTTCTTTGTGTTTTTCATCTTTGGAATCGTCGGCGTTCAGCTTTGGGCTGGGCTACTGCGCAACAGGTGTTTTATGGATACCAGTTTTGTAATGTGAGTATATTTCCATTAAAAAGAATGATATGAGCATTGTTATGAAGAGTATGAGCAATGGTAGCAGAGGTGTTATAATGCAAAAGGTGTAAATGGGAAAATACAAATGTTTTTTTTTAAATATTTAGACAAGGTTACAATGTGAAGGGAGTATTGGCTGCACCTAATAAGGTAACTATATTAAACATGGTTTGCGTTATATCTTTTTATAACACAATTCCTTAATTTATGATATCTTTAATAACATGAAGCAGAATTTGGAAAATCTTAGGATAGGATTTTAGGATGGGATTTTACCAAATAGTACTATATATTTGTTAAGAAATACTAACAATGCAGCCTGGAAAGAGAGTATTCTGGAGGCTTGTCCTTGTAAATCTAATGAAGCAGAAGAGATATACTTTATACTACAGGAAAACTATCATTCATTCATTGGATGTTGACCCAACCAGTAAAAATACCCAATGGCAGATATTTCTCCTTCAAGCTCCCCCTTTGAGTTTCAACAATTGGTCTGGCCTCTCTTAAAGTTACAGTTGTTGTACTGGTCACTGTCCTGGAGAATCAGCAGTCGTTTTCCATTGATATCACAATAGCAGTTTTTAAAAAGATAATAAAGAAAATAACTATCCCTGTCATAATATTATCTTCGAATGCCCTTTATAATTTTGCCATAAAAGTATTTGCCTGATGCTTTTACATTACCTTTCTTACACCTGTGTTCCTCGATGAGGGGGCTGCCATATTTGTGCAGAAAGAGTCCGTTAGCATTAGAAACTCTAACTGTCAGGTTAAGACGAAACAGACAGGTTGGCAAAACTTTCAGATTTTAGGAACTTCAAGTAGCAATAACTTATAATAGTAGAAGTACTGTACCAGTCAAAAAAAAAAAAAACAGTCAACATGACATATATGTAGCTTTTAATGAAAAGAACTAACTATAAAGTCAGTATCACTTTAAGGCTAGCCCCCACACCATTGTTCTAAGTCCCTTTTGGGGGGGCAGCACTACAAGCCCCTTTACCTTCTTCTGCCTATTTTGCAGTTTGACTATATAAGAGGCACCATCCCAGATAATTATGGAATTTCTCTAGATGTACCAGTAAGTAGAGGTGAGGTACATATACAATGAAACTCACCTCATCAAGAGAATTCTAATATTTAGAAATAAATAAAATGTATACCAAAGAACAGGTTGAATACTAAAATGGCCAATCCCTCCATCAATTCTTTACATGATTCACAAAAAAGGGGAACTCTAGATTGGCATCACAGAACAAACCTCATTAAAGGGAAACTGTCATGGGAAAACGTTTTTTTTTTTTTAAATGCATCAGTTAATAGTGCTGCTCCAGTAGACTCAAAAGAGCAAACAGATTTTTTTTATATTCAGTTTGAAATCTGACATGGGGCTAGCCATTTTGTCAATTCCCCAGCTGCCCCAGTCATGTGACTTGTGCCAGCACTTCAGGAGGGAACTGCTTTCTGGCAGGCTGTTGTCTTTCTTTCTCAATGTAACTGAATAGTACGCAGTGGGACATGGGTTTTACTATTGAGTGCTGTACTTAGATCTACCAGGCAGCTGTTATCTTGTGTTAGGGAGCTGTTATCTGGTTACCTTCCCATTGTTCTGTTGTTAGGCTGCTGGGTGGGGGGAAAGGGAGGGGGTGATATCACTCCAACTTGCAGTACAGCAGTAAAGACTGATTGAAGTTTATCAGAGCACAAGTCACATGACTTGGGGCAGCTGGGAAATTGATAATATGTCTAGCCCCATGTCAGATTTCAAAATGAAATATAAAAAAATCTCTTTGCTCTTTTGAGAAATGGATTTCAATGCAGAATTCTTCTGGAACAGCACTATTAACTGATACATTTTGAAAAAAAATGTTTTCCCATGACAGGATCCCTTTAAAAACAAAAATTGGATTTAATAGCTTGTGTTCTGAATAATACATTTAAGAAATGTTATGTTTTCCTTGAGGATCTATACAAGATATACAAATTCCAAGACCAGCTGGTTATTTGTTTATTTTCCCTGAAGCGAATGGTCTTTACAGAGTCCTTGGACCTGCATGAAAACAAGGAAGAGGAAGTTGACTTGCTTACTTCCACCTTTTCTTAATGACCACTAAAGTTCTTAGAGGTCCCTAATTGATGCATAGCTCCAAGATATATGTGGGAAATAGATAATCTACTCCTAGGTTTGGGGTGATAGAAACCCTAAAATGAGGATGCTGTGGGGCCAGTATGTTTTACAGAAGAACTGGAATAATCCATAACTATTTGCAGGTGGTTAATAATAAATTCCTGGGACATTTCCAGGGCTGGGACAGAGAATAAAAATAGGGATTTTTAGTGGGAATTAGGGAGAGCTGGTAAACATGCCAATCATGGATAAATGCAAACATACAGCGAGGGGATATCCTGAGCTCACTCCCTTATCTATGGGCTTTATACACTGCTGTCTATTTAAGGAAAGACAGATGGCCAAAAAAAAGAAACCTTGCATGTAATTAGGGAATATATTGCCTTTAAAGGAAATCTGTTTTTTTACAGAGTAATATACAGATTAAGAACATGTGGGATTGATAAACTTCTAGGGCAACTATTATTTGCTACTACTAAAGATAATGTATATAAATACTACCCAGATGTCTAAGGACATGTCTGATAAAGAATAACCATGGACATTAATGTCACTTTAAGCTAAAGAGGTGCAGGACACTAATAGTTTTTCAGCGGGCTCTCTGATAACAGGCCATTATGGAAGATATTAAAGATCTGGACAGAATGTGGTCCTTATCTATCACTTGCTTATCCCTCCCAAGTTGTCAGTTCTGAGTATGTTAACGGGATATTTAATGACAGAGCAGGTCAATAGGCCACTAATGGTCATGTCACCTATAACCAAGAGTAAGCACTGTAAGGATGATGAGATGTCATCAGGTTTTTGTTTGATCAGGCGTTTTCACCCTCTTTCTTAAACCTGGATCCCCAGATATTGATGGACAATCATTTATGGCATTGTTTAAGATATAAGAAAGGCATAAAGCACACTCAAATTCATAATCCATCACCATCTATTGACCATAGGTTGAGAAACAGGTAATTGTAGGTAATTGTATTATGAAGGCATAAAACATATTGGAAGTCATAGTCCATCAACATCTATTGACCCTAGGTTGGGAAACAGGCTCTTATGTAGTCAGTATACACTATAGTATACTTATCATTTTGATGACCTCTACAAGTGTCCTTTGCTACAGCTATAGCACAGCTTGTGTGTGGCACCACAATGAACAAAGAACACCCTGGTCATTTAACCAAAACAGGACAGAGCACAAATTTGTCACACTCATGATCCCTGACAAATACCCACAGAGTATTTCTAAGATATAGCAATGATGTATTATAAGCAGCAATTTCAGGGAGTGGGGCACAGAAAAAACAGTGGGCAGGGGGCCATGATTAATCCAAGTTGACTTTGTGTCCAGTTGTCCAGATTAACTGGAAAGTTGTGGGTGAGACTGCAGAATGTAACTGTAGGGGCAGTGGGAGTCTGTGCAATGTAGATATTGGGACACTTCGGGCTTTATTTACAAAAAAAAACTTACATGTAGGCGGTTTGTAGTTGTCCTCGTGGCAGCTGTCCGTATGGCTACACTCCGTTTCAGCCTAAGTATACGAAATTCAGTAGAAAATGGATGAACAGAAGCTTAATAGCCACGGGTAAAAAAATGGAAAAAACTTTATTTCCAAGTAAACATTAAAAGCATGAGCAGGCATCTTACTTACCTAATGCTGAAACTGTCACATGTCTAGTCGCCTGACGCGTTTCGTGCCTCACTCTGGCTCTTCATCAGAGGTCATCAGACCATTTTCTAGTGCACTCCAGACTTTAGAGTCATTTTAGGGACACTATTGATTTTATGCAGTGTTATTTTAGGGGTGAGTAGTGTAGAGTGGGGAGGGTGGGTCATTGAAATGCTTTCAGGGTGGAGGGTTCGGACTGGCCATCTGTGGGTTCGGGCAAATGCCCGATGGGCTGCTTGCTTTAAAATGTAAATAGGCTGTTCACCTAAAAATGCTAATTATGATTGTCTTTAATATGTAAATGAGCCACGTTCAAATCGAATAATTCGAGCGATTTTATCAATCAATCAAATATTTCCTATTCGATCAAAAATAATGAAACCCAATTCGGTAGCTTTGATCTGGCGACCAAGGCAGTCGAATAAAAATTTAAAGGGGAAGTACAGACGTATAGTCGAATATTCAAATTAAATTTTATTCGATTCGATCGTATTTTCAAAATTCACTAGTCAAAATGGTCTTCAAAACCGTTCGAAAATTCAAATCTTTTCGAAAATTCGATCGAACTTTCGAATCCTTCACGTGAATTTAGTAAATCTGCCCCATGGTTATTAAAGTCCTCTTATCTGCCAGGGTGCATGGTCTAGCTGGGGGGCACACAAAGAAATTTTTTTAATATACTGTAAGTATAGGGTCACTAATCCATCTGATGATAGTTGTGATAGAAACTAGGGTGAGATATTTGTTGCCAGTTCCAGCACATAGGGTGTATAATATTGCTTGGGATTATATGGTAATGGACTCTTAAAATATCTATTCATAACCACTGGTTTTAGTTAACCTTGGGGTTGGAAATATAAATGCTTTGCATGCGTGGGAATACATGGGCTGCTCTGATACTTTTGCCAGGGCTGCTTTTTCCTTCCAGTCTGGCCCTGGTGGAGGGTTCTTGTCCATTGTAACTATAGGGACCCATAGGGGTAGATTCATCAAAGAGTGAAGTGAAGAGTGAAGTTCCGCCACTAGAGAGAAATTCCACTGCTCTCCATTCATTTCTATGGGATTTTAAAAGGCCTATTTATCAATGGGTGAAGTGAAATTTCACCCTTTGATAAATACACCTTTCAAAATCCCATAGAAATGAATGGAGAGCTGTGGAATTTCCCTCTAGTGGCGGAACTTCACTCTTCACTTCACTCTTTGATGAATCTACCTCATAGTTTCTACTCATTGTAACTACAGTACAAGGGGATGATTTGCTCTAAGGTAATGGTAGAGGCTCTATTGGGTATGCTTGTGTCTAGGTTTAGATCTTAAACCAGTTCAAAGGTTCTTAGCCATTTGTACTCATATGTATTCAAACGATTTAAAAACCATTCTGATTAATGGGATGATATTGTTTCTATAAATGTAAAAATAGTACACATTCCTTTTCCACTGATACTCACCCCCCCCACCCACCCCCAAACTGAAAGCCTTGAGATTCTCCAGTAGTTTTGACATTCGCTTCCTGCAAACCTTCAGTAAAAAGCAGTCGTGTGGATTCTGCCTTTCTCATTGCACTCTCCAAAAACATTTTGGAAAGGTCAAGGCCGTGTGTTATGGGATCTTATTTAAATGCAGATATACCTCATTGGACAGCGTGGGCTTGAGCTGCTTTGGGAGAAATGAGTTTGCTGTCTTCTACGTGTCACTCAGAGGGCTGCTTGAAGCAAGATGAATAGATACAGGATCTTGCACAAGGCTATAAGGCTCATTTATGAACCCAAGGTTTTTTCTTAGAAAACATTGACTGTGCTTTGTCAGCATGGACAAGTTGCACTCCAGGCTCCCCTTGTTGTTACGGCATTGAAACCAGTGTCGGACTGGGACATCAAGGGGCCCACCCAAAAACCTTACACTAGGGGCCCGCCAAAAATTTTTTAGAGCAGGAGCCCACTCTCAGTACTATTATTCTTCCTCTACTCACTCTCAGTACTATTATTCTTCCTCTACTCACTCTCAGTACTATTATTCTTCCTCTACTCACTCTCAGTACTATTATTCTTCCTCTACTCACTCTCAGTACTATTATTCTTCCTCTACTCACTCTCAGTACTATTATTCTTCCTCTACTCATTCAACCTCTATTCTCCTAGTGTATTTTCTTTACATACTATAGTTTATTATTACATCTATTTAGCCTCTAGAAATAGGGAATGGCCATGAACTTGGCCAAATTAGCAGCACTGACACCTGGGCCCACCGGGGCTTTTCCTGGTATCCTGATGGGCCGGTCCGACACTGACTGAAACCTACACACAGGTTTAGGAGGGTTCGTACAGGAAAACATTTGAAATAAGTGCATTATCTGCCATATTTGTTAGATTTTTTTTTAAATCACTTATAAAAATCCCTACAGCTCCCACCAGATACTTGCCTAGATACTAGCTAGGGGGGTGACCTAGGGATCAGTGATCCCTAAACAATTGGCTCGTAAGCAACATGATGTTCACCAACCCCTTGGATGTTGCTCTCAGTGGCCTTAAAGCAGGTGTTTATTTTTTAATTCCTACTTTGGAGGTGAGTTTGATTGCATAAAAACCAGGCGCACTGCCAAACAGATCCTCCAAACTACCAAATGGCCATTCACAGAGCTTATTTTGCACCACCCAGGAACCTTTTTCACACTTGTGTTGCTCCCCAACTTTTTTGCATCTGAATGTGGCTCAAAGCTAAAAAAGCTATAGGTCCTTCATTCTGCACATGAGCAGAACAGATGGGCTATCTGCACATGCTCCAATTACAGGAGATGGGGGGAGGGGACAGACTGAGGTCTGCAGCCGAAGGCAGCAGTGTACCAGCCCTGCCAAAACAAATAGGAGTTGCTGCCAATGTAACAGGGAAGAAAGATAACAGAGATAGGAAAAACAAAAGACTGAAAAGGTTACAACCATGTAATTAAATTTCAGTGACCAAAATATCCCAAACCAAGCACTCACCATTTTAGTGTGTTGAGTGACATCAAACATGCAGAGATCAGCTCATTTGGCAAGGTTGCCGCCTTGATTTTGGATCCGATCGCAGGCCCTAGAGCCCAACAGTTGGATCACAATGCCGTGAATACAGGCAGTTGGACCAAGGACTGCAACAACAACAAACCTAAATGGGATTTTAAAACCTGCCTGATCTCCATTGGGCAGATTTTAGGGCAGATATCGATAAGAGGAAGCACATCGGAGGGCCCCATACACTACCCAATAAGCTGCCAACTTAGTCTGTGGGCAGCTATCTTGTTGCCCTAGCTAAGATATACATACACATAACATTTGATGTATGCTCATTTACAATTGCTAGCATAAGTGGAAAGTACACATACATAATTGAGCCGTCACCACTGGCATTCATAAAAGCTTGCATCCATACATGCTTGCACCATAGTACCTGCCCAGCCTGCTATGATGAGTAGTGTACTCACTACTCAAGTTGGCTCATGGAAACAAGGGAACCCTGATGGTAGTTCCAGGGTTCCACTTAGGTGTAGCAGAAGATTGAAGAAAACGGCACACAGGAACTGATGCTTGTGGGGGTAGACCCCTACGTGTTTATTGCGTCAAGTGATGCACAACATTTCGGGGGCGGGCCCCTTTGTCAGGTGATGCATCAGTAGTCACTACTTACTGGGGCTACAGTTCAGACATATCTTGGAGCCTCCATCGTTATGTTCCCACAGAAGCATACAAAGCAGAGCTTTTTTTTTTACATATCAAACAAAGTAATTTCCTTTTATAGCAATACAAGAAGTTTCTCTGAAATTGTTTTTTTTCCATGTTATCTGGCATTTTCCTTTTTATTTATTTTTTTACACAAACCTCTGTCTGAGCTTGTCACAGTCGGCATGTCTCCTTTGTCCTCAGAGACAATCATTTTCTTGGATACGGGCAAAAAATCTTCTGTTTTTTGTTAAAGGTCTGATTTATTTCAATGAGATGAGATTGGTTTAACTCACTGAATGCTGGGTAATAGGAGAAGGGGGCTGTGTGCCCCAAACATCCTTAAAGGGGCACTCTACCCACTGATCAACATGAGTGCAATGAAGACCTGATACCAAACATACTCTTTGGAGCACATTTATTAGGCTGTGTAAAACTAAATTAGCTGGGAAAACAGTGTAAAAAGCAGTGTAAAATATATGTTGAATTTATCAAGGCGCGTGTAATTTTGCACCATGTGAATGCCTGATTTGCTGCCGTTTTATATATATATATATATATATTTATATATATATATATTATGTTAAACTTATAAATATATATTTTATATTCTGGAAAGTTGGGTAAGTTACTGGTGAATTAAACTTTAATCATAGCAGAAAACTAAGGTCAGTATGAAGCGTGTTGTTTTTAGAACACTGCAGAATAATTTGTTTAACGAAAAAGAAAAAAACGGTATTCAAATATACTGGACTCTTATTTTAGGCTATTGTAACAGCACAGTAGGAAATGACTGTTAAGAGATCATAAAATTACTAGTGCAAAAGTAGACTCAGCAAGTAAAGTACCAGCAAATGTGCTTTAAACACCTCTCCATCTGCAAAGCTATTAAAACGGTAAAAGTAATAAATATTTATTAGTGTTATGCAACCCAATAAACCCCAGGAGCAAAATGATTGGGGGACAATGAACAGTACAATGCACTTATACAGTAAAACAATATTTAACACTCTGATATACTGTATTTGCCCTGATATACTGTATTTGTGCAAAGGGGAACTTGTGCTCAAGGAAAGCCCCTGCTCCCTCCCAAACCGCCATCCCATTGCTACCCCAACCCCAAACAGCTGCCTCTTTTGCCGACCCCTAGTTCTGGCATTGCCTTTTGGAGAATCATGGTAAACTTTGAGCATGGTTTACTAACTATGGTGAATTCTACTTTCACCCTATTCTAAATATGTCACAATGTATTAAGAAGAAGGCATAAAACAATGCTGATTACTTGCTTGTCAGTTGTGCACAGTTGCTTTTTCCATTGTTTATTCTGGGCTTCATTTTATTTTTCTTCTTTTTTTATTGAGTTTGCATGTGTCTTCTGTAGTTTTTTGTGTAATTGGTCTGTGGCTGCAAAGTGGTATTGATTCTCTGGTAAAAAGAATTTCTGCGTCCACTGGTCTGAAAAACAAAGGTTTATTATTGTAAGGCATATTCGGGGGTATATTAATTCAACTCAGAACTTCATTAATGGGTCTTTATTATGGAGTTATAAGATACTTAAAGTGATAGCCCCATTTGTCTGGTCCCAAGCCTGCCAACCACAAGAATGTGCATCATGGTGTAGTGTAATGTACTGTATAAGACCCAGTCCATTTTATCATATATTGTCAGGGGGCATAGCGGCTCCCAGAGGGAGTTGTCAGGACCAAGGAGGAAGCTTCATGGGTTAAAGTCCAAAATCACAGTACAAAAGGGTTCAAAATCTTTATTAAAGTCCAGGCAAGAGTTCAAAGCAGACAGAATAATTAGTGTCAAGGTGTAGGCAGGGCCAGAAGTCCAGGAAACAGGAATTATGGAACACTCAGTAATGTACAAGAAAAACACTATAATCAGGCATTGAATCGGCTGGCGTGGGACCATGTGGGTCATGGGTGCTACCATCTTGGATGCAGAGCCGAAGAGGAGTGCAAAAACTTTGAGCTCCCTTTTTGGCCAGGGGCCCTACAGATACAGCTACAGACTATAAATTTTGGGCAGTAAAAAACATTTTATGGGGTGGGGCAGAAAAAAGAGGTTTGAATAGAGGAGCACGATGTGTATGAAATGAAAGGATGCATAGAAGTCTTTTGTAAGACTCGTAAGACCCCATCTTGGAAGGGTAAGAACCCTCCAAAAAATTGAGATAGTAGGGAAGAATGAAGACATTAGGGCAATATGTAGATGTGTCCAAACAGTGACATTATGGCAAGATAATAAAAGTAGATCCAGATGAAGAAAGCAGCACAAGAAGAAAACATAAGGTTATGGTAGAGCTGGTATGGCATATTGGAGATGATAGTCAGTATAGCAAGCTAGAGAGAGCACAAATAATAAGAAGGGCAAGATGGAGACATTAAGTCAAGATGGGAAGAGGAGGGCAAGATAAAATAATAAGAGCAAGATGGAGATAGACCCAGACATTTAACAGTAGAGCGAGATAGAGTTGGGAGGGAAAGACAACAACAGTAGGTTAAGGTGAGGACAGTGGGGCAAGGTGAAGATTGCAGGGGAAGACAATAACTGTGGTTGACTAATGAAGACATTATGGCAAGGTTGATGTGTGATCCATGAGGGCTAGAAGGTCTGTGACCCCCCCCCCCCACACAAGAATTTTCCATTTCAGTTCTGAATATTTGGAGCAGGGAAAGATGATGACAGCAGAACAAGATGAAGATAAGGCAAGACTGCAACACTAGGGCCACATGGAGCAACTAGGACAACATGAAGCAGAAGGAAAAAGATGGGGAGACAGGGGGGCAAGCCAGAAAGAGAGAGGTGCAAGGTGGAGAAATCAGTGCTCCTCACCCTGCAACCCTTAAAATTGCTGTTGAATTATAAGCTCCCAGAAACCACAGAGAGCCAGAGACCAGTAATCCAGAGATTGCCCGTTTCCAACAGCACATGGATACCTTGGGGCAAATTCACTAAAGGGCAAATTTTCACCAACGACTGATTCACCACCCTTTGCCAGGTGCAAATTCGTTACCACTACACTAATTCACTAAATTGCAAAGTTGTGTCTCATCAACACTTTTTTTTACACTTTACTGAATTTCTGGTATAAAGGATAAGATATAACATAAGATTGAGAATGACGTAGATTTGATTTATCAGTTCCCCTGGTCTGAGGTGGCAAAACATCTGGTAAACTATGGTGAAAGGTAAAGAGGTAAAATTTGCATCTAAGTGAATTTGCGGAGTAACTAAAAGTCGCCTGTATGCTAATGCCTGTTAGTCTATTGGCGATGTCCCTGGGTTGGGATTTCTGGCAAATTTTTGCTAGCCACTTTGCCCTTTACTGAATCTGCCCCCATGTAGCTGAAATTCTGCAGAGGGAAAATACATTTGACATAAATATTCATGAACGGTAACAAGCAGTTTTCAGCATGATTTTCCCTGTACTCTTTTTTTTTTTTTAAACTTGTCTCTTTTTTTCCCCTTAAAACTGTCTGCTTCAAAGATGGTTGTTTTTCTGGCAATATAAAAAAAAAAATCAAGTTATTATAGGTTACAGCCTGCCTAGCCTCAAATCGAAGCCAGTCTTCTTCCTGGGGATAATTGAGATATTCAATAGCAGTGCAGCCCCCCAACCGGCCCACGCAAAAATCAGCCTGCCCAAATAAATCTTCTGCTCCCATTGTTATCCCTGCATTGATCTATACGAGACTGCTGCTGTGCTTGGTTGTTTTACCACAGAGTGTACTTAAAGAGGAACTAACCTCCATTTATATGCTTTTTCTTTTTTACTTAATGCAGAACAGGATGTTTGTGGATCATTACAGTTTCTATTCTTAAAGCATGGTGGGTGTTGTAGTCCAGTAACATCTATCTCAGCTGTCTAGTCCTAACCTAAAGAGTTCAATCCACCACTTTAGATGGGTCCAAGAACAGAGAAGACATCCTCCCCATGTGTGATATTTAGAACCTCTGAACTGACTACACAACATGCCTAAACTCCTAGTGCTCTCTCCAGTTCTCATTCTGTTTAATGTTTCCCCTATGGGGCTGTCAGAACTCAGATGGAATCACTCAAAAACTATTTTTCATAGGAAAGAAACCCAACAACCTGAAGGAAGAGAAGAACAGAAAGTGACCTTGAAAACTTTTAACTGTAGAAAAGTATTTACATCTGCTAAATATAAGCCAGAAATATTGATGGGTGAATAAATTCACCAGGCGTGAATTCATGGTGAATAAATTCGGGAAACTGCGGCAAGAAGTCCCCGGCAAAAACTCGGCATGTCAAAATTTTTGACGCCTGCATCAATTTGGTGCAAGCATAAACCCACATCAAAATGATTTGGACGCCCATTGTCTTCAATGTAAATTGTTCGGGGGCATCAAAATTTTCACCGGTGTCAAAACTCACATTTGCTAATTTTTTGGCGCATTGGAACAAATTCGTCCATCACTAGCCAGAAATGAAGACTCTGACAGCTGCTTGGAATGACCTGTTCAGATCCCAAAAACATAGCATCTCACTGCCTGTCTACATTGGTAGGTAGGACTATGCTTTTGCTGGACTACAAATCCCAAAATAATATAAAATATAGTAAAGTTAGAGGCATGTTGGCAACTGTAACACCAGCGTTCTATTTTTTTTAAACATTTCTAAAGCTTTTTCCCAAATCTCTACAACCAACAACTTCTTTAAAATGTCAAAAATCTTCCAATGAGAATACCAGCTGATCTCTATCAGTTTGGCTCCATGTTCTTTGTTCCTGCAACTGGAGTTGGATGCTTCCCGGCATTGAACAAGTCTGTCCTTTATCCTCATGTTAGATTCCATAATTATCTCTATATGTAAGATGCCCGTATGGTGTTGGGAATCAGCATTCTCATTGGTCACTTATTTTGCATTGATAATGAAGTTTTTGATCAGTGGAATTTTCATTGGTGAATGTTCTTGCATCTATAATTACGATTTTTTTGCAACTATGGTGTTTTGTGGGACAGCATCACTGCTGGGGTTATATCCCATTTAAATGGAATGTGATATTTCCTTAAAACTGATTCTTTTGCACCCCTTAGCTTCCAAATTACAGATGCCAATATATATTAAATTATTCTGGGATTAGTAGTCCAGTAGCAGCTGGTTAGTTTGTTAGCATGAGCAGTGCAGCAGTGTTTACATCCCCTTTAACCCTGGGTAATATGAGGTTCTAGAATAGCATTAGGTGTCTTCTTACATCTATACTCGCAGGTACCCAAAAACAGAGGGAGTGGGCAGGCCAGGGGTAGCATCATAATAACTGAGAAAGCCTATTGGCTGTAGTGCATTGTGATCATGCTACCCATGAAAGGGTTATGTTGGGAGAATGTAGGGAACCGTGGGTGGCCTGTGTCATTATCTACTGTCAGTTTCTCTGTAGTCTTCCCCAGCTCTCCCTGGGCACAGATCCATCAGTACAAAAGAGGACCAAAAAATAAATTTAGTTTTCCTTCCAAGGGCCAAACCTTGTGTAATTAAAGAGCTTTTTGTCCAGGGAAATCTGAGAAAGCTTTTCCCATATTAGGAGATGGTTACCTTGGAATGTAATGCTACCTCTGGCTGCCTAGTGTCAGATAATTGGTATATCATGTTTTATTAGAACGCCAGCAATGGATAAGGAAGGATGGGATTCTGTTTGGCAGGAGAGATCACATCGGTGAATGATGGTGTCCATAATCTGTATTTATTGTTTTTGTTCTGTACATGCAGTATCACATCACAGGGATCTTAGGGTCAACTCTGTGCAAAAAAAACACATTTTGATTTTGAAAAATGTTTCCACCCCTTTGCTACATCAAGGTTTTTGGTGCTTTAAAAATATTAGGGTATAGTATCAAGAACAAAGGATATACCTGTGGGAATGTGTGTATAGTAAAGTAAGATGGTGTCATAAAAATGGGGTATGACTGTGACAACCTGCAACCAAAGACTATCATAGGTGTTTATGGGTGCTGGTGGGGAAATAGGGTCCATTATCCCTCCTCCAAACTTTCTGCCCCTGGTCTGGAAGTTGACAGGGACAGGTGGGTGTGGGGGAACTGCACAAGGACTGTCCCCTCCCCTAGTGCTTAATTCTCCCCTCTATTTCGAAAATGACTTTTATTATACAGATTTTGGTGTCTGGGTGACGGATCCACTTTAAAGAATATTACCAAACTGCCCTAAGCCACCATTTTGTGATGGTCTGTGTGCTGCCTCAGAGATCACCTGACCAGAAAAATTTCAACTCTAACTGTAACAGGAGGAAG
The DNA here is from genome assembly GCA_024363595.1 of Xenopus borealis. NCBI lineage: Eukaryota > Metazoa > Chordata > Amphibia > Anura > Pipidae > Xenopus > Xenopus borealis. The sequence continues at coordinate 103,093,984 of CM044448.1, read as the reverse complement.
TGTGGTAGTAAAAGACACAACTCTGTCTGTTAATTGGCTCATGTGACCTAACTTTACAGTTTGTTTGGTATGTTTGTGTGCACCGTTGGATCCTAGGATCCCAGGAGGCTGTCCTTATTTTTTAAAATGGCTATTTTCTATTTATGATTACCCAATGGCACATGCTACTAAAAAAGTACATTATTATGAAAATGGTTTATTTACATGAAGCAGGGTTTTATATATGAGCTGTTTTATGCAATATCTTTTTATAGAGACCTACATTGTTCGAGGGGTATAGTTTTCCTTTAAAATGGAAGTGCTCCAACAATGAATTATCCAGTGGCACACACTATTAGAAAAACTATATGTTTAAGTGGTTGGTCACCTTTAAGAGAACGTTATCAATGTTTATTATTTGGTGGTACATGAGTTATTTAGCTTTTTATTCAGCAGGTCTCCAATTTGTCAGAAATCCCCTAGCAACCATCTATTGATTTGAATAAGAGACTGGAATTAGGGGCATTTTGCTGCCCGAGGTGGCCTTTGTTCTACCGCCCCCACGCCTCCCCATGGCAATCACATTTTCAGCACCAGAAGGTTCACATTGCTAGCGCAGTTTTAATGCCTTGGTGGGCCCTGGCGGGCTCCGCATACCCCTGGTGCGTGCAGCGCACCAGAAGAAATTTTAAACCAGTCCCGCCTCCCCTCCCTCCCAGTGTTTCCTCCCTCCATCTTCCTCCCCGTGTGCGTCCCCTCCCTCCCCATGTGTGTCCC
>CM044448.1:103016693-103093047 GCA_024363595.1 Xenopus borealis | reverse complement strand
TTCCTCCCCGTGTGCGTCCCCTCCCTCCCTGTGTGTGTTCCCTCCCTTCATCTTCCTCCCTCCCTCCCTGTGTACCCTCCTTAAATCTTCCTCCCTGCATATGTCGCCTCCCTCCCTGTGAGTATCCACTCCCTCCATCTCCCTCTCTGCGTCTTGCCCGCCCTCTCTATTTTTCAGCATAGTGGGCCCTAGGCAGACTCCCCATAACTTGCATTATTAAAGCGGCCCTGCTCTGCACTAGAAGAGCCGAATTTACGGGTTGAAAACCAGAAATTTCGGGTCTTGAAGTTACCAGGAGAAACATTTTTGCAGACACAGGCAACTCATTGGCAGAACGCCCCTGACTGGAATATGTATAGCAGAAGCCTGAATAGAAATAAAAAGTAATAATAACAATTCATTTGCAGCCTTACAGAGCATTTGTTTTTAGATGAGGTCAGTGATCCCCCATTTGAAAGCTGGGAAGGGTCAGCAACAATTCAAAAACTATAAAAAAGAAAAAAAATCAAAGCCAACTGAAAAGTTATAGAATATAAATATCACTACTTTATGTAATATAAAATTATAAAAGTGAATTTAAAGGTGAACCACGCTTTTAATGAAAAGGCTTTATGTATATAAAACAGTCTTTACATGTGGGTTTTTGTTCCTTGTTTGCAGGAGTTACAATCTCTCCTCTCTGAGACCGTATTACCAGGTGGATGAGGCAGAGGACAACCCCTATATCTGCTCTTCTAACCGAGACAATGGGATGTCAAAATGCCAGGACATCCCTCCTAAAATGGACTGCTCCCATGTGTACTACTCAGAATTTGGCAGTGGGAATAGCTGCGTGAATATTAATCAATACTACAACGTATGCAAGCCGGGAGAGTTCAATCCACATAAAGGGGCCATTAATTTTGATAACATTGGCTACGCCTGGATAGCTATTTTTCAGGTTGGTGTAACTTGTCCCTGTTCTCTCCTGTTTTCTTGTTTATCAGTCTGCTGCTCTTTCTTTCTCATCAGCAATGTAATTTTTATTGTTACGCTTTTATTAGATTTTGAATGTGCCTTTATTTTAATATTGTATATGAAAAAGTTATTTAATTCACTCATGTCCTTACTCTGTGAGCTATTCTTGCTTTAGATCATGGTAAAGCTTTCCTCCCCTACAGGGTAAGCCAAATCATTCAATAGGAGAGCCTCAATTAATCAGCTTGAGTGAGATTTGGTGTGAGTGTGCTCTGGGTACCAGGGTGAATGTTACCCCAATGTTTCTATATATCTGTAACCTTGTTATGAGCTAAGGGGGCCCAGTCTGAAAGTCAGTTAGGGGGAGATTTGGGGTGAGTGATTATTTGTGCCCTGGGTACCCCTGGAACTATAGCAGGGTGACTGTTACTCCAATGTTTCTATATATCTGTAACCTTGTTATGAGCTAAGGGGGCCCAGTCTGAAAGTCAGTTAGGGGGAGATTTGGGGTGAGTGATTATTTATGCCCTGGGTACCCCTGGAACTATAGCAGGGTGACACCCCAATGTTTCTATATATCTGTAACCTTGTTATGAGCTAAGGGGGCCCAGTCTGAAGGTCAGTTAGGGGGAGATTTGGGGTGAGGGTGAGTGCTTATTTGTACCCTGGGTACCCCTGGAACTATAGTGACACCCCAATGTTTCTATATATCTGTAACCTTGTTATGAGCTAAGGGGCCCCAGTCTGAAGGCCAGTTAGGGGGAGATTTGGGCTGATGCTTATTTGTGCCCTGGGTACCCCTTGAAATATAGCAGGGTGAATGTTATCCCTGTTGTCTCTATATATCTGTAACATTGTTATGAGCTAAGGGGGCCCAGTCTGAAGGCCATTTGAGGTTAGATTTAGGGTGAGGGCTTATTTGTGTCCTGGGTACCACTGAAACTATAGCAGGGTGACTATTATCCAATTGTTTCTATATATATATATATCTGCAACCTTGTTATGAGTTAAGGGGGCCCAACCCAAAAGCCATTTTGGGGTGAGTGCTTATTTGTGTCCTGGGTAGGGTTGCAACCTGGCCGGTATTTTACCTGCCTGGCCGGTATTTTTGATGGTTGATCCCAATGTTATTAATAGGAAAAAAAGATAAATATATAGGAAGGCCGGTATTTTTTTCAAGAAAAGGTGGCAACCCTAGTCCTGGGTACACCTGGAACTATAACAGGGTGACTGTTACCCCAGTGTTTCTATATATTTGTATGAGTTAGGGGGCCCAGCTTGAGTGCCAGTTAGGGTTTAACTAAACACGAGGCACTAGGTGTGTGCGGTGCACTTCTATGGAGGGGTGGTTACTCAAGCTTCCATGACTCACACTCTAACCAGCAATTCTCTAAATCCTCTTGTAAGGTATATTTTAGGACAAAAAAAATATAGTTTAGATTTATACATATAAGTGTGAAGTGCTTAGTGTCAGCACAGTGTGAGTATATGGCTTACTAAGGGCACAGAACCTTAATTCTTTGTATATATCCATTTATAACAGACACTTTATCTGGTGTTCTGTATACTGTGCAGAGATATATCTGGTGTCTGGTACAATATACAGAGCTGTATCTGGTGCCAGGTAAAATACGCAGATTTCTGTCTGGTATAGAGTCTATCTGGTGTTTCATCCCATTTACATTTACTACAGTATGTTCAGGTTAGGGCATTGATCCCCAACCAGTAGCTCGTGAGTAACATGTTGCTCTCCAGCCCCTTGGATGTTGCTCTCAGTGGCCTCAAAGCAGGAGCTTATTTTTGAATTCCAGGCTTGGAGGCAAGTTTTGGTTGTATAAAAACCGGGTGCACTGCCAAACAGAGCCTCAATGTAGGTTGTCAATCCACATAGGGGCTACCAAATGGCCAATCACAGCTCTTATTTGGCACCCCAAGAACATTTTTCATGCTACTGTTGCTCCCCAACTCCTTTTATTTCTGAATGTTGCTCACGAGTTCAAAAGGTTGGGGATCCCTGGGTTAGGGTGATAATAGTTGAAGCTCCAGGTTCCTTTAGCCCTTTATCTGGAACTGCATAAATCTGTTATCTGGAACTGTATTTATGCTTTTTATACTTCTTTCCTACATACAACAAAACATTTTATCACATCCTGACACCTCATACATGCTGTTTTTATTTGAAGACTTATTGTACTATTTAGCTTGGGGCAAATTTTCCTGGCCCCTTCTCTTTTTTTATCTCGTGTGTCCTCACGTTACACTGAGTCTGCATGTTGTTCTGGACGGCTGCAGCGTTTCGGTTGGGATGCTGAGAAACCTCGGTCATGCTTTAAAGCAAATTGATTTTGAGCGGAAAGAGCATGATGTTCAGAGAGATAGTTGTCAGAATTCTTCCATCAGTTTGGAAAAGTCAATTAAACTGTGCTCACCCCAAGGCTCACCTTTACCAGCCACATACCCTAAATGTTACTGTGGGAAATAAAAGCAAGCCACGGCTCTCACTTAAAGGGGTTGTTCACCTTTGAGTAAACTTTTAGTATAATGTAGAGGGTGATAATGTGAGACAATTTGCAATTGGTTTTCATTTTTTATTGTTTGTGGTTTTATAGATATTTAGCTTTTTATTCCGCAGCTCTCTCAGCAATTTGGTTTCTAGGGTACAAATTACCCTAGCAACCCTGCATTGATTGGAACAAGAGACTGGAATATGAATAGGGGATGGACTGAATAGAATGATAAGTAATAAAAAGTGGCAATAACAATACATTTGTAGCATTACAGAGCATTTGTTTTTAGATGGTGTCAGTGACCCCCATTTGAAAGCTGCAAAGAAACAGGAGAAAATTGCAAATCATTAAAAAACTATGAAAAATAAACAATGAAAAGTTTCCTAGAATTTGCCCTTCTGCAATATACCAAAAGTTAACTTGAAGGTAAACCCAGTCATAACACTGTCCCACTAGTTTTCTATAGAAGTTGAGGAAATTGCCTGCACTTTAGGGGGGAAATTCACTAAGCGGCGAAAATTCGCTAGCGTTGCCTTCGCTAACGTTGGCCGCACTTTGCCAGGCAAATTTTCGCCAGCACTACGCAAATTCACTAAGATGCGAATTTGCACTCAGGGCGGCGAACGTTAGCAAAGTAACGCTACTGTTAGTTCGCCAGGCAAAGGGCATTTACCCTAGCGATGCCTAATTTGCATACGGCGCAAACTTAAGCGTATAATAGAAGTATATGTTACAGCCACTACATTCCACTACACAATGTCTTTTTCAGACTATCACCCTCAGACTCCTATCTATTGTATTGAACTTCGCCAGGTCTGACCAGGTGAAGTAACTAGCGTAAGTGGTAACGTTCAGGAAAATGTTCATCTTAGTGAATTTGCGTAATTACGATCCTTCGTCAGTGCGCAACTTCGCCTGGTGTAAGGGTGCGAAGTTGCGCTTAGTCTATCTACTTCGCTAGCGAAAATTTGCCAGAGTCGGTGTTTAAATTTGCTAAGTTATGAATTGACGTCACGCTGTCGAATTAGCGATAGTGTTAGACGCTTCGTGCTTTAGTGAATTTCCCCCTAGGATGGAACTACTTTCTGGCAGGCTGTTATTTATTCTACTTAAAGGGATACTGTCATGGAAAAAAGTTTTTTTTCAAAATGCATCAGTTGGTCTTGGTCTGTCGGCAGCTTTGATCGGCCCGTGTAGACTCACAGCATAAAGGGCAATTCACCTTCATTAGTAAAACTGTAACAAAACATAAAAACAACAGAAATGTGTTCAGACTTTCATAACCTGGCAAGTTTTGTAAAATGAGCATGGTAATTAGGGGTGTGGCCGCAAAAAAAGGCATGATCAAAAAATTTCGACGCACGTGTTTTTGTCCCTCTTTCCAGAATGTTGGGAGATATGCAGTACTGCCCCTTTAAAGTGCTAAGGGCAAGGGAAGAGCCATGTCTAGAGGCTGGGCAAAGGAACTTTGCTACTTACTTAAACAGAGACACCAACTCAGATTCAAAATCTGAAGCCTCATTCATCCCTGTTCTGTCACTGAGAATAGAGTGAGTGAAGAGGGCTGTGGTGTTATTCATGCGGTGGGGTTTAACATTGGGCACTTTAAAGGGCAAGGAAAGTGTAAAATATAATAAGGGTAGAAATGGTGTATTTTGTATACTAAACATAAACATGAACTTACTGCACCACAAGCCTAATCAAACAAATGATTTATGCTTTCAAAGTTGGCCACAGGGGGCTGTCATCTTGTAACTTTGTTATACATCTTTGCAAGACTAGACTACATACACATGCTCAGTGTGGTCTGGGCTTCTTAGGGATCATCATAAATGATCAAAAAACAAAGCTGCTTGAGTTCTGCATGGCTGGTAAGTAAGACAGGGGCTCCCCCTCCTGTTCATAAGTATGATTGTTTCCCTGCCAGAAGTTAGAGACCGTCTGACAATTCCTATCCACAGCACTAAATGAAGGGAGAATTTCACTGCATACAGTCAGGTTTCTTATAAAAACAGTACACATTTTTCAATTAGAGTTTATTGGAGATAGATTTCTTTTTCATTAAAGAAAGTAAAAATGTGATTTTATTTCTTTGCCTTTCCTTGCCCTTTAAGGTGTAGGTGAGTCTGTTCTGGTAGCAAAATCATTTATTTACTCATTTTGTATGAATTGAATCTGTGATTTTTTTTTTTCTCTGCCTGTTTGTGCTGCAGTAATAGGAATGACAAGTAGCTTTGTATCTGTATGAGATTAAACTCCATATTCCCTGCAGCTTCTTATTCATCATGCCAAACTGGGTGCTTTTTGCTAAAGACAAATGATAGCAAATTAAATCTCCCATTTCTCAATAAACAGAAAGCTTTCTGCAAATATTTTCCTGCTTGGGACAGGCCTGGGATTCAGAAAATGGTGTAAGATGGTATGTGGCTCTTTTATTAATTAAGGGATATAATTTGGTTTGAAGGCCATAGAAGTTACATGCTGAGAATTGTAGTTCTGACTCCTGAAACAATGGAGTAGAGTCCAGCTACATTCGTACATTTTAGAACCATAGAAAAGAAAAGGATAAGGGTTCCGGGTTCATGTCCAGAAAATGGTGTAAGATGGTATGTGGCTCTTTTATTAGAAGGGATATCATTTGTTTTGAAGGCCATAGAAGTTACGTATAATTGTATAGTAGAGTTTATTGGGAAATGATTAACCTATGACCCATGAAAAGTCCAATGGTGTATGCTAAAGCCATGAAGAAAACCATAGCAACTAATAAACAAGTGGTTATTCAACTATGTATTCCATAACAGGAATAGAAAGTGCATAAGGGAAGCATGCTGGGAATTGTAGTTCTGACTCCTGAAACAATGGAGTAGAGTCCAGCTACATTCGTACATGCTAGAATAGAAAAGAAAGGGATAAACAAACACTGTGTTCAATAGCTGTTATACAGTATGTACACATAGCCATTGAAAATATGTAATGAATGTGTACATTTTCTTTCATTGTGCGGGTGAAGATTCCCTTTTAGTTCAGTTGCTTTCAGAGAGTTCGCCAGACTTTTTCCAATTGCTTTCTATTTTCTATTTGTGACGGTTTTTCTAATATCGAAGTGTTAACTTTCATTTTTTTACCTCCCAAAGCAAAGGACTTTACATGTTAATCCATGGCAGTTATTTTGTGCTCGTAATCAGATTCAAACACTTTAGAATTCACTTAGAAGAGACTTTTTTGGGATGATATTATATTTTTATTGTTGTGTACAATATAGAATCCCCCGGATTGCAGTTCCTGCTCCAGCTTGTAATGTTTCATTTTCCTTTTTATCAAGAAAAGCAGCCGTAAATAATAAAAAAAAAAGCAGTTGTGTAGCTCAGTGTAAAATGCAGATAATACGACCTGCCAAGCGCGAGATTGAAAGAGGAGATGAAACAGAGAGAAAAATTGACCACTGAGGGTTGTGCGAAAGCTCACGGGGAAGCTGCTTTTTGCCTTAGAATTTATAGCGGAGCAAATTTTCAGGAACGGACCCAAATAGCGCATGGCTTGTAAATAATCAACATCATGGTAGATCAGTCTGTAAGGCAACTGTCAAATGTAATGTTTTCTCCGCTGGTGGAAAGACGGCAGCAGAGACAATGCGCCAAAATACGCTCCATGTGCACACGGGCAGTAAGATGCTATCGATGTCGGTGCTTACAGGGGAACTATTGTGAAAATTAAAATTTTATATAATCTTCATCATACTGAAATTGGAAACTTTCTAAGTATAATCAATTAAAACCTCTGCACAGTTTGTGAAATACACAGTAACATAGTAAGTTAGGCTGAAAAAAAGACACATGTCCATCAAGTTCAACCTATTAACTTTTTCTTTTTTTAAACTGCCTGCTAGTTGATCCAGAGGAAGGCAGAAAAAAAAACCTCATCTGAAGCTTTTCCAATTTGCTTCAGAGGTGGAAAAAATGGTAATCGGACTAGTCACTGGATCAACTAGTACTATGAGCTATCTTCCATAACCCTGTATTCCCTCACTTGCTAAAAAGCCATCCAACCCCTTCTTAAAGCTATCTAATGTATCAGCCTGTACCACTGATTCAGGGAGAGAATTCCACATCTTCACTGCTCTCACTGTAAAAAAAAAACCCTTCCCAGTATTTAGGTGGAACCTCTTTTCTTCTAATCTGAATGGATGATCTTGTGTCAGCTGGAAAGACCTACTGGTGAATAAAGCATTAGAGCAGTGGTTCTCAACCTGGGGGTCGGGACTCCTTTGGGGGTCAAACAACCCTTTCACAGGGGTCACTTAAGGGGTTCCAGGAGCAGGTTCATTTCTCTCCCAACTAGCCCTGGGGCAAGGTTGTAGCTCTTCGGGTGTTGGTGCTGGGAGTTGTAGTTCAGTAACCTGTGTAGGCAGGACTGGACTGAGAATCAAAATAGGCCATGGCATTTCAGGTACACAGAGGCCCAATCAGCCCACATAGAGGCCCAAACATTCCCTACCAGCCCACTAAATACTGACTTTCTATGGGATCTTATAGCAACCCATCTGGCATTTGCCCTAACCCACAGATTGCCAGTCCGGGCCTGTGTGTAGGGAAGCCAGTTGCACTACAACTTTCTATATCGACCTAGTAGGGACTGCCATACAGCTCTCCCTGCCCATTTGTAAAATTAACATGGTAATTGGGGTGTCACGGAAAACAAACCTTTATGCAGCCACGCTGTCTCCTGTACTTTCCTAACAATCCACTCTGGGCTGGCAACGAAAATATTTTAATATTTTATGGTTGGGGGGTCACCGAAACATGAGGAACTGTATTAAAGGGTCTCAGCATTAGGAAGGTTGAGAACCACTGCATTAGAGAGATTATTATATGATCCCCTTATATATTTATACATAGTTATCATATCACCACTTAAGCGCCTCTTCTCCAGCGTTAACATCCCCAATTTGGCCAGTCAAACTCTGTTGCAATTCCTATTTTTGGTTAACCCTAGTCATGCTGACTCTCAATTGAATGAAAGACATGTATAAGCAGTCTAAACCTGCCAATATCTCAGAAAATGAGAGATACTGGCCATGTAGTGGCCTATCAAGAGTATTAGGTGGTGCTGCATCTTCTACCCATACTAGGGCCAACTAGTATTTTCCTCAGTAGCACAGCACTGTGAATGACAGTACCTGAAGGCAGGTTTTTTTTTTTTATTGTAGTATCTGTTTGAATCTGTATTTGGGTTTAGTTACCTTTTTTTTGGAAATCTAACAAGTGCATTGGTGTTTGTAATGAAAAGTTTATGTTGGTGTTTCGCTGCATAATCAAATGGATTATTGCACTGATGGAAAGTTGCATTATTGTGACGTCACTGAAATTAGGGCAGGTACATAGCAGAAGCATTAGGTCTAGGGCACATCACACTTCCACGTTGTTTCATTAATTTATCTTTTAATTTTCCACTATATTCTAAGGTAAAAAATTGCCTTGTGAGACTTAGCCAGCTGAGAGATGTAGGTGGAACAGTGAAGCAAATGCAAGACAGGAGGCGGTGGGTTCTCTATCAGAGCCTGTACATGCCACGCAACGGTGCACTCATGTGACAGATACAGGGAAATGGGAATAGGAGACCTTTCATTTATTCCTGTGGCAGCAGAGCTAATCAGCAAGGACATGTCATTCATGGGGAACATGACACGCACTGCTCACTGTAAACATCGGAATCCAAACACAGCAGTGTCTGGCTCTAAATCCTTTTGATATACATGAAGAAGAAATGAAGCAAAGTATCAGCCTGTTTGTTAGGATTGCACTGAGAAGGCTATTCCCCCAGGCAACAAATATCTCAGGGGCCTCTTGGTGTACCACCATGAAATCACACATCCTACAAACAGCATTAAAGGGGTGGTTCACCTTCAAAGTTAACTTTTAGTAGAAGGGCCAATTCTAAGAAACTTTTCAATTGTCTTCATTATTTATTTGTCATAGTTTTTTAATGATTTGCAATTTTCTTCTGTTTCTTTGCAGCTTTCAAATGGGGGTCACTGACACCATCTAAAAACAAATGCTCTGTAAGGCTACAAATGCATTGTTATTGTTACTTTTTATTACTTATCATTCTATGCAGTCCCTCTCCTATTCATATTCCAGTCTCTTATTCAAATCAATGCAGGGTTGCTAGGGTAATTTGCACCCTAGAAACCAAATTGCTGACACTGCAAACTAGAGAGCTGCTGAATAAACTACACTATACTAAAAGTTAACTCTAAGGTGAACAACCCCTTTAAAAGGAAGTTGTAAGCAAATGTGATACAATGTGATAATTTTATCTCTATAAATATAAAAAAAGTGCATATCTATATACATATATATATGTATATATATATATATATCCGCAAAACGTACCGCACATCCAGGACTCAAATCAAGTGAAAAAATAGATATTTATTCTCAACGTTTCGGCATGCCGAAACCTTGAGAATAAATATCTATTTTTTCACTTGATTTGAGTCCTGGATGTGCGGTATGTTTTGCGGATGTGTGAGTTTTTACCAGCACCCGGGCAGATGACGACAGTTTTGAGTGCACTAGTGATGGGCGAATCTCCCGCGATTCGCTTCGCCTAGAGATTCGCGAATTTCTCTAGAAAAAAAATTCGCGAAACGAGCCGCGGGACGATTTTGTCGCGCGTCGCGTCAACTTTTTCGCGCGTCAACTTTGACACGACTGACGCGCGACTCGTTTTTCGGCGAAATTTCGCCAAGCAAAATTTCGCTTGTGATTCGCGAATTTATTCGCCAGTGGCGAATCGCGGGAATTCGCAGTGAATTCGACCTAGGCGAATAAATTCGCCCATCACTAGAGTGCACCAGTGTATGGACTTTTATATATATATATACAGATGAAGCCACTTTGGATTGTACATTTGACACATGATAACTTAACTCATTTATCCCATTTATCCCACTTAGCACAGAATATTGTGTCACAGCATCCCATCCAATTAAAGAGTTCACCATTGAAAACAATGGAGCTTTGGTATGCTAATGAAAAGGTTAAATGCATTAAATGAGTTAAGATAACTTTAGATAACACAGTTTCTTCAATTAACCCTGAGTCATGACGCATTTAACTCACAAATCCAAGGGGCTGCATCTGTATATATAAATGCTGAAGCACACCAGGATTTCTCAATCAAAAAATGTATTTATTTGATCCAATAAATATGTTTTTTGAAATCCTGGTGTGCTTCCGAATTTTTCTATGGATAAACAATTTTTCTGAATAGCATCCAGGTAGTGTTTCTATAAGTGTGTGCCTAAGCTTTTACAAGCACACACACACACATACACACATATATATATATATATATATATAATACACAAAAGCTGTGAATATCTTGTAAATTATATCCTTATAAACGGTGAGTTCTGATGTCATCAGTTATAAACAGTGAGTTCTGATGTCATTTCTGTCACATGACTCACTGAAACTTGTGTATTATAATAAATAAAGTACCCCCAGTTGCAAAATATGAGGATATTAGAAGTTACCTCGGAGTTCCATGACCTGTATAAAAACACGGCCTTCGGCCTCGTGTTTTTATATGGTCATGAAACTCCTCGGTAACTTATAATATCCTTATATTTTACAAGAGGGGATACTTTATTTACTATATATATACAGTATAGATACCCATGGCAAAAATAAACACTCACCCCAAATCTCCCCCTAACTGACCTTCAGACTGGGCCCCCTTAGCTCATAACAAGGTTACAGATATATAGAAACATTGGGGTAACAGTCACCCTGCTATAGGTCTGGGGTACACAGAACACAAATAATCACCGCACATCTCACCCTAACTGCCTCCTTAGCTCAAAACAAGATGTATGCTGCGCTGTACAGCAGAACAATAACTGAATGGAACAAACAGGGATCAATAGAATAATAAATAGAAATAAATAGGAAGTAAGATTAAGAGCTAGATTAGGAGTTGCTTCTCCCAGTTCATGTCATGCTTCACAAGACCAGACGGCAGCAGGAAGGGCTTTTGAAGGAGTGCACTCTATAAAAACCTATTAATTGTCAGCATTGGCATCTTTGAATATTTACCTACAGCTCTGACTAATCCTCATAATTCCTGAAAATTAATAGCGCATCCGGCGGCTTAGCCAAAGCTATGCAGTAGGGCTGGGAGTCCCATTGTGTTACATAAACAGATACAGTCGCTGATTACATAAAGCTCTGTATTCACGGGATGCCTTTCCCGAAATAAGCGCGTCCCGAGGATGGTAATATAAACAGAAATTATAAGCAGGCTTTAGTGCAGATCAGACACCTTAGTGAGTTGAAGGCAGTCCTGCTGTAAGGGGTTTTACTGGTATATGGGGGAGAATGCTAGGAACTGTAGTGTACAAGTGGGAGTTGGTTTATTACCAGTGCTAATGTATTTTATTAATAGTTTTACAGTAGAAACAGCCTCCCCCGGGCCCCACAAGTTTATGTTTACACACACACATTTATATGAATCATGCTGAAAAAGGCTTGGATTCATCCAAATCCCAAAATGAATCCTGGATCCAAAGCATTACTTTCATTACGACACATATCTTCCCTAAATCAATTTCTTTTGCACCCACTTGCTCTCCAAAACAAGTACAGGTAAGGGACCTATAATCCAGAATGCTCGCGACCTGGGGTTTTCCAAATAACAGATCTTTCCATAATTTGGATCTTTGTAAATCTGCTTGAAAATCATGTAAACATAAAATAAACCCAATAGGCTGGTTTTGCCTCCAATAAGGATTAATTATATCTTTGTTGGGATCAAGTACAGGCTACTGTTTTATTATTAAATAGAAATAAATAAATATATATATTTTTTTAAATTGGATTATTTGATTATAATGGAGTCTATTGGAGACTTTCTTTCTGTAATCCGGCTCTTTCTGGATAATGGGTTTCCGACTAATGGATCCCATACCTCTACAGATATTCCAAACTTAAATACAGGTGAACACGATTCTCCAGCCCTTGACCGCCATTCATCGCTGTAGCTGCAGGACTGCTGTTCTCCTGACTCTGTACACAAAATTAAAAGAGTGGTTAAAGGGGTTGTTCACCTTTGAGTTACCTTTTAGTATAATTTAGAGAGTGATATTCTGAGACAATTTGAAATTGGTTTTCATTTTTTATTGTTTGTGGTTTTTGAGTTATTTAGCTTTTTATTCAGCAGCTCTCTATTTTGCAGTGTCAGCAATTTGGTTTCTATGGTACAAATTACCCTAGCAACCCTGCATTGATTTGAATAAGAGACTGGAATATGAATAGGAGAGGGACTGAATAGAATGATAAGTAATAAAAAGTGGCAATAACAATACATGTGTAGCCTTACAGAGCATTTGTTTTTAGATGGTGTCAGTGACCCCCATTTGAAAGCTGCAAAGAAACAGAAGAAAATTGCAAATCCTTAAAAAACTATGAAAAATAAATAATGAAGACCAATTGAAAAGTTTCTTAGAATTGGCCCTTCTACAACATACTAAAAGTTAATTTGAAGGTGAACCACCCCTTTAACGTTTAGTATGAAGTAGAGAGTGATATTATGAGACAATTTGCATTTTTTACTATTTGTCGTTTTTGTGTTATTTAACTTTTTATTCAGCAGCTCTCTAGTTTGCAGTTTTAGCAATCTGGTTGCTAGGATGAAAAAGGCAATTCGTCAAAAAAGCTATGAAAGATAAATAATGAAGAACAATAGCTTAGAATTTGCCTATAACATACTAAAAGTTAACTTTAGGCTTAGTCCAGACGGGGAGATTCGGGGGCGATCCGTCGCCTCGCCAGGCAATTTGGAGCGATTTTAAAAATCGCGCTGCTCCGTGTGAATTGGTGCAGGTGTTTTTAAGCCTCGGCAGTGCCTAACTATTCGGGGAGATTCGGGGGCGATCCGTCGCGGCGAAAAGTCGCCAGGCGACAGATCGCCCCCGAATCTCCCCGTCTGGACTAAGCCTAAAGCTGACTTAACCTTGTATTTCAATGAACTTTTAGTAAGATGCAAATAGATGTTTTAAGCTTTATGTTGAGCAGCTCTAAAGTTTGGAATTCCAGCAGCTGTCTGGTTGCTAGGGTCCAGTTTACCTTTAGCTTTTGAATGACTGGAAGATGAATTGGGGAGGACCTAAATAGAAAGACAAGGAATAAAAAAAGTAAGAAAACTAATAACATTGTAGCCTCCCAGAGCAAAAGTTGTTTGACTGCCGGGGTCAGTGACCCCATTTGAAAGAGGGAGAGGAAATGTAACAAATGTCCAGTTGAAAAGATGCTAGGAAATAGACAATTTATAACACACAAAAAGTAGGGATGCATCGAATCCTGGATTCAGTTGGGATTCGGCCAAATATGAGCGAATTTTTTCTGGATTTAGATTTGACAGATCTTTTCCAAACCGAATCTGAACCCAGGGGCGTAACTACCGGGGGAGCAGGGGGTGCAACTGGGCCAAGGTCCGCACCCCCGCAGGCCTCCCCGACAGTCTCGCCCGCTGCAGCATGCTAGAATCGGCTGCGACCGCGCTGAAATCAGTCACTGACGAGGGTGGCCAGCTGCACGGTCTGCACCAGGTCCTGCCCCCACCTAGTTCCGTTACTGTCTGAACTCTATAGAACTGTAAAAAATTGAACTTCAATTAAAAAATGTGTACCGTTTTTATAAGAAACCTAACTGTATGCAGTGAAATTCTCCCTTCATTTAGTGCTGTGGATAGGAATTGTCAGACGGTCCCTAACTTCTGGCAGGGAAACAATCATACATTGATTCCAGTTGAGGTTCGTCTTTACACAAAGTACCATAGGATTTTGGGATGGATTGGGGGTGGGATAGTATGGGCCCGATTTATCAAGGGTCGAATTTCAAATTCAAGCTTTTTTTTTTTTTTTTAAACTCCCATGAACTCGAAATTCAACCAATCGAAATTTATTAGAAATTTCGAATTTTTTAAACTCAGGTGAATAGGATCGACCTGAAAACTTGAATGGGATTTGAATCGAATTTTAAAAACTCAATTCGAGAACGGCTGCAAACATCATCAAATTAATCCCTGGACCTCTGCCATTGACTTATACAGCAATTCAGCAGGTTTCAGGTGGTAAATAGTCAAATTTGAATTCTCAAAGGGCTAGAGTATGATAAATCGCAAAAATTTAATTCAAATAAAAAAAAAAAAACTCAAATCGATTTTGGACTCCCTATTCGAATTTGACAGTTTTACCCATAAAAAAAAATTGGAAATTGGAATTTCAACCCTTGCTAAATCTGCCCCTATCTGCCCCATATCCAGCATGTCTGCTGGGATTGCTTCTTCTTTCCTTACATTCCCAGGTTGTTAGTAACAATTATAATGGGGCAAATGAAATGACATTTTGAGTATTTTCAACCAATGGTCGAAAAAAATTGTCAGAACAAATTAGTTGCACTTGTAAATGCATATGGCTAATTTTTTTCCGTTCTGAAAAATTTTGGCGAAGCAAAACTGGTCAGAATTTCCCATCACTAGTTGGAGGGTCGGACTGGGGGGATCCAGACCCCCCTTGCGATGCCGCGTGGCACTCGTGCCGGAAAACCAGGAGATCGGGAGAGGGGGTCTGGCCTTCGTGGGCCCACCGGGTTTTTTTCCCGGGGTCTTCTCAGGCCAGTCCGACCCTGACTAGTTGCTGCCATTGTCTTACAGAAGAAAATTTGTTAAAATTGTATGTACAAAGCAAAGGGGTGATGTTTTGATTTTAATAAGAAAAAGCACATTCAGCACCATCTACCTTACTACTTCCGATGCCGAGATTGATACGGAGAATGCGAATGGCAGAGTTCATTTTGCGGTGAAGGAAAACCCTGGGATCTTTATCATAGTTTTATAGCCATGTCTTCTTTGCTTTTTCTTTCTGTATTTACTGCAGCTGTATCTGTGTCAGGGACGTGGAAGTGGAATTCATTACATTGAATACATCAGAGTCGATTGATTGAATACATGTAGGGATTCAGAAATCCTCATAGCTCAAAGGTAAAGTATCCTAGTGATGGGCGAATAAAATCGGCAGGTGTGAATACACAATGGATTTCCATGTTTCCCCACCAGCCAATAAATTCGCAAAACTACAAAAAAATATCACTGGTGAAAAATCCATTGCATCAAAAAAAATTGGGCGTGAGTCAAAATAGTCACACATAAAAATTTGGCGCGACAAAATTATTCGGATACCCTTTGACATTAATGCATTTTGAAATTTTTCGGCAAATGTTTTGTGCTAAATTTGCGAATTTTTTTGTTGAAGCGAAACAGGTCGAATTTGCCCATCACTACTATACCCACAAAATGAATACTTAAGGAACACACAGTTTCGATCAAATTAAGTGGCATCGTAAAGAATCTTATCAAGCTGGAATATATATTTAAAGGGCAAGGAAAGGCAAACAAATAAAATCCCATTTTTACTTTCTTTAATGAACAAGAAATCTATCTCCAAACCTGACTGTATGCAGTGACATTCTCCCTTCATTTACTTCTGTGGATAGGAATTGTCAGACAGTCCCTAACATCCGGCAGGGAAACAATCATACTTATGAACAACAGGGGGAGCCCCTGCCTTACTTACCAGCCATGCAGAACTCAAGCAGCTTTGTTTATTGATCATTTATGACGATCCCTAAGAAGCCCAGACCACACTGAGCATGTGTATATAGTCTAGTCTTGCAAAGATGTATGACAAAGTTACAAGATGACAGCCCCCTGTGGCCAACTTTGAAAGCATAAATCATTTGTTTGATTAGGCTTGTGGTGCAGTAAGTTCATGTTTATGTTTAGTATACAAAATACAGCATTTCTAGCCTTATTCTATTTTACACTTTCCTTGCCCTTTAAGTAAATATTGCCCTTTTACATCTTGTGCTTTGAACCATCTTTTTTGTGATGGTCTGTGTGCTGCCTCAGAGATCACCTGACCAGAAATACTGCAGCTCTAACTGTAACAGGAAGAGATCACCTGACCAGAAATACTGCAGCTCTAACTGTAACAGGAAGAGATCACCTGACCAGAAATACTGCAGCTCTAACTGTAACAGGAAGAGATCACCTGACCAGAAATACTGCCGCTCTCACTGTAACAGGAAGAAGGGAGAAATAGTGATGGGTGAATCTGTCTCGGTAAAAAAAATCGGCAAGAAAATGCGAAAAATTAGCAAAATGTAGTGATGGGCGAAACGGCCGCGTTTCGCTTCGCCGAAAAATTTGCGAATTTCCAGAGAAACGAGTCGCGCGTTTTTGACGCGCGTCGCGTCGTTTTTGACGCGCGTCGCGTCGATTTTGACGCGCGTTGCGTCGATTCCGACGCGTCGCGTCGTTTTCGGCGTGTCGTGTCAAAAACGACTCGTTTTCGCGCGGCGAATTTTTGATGGCGAATTTTTTCGCCCGTTTCGCGAATTTATTCGCCAGCGGCGAATCGCGGGAATTCGCCGCGAATTCGCCCCTGGCGAATAAATTCGCCCATCACTAGCAAAATGCATTGAAGTTAACTGGCATCAAAATAATTTTGACGTGTGTCAATTTTGACGCAAGTGACAATTTTTATATGCACGACTATTTTTTCCAAATGCTTTAAAGTGAATGGGTGTCTAAATAATTTTGGTACGTGACAATATTTTATGCATGAAGAAATTTTGACTTACAGAAATCTTTTGTGGCTGGTTATTTTCCGTCTGCAAATTTTTGCCGCAGTTTAGCCAAAACATTTGCAGGCAGTGAAACGCAGGAATTCGCAGTGAATCCATGCCTGGTGGATTTAATTGCCCATTACTAGTGATGGGTGAATCTATCCCGTTTTGCTTCGCCGTCCTGATCTTTCTGGATAACAGGTCCCATGCCTGTAGTAGCAACAGAAAAGAGGGCGTGGTTAGACCGTGTTGAGGGTATGGTCCTGGGGGGTTGACGCAGTCGGCTATTAAAGCAATAAATAGCATTAATATCAGTGGTCATGATATTGTCCCAGAAATTCTACTAGGAGACTCTTAAATCTATTAAGCTGTTTTCATAAAGACAAGTTGGTTACACAATTATATGTATAAAAGGAAGCACTTTCCTTGCTGCTTTTTGCATTTGCAGGTTGAGGTATCTTGGCCACTGAACGTTATATAAGTCCCATTCCATGACTCTTCTCAGCATCTTTATTTATACAATAGGCCTGGGAAAGGCCAAGAGATGTGACAAAGATAAAACATACAGTTCTCGAGAGTAAGAACATCTGTTTAGTGTTTTCATGATTCCAAATGCCATGAATAGGGGGAATTTTTCAGCTCTCTAAGGGAGCAATAACGTGGGGGAGGGGGGAGGCAGCGGGTCTGGGTCCCTAGGTCCTGCCGACCCAGTCTGACCCTGTAAGACAGTGATCCCCAACCAGTAGCTCGCGAGCAACATGTTGCTCTCCAACCCCTTGGATGTTGCTCTCATTGTCCTCATAGCAGGTGCTTATTTTTGAATTCCAGGCTTGGAAGCAAGTTTTAATTGCATAAAAACTAAGTATTGTGCCAAGCAGAGCCTCCTGTAGTCCCAAAGGGGCTACTAAATAGCCAATCACAGCCCTTATTTGGCAACCCCAGGGACTTTTCCATGCTTGTGTTGCTCCCCAACTCTTTTTACATTTGAATGTGGCTCACGGGTAAAAAAGGTTGGGGACCCCTGCTGTAAGAAGTCACCAAGGTGTCCAGTGACCATATAAAGGCTAAGTGCTTTTATACAAGTCATGAAACTCCATGGGGACTTCTAATCATAGAAGATACTGCATAGTACAAGTTGATCCATGGATCCATCTTGGAGTCAAGAAGGAATATTTTTTTCCCCTCTGAGGCAAATTGAAGAAGCTTCAAATGGGATTCTTGCCTTCCTCTGGATCAACTAGAAGTTAGGCTGGTTAAAATAGAGTTAAAAGTTGAACTTGATGGCTGTGTATCTTTTTCAACCTAACTTTCTATGTTACTATGTAACACAAATTTCAGTGAGTCATGTGATACAAATGACTTCACCGGTTATTGCCAATGACATCTCTAAGCACTGATTATTACCGATGACATCACTAAGCACTAGCGATGGGTGAATTTCTCCTTTTTCACTTCACTGAAAAGTTTGTGCAAAACGGCAAACTACCATTATATTTATCATGAAGTTATGAAAAAAAACGGCAAATTCGCGCCTGGCGAATTTATTCACCCATCACTACTAAGCACCGATTACCAATTACATCACTAAACACCATTTATAAGGATAACATTTACAGGATGTTCATTGTGTATTAGAGACAGATAATTTGCTGTTGCTTTGTAACATCTGCTGTGTGGAATACTCTCTGGAAGTCTGTTGAGACACCCACTGGTTTAATGCACTCCAAATTATTTATTTGTGTTTGTTTCTTGTGGTTACTGGAGAGGGGAGAAGCCACCACACACATGTGCTGTACAGAGAGAGTGATGTTTTGCCTGGTGGGAACGCAGCCCCCTTTGTGTGCCACAGGAGCGTTTATAGTGCCTCATCTTCTCTGGCCTAATGTGCTGCTGTCTTCAGGCTGCTGTGTAATTAGCATGAGATCATAAATTGTGTTGGCCCAGTGTATCATCAGGTTTGATAAATAAGTTCATGTGGTTTTTACAGATTCTTTACCATTCTCCTGATGATCTGTTATCTCCTGCATGCCATTTAATTGTGGGAGGTGATGTGCAAACAGAGAAAGATGCATTTTTAACCAGAACACTGCTGGGGAAACTGGTGACATGACTGTAGTTGGTTTATGGCGATGAATCATTACTCCCTTTTTTTCATGCTACTACCTTACTATAAAGCATGTGAGCGCTTTCAACATTCAGGAAAGTTTAAGAGTGAGAAATATATTGGGAATATGTAGTAAGCTATAAGGATAGTAAAGGCACAAGGCTGCAGGCCGAGTTTTACAGGGAACTCTGAGTATCACAGAAGGCAAAGATAGGAAATGAGGAGAGCATTGCGGAAGAGGCTAAGAATAACCCCAAAAAGCATTTTAAGTATATTAATAGTAAAAAGATGCGGGTTGAGAGTGTGGCTTCTTTAAATAATGATACCTACATGGTTTTACAGATACAGAAAAGGAAAATGTGCTAAATCGGTTCTTTTCTTCAATGTATACAATAGAGGAGTTCCCAGGCTCACTTCATGGCAGCACTATTGGGTCAGCTCAACCTAGTCAGTGGCTGACTTAGGATATGGTTCATAAAGCTTTAATGAAAATGAATGTGAACAAAGCTCCAGGGCCTGATGGCATACACCCCTGTGTTCTGAAAGAGCTTTGTTCAGTTTTAAACCGGCCTTTATTTCTGATCTTCTCATATTCACTTTAATCTGGTATAGTACCTACTGATTGGTAGAAAGCTGATGTCATTCCAGTATTTAAAAATGGATTGCTATCTCAGCCTGACACATATAAGACAGTAAATTTGACATCTGTGATGGGCAAATAATTTGAAAGCTTGGTAAAGGATCACATTAAAAAATGTTGTCCTAATGAATAGCATAATGAGCAACAATCAGCACAGCTTTATGAAGGATAAGTCATGTGAGACAAATTTGTTTTTTATAATGAAAACGTAAGTAAGATGCTGGACTGTGGGGGGCAGTAGATGTGATCTATTTGGATTTTGCCAAAGCATTTGATAACGTGCTCCACAAACAACTGCTTTCTAAACTAAGGTCTAAACTGGCTACAGGATCGGGTACAGAGGGTGGTTGTTAATGGTACATTCCCTACTTGGAGTAAGGTTCTTAGTGGGGTCTCTCGGGGGTCGGTATTGGGGCCACTTTTATTTAACTTGTTCATTAATGACTTAGGGGAGGGTATTGTAAGTAATGTATCAGTGTTTGCAGATGACACAAAACTATGCAGAATGCAGCATCTTTGCAACAGGATCTTGACAAACTGCCAGTCTGGGCAGCTAAAGTGGCAGATGAGATTCAGTGTTGATAAATGTAAAGTCATGTACCTGAGATGTAAGAATATTCAAGACACTTATATCCTTAATTGGACTGCACTAGAGAAATCCATAATGGAAAATGACTTTGGAGTCCGTGTAGATAATAAACTTGGCTGTAGCAAGCAGTGCCAGTCAAGGGCAAATGAGGTATTGAGCTGTATTAAAAGGGGCAGAGATTCACGGGAGGAGGGGGTCATTCTTCCACTGTATAGAACACTGGTAAGGCCCAATCTATAATATGCAGTTCAGTTTTGGTCTCCATCACTCAAACAGGACATTATTGTATTAGAGAGGGTACAGAGAAGGGCCGGTAAAAGGTATGGGAAATTTTAGCTATGAGGAAAGACTGGCCAAATTGGGGATGTTCACGCTGGAGAAGAGGCACTTAAGGGGTATAAATATGTATAAATATATAAGGTATAAATATATAAGGGGATCATATAATAATCTCTCTAATGCTTTATTCACCAGTAGGTCTTTCCAGATGACACTAGGTTACCCTTTCGGATTAGAAGAAGAGGTTCCTGTCAGGGTAGGCCTAGTAGGCGCCCTAGGGAAGTAGTAGGGACCAAGGAGGAAGCGTAGGGGTTAAAGGTCCAATAACGCAGTACAGGCAGACTTTGATTTCTTTTTCTTCAGGTTTTACAGAAGGTTCACACTCACTTTAAAGGCAGCAGTAAACTGACAATGTCCCCTTTATACAGTACATATATATATATATATTTGGTATGCAACCTCCAATCATGACCAACTCATGTTTGATTCAACCTAATGACAAAACGTTGCAAATCTCAAGATGTTTTTTTCCCTTTTATATAATGTCTATTGACTTGAAGTGTGTTTCTTTTTTTCTTTTCTAGGTTATAACCCTAGAAGGATGGGTTGATATCATGTACTATGTCATGGACGCACATTCTTTTTACAATTTTATATATTTTATACTACTTATAATAGTAAGTATTGCATAGTAACATTGTATGTAATGTCCTTCATACAACAACCATGAGATATAAGTCTGCTTGGGCTATTCCCCCATTCTTCCTATACCCACTGTTCTAACCCAACAGTAGCCAGCCGAGAAGACACAGCCTCACTATTTTCCTACTTATGCAAATTAGGCATCGCTAGCGTAAATGCGCTTTGCCTGGCCAAGTAATGGTAGCGCTACTTCAATAACGTTCGCCGCCCTGAGCGCAAATTCACATCTTAGTGAATTTGCGTAGCACTGGCGAAAATTCGCCTGGAGAAGTGAGTTGAACATGAAAATTTCTGGCACATAAAATCAACCTAACAATTTACAGTACAGGCAACCCATTATCCACAAATCTCCAAATTACAGAAATCTTCCATTTTAACCAAATAATTAAATTTTTTTAATTAACACCTTTTTCACTGCAATAATAAAACAGTACCTTGTACTTGATCCAAACCAGGGTATAATTAATTCTTATTAGAAGCAAAACCAGCCTATTGGGTTTATTTAATGCTTAAATGATTTTCTACTATACTTGTGGTATGAAGATCCAAATTATGGAAAGATCCATATACTCAGGTCCCAAGGATTCTGGATAACAGACCCCACACCTGTTCAACCAGTTGCTTCTGCTGAGTGAGTGAGTTGTTTGCTGCAGAACCATAATTGGAAATAAACTGGTTCATTTCAAGGGTGATCTCTCTAATAAATGGGGCTAATTTTTAATGCAAGTGCAAAATTTACTTCTGTATAAATAAATATATATATATATATATATATATATATATATATATGAATATATATATGGCCACAAGAATATTATGTCCCCACGGTCTGTACATATAGTTTTCCCGTAGAGTGCTAGTGAGCATTGCATTGTGATATCATAGACATCTTGTTGGAGTCTGAAAATGCAAAATGATGACAGTGGGTATTTATCTAGTGCCCCCTGGAGGCCACTTTTCTAATAAGGCTTAACTTTTAGTAAGCAACCAGATATATAATTTTCAACTGTTATTGTGCTTTTTGTTCTTTTATTCTGGGTTCTTAACAGGGTGTTTTTCTGTCTGGATTGGTTCCCCTAGGTGGGTTCTTTCTTCATGATAAACTTGTGCCTGGTTGTGATAGCAACACAGTTTTCTGAAACAAAGCAGCGAGAGAACCAGCTAATGCAGGAGCAACGGGCTCGTTATCTCTCCAATGACAGCACAATCGCCAGCTTCTCAGAGCCAGGGAGCTGCTATGAGGAGCTTCTAAAATACATCTGCCACATCTTCAGGAAGGTTAAGAGAAGGACGTTAAGACTTTATAATAATTGGCAGAACAAACGGAGGAAAAAAGTTCAGCCCAACACCAACATGAATGGCCAAGGGCGTCACCGCAAGTGCAAGCGGCGTATCACCTCCATTCATCACTTGATACACCACCACCATCATCACCACCACCATCATTACCACATTAGCAATGGGAGTCCACGGGGTCCCAGGTCTAGTCCGGAGATCTGTGATGTAGAAATGAAAATTATGAAGCCAAAGAATCAACTTAGGCTTCCTCCAGCATCCCCCACCCAAAGCATTTCGCCCAACAGTGAATCTGTCCACAGTATCTACCATGCTGACTGCCATTTAGAGGCGCCTCAGCGGAAATCAAGCAAGTCTTCCAATGCTTCCTCAAACATAAGACTGAATGTTGGGTTAAACTACGGTAACATGAACTATCCCACCATCATGCCCTCCCAGGCCAACAAAACCAGCCCTTCCACATTACCCAAAGGAAAAATAAATGGCAGCAATGCAGTTAGTTTGCTAAGCAGCCCAGTCAGTATGAAGGCGGATTCTTTTGGGAAGACCAACCACCTAGCTGGAGAGTATGGTAAGTGATGAAGTTATGTTGTACATC
Organism: Xenopus borealis; assembly: GCA_024363595.1. Classification (NCBI taxonomy): domain Eukaryota; kingdom Metazoa; phylum Chordata; class Amphibia; order Anura; family Pipidae; genus Xenopus; species Xenopus borealis. The sequence continues at coordinate 103,069,684 of CM044448.1, read as the reverse complement.
ATTTTGTACTACTAGTATTAATAGGGAAAGCTTGTTGGTGTTCAGTTGGGCCCTAACTGATGAGTAATATTAGTGTGTAGAACTTCAGTTCATCTTGCTATAGGTTTGGGGTCCCAGGGTGATTTCCTGTTGGGAACAGCAGCTTCTGATTTTTTTTAATAACCTTCCATTATAAGGACTGGGGGGATGGCATACAAATAATGGAGCTCCAGTAGTTGCAGGGTGGAAAGGAGCCCTGTATGTACCACCTGCTTAATGGCATCTATAGGTGAAACAATTATGTTCCCTTTTGTGCTCTTGCACTTCATGAATTACACCCCCAGTCAGTTGCAGGGGCATCTTGCTTGATAATATTTTGTTTCCTGAAAAGGAAAATGTAAAATATGGAAGCCTTGTACCAGTTTTAGTCTAAATTGTGTTTTTGGCCTCAACATTCCTTATTACCTCCTATTTGAGGTGTAAATTATCAGCCTTGGCGACATGTGCTGACATCATTGATGGCATGGCCAACTGTACTAAGAACTGTTCAACAGAAATAGGTAATTATGAGCCTATAATGAATGAAGTGCGGATGTATTTAATTTCTAGGTCCTATCACTAAAATGCACCTCTCTTGGTTCCTGCCTATGTCGTCATTTCAGCAAAAGCAACAATTTTAGATCCCAGGTCCCATTCATATTAATTTACACCTGTTTTCTTTAGATTTTTGGCTAGTGGAGAATATAAACCTCCATATGTGATGGTTTAATGCACATGTTATTAAGCACGAGGGCCAAATTCTGTTTCCTGACTTGGCTGGGTCTGATCTGGCTTACATAATCATAGCTGAAAGTAATAATCACAGCTCTGAATCACTCATTACTCTGCACCTTGGCAAAGTGGAATCAAATCACGAGCAATGGGTTCATAGCATGGGAACATAAACACTTAAGTATAATTGCATACATTTGCGCTACATAAATAGCTGTGCGGTGATCTGAAGAGAAACGGCTCCAATAAATAGAGTCTAATGTCTGATATTCAGCTCTGGAAAAATGCGGCCTCTCCGGTTTCACAGAGGCCTGAATGTACTGGATACATTCTGAGATTACAGCCGTTGTATATTCTTTTTCTATATATACATAACAGGAGTGGTGTTGTTATGGTAGCACAAATCCTCCAAATTGTACTCGATATGCAAAGGATCTGTTGCACAAATAGTCTTTCTGTTTATTTTTCCCTTCAATTATTTTAGAATTGTATCATTTATAGTTGACATTTTCCCCCATAATGAATTATTTCTCTTGTCTTTCCTGCAAAGCAGCAAATCAAAGTGCAAGCCATGCATTAACATTAGATAGTAGAAAGGGTGAAAGGGGTTCAACTAGATATTAAAGAGGATTTACTTGGAGCAAAGTTAGAATGCTATGAAACAATGAAATACAAAGGACAAATAAAAGAATGGAGGAATAGGATCCTTTAAAGTCAGGGTCTGTAGAACATTTTTTGTTCAAGCCCCACTTCAATCCAACATGGCTGCCATGTATCTGGGGAACACACAGCAGCCAGAGTCACAAGGTTACCAGTTTGACTCAATAGAGGGTGCCCAACATATTGGCACCACGAGTAAGTTAATCTTGTCACCATTATTTACATTCAAACTGGGCTTTTTAAAGGGATTCTGTCATGGGAAAAAAAAAACTTTTTCAAAATGCATCAGTTAATAGTGCTGAAATCCATTTCTCAAAAGAGTAAACACATTTTTTATATTTCATTTTGAAATCTGACATGGGGCTAGACATTTTGTCAATTTCCCAGCTGCCCCAAGTCATATCACCCCCTCCCTTTCCCCCACCCAGCAGCCTAACAACAGAACAATGGGAAGGTAACCAGATAACAGCTCCCTAACACAAGATAACAGCTGCCTGGTAGATCTAAGAACAACACTCAATAGTAAAACCCATGTCCCACTGCGTACTATTCGCCCACATTGAGAAGGAAAAACAACAGCCTGCCAGAAAGCAGTTCCCTCCTTAAGTGCTGGCACAAGTCACATGACCAGGGGCAGCTGGGAAATTGTCAAAATGTCTTGCCCCATGTCAGATTTGAAAACTGAAATAAAAAAAAACCTGTTTGTTCTTTTGGGATTTCAGTGCAGAAGTCTACTGGAGCAGCACTATTAACTTTTTGTAAAAAAACAAACAAACATGTTTTCCCATGACAGTTTCCCTTTAAGGTGTATCTTGAAGAATAAATAGACATTCCCCAATAATTCAAGTCTAAACAGTCTTTAGACTGAGTCTCCCATGCACTTCTCCATGCCGCCTCCTTAGGGAGCTCCAGTACTACTACTTTAAAGACAAACCCCTATATGTAATAAAAGATCTTAAATTTGCCCAAAAGCAGTAACCCATAACAACCAATAAGATCTTTGCTTTTAAACAAGTGACCAGTCAATGCTTCCTGCTGATTGGTTTCTATGGCTTACTGCTCCTGGGCAAAGTTAGTGTCTTTTATTACATGATTCCAGAAGTATACATTCCCTAAAACTGAGTCTTTTGTGTCCCCTAGCTCTCCAAATTTGGCATTACTCATTAAGCACGTACTACATGCATGCGGATCCGGAGTGTCTGAGGATCTCCAATCCCCATTAGATCCCAATCTTGAAAGATTACTATTAGCCCTTTCATATTGCCTATGTAACCATAGAAGACCCAGTTGTGTACTAAGGAGTATTCTTCAATCCTTTCTTCTTCACTCATACCAAAAGAGTAAGCACAGGGAGTGTGGCATTAAGTAGTCCTCCTCATGGCGGCAGTAAAGGGAGAATCATAATCATAATTTAGGAAGTTTCTCCTGGATCAATTGGGTTGTTTTGATTTAAGAGTCCATCTCTCATGTTGCTGGATCACAGTTTCCATCATGCCCTTGATGATATGTTGGAGACATTTGGATGGAGCTACGCCCTATTTAAAGCAAAGTGAATTACAGAATAAATATTTAATGTATTTTTTCTTTTTTTATTGCATTTGCAGGGCTGGTACTTTACACAAGCAAAATAAAATAAGCCTCATCCCTTATGTAAAGGGTAAAAAGTTGCAAAGTCGCAAAATTAGTCCTCAACAAATGTTACTGTGCATTCATCAATCCTCTGCTTTCCAGTATAAATGTAGGGAACTGGCCTCGAGGGATAACACCTATAAACTGTTTCTTTTAACAGCACATATGTTCAGATGAAAGCAGCTACTGACGCTCTAATTGCCACGTGTATGTATAAAATTGAGAATCTGCAGGGTGCCGGTGCTGAGTCGGCAACAAAAGCGGCTGTGTCTTCTTGATTGATTAAAATGACATTTTCTCTCATTATGCAGCAAGCTGATTTGGGGTGGAGTTTCCCTTTAAAGGAATTTTAAAGAGATACGATTACCAGTCAATGGTGATATGCATTAAAGTCAATGGTACTGTTTCTTCACCAGCTGTTTGTATTGTATTAGTGATGAAACTTTTCCAAGATTACTCAGCAAGTCCAGTTACACTGCATACTAAATATTGGATGAATGAAACCCTTCCTAGACAAACACCTTCACTTTATTCTCTCTTTACAGGCCTGTGCAGGAGTTCCAGTAAGCTTTCTGGATTGAGTGTGCCAGGTTCCTTGTCAAGCTCTCAGCCAAGCCCTCTACTGTGTGAAATCCAAAACTGCCCGTACTGTGCAAACCTCTTGGAGAACCCTGATTTGGAGCTTAGCGACTCTGAGAGTTGTGAATCAGATTCTAATGGGGTCTATGAATTTACCCAGGACTTGAGGCATGGAGACCAAAGAGACCAGGTGCAGAAAAGTAGAAAGCTCAAGAAGAAACCAAAGGAGGGCAACAAGGTGTGTAAGTTCTGGCAAGAGTTCACCGTCCGACTGAAAAGGATTGTGGACAGCAAATATTTCAACCGCGGGATTATGATTGCCATCTTGATCAACACACTAAGCATGGGGATTGAATATCATGAACAGGTAGGTTATCTGAATCTCAAAGTCTAATGAGGCTTTAGACTTATGTATTCTAAAGGGGGTGATATAATTAGGGATGCACCGAATCCAGGATTCGGTTCGGTATTCGGCCAGGATTCGTCCATTTTCAGCAGGATTCTGATTCGTCCAAATCCTTGTCACAAAACAAGGAAGTGAAAAATTTTTTGGCCTTGCACTTCTTGCGCGGCACACATTTACTCTCCCCCTTGGATTCGGTGCATCCCTAGATATAATGTATTTTATATAATGTATACATTAGGGTTTTTCTGTTTGAGCCTTTTATAACATTGTAAAGAGTCTTTCGGTGTCCTGCAAAATGTTTTTGTATGACCTTCTTTTGAATGTATAAGTACAATGTAGAGTAGAGAAAACACACACCACATATCCACCTGCAATGTTGGTACAAGGCGTTCTTGTCGTCAGGGCAAAATCTTGAAGGAATCTCAAAAAGTGGTTTAAACTTAAGTTAATGTACTGTTGTACTGCACTGGTAGAAATAGTTGTGTTAGCTTCAGAAACACTGCAATAGTTTATATAAAGAAGCTGCTATGTAGCCATGGGGGCAGCCGTTCAAAGCTGAAATAGGAGAAAATGCACAGGATACACAGCAGAAAAGAGATACGCTCTGAAGTATACAATGGGATTCTGTAGATCGTATCTGCTGTGTATCCTGTGATTGAATGGCTGAACCCCATGACTACACAGCAGCTTGTTTATGTAAACTATAGTTGTATTCTGATGCAAACACACCAGTTTTACCAGTGCAGGGCAACCGTACATTATACTGTCATTCCTTTAAAAGCTTTCATTTTTTTTGATGTTACTGTTCCTTTAAAGAGGAAGCTGAGTTGATAAATATTAGGGCAACTGCCTTATTCAGAGCATTGCAGTCTCATGTAACAACTGGTCCCTTTCAACTGTGCCTTCCCTACTGATTAATTAATAAAATATGTTAAGGGGGTTTATTGATAAGCAAGGGAGGCCCATGCAGAATATGGCAAACTCAATAACTTTTGAAAGGGCTGGGGGGGGGCTGGTTAGCAGTATTTTATACCCCCAGCAATGTGTGTGCAAAAAGATCATGTTCCTCAAGGTTTGGAAAATGTTTGTGTGTAGTGTGTGGAAACTGGCAATAGAAATGAGTGCCCAGAAACAGTTGCATAACTATATACCAGGGGTGTCCAAAAGGTAGATTGGGATCTACCAGAAGACCTTTAGTTCGTGTTTAGTGATAGGCGAATCTATCCCATTTCGCTTCGCCGAAAAATTTGCGGATCTCCAGCGTCGTGTACGACGCGCGACTCGTTTTTTTTTTTTTTTCTACGCCAGCGAATATTCGGCAGGCAAATTTTCCCTGGTGTTTCGTGAATTTATTCGTCGGGGGCGAATCGCGGGAATTCGCGCCTGCCGAATAAATTCGCCCATCACTATTCGTGATTAGTAGATCTCAAGACAACAGCTTGACTAAATTACTCTTCTGTTTTATTCTTTTCATTCAGATATTTATTCTGTTAAGGTTACATAAGAAATATTTTTTTTAATTAATTACTGTAAAATATAGTGTATTCTCTTATAAATCAATATAATACTATACAATCATATGAAAAAGTTTGGGAACCCCTCTTAATTCTTTGGAGTGTTGTTTGTCAAAACTTCCTTTTAATATATAACATGCCTTATGGAAACAGTAGTGACGTAGTAGTAGTAGTGACGTAAAGTTTATTGGAGTAACAGAATATATGTGCATAATAACAAAATTAGACAGGTGCATAAATTTGGGCACCCCAACAATATTACATTAATACTTAGTTGAGCCTCCTTTTGCAAATATAAATAACAGCCTCTAGACGCCTCCTATAGCCTTTGATGAGTGTCTGGATTCTGGATGGCAGTATTTTTGACCATTCATCCATACAAAATCTCTCCAGTTCAGTGTTAAATTTGATGGCTGCCGAGCATGGACAGCCTGCTTGAGATCATCCCATAGATATTCCATTCAAGTCAGGGGACTGTGATGGCCATTCTAGAATATTGTACTTCTCCCTCTGCATAAATTATTTTCAATGGGGCTGTACTCACATGAACACATGTAGGCATCAAACGCAGGAAAAATGCAGCATGTTGCATCTGAATCTGCGCCTACAAGCGTCTCGTGGGTACAACGCCATTGAAACTAATGAGGTGCATCTAGACCTGCGCTCCCCTGCGGCTGAACGCAGCCAAACGCAACGCAGGGGAGCGCAGGTCCAAAACCCCCGTGTGTAATGGCCCTAAACCTCTGAGACAGCTTTTTGTTGCCTTCCCCTAAACCATGATACAGAGCAATCCTTGTTTTGTTGTAACAAAAGCTCAACTTGCAATTGGCCACATTAAATACCTTTTCTCATGATTGGACACACCTGCCTATGAAGTTCAAGGCTTAACAAGCTAATTCAACCAATCTGGTGTTTCCAGTAATCAGTATTGGGCAGTTACATACAATCAAATTAGCAAAATTACAAGGGTACCCAGATTTTTGCACAGCCAGTAAAGTATGGGGACTCCGGCTATAGAGGTAGTATACCTCGCTGGGGTGGCGGAAACATGGGGTGCTAGACCACAGTATCTGCTTTCTCTGTAGTTCTAAGTATAACCACCCCAGCCTTGCTCTTACCAAATTTGTAGTGAGTAGCCAGGAGGCGACACTTGCAAATGGTAGTGGGAGGGTCTGCTGTGTGGATGCCTGGACATCACTGCTCAGAAACATCTAGTTGCCCTAGTTGCCCCACTGGCTGCATGGGATATATCACAAAAATTGATGGTGATACTGTATATGGGCTTATTCCTGAATATAAGTACAACTTTAAAGTTCTGATGTGGATGCCATACCATAAGTTGCTCTGTTGTGGATAGTTGTGTGCATGGATACAAGGTAACCCTGAAATTATCTGAAACCTGGTCCTGGCTGAACCTTCAAGGGTTTCCTTACTGCAATTTGGATTTTCCAGACTTTAGGAGTTGTACATTCTGCTCTATTATATTTCACTCCCTGTATCAGTTTTCTAGGAAAGCCAACGATGAGGAGATGTGCCATGTTCCAGTGTTCAGCTTTATGGCCAGATTTATATTGCTTTGACTTGGATCATCAAGCAGTTGCCAAATGATTTCGCATTTGCCGCACTATGGGTTTCTAGAGCTCTCAAAGATCAGACAAGGCCTCAAACATGACTTTTAGCCTTTCAGAACTTCTCAACAGAGAAACGAGGAGCTGCACGATTGACAATGAATTGATGCTGGAATTTTATACAGACCACCTTCAATTACATTGTCCGGACTTCTCTACGTCTGTACCGATTACCCATCCTGGGGCCTGGGCGAATGTGATTCACCCTTTGCATGTATCCCTGCAAGGATGCTAATTAAAAAATTGCAGGGCACCATTCATTAGCAGAATTGTTGATGTTTGAAAGGTTAATTGCCTGTTTCTTTCACTGCGTGCCAAAATTTGAGAATGAGCGAGCTTTTGCTATGGAACGCAAAGGCTAATTTGTCCTTGTTGTGGTTACTCACTATTGGAATAAATGTATGGTTATTTTTTGTTTAACTGTATTCTGTCATGAGAAATATGTCACAAACAGACTTTGCTACAAGGGAGCAGTTGGGTGACTAGTCATTTTTCCAGTTCTCTTTGCAGACAAAGAAAGCGTGCTTAGTCCTGTCTAGGGGGTATCACTCTCTACAGACTATGAGCAAACTTAGGCGGCTGTTCCTGCAGTATTGTGCTTAGTAAAGGGGAATACCTATGGTATAGTTTTATCACATCTCTTTGTACAGGTTATGAGCAGATTAATGGACTGTTCCTGCAGAATTGTGCAGCTATAGATTTATGGCGCCTGTCTTTACATTAGGGTTTGTTCTTGCAGAACTGTGCATAGTACAAGGGACTGTATGCTGATATAGTTTTATGATATATCTCTGTACAGGCTATGAGCAAACTTAGAGGTCTTTTCCTTCTGATTTGTGCTTAGTACAGGGGAATACCAATGCAGCCATAGTTTTATGGTATCTCTCTGTACATACTATGAGCAAACTTAGGGACTGTTCCTGCTGAATTGTGCTTAGTACAGGGGAATACCAATGCAGCCATAGTTTTATAGGATCTCCCTGTACAGACTATGAGCAAACTTAGGGACTGTTCCTGCTGAATTGTGCTTAGTACAGGGAATACCTATGCTGCCATAGTTTTATGGGATCTCGCTGTACAGACTATGAGCAAACTTAGAGGTCTTTTCTTTCTGAATTGTGTTTAATACAGGGGAATACCTATGCTGCCATAGTTTTATAGTATCTGTCTTCACAGGCTATGAGCAAACTTAGCTGGCTGTTCCTGCAGAATGATGCTTAGTACAGGGGAATATAATACTACAGGTATCATTGTATGAACATATGCAATGTTACAGTTATATTTTGATGTGCATTTTTTGAGCATTTTTGCACAACAAAGAAGTTATGGGAAGAGAATAGGAAGGCCGTGGCCTGCTAGCTTGAGACAACGGCTGAGTCAAAGTCAAAACTAAAAATGCAAGCTGAGCCAGTAAAAACCTAATAGAAGGTTGGGGAGACACAGAAAAGAATAATCATGCACTACGATAAAACATGAAGCTATAATTGCCCTCTAAACTGAAAATCAATCCTGTAGGCTTATTTGCATTAAACCATAAAATGGGGGCATACTGGCATTCCACAGTGTTCAGTTTTGATGGTATCAGCAGAGTGTATAATTCCCACAGGGAGCCTGGCTCACACAATGACAGATGGGGGAATAGGACTTGGTGACACATAAAGCTGCAGATTAAAATGTCAGATTTAGAAAGCAATAAACACACAACTTATGATAGTATGAGTTACACCATGGAAAAGGAGCGAGCCGGGAAACTCCCACTCCTACTGCCACTTCAGCATCTTTATCCACCCACTGCTAAATCTGAGCACCCAGGGGGAATTGCACGGCACTCTCAGGCTTAGCTCAGGCTCATGTACAAACATATCGTTTTATATGAAAAATAGATATGGAATTTTTATTAGGACAGAAGCAAACTCAACAGCTAACAACAACAATATTTCTAAAAAAAAAACATATATTTCATTTACTTGCAGGGGTAGCAAGTACATCTGTAACCCTAAATGGGCAGCAAGGCATAACACCAAACATTTGATTCCCCAAAACACAAACCTCAATAATACAGTTACCCCCCCATCTGCCTGAAACTCCACCCCTTTGGGTTGTCCTTTATTTAGGACTCTCCTGTACAAAAAAGAGCTGGCAGGACACAAGAATATGGTGAATGGGGCCTTTCACTAAAATTGGCACCATAGTCCCAGAGCTTCTATCTATGTCTTATAACTATGGTAAAATAAAAATTATAATGATGGATAAGATTCAGCGGTTTGGTTGGAGATAACTGTAATCTGGGTGACTAGAGGTCCCCTATAACCCCTTCTAAGGGGTAGGAACCTTCTACAGTTTAAAGTAGGAAGGAATAGAACAAACATATACTGTAAGCACATTGCATTGCTCAACAATGCTGCCCCAAGTCCCCATGATCTTCAAAGAGCTGAATGGGTTACACACAAAACTATGTATCTGGAAAAAAAAAATCTATCCCATCAAAGAAATATTTTGGACTGTGATGCAGAAACATTGCTCAGTGCCGCTCTCCAGGTTTTGAGGAAATTTCCATTCCACTTGAAAGAAGCCGCGAGGTCTATGATCTGCAAAAAGATAGGCAAGGATCCTCACAAACAATACTCTCATTTAGATGTTCCTGTCTGAATTTCTTTCGATGGAGAGAGCGAGGTCATCAAAAGATTTTACTTGCACCAAAATCTAAATGAATCTGACTGGAAGGGAGCCTGAATAAACATTTTGTTTTATTTCCACTTAAAAGCTAAATCTTTCATTAGCATTTTAATAAAATATCTGTGTATTTTTTTGCTCCAGAAGCCAAGCTGCGTGTGAAAGGAACTTGGGGAACAAGAGATGTCTTTAGAAGCTTGCAAACCCATTAATAATGTTTACTTCCCATTCCTCCCTTATCTGGTTCATGGAAGCAAGAGTTGTTTGTTGCATTTTTTGTTAACCAATTCAGAAACAAAAATTATGCCAACTCAATAGCGCATGCCATTTTCATGGAACGGCTGTTGAGCACAAATCAGTTAATAAATAAACTGTGTTCAATAGTTGATATTGATCCATAGAATAATGCCCACAGTCTGTTGTTGTTTAATAATTGGTTGTGAATTATTGTTAGTTTCTATAGAAAAACGTTATATAACCTGATGCTACACACTTCGGCTACTGCATGGTGCATCACCAGACAATGAAGTCTAGAGAAGCTGGCCAGTAGACAGCACATCTATGGATCATGAAGTCTACAGGAGATGGCAATTGCATGATGCATCACTAAATGAGGAAGTATCAAAGAGCCGGACATTGCATGGTGCATCAGTAGATGAGGAAGTCTATAGGAGATTACCAATGCATGGTGTATCACTAGATGAAGAAGTCTAGAGAAGCTGGCCAATACATGGTGCATCAGTAGATGAGGAAGTCTATAGGAGATTACCAATACACGGTGTATCACTAGATGAAGAAGTCTAGAGAAGCTTACCAATACATGGTGCATCACTAGATGGGAAGTCTAGAGAAGCTTACCAATACATGGTGCATCACTAGATGAGGAGGTCTATAGGAGATGACCAATGCATGGTGTATCACTAGATGAAGAAGTCTAGAGAAGCTGGCCAATACATGGTGAATCACTAGATGAGGAAGTCTAGAGAAGCTTACTAATACATTGTGAATCACTAGATGAGGAAGTCTATAGGAGATGACCAATGCATGGTGTATCACTAGATGAAGAAGTCTAGAGAAGCTGGCCAATACATGGTGCATCACTAGATGAGGAAGTCTAGAGAAGCTTACCAATACATTGTGAATCACTAGATGAGGAAGTCTAGGGGAGTTGTAAAAGGCATGGTGCATTACTAAATCATGAGATCTAGGAGAACTCGGCAGTGCATGGTTCATCACTAGATGATGAAATGAAAAGAATCTGGTCAGTGCATGGGGCATCATTAGATGTCAAAGAATTGATATCAAGTTGAAAAATATTGAAGAAAGATTGCACACCCTGTGCCCACTCTCACCTCCATGCTTTAGCCTTGGTACTTCAAGTAGTAGTACTAGTGAATTCCCAGTACACAGGGTTCTTCCAGTGGGTACTAAACCTTTATGCTTTATTATACCAAGTGAACACACAAAGTTTTGAGGGTGCGTCTTTTGTCAGGTGACCACAAAACATTGTGTGTTCACTCTGCATAATAAAGCTTATGGGGCAAATCACTGGAAGAACCTTATGTGTCAAGAATTCAGTACGTGATGTATAACTAGCTGAACAGGAACAGGACCCTGCCAGCGCATAACTAGATGAAAAGGTAAAGAAGAGCTGGGCAAGGCATGGTGCATCAATAGATGGTGAGGTGAAGAGCTGGGCAGTGTATGGTGCCATGCTAGAGGAAGTGGAGAGCATCTCTAGATTAGGAGGTGAACAGCAGCTGACAGGTGTATTTCTAGAACAGATGATGAAGCGAAGAGCTGCTGTAGCTCCTGTTTAGTTCTTACACTTTCCAATTGTTCAGACTAGTGATGAGCGAATCTGAAGCGTTTTGCCATAAATTCACAAAATGGTGAAAGTTCACCAAAATGCATTGAAGATTATGGGGCAAATTCACTAAGATCTGAAAATTCGCTAGCTTCGCTAGCGTTCACCACACTTCGGCAGGCGAATTTTCGACAGCGCTACACAAATTCACTAAAGTACGAATTTACGCTCAGGTCGGCGAACGGTAGCGTAGTTGCGCCAGTGTTACTTCAGTAGGCAGAGCACTGTTACGCTAGCGAAGCCTAATTTGCATACTTTAACTTAGAATAAATGTATATGTTTCAGCCGTATATGTTTCAGCCACTACATTCCACTTCACAAGCCCAGGAAACCTTTAATAAATAAAATAAAGTTGTCCTATTGCCCTACATGTGCCCCCTGTATAGTTGTGTTGCCATATGTTAGAAAATATAGGTGGGTAAGAGGGTAAGACCCCCAAAAAATATCGACCTTTTTCAGACTATCACCCTCCTATGCTAAAATACGCCAGCGTTTTTTTGGGACTTAGAAAAAACAACCTCCTATCTATTGTATTGAACTTTGCCTGGTCTGACCAGGCGAAGTAACGTCTAACGTAAGTGCTAATGTTCAGGAAAATGTGAATTTAGTGAATTTGCGAATTTACGATCCTTCGTCAGTGCACAACTTCGCCTGGCGTAAGGGTGCGAAGTTGCGCAAGTCTATCTACTTCGCTAGCGTTAATTCGCCAGAGCCGGTGTTAGTGAATTTCCAAAGTTATGAATTGACGTCACGCTGGCGAATTAGCTCTAGCATTAGACGCTTCGCACAATAATGAATTTGCCCCTATGGGCGCCAAAATTTTTGTTGCGCTGTTAACTTTAACATTTTTTTTTCAACCATTGGATTCTATGGTATCATTTTTGCAGTGAAACGCTAAACAGTTTGCACATCAGTTCTGACTATCGACCAAAAAGAACGGAACAGTATTAAGGTGGCAATAACGTGTATGCCTGGTAATATGGTATCTGTACTGTATGTTCAACCCATGGGCTGAGCAGTCACCTACCGAAGAGTATTGCCCAGTGCTCTGCCACAACCAGTCAGCAGCCAACAACTACTTTTGTAGGGCTGATGTGATCTGAAAACACTAAATAACTGGCACAGTACCAAAATTAGAAAGGCAACATGAGTTTCATGATTTATTGCAGCTTATCTTCCACAGAACAATTGGCTTTACCCTTGTAAGTGCCAGAAAGCTGCAGGGAAGATAGATAAGAGGGTTAAGTTGATCTGCTCAAGGCAGGCAGCTTTTAGTGAAATGCCTGAACCTCCAGGTGTCATGGACCTATGCATAATAAACACATCAAACCCCAAGGTATATTTGGCCAGCATTTAATAATAAAAAATGCCTAGGCTATACCCTATGACACCCTTGATCTGCCCAAAACCTCCACCTGCATTAGAGTAAATGCACCTCTTTTGAGTTCTGCTTGCTGGACCTATCTTAGCCAGTGCGGGACACTTGGCAACTTTGGGTACTTGCAGGTACTTTGCTCCTGCAGTGATCATAAGAAAGGATTAATGTGGCCATTTATGGGTTGAAATAAGGTTCTAGTTTGGCCCGTTCAGAATGGGTAGCTTATCAACCTTCATTCTCAACTTATTCAACGAGTTTCCAAAATATCCATCACTTATACCATCTTACACCCCTCAACATAAAACGTAGAGGGACTGTAAGCCAAATTTAAAATCTCAAATAAATTTTAAAGGAGAAGGAAAAGTTAAAACAAAGTATGCTTTGTTAGAACGGTCTTTATAAATACACCAGTAAACCCTCAAAGTAATGCTGCTCTAAGTCTTCTGTCAAAAGAAACACAGTATTTCTGTCTTTCTGTTGTATATACATGGGCTTCTGTATCAGACTTCCTGTTTTCAGCATAAACATCCAGGGCTTGAGCATGCTCAGTTTGCTCCTCCTCTCCCCTTCCCTCTTTTCCTCCTCCCCTCCCTGCTGTAATCTGAGCCCAGAGCTATGAGTGAGCAGGGAGAGACTTGGGCAGGAAGTGATGTCCCACCACGCTAATATGGCAGCTGCTATCCTAAACAAACAGAGAGTTTCAGAGCTTTTTACTCAGGTATGGTAAAGTATTCTCCAAAATAAATATAGTGTTCTAGCTTGCACTATTGTGGTTATATTGATAGGACTAAAACTCAGCTTTCCTATTAGGTTTAATATTTGCAATGCTAGGGTTTATACTGTAATGTGCAGACCATCTGGACAGGGGATAGAGCAATGATGGATGAGGGTGAAAAAATTCAGTTTTCAGACTTCTTCAATCTGGCTAGGCCCTGTACAAAAACTACTGGATAGGTAGTTGCCCTACCATAAACCCCAACGCATCTGAGCCCAATTTGGTCAACTACATTCTGGGCCAAGTCAAGCTTATCTCATTGTTGGACCAGGGCTGCTTGTTTGGCAACCTCTGCCCATGTACAGTATGACCAATTTTAGAGTTTTTCTGGCACAATGAATGAGGTCAGAGGGAGAATTCTGTATAGGGTGAGGAGAGAATGTACTGTACAACAGATGTGAAATCCCATAAAGTGGTCCTTCTTATCTCTTGACAGACACAGCATAAAGCTGGCCATAGATACAAAGATCTACGAGCGGATCTTTCCCCGATATGCCACTAATTGGCAGGGCTATTTCGGGGCAATATGAACGTTCGGCCCTGTGGCCGAACGATCGGATTACGAGAGGCACAATGGACTTTCAACAAGTCGGTCAGAAGAAAATCAGACCTTCCCGATCGATATTGTGTCCAGTTAATGGTCGGGAAGACCCGTCGGAAGCCCCCATACACAGGCAGCTTTATCTGCCCGTGTATAACTGGCCATAGAGGCAAAGATCAGTTCGTTTGACGACATCGCCAAACAAGCGGATCTTTCCCTGATATGCCACTAACTGGCAGGGCTATATCGGGGTAATCCGAATATTCAGATTACGAGAAGCGAATGATCAGATTACGAGAAGCGAATGGACTTCCGACGGGTCGATATCATGTCCAATCGATATCGTGTCCAGATATCGGTCGGGAAGAACCTTCGGAAGCCCCCATACAAGGGCAGATAAGATGTCAAATCTGTCTAAATGACCAATATTGGCAGCTTTATCTGCCCGTATATGGCCAGCTTTAGGCCAACTTTACAAGAGGAATTGGATTCTTATCTAGATTGCCAAAGGTTCCGAGCATGGAGTCATAATATGATGTTTATTAACTGTTTATCAGACATGATTCACCATCACCATGCGAACAAAAGGAGGTGGAACAGGCTTATGTTGTTTCCTTAATACAAAACAAAATAATAACAGATGTTTGGAAACCATTAAAGTGAAATGAGCTGAAAATGAAGGTTTCCTGTTTTTTTCTTTTATTCTCCTACTTTTTAAGTAAAAAAAAAAACATGATAAAAATGTAAGAAGAGCGGATACTTACATTCGAAACAGTTGAAAGAGAGAACAGCTGCGGACAGCTCAATTCTACAGCTTGAGGGAATCACAAACATCCCTAATTAATTCTTCTTCTGCTTGTGATAAGCTTCTGAAGCTTTGTACCCCCCTTCTACCTCCTGTATATGTTATCTGATACACATTGGAATGAATAATGTCCCTGTTTATCCATCATGATGATGTTCCATTGATTTTCCTTAATTATAAAGTATGAGGAGATATTTTATTGTCTTCCTGTAAATAAATGCCTGGTGTATTGTATTGTGCCTGCAAAAAAAGGTAGCGCAGTTTTGGGTAGGAGCCTTCGGCTAGCCTAGGAATTGTGAGTGCAAGGGTTAAATGTAGGGGGTGCCTCCTATTTACCTGGAGACTGGGTAGATGACATCAGGTTACTCACAGTGATTTGGCTTAATCGCATGAAAGCAGGCATTAGCCCCTGTGATTACTTACTTGTGGCAATTACAATGTTAGCAAAGGACAAGGCATTTTTTAGGAGATTTGTCGTCCATCGTTTGATAATATGAACTCAGGCCACAAATCTCCCTGTTTGCGATTGCTCTTAAAGGGTAAGGAAAGGCAAAGAAATAAAATCCCATTTTTACTTTCTTTAATGAAAAACAAATCTATCTCCAATATACTTTGAGTTAAAAATGTTTACACTGTATGCAGTGAAATTCTCCCTTCATTTAGTGCTGTGGATAGGAATTGTCAGACGATCCCTAACTTCTGGCAGGGAAACAATCATACTTATAAACAGCGGGGGGAGCCCCTGCCTTTCTTACCAGCCATGCAGAACTCAAGCAGCTTTGTTTTTTGATCATTTATGACGATCCCTAAGAGGCCCAGACCACACTGAGCATGTGTATGTAGTCTAGTCTTGCAAAGATGTATAACAAAGTTACAAGATGACAGCCCCCTGTGGCCAACTTTGAAAGCATAAATCATTTGTTTGATTAGGCTTGTGGTGCAGTAAGTTCATGTTTATGTTTAGTATACAAAATACAGCATTTCTACCCTTATTCAATTTTACACTTTCCTTGCCCTTTAAAGGGGCCACCCACAAAAGAAAATCTGTATAATAAAAGTCCTTTTAAAACTAACCATGAAACCCAAATGATTTTATTAATTAAAACAATCATGATGGTTATAAACTCGTTTAAAACTCTTAGCTGTCAATCATGTATTGCTTGCCCCTTCTTTATGCCTCTATGGCATAGAGGTGGGGCAGGCAATTACTTTCCATTCTGCAATTCCTAGATGTCACTGCACTCCTTACATTCTCTCTCCGCCTCCAACATTTTAGTTTAGTGCATGGGCTTGAGAATGAGGTGCCCCATTTTGGTGCATTTACAAGATTTGGCATGATTTTAGCTGGCCGTAATAATTTGGCTGCTGCCTGCTTGATTTGATTGTGAAGACTAAAAGAAAGAAGATGGAAATCATGCATATTGTGTAAGTGAAATTTATTTTGCTTGATTAACATCATAAAACATGAATTATTTTTAGGGTGACGGTCCACTTTAAGAACTTCTCAGCAGCAGACCAAGATCCAAGATGGTCCCCTAGGACACTATGAAGGCCTGGATTACTGTTATAGGGCTGCTGAACCTCTGGGCTGGTACATAAAATAAATAAACTACACATGTTGGGAAACAACTATAGTGGTTACATAGTTACACTGATGTCATCCCTGATAGGCTTTATCTCAATTAAGTATTACAGGTCACGAGTCCATACCTACCAAGAAGGAGGAGATCAAGAGAATAATTACACTTTTATACTATGCTGTGCAGCTCACATGATAGGGTTCACTTATCAGTTGTCACTTGATGATAGGAGAAAGGGTTGTCATAAAGAATAGTGGGACCTCATATGCCTACATGACATGATAATCCCTAAACTCACCCAACTTTGAGCCAGCCAGGTTCATAGTAGTCTTCAGGGACAGAACTAAGGGTAGGCAGAAGAGGAACGTGCCTAGGGTGCAAAGCTTTGGGGGGCACCAGGTACTTACCATCTCTGTTGCCTTGCCTACCCCTAGTCCGGGCCAGTGACCCCTTACAGAGGAGTTCTGTTCCACCAAGTGCTCCTGTGTACTCCCTCCGTGCGTCTGGGTGCCTGTCCTGTCTGTCTTCCTGTTGGGAAATGTAGCAAAAAAAATGCAACTGTTGCTATCTTTCCCAGCGTTTGCCTACGCTATTATACCACCTGCCCCATGTTTCCTACCTACACTACTCTCTTTGGAACTATTGTATGCAGACCCTTGAAAAATATGTGTGTGCCTGCCCCCTTGCAAAAAAATCTTCAGAGGGGCCCGGCGTACTCCAATCCCCATCCTCCCACCCATTTCCTTTCCCGCCTCTGCCCCACAATGCCTCCACTCATTCCCCCAGCCCCAACTCCTCCCACTCCATGCCAAATTGAGTTCCCCTACCTCGCGCAGGTAAGAGAGTGGCTAGGGAGGAGGGTTTGTTTTTTAAAGCAGACTACTGCTTCCTCTATAGTTACGCCACAGTTTACATTTATATACTTTTATGTATGATAGTCCCAAAAGCATTGACCTGAAAGGAGGAAGGTCTTTCAATTAAGTGGGTGAAGCTTAAGGAGTATTATAACCCTTTTAATGCATAACTGGTCATGGTTTGTGTAGATTGAGGTGATGCGTAAGTGGCCATTTTTCTCAATCATTATAGTAAAGTGCGACTTCACTTTACATTTCATTATTATCCTTATTCGGAACTACTTTAATTTTAGAGGAGCGTTTGGTATTTAGTTGTAATTTGCTGTTTTTAATTCAATGTAATAGAGCATCTGCATAATACTAACATGGTAGATAAAACAATGGAAAACTCTATCAATTGAGGATAGAGATTTCAAAGTAACAGATTCACAATAAAAATTGGATTCTACATGTTTTTCATAATAATTTCGCTGCTAATTACCAATAGGATTCTATTATAACCGACATCTGAAAGGGAGTTTCAAAAGCAATGTGTCAGATCTAACAGATTTGAAAAGCGTTGAATGGGCACATCAGTCACTGACACAGCTAAATTATTTAGCATGGGAAAGGGAATGATGTAGAAAATCATGTTGGCATATGCCACAGAAAGAAATGGGGCACCAGGAAAATAGAAGAGCACAAAAGCTGTGGTGGAAGAAAGTTTGCAGTTGTATCAGCAGGGTACATCTGCTATTATTCATTTAGTATGTGACCTGCCATATTGTAGGGCAGGGGACATCTGTATGCACTACTTGCCCTGTGCTTTGTTTCGTCAGGGTTCATCCGTGGTTACTCATTCCATATGTTCCACTCAGCTCATCCTCTCTTTGACTAGGGTGCATTTGTTGTTACTCAAGCTATATGTACCACTTGCCCTGTGCTTTGTTTAGGAAGAGTTCATCTGTGGTTACTCATTCCATATGTTCCACGCAGCTCATCCTTTCTGTGGCTAGGGTGCATTTGTTGTTACTCAATCTATATGTACCACGTGCCCTGTGCTTTGTTTAGGAAGAGTTCATCTGTGGTTACTCATTTCATATGTTCCACGCAGCTCATCCTCTCTTTGGCTAGGGTGCATTTGCTGTTACTCAATCTATATGTACCACTTGCCCTGTGCTTTGTTTAGGAAGAGTTCATCTGTGGTTACTCATTCCATATCTACCACTCAGCTCATCCTCTCTCTAAGGTTCATTTGTTGTTTCACTCAGCTCGTTCTCTGTTTGGGCAGAGTACATCTGTAGTTAGTCAATCTATATATTCTACTCGCTTTGTCCTATGTTTGGATAGGGTGCACTTGTCATTACTCAATCTATATGTACCACTTAGCCTATCCTCTGTTTGGGCAGAGTACATCTGTGGTTTCTCAATCTATATTTACCACTCAGCTTGTTCTTTGTTTGAGCACATCTGTAGTTAGTCAGTCTATATGTATGACATACTTTGTCCTATGTCTGTTTGGCTAAGGTGCGCTTGTAGTTACTAAATCTATATGTACCAGCTCATCCACTGTTTGGGTAGAGTACATCTATGGTTACTCAATCTATATGTACCACTCAGCTCGTTCTATGTTTGGGTAGGGTACATCTGTGGTTTCTCAATCTATATGTACCACTCAGCTGGTTCTTTGTTTGGGTAGGGTACATCTATGGTTACTCAATCTATATGTAACACTCAGCTAGTTCTTTGTTTGGGTAGGGTACATCTATGGTTACTCAATCTATATGTACCACTCAGCTCATTCTTTGTTTGGGTAGGGTACATCTATGGTTACTCAATCTATATGTACCACTCAGCTCATTCTTTGTTTGGATAGGGTACATCTATGGTTACTCAATCTATATGTACCACTCAGCTCATCCTCTGTTTAGGCAGAGATGTAAGCAATCACATCTGTGGTTGCTCATTTTTTATATGTACCACTTGCCTTGTCCTTTGTTTGGGTAGGGTAAATCTATGGTTACTCATTGAAAACGTGCCACTTAGCTTGTCCACAGTTCTATTAGGGAACATCTGTGGTAACTAACTTGTGTGTATATTGTACCACTGGCCTTGCCAGGGACCATCTGCAGTTACTGATTCTATAGATACTACTTGACTCGTCTTCTGTCTGGGCAGGCCAAATCAGTGGTCAGAAACAAGCTAAAAGATACAGACTGCCACAGCCAACGCCAACCTCCATTACAGCTCCTATTCCCCTTAGGCTGCCCACCTCCTCTCGTATAAAATAAAGGGTTTATACAGAATAAACATTGTCACAATCTTATCTCTATAACATTTCTATTTTCATGCCATTTCTTTTCTTAACTATTAATTTTGCCCATTCTTTATTACATAAGACCCCCCTTCCCTGGTCACATTGCCCTGCCGCATGGGCACTGGTTTTATCTTTTTCTCCACTATCCTTTTATGTCTTGGTACATGGAAATGCGGTTTTTCTGAGTGATTAAATGGATTGGGAAAAAGAGGGGAACATGTCGGGGAGAGAGAAGGTTATATAGACTTTCAAATGACAGTCTTATCACTTTAATTGAAGAGATGCCTTTAATTAAAAGGAAGGCGACATGCAGAGGCAGAAATCCTGCAGATGTCATTACTAAAGTGCCGGCACGCTTCTTGCATATATTTCTCTTTTATTGCCTGTTTTTTCTTCTCTAAGTGACGCTTTCTAGATTTGCAGATTTCAGTGGGACTATAGGGATCAATGCTGGGGATATTATCCTAAATAAGAACATATTCCTTGTTCAGATGCAAAACAATGTTGTTTTTCTTAAAGGGCAAGGAAAGGCAAAGAAGTAAAATCCCATTTTTACTTTCTTTAATGAAAAAGAAATCTATCTCCAATATACTTTAATTAAAAAATGTGTACTGTTTTTATAAGAAACCTGACTGTATGCAGTGAAATTCTCCCTTCATTTACTTCTGTGGATAGGAATTGTCAGACGGTCCCTAACTTCTGGCAGGGAAACAATCATACTTATGAACAGCAGGGGGAGCCCCCACCTTACTTACCAGCCATGCAGAACTCAAGCAGGTTTTCTTTTTGATCATTTATGACAATTGCTAAGAAGCCCAGACCACACTGAGCATGTGTATGTAGTCTAGTCTTGCAAAGATGTATAACACAGTTACAAGATGACAGCCCCCTGTGGCCAACTTTGAAAGCATAAATCATTTGTTTGATTAGGCTTGCGGTGCAGTAAGTTAATTTTTATGTTTACATATGAAATCATACACTTTTGCAGTCAAGTAGTCGATATGTAGAAAATAGTAGATACTCGAGTAGAACTCGCCAATTGTGAAGGGAGGTCCAGGTGCACCGGACCACCGTATACAGAAAAAAGGCAGGCACTGGCAGGGACAACTCTTCCAGGCAGACTGGTACTATGATTAAGTATCTGAATGATATGAAACGCGTAAGGCTGTATTTTTGTGCCTTCTAATAAACTATTATTGTACCAGTCTGCCTGGAAGAGTGGTCCCTGCCAGTGCCTGTCTTTTTTCTGTATACCATGTTTATGTTTAGTATATAAAATACAGCATTTCTATGGAGTGCTGTTTGTCCCAAATACATTCTGTATACAAAACTATTCCTGATACACAGAACGAATGTCTATCATGGTATGGTACTATTTCTGAACATATACAAAAATAAAAAATATACAAAAGACTTATTACAGCACCCCATACATTTCTAGCCTTATTCTATTTCAATAATCAGCCCTGCATCATCAGCTTATACTACAGACAAATGTAATTTTCTGCTGGATAATTAGTGACGACCCCTAAGCTTAGCTTCTCAACAGCTGCTCAGAGCCCACTGAGCATGTGATTGTCACAGAAGCTTTCCAAGATGGTGAGCCCTTGTGACAAGTTTGAAGTCCTGGATCATTGTTGCTATTGACAAGCTGAAACTTCTTATTTTTAGCCACATTCATTTTTATGATTTAGCACTTTATCTTCCTGTGTAAGGGGCCCTCTGACTGGCCAATAATTTGATTGATCAGATTTGATTTTTCGAATATGAATACTTTTTTAAGGGCATCAATGAGCCAATGCTGTCCTTACTCCGACTTTCCCCTTTATTGTAATGTGATTAGAGCCAAGCTATCGCATTAGCATGATATCAACCACCCAAGGTGGGCCTGTTGGGGGAAGATTTGCTTGTTTTGGCTTGTATGGCCACCTTACATGAAATGAAACCATTCATCGCTAGTATTTTATTCGGACCCTTGTTGGTGCCCATAGACTTCAATACATTTGCCAATTTTTTCATGAATGTCGTGAATTTTTGGCTAAACTAAAAGGGTCAGATTTGGCCATTACTACAGTGGTCATACCTAGGTACATAGATAAGAGTTTTATCACTAGGTCCATGTTGCCAAACAAGTAGTTTGGAGAGGACTGCATTAATACACAAATACACAATGGCCTCTTCTGACTTGCCTGTGTGCAACCATATATTGTTGGGCAGGTCATCATACACCCAAGCCAATGTATGGTCATCTTACA
The DNA here is from genome assembly GCA_024363595.1 of Xenopus borealis. Classification (NCBI taxonomy): domain Eukaryota; kingdom Metazoa; phylum Chordata; class Amphibia; order Anura; family Pipidae; genus Xenopus; species Xenopus borealis. Next base: position 103,047,494 of record CM044448.1, on the reverse strand, counting down.
GTCATTAGTAGAACCAAGATTGGGTCTCAAAATCAAATTTTAATGGTGTTGGTCCCTCAGTCAAGCTTATGCTATGCCAGTGTTGCCTCCACATAACATCATGTGAACTTGCAGCCTTTCTTCTGAGACCAGCAATTAAAGTTTGTAGCTATTAGTATTATTGTTTACATTCCCATTGTGTTGTCTTGGGCTTCATCATTCCACCTAATCCTCAGTCGGTCTTCACTTACAATCAAACTAGCTGGTCTTCAATGCAGCACTAGTAGAATATACTAAATGATTTAGGGGTTTTATTGGCCTATGGAGGAAATAAATACTCCACAACAAGTGATGGTGGGAATTGTCCTTCAAGGGTCTGAAGAAACCTGACTTGGCAATACTGATATAAAGCGTTACTGTATGTCTGTAGGGTTTCTACTTGACTTTTACATGCTGGAATTCACTGTTTACTCGTTGTCTAAGATTCCTAGGCCAAACACTCATTTCATATTTAAGATAAAAGAAATCTTTTAATTGTGGCGCTTTCCATAATATGTTCAGGCCTTGTGAATTATCAATGCAGGGGTTTTATCTCGGCTAGAAATTCCCAATTATAGATAGCGAGCTGAATAAAACTTGCATGTAGCAGGATATTTCCCCAGAGATGCAGATGTGTTTAATGCCATTCTGTGGGTCTTTGCCCAATGATTATGAAAAGTGCTTAAAGGGATTCTGTCATGATTTTTATTATGTTGTTTTTATTTCTAAATTACACAATTTATACTGCAAATAATTTTATACTCTACAATATAAAATGTCATTCCTGAACCAGTGTAGGTGCATCTCAGGTTATTTTGCCTGGTCATGTGTGTAGGGACCAAGCCTTAGTTGCTAGGCAAAAGAAATGTTGCCATTTAAGTATTTACATAACCAGTGTTTATTGGTCAATGGGTGTAATGACCATTTCCTGCCACACTTCCTTATAGTGTGTGTAGGGAGTGGCCTCTTCCTCTTTGGCTGCTGGTGTCCTTAGCATATGGATGTGCCCCATTGAGCCTGGGTACACCAATGCCCAGTGTTGTGTTTGGTAGCCGAGGATAAGGAGAGTATAACAGTGCTTTATTAGCAGGTCATGCAGCCCTTACATAACAGCATTAAGACTTACTTTCACTTTCAAGTTGTACAGAAAGTCCTATGTATGCACAGTGCCACCTGCAGGCCATTTGTATAAACACCACATATTCCCCCTATAGTAGGAAAGCATTTGGACAAATATATAAACAGTAAGAATTAAACGTATGTATCTTAAAGCAATATATACATTCTTTACATGACATAGTCCTTGGTCCATGCAGGTAGTTTCCTGATTCTCTCAGTATGCCTTATAGGTTCATTTTCCTCTGCCCTATTGCAGTTGGCATCAGGAGTAGGGAAATGTCCTTCATCAAATGGAACATCTCCAAAGTCATATCTAGCAGGAGCAAGACGACTTGCATTCCATATGCGTCCATCAGACAGTTCATATGTGTATGGTCCTCGCTGGTGTCTCACTTCAAGTGGTGTAGTAAATTTAGATTGTCCTTGTTTCAGTATTCCTGGTTTCTTAATTCTGACTAAAGATCCAGGCTGAAAGTGCACTTCTCTTGCACCACGTTTTCTGTCAGTATAAGCCTTGCATTTGGCTTGGTGATGTTTCACAATGTCAGCAGTAGATGATTTTGTAGGAATAGTCTTTGGTGGAAGTTTGGCGTCTGCAACATGTAACAGTGCGCATCTGTCTGCCATGTAATAATTCAGCTGGAAATGATTGGGTTGTTGCATGGCATGTTGCTCTGTAGTTATGCAGGAACTCTGTTGTAAATACTTTCCAAGATTTCCCAGTAAGATTTGCTGTCTGTAGTGCTTCTTTCAGACTTCTGTTGAATCGCTCGATTTCTGCATTTGCTTGCGGGTAATACACTGAAGATTTCCTATGCATAATATTCCTCTCTCTCAGAAAGGATTCAAACTTATATGAGACAAACTGTGGTCCGTTGTCTGATATTAACACCACACCCAGTAAAGCCACATGCCCTAAAGGGACCTCTGACCTTTAGTGATCCAAGTCGGGGACCAGGCAATGAATGAGGGATAGTTAGCACAGATAGCTTTTGTTATAGTCTCTCTAGGAGAGAAGGACAGGTAGCATAATTAGCATGAGCAGCTTCCGCTCCACCGAGGACTGTTGGCAGGGAGTAGCTTCCCACAAGGCTTCCCTTGTGTTGCCTTTAGTGCAAGGACTTCATTGTTATAGGTACCTAGGTTGGCAGAGGACTGCCTGATTTCTATACTGATGCCCCCGATCCCCACACTGGCAACATCGGTCTTGAGGGAATTGAAAGTACTCTTTGACTGTCCAGGTGCTGGGATTCTACTATTCTGCTGTGTTGTATCTACCTGACTCAATTACATCTGCAACACCCCCAACTCCTGTGTGAGTATACCGGGGAACATTGTTCTTGTAACAATAAAGCACCTTTTTCTGTTTTCACAAAGAACCTCCTGGCGTCCACTCTATCTTTTTATGCACAGAAGCCTGGTATTTATAGTTATACTACCTCCTAAAGGGAAGCTTCCACCTGGTGAAGGCCCTGACCCTGGTGTGTAGGTTGCAGTGTAACCATGCTCATACCAATAGCCGGACACTTTAACTATCTGTGGTTATTATAGCCCAAAAAAGTGTTACATGCTCAGAAAGAACCAGCACTTTAGGATTTAGGAACTGCTTTCTGGCAGGCTGTTGTTTGTCCTACTCAATGTTACTCAATGTGTCTCAGTGGGACCTGGTTTTTACTATTGAGTACTGTTCTTAGATCTACCAGGCAGCTATCTGGTTACCTTCCCATTGTTTTGTTGTAAGGCTGCTGGGGGGAAAGGGAGGGAGGTGAATTCACTCCAACTTGCAGTACAGCAGTAAAGAGTGACTGAAGTTTATCAGAGCACAAGTCACATGACTAGGGGCAGCTGGGAAACTCACAATATGCCTAGCCCCTTGTAATATTTCAAAATTAAATATACAAAATCTGCTCTTGAGAAACGGATTTCAGTGCAGAATTCTGCTTGAGCAGCACTATTAATTGATGGGTTAAAAAATTTAAATTCCCAATCCAATATCTCCATGCCTCTGCCATAGAGGCCTGCAAAGCCAATTCATCTAGGTTTAGGGAAAATCAAATTTTGTATAAATTGGGGCTTATTCATTGATATAGGTGACAAACTGCACTGGTTCAGGATCCAACAGCAATAAATAAGTAATTTATTTTATATAGTCTACTACAAAAACAGCCTGCTATTGGCAACTGTCATACAGTATTGCACCTATGTTGGTCAGTGAGCCTTTTTGACACATAGGGGCAAATTTACTATTACTCTCCAAAAAAAATTTGATTATCCTCGATATTCGATTAGCATTCGATTTTCGAATGCTAATCGAATAGTTTTAGGCTACCCTTTTATTCGATCTTCGATCATTCGATGATGGAATAACAATCGTTCGATCATTCAAATGAATTATTCGATCATTCGAATGATTCGTTCGATTCGAACAATCGAAGATTTCGATTGTACGAATCCTATCGATCAGGACTTAGTCTCAGAAGGGAGTGCTCCCATAGGCTTCTATTACAATTCGGTAGGTTCAATCTGGCGAAGTAGGCAATCGAATTATTTTAACATTTTAAATCCTTCGCTGATCGAATATTCGTTCATTCGAATCTATTAGATCGTTCGCTGTTCGATGATCGAATAAGCTTAATTCGACCAATCGAATTAATCCTACGATCGGAATTTGATCGAACTTCGATCTATTCACGTGAATTTAGTAAATCGGCCCCATAAAGATGGCCTTGGATGTTAGGTTATCTGGTGGACCAGGGATGTCTGGCCTGAAACTTAAATCCCAACATCTTCAGATATGGCTGAAATGCATCTTTTTGTGTTGTTTGAACCCTGGGAGTGCACAGTTAGAAGACCAAAGAGTTAGCATGTCTTCTATTTCCCTGTTTCGAGCATGAACTTTCCCTGTGATAATCAGGTACTAATTCATCAAACAGATTCATTCAGTGATCTGTTAATAATACATTTACTAAATGTGTTCCATATGCTGAATGAGTAAACAGTGAGTTCTGCCATATAAATAATGGATTAATACATGGCCAGATATGGTGAGTCCATGGCTTAGTCAGAAGACTAAAGCACTTTGATCGGTTATGCTATTTTAATATGAATTTGCTGTTTAGTTTACATTGATCATAGAGGGTTTACATGTGGTCATAAAGTTCTTAGGGCAGTCAAATGATGGAACTGTACTATTTATCAATGTCAAACTCTTATCCCACAGTTTATTTGTTTAAAGTATATAGTTCTCATGCTCCCCAGATACTTTGATGGTGGGAGCAGAATCATCAAGGGGAGGGTCACTGCAATACACATGACCCCCATCCAGTATTTTTCATGACACTCTGCACCACTGTTGACATTTTTGACAAGTCATGCCAAGAACCTGAGCACCCAGCATTCAATTTCCATTGTATGGGTTTTGCAAACAGTTTTGCAGTTTGCTTCATTGGCCAAGTTACCCTGTAATCAGTTATTTGACCAGTCAAGTTATGGGTAATTCTAATTGGTTGTACTAGCATGGGGCCTGCTTTCCTGAATGCTCAAGACCTGGGTTTTGATAACTGATCTATCCATGATTCATACCTTAAACCAACCTGTTAATAAAAGCCACTCCCGAGAACTCTACATAGTCCCCCCTCTTTCCCCGCCCCCCGCATAGGTGATAACACCTATAAGTGCCCCTATTCCTTTACTCACCTATAGGTGCAGAGTAAGTGCAACAGAGCTCATGAATGCCATCATCCAGCTCTTTGGATTTCTTCTGGGTCTCTTCTTTCCCTTCAGCACGCTTTTGGCGCATGCACAGTTGCTACGATCCAGAAGACTTCTCAAATGAGCCAATACAGCGCTCACTTCCCGAAGAACTGGAAGGATTGGGGCACTTAAAGGACAAGGAAAGTTTAAATAGAATAAGGCTAGAAATGCTGTATTTTGTATACTAAACATAAACATGTACTTACTGCACCACAAGCCTCATGGGGGCTGTCATCTTGTAACTTTGTTATATATCTTTGCAAGACTAGACTACATACACATGCTCAGTGTGGTCTGGGCTTCTTAGGGTTCATCATAAATGATCAAAAAACAAAGCTGCTTGAGTTGTGTATGGCTGGTAAGTAAGGCAGGGGCTCCCCCTGCTGTTCATAAGTATGATTGTTTCCCTGCCAGAAGTTAGGGACCGTCTGACAATTCCTATCCACAGCACTAAATGAAGGGAGAATTTCACTGCATACAGTCAGGTTCCTTATAAAAACGGTACACATTTTTTAATCAAAGTTTATTGGAGATAGATTTTTTTCATTAAAGAAAGTAAAAATGGGATTTTATTCCTTTGCCTTTCCTTGCCCTTTATTAATTAAGGAATTCTACTATATGCTCAGTCAGTTTTACTGAGAGCTGCTAAAAGACATGCCTGAAGTAGATGCCATCAATGCATTATTAATGGAAAGTGCTGTGGCCCCCAGCCATGAGGTGCTCTCATCACATGTTCTGTACCAGGCCATCCGTAATGAGAGAACTGACTCTCTGCCAAATTACTGATCTCCTAATTAGCTCCTTCACACGCCAACAGATTTCACTCCTTGATGGAAGCCATGTTTCACACTGAAAAGAGTGGAATAATCCGATCATAAAGAAGTGTTGCTCCATGCCAAAAGGGTGGATGACTTCCACTAAATGTGCACTTTTATTAGAGCCTCGGGTGTTGGAATAAAAGTTTCTTCCTTTAACTGCTCATCAGTGCACCAACTTGTACGTACTTTTTCTCCTCTGTAATACTGAGACAGTTCTTTCTGCTTGATGGCAACTAACCGTATTGTTTTTTTTTTCAATATTTAAATATTTCAGTAGTATTAAGGTAGTGTTTCCGGAACTATGGGGGGCTTAAAGTGGACCTGTGACCCAGACACAAAAATCTGTATAATAAAAGTCCTTTTCAAATTAAACATGAAATCCAATTTCAAATTTTTATTAACGCATTCATAGCTGTTTTAAACTCATTTAAAAATCTCAGCTGTCAATCAAATATTGTCTGCCCCTCCTCTATGCCTTAGGCATAGAGGCGGGGCAGATAATTACTTTCACTTTCCATTCAGCACTTCCTAGATGCCACTGCTCTCCACACATTCCCCCAGTTCTCTTAACCATTTAATTGTGTAGCCAGGACATGGGGATAGACATTGGGTCCCCCATTCTGGTGCACAAACAAGATTCTGAGATGATACAAGGCTTGTCTTAATAACAGTGTCCACAAAATGGCTCCTGCCTGCTTGCTATAATTATGAATTCCCAGACTGAAGAAAACAAGATTAAAATAATTTATATAGTGTAATTAATGTTCATTTTGCTTGACTAATGTAATAAAATAGGAATTTGAATATTTTTTTGGGGTGACAGGTCCACTTTAAGACCTAGGGGCAGATTCACTTAAGGTCGAAGTGACTAACGCTAGCAAAAATTCGCCAGCGTGATGTCATTTTGTTAGTTCGCTATTTAACAGGTGCAGGCATCACTTCGCTAGCGAAGGAGATGTACACTAGCGTTGCTTCGCACTCTAACGCCAGGTGAATATTCACTCTGGCGGACAGACGTAACTCCTCCAATTCACTAATGTTACCTCTTTCGCTAGACTTGTCTTCACTAGCTCTGACCTGGCAAAGTGCATTGGAGTGCAAAGAATATCCTCAGTCTTCAGTTACTTACATCATAATTTTTGACTGTAATATGTTCTAAGTACAAAAAACGCTGGCGTCTTTTTTTTTCTTCAGGGTGTTAGGCTGCAAAAGGTATAAAAAAAAATTTCGGGCACCCAGTTTTCCCATTACATTTTCTAACATTTGGCACATTATTTAACTTTAGGACATTAAAACAACTCTATTGCCTTTATTAAGGTTCCCTTGGCATGTCTAGTTATCAGTGTAAATGTAATGTATTAGATGCACCATGTAACATAAATAGCTCAATTCCACTTTAAATTGCCTGCCGTATGCAAATTAGCCTGAGCTCAGGGCCGCTCAGGACACGGAGAAGCCGGTTACAAGGGGCAGCAAAAAGCCGGCTCTTGTAACTTTAAGAGCCGAATTTCCGGGTTTTAACACGGAAATTCGGCTCCGCTAGTGCAATTGCGCTCAATGCACTAGTGATAACGCCCCCTTTTCCGACGTTGACTTTTAAGCGTGGAGCGGGAAGGGGGGGCGTCATCGGGGCTGCTGCCTCAGGAAAAATTTTTCCAGAGAAATTCGTAAATTGGCGAAAAATTCGCGAAACGAGTCACGGGGAGCTTTTGACATGCGTCGCGTCAACTTTGGCGCGTCGCGTCATTTCCGACACGTCGCGCCGTTTTTGACGCGCGACTCGTTTTTCCAGCGAATTTTCGATATATCTGTAACCTTGTTATGGGCTAAGGGGACCCAGCCTGAAGGTCAGTTAGGGTGAGATTTGAGGTGATGCTTATTTGTGCCCTGGGTACCCCTGGAACTATAGTGACACCCCAATGTTTCTATATATTTGTAACCTTGTTATGAGCTAAGGGGGCCCAGTCTGAAGGTCAGTTAGGGTGAGATTTGGGGTGAGTGTTTATTTGTACCCTGGGTACCCCTGGAACTATAGTGACACCCCAATGTTTCTATATATCTGTAACCTTGTTATGAGCTAAGGGGCCCAGTCTGAAGGTCAGTTAGGGGGAGATTTGGGGTGAGTGATTATTTGTACCCTGGGTACCCCTAGAACTATAGCAGGGTGACACCCCAATGTTTCTATATATCTGTAACCTTGTTATGAGCTAAGGGGGCCCAGTCTGAAGGCCAGTTAGGGGGAGATTTGGGGTGATGCTTATTTGTGCCCTGGGTACCCCTGAAAGTATAACAAAAGTTTCTATAAGTATCTGTAACCATGTTAAGAGGTAAGGCGGGCCGGAACAAGGGGTAGGCAGAACAGGCACGTGCCTAGGGAGGAGGGGTGCCAGGCACAGTACCTCTTCTGCCTCCTTCCCTTGTTTGGTCCCTTGTTTCCTCCACTATCTGTAGCATGTCTTGATATCTGTCCACACTTGTTTACATAGTTACATAGTTAAATTGGGTTGAAAAAAGACAAAGTCCATCAAGTTCAACCCTTTCAAATGAAAACCCAGCAACCACACACACACACACAGACACCTCCATACCTTCACATAAATTATATACGGCCATATACTAACAATAGAATTTAGAATAACACTAGCCTTTGCAGACCTGGATATTTGGAGAGGCCACCTAGGCCTAGGGCGGCAGGATTTAAGGGGGCTGCATGCTGCCCAGCCACACCCACATTGGTTCAGAAATTTTGTTTTATGTTTGTCCAAAAAATCATGAAATCATGAAAGTACTTTTCTTCTAGTCTGAAGGGGTGGCCTCTGCTGCATTGATCCTCTTTATGGGTAAAAAGGTCCCCTGATATTTGTCTATAATGTCCTCTAATGTATTTGTAAAGTGTAATCATGTTCCCTCGCAAGCTCCTTTTTTCCAGCTTAGTTGCATGTCTCTGCACTCTCTCCAGCTCATTTACATCCCTCTTAAGGACTGGAGTCCAAAACTGCACTGCATACTCCAGATAAGGCATTCCTAGGGATCTATAAAGAGGTATAATTATGTTTTCATCCCTTGAGTTTATGCCCTTTTTATGCAAGAAAGAACTTTATTTGCTTTAGTAGCTACAGAATGACACTGCCCAGAATTAGACAACTTGTTATCTATAAAAACCCCAAGATCCTTCTCATTTAAGGAAACTCCCAACACACTGCCATTTAGTGTATAACTTGTATTTATCAACATTGAACCTCCTTTTCCAGTTTGCTGCCCAGTTTCACAACTTAGACAAATCACTGTGCAAAGTGACAGCATCCTGCATGGAACCTGTAGTTCTGCACAATTTAGTATCATCTGCAAAAATAGAAATAGTACTTTCAATGGCCACATCCAGGTCATTAATAAACAAGGTGAAAAGCAAGGGACCCAGTAAAGAGCCCTGTGGTACCCCACTAACAACACTGGTCTAATTAGAAAATGTTCCATTTACCACCACTCTTTGTAGTCTATCTTTTAGCCAGTTCTCTATCCAGGTACAAATACTATGTTCCAGGCCAACATTCCTTAATTTAACCAGTAACCTTCTGTGTGGCACTGTATCAAATGCTTTAGCAAAGTCTAAGTAAATCACATCCACTGCCATCCCATAATCGAGGTTCCTGCTTACCTTCTCATAAAAAGAAATTAACTTAGTATGGTCAGGCCTGGCACTGAGCTAAGGAATCCCAGCCTGAAGACCAGTTAGTGTAAGATTTGGGGAACTACAACTACAGCATCGTGACTGCAGTGTTTCTATATTTTACACTAATGAAGCCACTTCTAATTAAAAATTTCATATAAACATATATGAAGCGGAGGCTAACACTAACCAATGCTTTGTGTTTTCCAGCCAGAAGAACTGACTAATGCCTTGGAAATCAGCAATATTGTGTTCACCAGCATGTTTGCACTGGAGATGCTGCTGAAGCTCTTGGCCTTTGGGATCTTTCAATACATCAAGAATCCGTACAACATCTTTGATGGGATCATTGTCGTCATCAGGTGACTGATCATTGATAATTACAGTTTGCTCTTCCCAGTTCAATTAGTGTTAATTATTCTTTAGTTGCCTGACATGTAAGATAAAATATAGTCTGTAACTAGCTTGATAGTGAAGCTGTTTGTTTGGACTGATACAGCCAGAAGGTTGCAGGATAAAGGTGTATTTTTTCAGTCTTCAGTTGGGAACCCCAGCTGGGTATTGAGACCTTCGATTGATTCCATTGATTCCCTTCTCATACACAACTATCCTAACTGGATTTGACAATGTCTTCTGCAAATATATGGACAAGCTATGCTAAAAAAATCAGTGTTGGTGTCAACATTGCTAGAATACCTTGTTATGATACATATTTCAGTGAAGTTACATATTTCAAGTGAAGCATTTCATTGAACAAGCCCAACACTAACTGTATTAGCAAAAGGAATCACATTATTATTTGGCTTGAAGAACAAAGTGCTAGTGTTTAAAATTCATCCCACCACAGAAGTCTTTTGCAGAGAAATCAGCCTTCTGCAGGTGATTTCTGGGGAGGTTTGTAAACACACCTGATCACATCCAATAATAAATGATCATGGCCAACAACTGGAAACTCCTATCAAGTTGACAGCTCTGCTTTTGTGGCACTGATCCAGCAGAAGGCAGAACTACCTTTAACTTTTTCCTCCCATAAATTCTTCAACAGCTATAATATCTAATGCCAGCAGTTTCTTGTTAACAGATAATAACACAGTAAGGGGCTTATGGGAGTTTGTACAAGGCTACAGCTGTATGCTAAACCATTGAAGACACTAGAGAATGGACATGAGAGAAAAATTATGCTACTTTTAGCCAATAGCCAATAGGCCATTACACTATCATACTCTACCATGGAATATAATTTCATAATCCTTCTCATGCTATGTAGTGCTCTTCATATGTCTGCCTTTTTTATATCTCTATCTGGTGAGTTAGCAGTACTTGAAGCTCTGGGAATGTCACATTGAGAGCAAGTGAACTAAAGTGATCTAATTTAATGCCATTACATCTGACACAAGGGAGAATGACAGGAAGAATAAGTCGAGTCACTGCAGTTGGATGTTTACCTAACCTTTCCATCTTCTAGGTCCGGCCACAGCTCCCTTTCCCACTCTTAACAAGATTGGCTCTTACGGAAACCGAGAGGAAAGTCAATACTCATTTTTCTGTGGCTACACCAGATGGCTATTCAAAGTTTATTTAATTAAGTGGAACTTTGAAAGAAATTGGCTTTTTAAAATTGATTTGCTTGTTGCAGGTTAAAGCAAATCTCACAGAGCTCTACAGAGTAGAAATGGTCTGTTGCATCTTCATGTAATCAGTGTGTCTTTGTTAGGAGCTCTGCCGTGCCCCAACTCAGGCATGACCAAACCTTAGGGATGTCCTTCGTGTAGCTTGAAGTAATCTACTCTCAGCAGTTTAGGGCAAGTCAAACAGATAAACATCTAAATTTAATAGGTGCAATCACGAGGGCAAGTCCTTTGAGGTTCCAAAGACCTGAGCACATTGCACCACTTCAATTATCCAGGTGACTACATTAGCACATTAGCAATAATTCACTTGAAGTATATTGAATGTCCTTTAGACATTCAATGGGGATTGAAAAAATTATTCCTAAACCCTTTAAGCACCACAAAACATAGGGGCAGATTTACTAAATTCACATGAAGGATTTGAAGTTCGATCGAATTTTCAAAAAGATTCTAATTTTCAAATGTTTTTGAAGACCACTTTGACCATTTTGAAAATTCGATCAAATCGAATGATTCGAATAAGAATCTATTTGAATATTCGACTATTCGACACTTTAATTACTTCCACTTTAAAATTTTATTCGACTGCCTAGTTCGCCAGATCAAAGCTACCGAATTGGCTTTCATTATTTTTGATTGAATAAAAAAATTTGATTTAATGGTTAAAATCGTTCAAATAGTTCAATTCGAATGATTTTATCGATCGATCGAATTGCGGTAAAATCCTTTGAATTCGATATTCAAATTCGAAGGATTTTACTTCCCCAACTATTCCCAACTATTCCCATGGTCGAATTCGAGGGTTTTTTAACCCTCAAATTCGACCTTTAGTAAATCTGCCCCATAGACTCTCTTAAAAAGACCTTAGTTCTGGCTCTGAAGTTTTTTTGGTCAGCATGAAAAGAAAATAGATATAGATGTCTTCCTTTTTGTTTTGACATTGGTATGTTGTTAGTAGCTATGACAGAGTTAAAATTGTCAGCAGGGTCTGATGGCAATATTGAAAAGTATGTGAAGAGAAAAGCTGGAGTAGAGTTTTAATATGCTGACACTGCACATCACACAGCTGACACTGCACACCACAACACAGCACAATATGCCACAGCATTTATATCAATGGAGAAAGAGAAGACATGCTCTGTTTGAGTGACATTGTTGGACATGGTGAGCCATCCATATATGTAGAAACTAATCATAGTTTTAAGAATGAAGTGCTTTCTCTCTGACATACGGTTTGTGACATTGGTCTGTCCCATTCATGCAGTGTCTTTATCTAGTCAACGAGTTTCATAGAACTGTATTGATCTCTACATTGCAGTGTGTGGGAAATCTTCGGCCAATCAGATGGGGGTTTGTCTGTGCTTAGAACGTTCCGGCTCCTTCGAGTGCTGAAGCTGGTGCGATTTATGCCAGCGCTACGTCGTCAGTTGGTGGTCTTGGTGAAGACTATGGACAACGTTGCCACATTCTGCATGCTTCTTATGCTCTTCATTTTTATCTTCAGGTACTACATTATTTTTGAGATATGATGGAGATGTCATAGAGAGATGAAGAAACCCTATTTCATTTTTTATAGAATTCTGCTTTCATCATTTTTATATATAACAATGTATTCACTCAAATCTAAATTTATTACAGTGACCAAATAGCATTAAAATTCTGTCCAGGAATGGGAATTGTGCATGTCTATTCAGTTGTGGAAACGTAACTGCAAGCCTTATAACAAAGAGTTTAACAAATAGGTTTTGGTACTCTGCCCACTGTGAACATTTAAAAAGAAAATATCAGTTCTATTTTGACTGACAGCTCACCAGCTTGTCCTTCTTTCTTGGTCATGTGGAATATGCAGCATCCTTGGCATGCATTTGTTTGGGTGTAAGTTTACTTGGACCGCAGACACCGGAGAGACAGTCAAAGACAGAAAGAATTTTGATTCCTTGCTTTGGGCCATTGTCACTGTCTTCCAGGTAAGGGCACTGAATTCTTTTACATATTGAATATATGTATATTTGTATAAATTCTTTCCGTGATTGTCTAAATGTGTGTAAAGCTTACAAGGAGCCACACACACAGTATGGCCACATTCCTAATGATCATGATCATTTGAAACAATAGGAAGTGAAGAGAACATAGTAACAAGTTCAACCTTTTAACTCTATACATAACCTGCCTTATTGCTAGTTGATCCAGAGGAAGGCAAAAAAAGCATCTGAAGTCTTGCCAATTTGCCTCAGATGGGGAAAAAATCATCTTCCATCTTTTGTAGCACAGTGATCTGGCCAACATTGTTTTTAGGTAGATTACATTTTCAAACCTACCCAGTTCGCAGACCAACTTATATCCATGTACTATCCATGTACTATCAATATGTATAGATAAGTTTGTATGATATTATTGGAAAGCTTATGGCCAGTTTTAGTGTGGGAGCTTGTCTAATGCAAGATGGTAGGCATGGGGCAAACAGGGAGAATGGTTTTTATGCATGAATCGACCCATGTGGTGAACTGAATGGCCATAAATTATCCCAAGCTGAGCAGAGGGACTGGCAGTGTATGCGGAGATGAAAGTCTGTATAGAGAGGAACCCAACTGGAGAATTCCAACTACCCCACCATGTGAGACCACTATGAAGGAGTGTAACCTCAGTATCATTCTGTAAGAGCTCATTTGCTGCTAGGACAAAACATACCATCGATTATTGTAAAGACCGAGTGTAACTAGGGTGACGCCAGTGACCAGGATTTGGATAAATATCCCATATAAAAACAGGAGAAACAGAGAGAGGATGAGTGTGTGTATTATATCTTCCCATTTATTGAACCAGTGTTTGTTTTGTGGTCAATATTGCCACAGATTCAGAGTGAAATCCCTTTAAATATACTATCCTTCAGACTGGCTTGAAGCACAAATAACTGGAATAACTGGGATAGATAAAAAGATGGGCCAGACTGGTTCCTATCTGCCAACAAATTACATTACTCTTCATCTTCAGGAATTACAGGCATTTCATGAAATGTAGCCATTTCCCTTTGCATTAGCATCTTATCATTATCTTTTTCAAACATAACCGGGGAGTGGAAGCATTAGGATAATTGCATTAAGGGTTCAGATTTGAAAGCCAAAGAGTGGTTTTGGTCACTGAATATAGAAAGAAAATTCCTACAACCCTGTATTTATATTTTTTAGACTGGTGTTCGGAACATATATAGTCAATCACAAATCTACATCTATTTGAAGTCACTTTTAACTGAACATATATATTCAATCACAAATCTAAATCTATTTGAAGTCAATTTAACTAAACTCAGAAATAGGGCCTCTTTTCTGGCCTAACCTCTAAAAGTCTAATTAACTTTTAGAAGAAAAAGATTTATTTCTGAAGTATTCCTGATGCATTTCTGTTATCTAATGCTGTGGTCCACAGCTAAAGTATGAAGAAGTTAAAAAAAATCCTTTAAAAATATTTAATTACAAACAAAGAACAAACACAGGCAGCCATACCCTGTGCTTTGACATCAAACAGAATTTATGTCCTTAGTAAAAATCGTTTGGAATAGTATTTATTCATTACTTTCATTGATTTGAATAACTTTATACAACTACCTCACAAGGACAAAACATGGAGTAGATTCAATGCCATGTTTGCCCAGTTTTGCTCAAAAAATTACAAAGTCCGTAGCGTTTATATGATTAAAACAATAGGCACTAATTTCAAGCGAAGCTCTATTTATTGCACTCATATTGAACATAGCACCATTCTTTGTAGTAACTTCTTTCATATTCTCCCAAGATTCTCACCCAAGAAGACTGGAATATGGTCCTGTACAATGGCATGGCTTCCACCTCCTCCTGGGCAGCACTCTACTTTGTGGCCCTGATGACATTTGGAAATTACGTTCTTTTCAACTTGTTAGTAGCCATCTTAGTTGAAGGCTTCCAAGCAGAGGTAAAGTGTTGAGAGTGCTGAACTCTACAGCATTGACATTGTTGTACTCTGAACTAAACGTGCATCAAATGAGGGACTGTTTATTTGGCTTTTTTTATAGATGTATGATTGTGGTACTTATTTTGGAATACATTTTCTATGGTTTGGTTATTCATTTAAAGGGGACATACAATTTCCATAAACCATTTGCCAACCATGAGCATGCACACTGAAATAAATGGACCAAGTGTGTGTGCTGTTGCTCAACAATAAGTATTGTGGAACCTCGGAAAGGAAGGGATATGGCCAGACGTGATGGCTGCACCCTGCTCAGCTCTTCATGTGCAGCACAAGTAGGATGTAATGAGCACATGCGTCATGCAGTTGAGGAGGGGGCTTGGGTGCCTGTAATAAAAAACCCTTTGAGGAGTTTTATTCCCCATGGGGGAACTGGGGTAGATGTGTTCAACAATATTACTTTATTGCCTTAGGCTTCCAGGATTCTTTAACCTTTTCATATATTTTGAAGTATTTTGGAGTTGTAACATTTGGATGCCCCATTTATTAGAACTTATTGAACAATGTTAATATGCATACAGGTTGATACACTTCAGATATATAAAAATTTGGTGTGGGACTGAAGTTTTAATAAAACTGATTGGCATGTGATCTGATTGACTGTCATGGCAGACTAGGGGCTGATTTACTAAGGTTCGAATTCAAATTCGAATTTTGGATTTGGGATTTTTGGCAAAAACTCACAATTTAGAATTCTAAATTCACCAGCTCTAATTGAAATGTGAGATTTATTACAATCAGTACCTTAAAAAATTCATATTCGAATATTCACCTCCTAAAACCAGCTGAGTTCATGAAGAAGTCAATGGCAGAGGTCCCTTGAACTATTTGAAGATGTTAACAATAGTAGTATTCAGTTTTTTCACAAAAAAATGCTCATAGACTCCAATGGGAGAAAAAAATCGTATCACTTGAAAAAAAAGTTGGCGTGCAATATTCAAGTTTTATTTTTCTAAGTTTGCATTTGATTCAAATTTTCCGTTTGGGACTATTCGTTCAAATTTTTTTTAATAACTAACATACTGTTTGTATTGTGAATTGATAAGAGTTTTAAGAAATTCACATTATTCTAAGATTATACACTTGATAAATAACTCCCCTAGTCTCAACACAAATGGCCAACTTGAACAGATCTGAATGCACTGGAAGTGGGTAACTCCTACTTCTTCCATTTAGTTGATGACTTTCCAAACATACATAATAAAAGTCTGACCAGATTTTCAGTCCAGAATATATTAAATTTGATGCATTTGGACTGCTTATTGGTCTAGTCTTGCAATCTTCCAACATACCAATAGGGTTGTCATTGATTTTGGCCATCTTTATCCTTGGTAAATGTGTAACAGCAATAGTTTCTTTGTTATAGCAGCTTCCCGAATACTAATCTAGTTTGATGGCAGATTTCCAACTCTGACTTTTCAAGAGAAGGATAAAGATAAAAAAGGAGAATTAAGTGTGTGATATATCCATGTCACTTTAACTCAGCCATCTACTGTACATTCACATGAGATGAGATGTTGAGTGGTTGGCACAGTAATGTCTGACTGTTCATTGAATTATGGTGCTGAAATGAAGATAGAAAATGGGTAATAAAAAATTATAGTGCTTCCTGGAAATCAATTCCCCACCCCAACCCCTTCCCCATCTTTCCCATAATGCTGAGCATCCCCATTTTATTCTGCTCATAGGGATTTTCTTTTTGCCAAATTTTGAGCTCAGCTTCCCAGTAACCTTCATGCATTGGAGAAGGGTGGGCTGTTTTTTTTATAGTCTATGTGATCTCATTATCCTCACCCAAGTCTTCATTTCATACTTAAAAGGGAAAAATGGTTTTCACAAAGTTCATCAGTACATTCAGATCATAATGTGAAAAAAAATCTGCATTTCCAGCAAATTTAGGCTTCCAATTAGGGTTAAAAGTTGAACTGATAACGATATCTTATCACTGAAGGGAGTAAATCTTTATAAACCTAAAATGAAGCAGGTCTCCATCTGAGCCAGACCCACCCAATGCAGTAGGATTGTGAGTAATATAAGATAATGCTCTCACAGGCAATGGAAAATCATAATGGGCTAATGTACACATACAGCTTAGCTTACAGTCTAAGGTCCTTATCAGTGATCCCCAACTAGTGGCTCGTGGGCAACATGTTGCTCTCAGACACCTTGGATGTTGCTCACAGTGGCCTCAAAGCAGCTGCTTATTTATGAATTCCTGGCTTGGAGGCAAGTTTTCACTGCATAAAATTCATGCTTACTGCCAGAGACTCCTGTAGGTTGCCAGTCAAAGGGCTAGCATCACCCAATAACAGCCCTTATTTGAAACCCCAGGAACTTTTTGCATGCTTAACTTGCTCTCCGACATCTGGTCCTGCTGACATTTGATTTGTGGAAGTAATTTTCTTCTGCCATTTATATGTAGCTCTGGTGCTCAGAGGGTTCCCGAACTCGGAATTTAGGATAATTACAGTGGAACATCCAGAAAACTCAAGGAACTCAAATCTTAATTCCTCCTGGTATTGCCAACTAGACAACTCAATTGCAATCAGTGGGTTGTTGAGGAATTTTTTTGGTCCAGCAGTTGAAGGATGTGACATCCTTCAACTGCTGGACCAAAAAAATCCCTCAACATCCTTCAACTGCGACATCCTTGGAAATGCTAGTTGGCAATACCAGGAGGAATTAAGATTTGAGTTCCTTGAGTTTTCTGGATGTTCCACTGTAATTATCCTAAATTCCACTAAAACTAAAGCCAGCTTTTTGCAAAGGACCCACATATGAGGTCTCACAGTCACCTTGCTAATGTTAGTGATGTCCTTAAGCTCTGTTTTCCTTCTTCCATACATCTTTAGAAGGAACTGACCACCATTGACTTGTGCCATCCAGTTTTGCCCATGTTCTGTTTTGCTATTTGCAGCAGCTTTTTAAAAATTCTAGAAACGCTGAAATTAAGTGAATTATCTGTCAAATGGTTTGAGATTTTGTGCACATCATGCTGGCTCTCAAGGGGGTTTTATACAGCAGATTGCAACAGCTGGAGGGCCACCAGTTTGACATTAGCAACTTATAGGATGTAAAGATAGATACTAAGACCCTTCATACGTCCATTGACCCAAATATACTTCTTTTCTTAGAAATAGTCTGCTTGCATCCTGTCGCCCATATCATCTTTTATTTCATTACAGGTAAGGGATCCGTTATCCGGAAACCCGTTATCCAGAAATTACAGAAAGGCAATCTCCCATAGACTCCATTATAATGAAATAATCCAAATTTCTTTTTAATTATTTCTTTTTTCTCTGTAATAATAAAACAGTACCTTGTACTTGATCCAAACTAAGATAGAATGAATCCATATTTGAAACAGAACCATCCTATTGGATTAATTTAATGTTTACTAATTCTCTAGTAAACATAAGTTATAAATACTCAAATAACATAAAGATCCTTTAACTGGAAAACCCCAGGTCCTGAGCATTCTGGATAACAGGCCCCATACCTGTACAATATATTATGATTCTTTATCTCTGGAGAGCTGCTCTTGCATACTGAGATTTAGCATGTCATGAATACACATCTTGTTTCTCCTGGTCAATCTTGGTGGTAGGAACTGGTTTGGGTGTATGTAGAGGTAAAGCTCTTACCCCCATATGTAAAAAAAGCACAAAGTTTTGCCTAGTTGCAGTACCCATAGCAACCAATAAGAAAATCTAATAAATCAATCAGTCATCATAGGTATAAACTAGGGCTGCACCATATCCAGGATTCGGTTCGGGATTCGGCCTTTTTCAGCAGGATTCGGATTCGGCCAAATCCTTCTGCCTGGCCGAACCGAATCCTAATTTGCATATGCAAATTAGGGCCAGGGAGGGAAATCACGTGACTTTTTAGCACAAAACAAGGAAGTAAAAAAGGTTTTCCCCTTCCCTCCCCTAATTTGCATATGCAAATTTGGGTTTGTATTCGGTTCGGTATTCGGACGCATCTTTCAGGAAGGATTCGGGGGTTCGGCCGAAATCCAAAATAGTGGATTCGGTGCATCCCTAGTATAAACAATGAGTGTCACTACTGATACCCTTATATTCCAAAGAAGGGAGCATTTGATAACACTTTGAGGGGAGTTACATTAGTACATGTCCATAAATGACCATTGTTACGTTACTGGCTATTGTGACATTAGCAGTATGAGCAGTATCATGTGTCCACTAAGATGTAAATTATCAGTTGTGTATTTAACAGATCACACTGTGAGACTATTATGCTATTTAGAGATGTCTTTTTTACACTGAGCTCTCTCTCTGAAAATTACATTTTGCCTCTGTTGCTGTAATGAGGTATTTACCAGATAATACAGAAAAATCAATGAGTTATGGAGGAGACAAGCTTTTTTAACTTGGGCAGACTTACCCCGGCAATCTAGGTACAGGCAGTGTTGTATGAAATGGATTAGTGATGCTTTATCCTGCAAACACAGATAGCCAAGCAAAGGCAATATGCTGCAAAATGGGGGAAAAAATTCTTCTTGACATCTGGCACCAGATCAGCTTTGATATTTGTCTTTAATCCCTTTTTATTTGACTCCAGGGGGATGCAACAAGGTCAGACACAGAGGAGGACAAAACATCAGGCAACTTTGATGAAGACCTGGAGAAACTTAAGGAGCTTCGTGCTGCAGGTGCTGAGAACAATCCTTGGTTCCTTATAATTCTGTACGAAAGTACTGGTATGCGTTCCTCCAGCTTGTGTTGAACTACAGCCTCAGAATCCCTTCAATAGCCAAACGCTGGGAGTTGTAGTTCGACTACAGTGAGAGGGATTCTTGTTTGGTCATCCCTGATTGTTGTGTGTTTAAATAATGTGTCCCTTGTAAAATATAAGGATATTATAAGTTACTGAGGTGTTCTATGACCATATAAAAATACAAGGCTGATGGCTAAGTGCTTACATACATGTTAACAACTTCTTAGGTGACTTCTAATATCTGTATATTTTATACGTTGGAGTACAGTTATGGGATCCATTATCCGGAAACTAGTGATGTGCATTTTGACCCGCATGACCCGCCGGTTGACCCACCGGTCAGGGCAGGTTCGTGTTCAATATTGGGTGTCCATGGCGGGTATGGGTTATACTGAGGCACTACAATACCACACCCAACCCGTACCTGCCATGGACCGCCCCCACCATGGTGTCAACTCCTGGGTCATGTGGGTTGCGGGTCAACATGCACATCACTACCGGAAACCAGTTATCCAGAAAGCACCATATTATGGAAAGTCCCCCTCTTGATTTCCCTTTTCTCTGTAATAATAAACAGCAACTTATACTTGATTCCAACTAAGATATAATTAATCCTTATTGGGAGCAAAACCAACCTATTGGGTTTAAGTAATGCTTAAGCGATTTTCTCGTAGACTTAACATATTAAGATTCAAATTATGGAAAGATTTGTTATCTAGAAAACCCCACGTCCCCAGCATTCTGGATAATATATATATATATATATTTATTTTTTTAAATACATAAGTTTCATTAAATCATGTGATACAAAGAACAATAATGAACACAGATTATACCTGATCAAATATATACAGATATATATATATATATATATATATATATATATATATACATATATATATATATATATATATATACATATATATATATATTTACATATATAATATAATTTACAGAATATTCATAGTTTTTGTAGATATATATTCACATCCTACCTAGCCACCCTACCATGCTATCAGTACTGTATAAAACTAAATATAGTGGTTGTTTCTTGCTTAATAGATGATAGATAGATAGATAGATAGATAGATAGATAGATAATAGATAGGTAGATAGATAGATAGATAGATAGATAGACTTGTATGTGAATATAACCCATTATGCAGATGGAACTGATTCCATGTGTGTTCCTTCCCCCAGAGCTAAAGTTGTACTCACTCACAGTGACACCAAACGGGCATCTCGACCCTCGAAGTTCCATGCCACCTCCTATAATCATGCGCACAGCCGCCACCCCAATACCTACACCAAAGAGCTCCCCGTGCATGGATTCGTCTCATCCATTTGGTGATTCAAGGAGGGAAAGTAATGTCTCGATGGACCCATCAATGTGCGATCAGAAATCTTTGGTGAGATTGGGATTTTGCTCTGAATTCGGTATATTTCACTATTCATTATTTGCTCAGGTGTTTTAAAAAGATGAAATCTGTGTTTATTTTAACATCAGCCAATGAGTTCTACATGACCTTATTATTTTCTGCCTGAATGTTGATAACAATAAAGAAGATGACTCCCACTTACAGAAATAAGTATATTTTCCACATGAATAGATAGTAGATGATGCTGTCTATATATCCTGTAGACATACCAATCTTGCTTCTACCCTCCCATACCATCTGCTTAGTCCTATATGCCACCAGCCTATTTGCCTAAGGTAAAGACAGCATACAAATGCTTGAGTGCATATAAATGCTGTCTAAGTACTACACTTTGCATGCAAATGTTACCTCTCAATTACATGGATTATTATTAATTAAGAGGCAACATCTTATTTCTCCTGCCATTTCCTCAGCAAATAGCTCTTTCTTCCATTTGCTACGGTGATTACCAAGATGGATTACACATTAGTCGGTACAACAAGGCTTGTCATGAATTGCTGCTGTTGTTGAAAAAAACCCATTTAATTCAATCACTTAGTTCTCACTTTGCATCTGAATCGGCATTAATAGAAAACTTCTATGTTGTTTTCTTGACCTTCCCAAGCAAATTGCAGTCTTGGAAGGATGGTATTGTGTGTTGAAATCAATGGGGTGGAGAAATTGTGACCAATTCATATTATGTAGCCTGACTTTGTCCAACCTTTAGGGAAGGGGATTCGATAATAGTTTTATGTAAAGCCTGGTACACCCAAAACGTTTTTGGTCCTATTGGACCACCCACTGTATTGCACAAATAACGCTTATCTAATTTAGCCAGGATTAAATAATAAAACAGGCCTACAGACCCCTGTAGAGGTCCACATCAACAGGCCAATGCAGTCCTTGCAGTTTTAGGCTGTGCCTGTGAGCTATCCCTGCTACCTAATGCAGTCCTTGCTCTCAACCTGAGAGATGTATGAACAAATCCTTATGAGATGTCGTTCCATTTTGAGTTGGACATATCCAAAAGGCTGCCAACTCAGTCAATATTAACCATTAGTGAATCCAACTTTCTCTCTATTACCCTGGGGATTATCACCTTGGCCAGATTAACAAAAGGGCAGATGGAAGTGCTCATCAAGGCTTCTTAAAAACAAATATCTGATTGACAGAGTGCAGATTTGCGGAACATAGGACAGATTAGAAAATTAACAAATTGAGGTGACTAAAATACTTGCCTAGGGCCTGCAGGCATAAGTGGTGTCCAACATTCTAATATTAACATTAGGGATGGCGCGAACTGTTCGCCGGCGAACTTGTTCGCGCGAACATCGGCTGTTCGCGCTCGCCGGAAGTTCGCGAACGTCGCGCGACGTTCGCCAATTTGGGTTCGCCTTAGTTGGCGCTTTTTTTTTCCCATTTCTCCCCCAGACCAGCAGATACATGGCAGCCAATCAGTAAGATCTCCCTCCTGGACCACCCCCACACCCCCTGGACCACTCCCCTTCCCTATAAAAACCGAAGCCCTGCAGCGTTTTTTCATTCTGCCTGTGTGTGCTGCTTGGAAGAGATAGTGTAGGGAGAGAGCTGTTAGTGATTTCAGGGACAGTGGATAGTAAGTTTGCTGGCTAGTAATCTACTGTTCTTCAAACAACTGCCATCTAGCTGTGTGAGCTTGTTCACATTCTGTCTAAATATCCATAATATTACAGTCTCCAGAAAAAGCACCTGAGTGACTTTTTTCAAGCAGCCATAATATATTTTACGTAATCCGTATCCACCGCTGTAGTAGTGTATACGTTGACCTTGTAGCCATTATTTGCCCTGTAGGCATTTTTTGCCCAGTGTGTTCTTCAAACAACTGCCATCTAGCTGTGTGAGCTTGTTCACATTCTGTCTAAATATCAATAATATTACAGTGTCCACAACCACCTGAGTGACTTTTTTCCCTTTACAGCACAAAACGCAGCGCTGTGTCAACAATGGATTTTTCAGATACATTTTTGCCCTTGATCCCCCTCTGGCATGCCACTGTCCAGGTCGTTGCACAACTTTAAAATCATTTTTCTGGCCAGAAATGTCTTTTTTAGCTGTTAAAGTTCGCCTTCCCATTGAAGTCTATGGGGTTCGCGAACCGTTCGCGAACCGTTCGCAATTTTCCGGAAGTTCGCGAACACTTTTTTTCCGCGGTTCGCGCCATCCCTAATTAACATAAGTAAACTGCTGTGCTGATTCTTGACCCTTTCCAGTCAGCATCACCTTTTTTTTTTAATTCCTCTATCCATTTAATTCTGAATAGTAAAGCTTCTTTCGCCTTTGTGTGCTAAATTGGTACTTCCTTCCCTTTTTCTTCAGGCCAGTCTACGCAGCACACCTTGTACCCCTTGGGGAACTTACAGCAACTGGGGGAGCCGTCGCTCAAGCTGGAATAGTCTGGGTAGAGCCCCAAGCATAAAAAAAAAGAGCCAGTCAGGGGAGAGGGAGTCCTTACTCTCCGGTGAAGGAAAGGGAAGCACAGATGATGACTCTGATGACTGCAAGTCAAGCCCAGTGACAAGGGTATCTCTCCATCGCAGGGCAGGTTCTCTGGACACGCGTGGTTCTTTGGATATCCCCGATTTCCTGCAGGTGCCCTCGTTACGTCATTCCCTGAGTGTCAGCCCTTTGGCCATGATTCCCTCAGATTATCAAGACTGCAATGGAAAAATTATGCACGTGCCCAGTGATCTGTTTGTACGAGTGGAGAAACATAGGGAGGACCCATTGGATTATGAAGACGACATAGAAGACGTGAGTCTGTTTTCTTCTGGGTTTGAATGTTTCTGTTTAAAAAGAAAAACAGCCTTGCTTGAGTTTTGATCTGATTAAGCCACTCCCCTGCCTAACGCATTTCTGGAATGCTCAATCCACCACAAACATTTGGTGGCCATAATTCAAACCATACTTTGATCTACTCCATACCAGATATGACCATAAAACAGGCCTTTCTCCAGGGTACCAGAAGAACTTTTGATGAACCCTTGCCCTAGTGGGACACCATAGAAATGACACCTATGAGATTTAGCACTGTCTACATCCATTTGTTGTAATAGTGTGCCCTCCATGTCAGGTTCTCTGCTGGGCCCTAGGTGGTTTAGTCTGGATTGAATGGTAACGTTAGTACTAGTAAAGTTGACATTTTAAGAGCATCTGGCCATCTCATTGGTAGATTACTTTTAATTCTATATAGGGTTGGGTAGCTGAGGGCTGATGGGTTTTTGGAAAACGTGTTTTAATGAGCAGGGATTAAACAAATTCAGCCTTCGTTAATTAGGCGAAAGAGACATGACTATAGCATGAACAGATTATAGAAAGAGTTTAGCTAATATAATCCTTCCAATGGTGCTCTGTGTTTTTAATTAACATGGTGTAACTGCCAGGCTAACGATCCCTGTGGGACTCTGAATACATAAAGCTGTATACAGGCCCTTTCTTCCTGCTATACTATCCACATCTTTGCATCTCGTTAATGCTAACGGATTTTCCTACTGCACAAAACATTTTGCAATTACATTTTATATGCAGATACAGTTAACGTTCAAGTCGTTTATCATGATATCACGGTGATAAGAGTTATGGTAATTACAGTGGATTTTAATACTAGCTATTGTGGCTAATTAGTGCCATTAAAGGTAAACTTATGCTATTTTAATTTTCTCTTTGGGCCATGTGTAATGGAAATATACTGATATTTCAGTTGGAGAGCATATCCTTGATTCATAAAGATGACTTCTTTTATACTTATACTTCTTTTAAACTCACCAACTTTTCTGTTAACCTCTGCAAAAATAGGTGATATAATTTTATAATTTTATGTATATAATTTTGGGTATGTGGTCTAAATAACTTCTGGTTTGAAAATGACCACATAAAGCAGAAGGAATCTTGGGACGCCAGCCTAGTTTCACACCTAATTGTTCCATTCCCATGGAATACTCTATTGAATAAAGCTTATCCATTGAGTTTTAAAGCACAGAAAGTTAATTGCAAATCCAAACTGCAAACCAGTTTTAACTTTCTTTAGGGTTTTCCGGTCAATATAAAGATGAGTCAGGTACCTCAATCCCTATGATAAGCATGCCATGCTTCAAAGGCACAAGTTTATATTTCAACCATTCACTGTGTTTTCAGAGTTACTGTTTCCGAATCCGAAAGATGTTGGAGCCATATAAACCTACATGGTGTAAGACGCATGAAGACTGGTCCCTCTACATGTTCTCACCGCAAAATCAGTAAGATGCATTCCTATAAAATCATCAACATTATCAGCTTTTCATTGAATTTTAATGCCGAATGCTAGGCACTGTTATTGTTTTTTTGGTTTACATAAAAATGTACGACTATCCTTTTAATAATCTTCTTTCTTGCAAAAGGTTCCGAATGATGTGCCAAAAATTAATTGCCCACAAGATGTTTGACCACGTGGTTCTCGTCTTTATTTTCTTAAATTGCATCACCATTGCACTTGAACGACCTGACATTGACTCCAATAGCCTGGTATGCTTCCTCAGATTTGATTGCTTCCTAAATTAAACCTGTCTTATGCATTTGGATGAGATTTGAGTCTTCCCGGCTAGACCTAGATAGACGGGGACATAAATTAAAGCTAGACAATAGCTCCTTACATTAAAACATACACAGGTTAAAATGGCTGCATATATCATTCTCCTTTTTCTAATTTGTTCCAGGAACGGATATTCTTAAGTGTCTCCAACTACATCTTTACTGCAATCTTTGTTTTAGAAATGGCAATCAAGGTAATAGTTTTGTCTCATTGTTTGGATTTTTTGTTTCAATTGCTTGCTTTTAAATTTATTTATAAATTAAACATTGCACTTGTTATTAGAAACCAATGTCCTGTTTAAAGGGCAAGGAAAGGCAAAGAAATAAAATCCCATTTTTACTTTCTTTAATGAAAAAGAAATCTATCTCCAATATACTTTAATTAAAAAATGTGTACCGTTTTTATAAGAAACCTGACTCTATGTAGTGAAATTCTCCCTTCATTTACTGCTGTGGATAGGAATTGTCAGACGGTCCCTAACTTCTGGCAGGGAAACAATCATGCTTATGAATGGCAGGGGGAGCCCCTGTCTTACATACCAGCTATACAGAACTCAAGCAGCTTAGTTTTTTATCATTTATGACGATCCCTAAGAAGCCCAGACCACACTGAGCATGTGTATGTAGTCTAGTCTTGCAAAGATGTATAACAAAGTTACAAGATGACAGCCCCCTGTGGCCAACTTTGAAAGCATAAATCATTTGTTTGATTAGGCTTGTGGTGAAGTAAGTTCATGTTTATGTTTAGTATACAAAATACACCATTTCTAGCCTTATTCTATTTTACACTTTCCTTGCCCTTTAAGGTGCTCCATGAAAATTTGCATCTTCTGCCTCCTTCCTGACTGGTGCATTTAAAAATGAAGGAAATGGTGGATACCAATTTTAATGTAAGGCCTGAAATGAAGTCTAAATGCTGACTCTGTTAATCACTGTAGGTGGTGGCCCTGGGCTTCGTCTCCGGGGAGAACACTTACCTGCAAAGCAGTTGGAACGTGCTTGATGGGGTTCTCGTCTTTGTTTCCATCATCGATATCATTGTGTCTCTTGCCTCTGCCGGGGGGGCAAAGATTCTGGGAATCTTGCGGGTACTGAGGCTGTTGCGGACTCTGCGCCCACTTAGGTAATTCACGTTAAAATAAACTTTTATTTGCAAAGAAATTTAAGAAACACTACAGTGGAAGCAATGGATACACTGAATGTAGACTACTCCCAGTCTGGCGTGATCCTACTTTGGAAATGTAGGAAATAATGGTATTTAATCTAACCTAAAACAGATGGTCTAAAAGTGTCTGCCCATCGCATACAGTAGATATGTTTTCCAAGTGCTTTTGTTTTTCTTTATGTGCCTGATGCTTGATGTGTTTCTGGGGATATTTTATCCTATGTATGTTATAATATCCAAAAACCAGTGGACTCAAGATGAAAATTATCTGATATATGTTATGGTCAAGAAGTTATTAAAGGTGGCC
This sequence comes from Xenopus borealis, assembly GCA_024363595.1. Lineage (NCBI taxonomy): Eukaryota > Metazoa > Chordata > Amphibia > Anura > Pipidae > Xenopus > Xenopus borealis. The sequence continues at coordinate 103,020,254 of CM044448.1, read as the reverse complement.
ATAAACAGCCAACCTGTACATGGCCACCTTTGACCTGCACTTGGGGTGTGAAAAGACCAATACTGCCTTCCAATTCCTGTAGGCAGTGACTTCAAACAACTGTGGGTCTGGTTCCATAACTTTAGGCCCTGAATCCCCCCAAAATTTGTATCCACTGTCCCACTGGCATGTTGGAACTTACCATCTGTCACATAAATAAAGTGGTAACGGCATCACACTTCCTGAGAAGGAAAGCTACTGAAGCATTTTATTGCCAATATATTAGCCACAATAGTGCAAGCAATAAGACAATATTTATTCTGCAGAATGCTTTCCATATCTGAGTAAACAGCTCTAGAAGCTCTCTCTGTTTGTTTATGATAGCAGATGCCATATTAGCTTGGTGTGACATCACTTCCTGCCTGAGTCTCAGATTACAGCAGGGAGGGGAGGAGGGAGGGGGAGAGGAGCAAACTGAGCATGCTCAAGCCCTAGCCCTGGAGGTGTAATCTGAAAACAGGAAGTCTGATACAGAATCCCATGTGTACACAATAGAAGGAAAGACTCAGCATTACTTTTATGATTTACTTTTATGATTTACTGGTGTTTTTATATAGACCTTTCTGATAAAGCTGAGTGAATTTTAGCCTTTCCTTCTCCTTTAAATAGCTTTTGGCATCATATTCTGGGGATGGAAGGCCCTCCCCACCAGAGGCGCATCTCTTGGTTACTGGGGCCCACAGCTTAATCCGTTTAGGGCCCCTTAAACTCCTGGGATCTTTATTTCAGTTGTCCCTAGTTGAAAGTGAGTCAGTAATGAAAAGAGACAGCACTTCTATCACTGCGGCACAGGTGCACTGCTGGGCTCCACTACCTAATAAGATGTTGTATGCATTTTTACTTCCCTGGCACCAGTGCTCCTCCTCTAATGGGATTCTTCATCCCTGCATTGTATAGTGACACAACGCGTGTAATTTTATTGTCAGGGGCGAGACATGCCTCTCAGCCAGACCTTTCCGCACTGCACTAATGTCAATTTGCAAGCATCAAGCTTCCTATACACTTAAGTGAGCAGCAGGGGCTGCCATGTCGGAATAAATATGCTTTTAATGTTTCCAGGCCAAACATGTCTTGTGGAACATGAAAAGTAATTGAATTAGTAATTTGATCGGATATGGAAGATTTTTAAAGGGCCAGTCATGCCTAATTAAGAATAGTTCATAAATGCATATCACTAATATATATATATATAGAGAGAGAGAGAGAGAGAGAGAGAGAGAGAGAGAGAGAGAGAGAGTGGAAAATCACTCAATTTGCAGAAGTGGCAATACCTTTCTCATTACCTTTCCCATTGCAAGAGACAGAGACAGCCAGGATAATTAAGCAGGAACTCACCTGTGTTTTATTTCCAGCAGTTTTTTCCACAAACGGGCACTTTTCTGTTGAGCCTCTGGCTGTCATAAAGTTGTAGTCTAACAACAGTTATCAGAAAAGTCTATATAAATACACCAGAAAACCGTCAAAGTAATGCTGCTTTGAGTCCTCTGTCAAAAGAAACACATCATTTCTTTCCTTCTATTGTGTACACATGGGCTTCTGTATCACACTTCCTGTTTTCAGCATAAACCTCCAGGGCTTGGACATGCTCAGTTTGCTCCTCTCTCCCTCTCCCCCTCCATTTCCCCCCTCCATCCTCCCCTCCCTGCTGTTATCTGAGCCCAGAGCTATGAGTGAGCAGGCAGAGACTAAGGCAGGAAGTGATGTCACAGCAAGGTAATATGGCAGCTGCTATCCTAAACAAATAGAGATAGTTTCTAGAGCTGTTTACTCAGGTGTGGTAACTATTGTGACTAATCTATTGGCAATAAACTGCTTTGGTAGCTTTCCTTCTCCTTTAAAAGACCGTGGGTAGGGCAGTCCTGTCTTACTGCAGCCTCTTGACCACGAAATGATCATAACTAGATAGTTGTTGATGCTCATGGAGGATGCTTCTTCTAATGGAAATAATATGGCAGATTTCATTTATATCTAGACAATAGATTAGAGAGTTTTACAAAAGGGTTGGATTTACTGGAGTCTGATAAAATTGCTTTGTGTAAATGTGGATTGTACGTAGGGTTGCCACCTTTCCCCCACTGGGAACTCCAGGTGCGGGGGCAGGCCAATGATGTCATGGGGACGGGATGATGAGGACAGGGAAGTGATGTCTCTCAGGTTGGTGGGTGGAGCTATGACATGGTGGTTGGCAATCGGCCTTCCCTGCTTTCCAAATTGGGAAAACTTGGCAGTCCGGGTCAAATCCTGACAGGTAGCAACCATAACTTTAATATCCACTGGGGCAGGGACTGAATAATCACTGTATAGTGCTGTGGTATATATTGGTAGTAATAATGAGGTATCATTGCATTTGGTTCATTGCACAGTGGCAGATAAACCTCACCCCACCTCTGCGCCCCTGAATTTTGTTAACTCCCAACATATATATTTCCTTCCCTTGGCTGGGGTTTCATTTGATGTAAAAACACTGAACACATATAAATCAGCGCTGGCATCTCCATGAGAAATGTTTGCTCCCAAACCCACAGAGAGAGACGTTGGTTCAAAGGAGAAACATGGAGAACATCACACTTTGACTAATGTTCCTGAGCAACTGCCATCTTCCATGGCACAAACAGAGTAATTTTGTGTACTTAGGGGGCAGATGGACCTTTCACCCCATAAAGACCTGATGTAAAAGAGCAGTAGTGTCTGAGCATTCCTGTCCTTCTGAGATGTTAGAGGCTGCAGTAAGTTGCTAATGATTGTGACCTTGGCTTGTCCGGGCCAGCGAAACACCAGAGGAGCCTGGGAGTGGGACAGTGGAAGGATTATTAGCTTCTAGTTACACAATGTTATATTCAAAACTAGGGCTGATCTACAGCTGCTATTGAATTGTCATCACCCAGTGTGCTGATGAATAAAGCATGATGGGAGTTGTAGAGTTACCTAAAGTGAAGACTGCGTATTTAGGTTCATTAGGAGAACCTAAACACCCATGGGATTTGCTACTGGGTTTCCCTATACATTGTATCACACACCAAGAACACGCTACCTATAATTACTGGCTTGCTCTTGCTTTTTCCTCTCCCAGAGTTATCAGCCGAGCCCCAGGCCTGAAGCTGGTGGTTGAGACTCTCATCACCTCGCTGAGGCCCATTGGCAACATCGTCCTTATTTGCTGCGCTTTCTTCATCATCTTTGGCATTCTTGGAGTACAGGTAATAATGGGGAGGAGAAGGGGGTACATTTTGGGAAAGGTTGAATGAAGTAATGAAGGTTGGGTGGGTTTGTTTGGGGAGGTGCAAGATCAGTAGGGAAGTCTATGCTAATGCATAAAAAGATTTGTAGCACTGAAGATAAGGGACACCGGAGATCGGAGGTAGTGTCTTTACTAATGTATTCTTCTGTGTCAATATATAGGGAATATAATCCATCCCTAAAACACACACCCTTGCCCACTTGCACTCCTTAGCCCTAAAAAGAGTATCCTTAAAGGAAAAGTAAATGTTTTTCTTTTTCTTTCTGTAAATTTGCTCTAAACAG